>CM059425.1:224942606-225542606 GCA_030390025.1 Squalus acanthias | reverse complement strand
GGAAATATTAAGGGGTTTAGCAGCTTTAAAAGTGGATAAATCCCCAGGCCCAGATGAAATGTATCCCAGGCTGTTAAGCGAAGCAAAAGAGGAAATAGCAGAGGCCCTGACCATCATTTTTCAATCCTCTCTGGCTTCAGGTGTGGTGCCAGAGGACTGGAGGACTGCTAATGTGGTACCCTTGTTTAAAAAGAGAGAAAAGGATAGACCGAGTAATTACAGGCCAGTCAGCCTAACCTCGGTGGTGGGAAAATTATTGGAAAGAATTCTGAAGGACAGGATAAATCTTCATTTAGAAAGACACAGATTAATCAAGGATAATCAGCACAGATTTGTTAAGGGAAGGTCGTGTCTGACAAACTTGATTGAATTTTTTGAGGAGGTAACAAGGAGGGTAGATGAGGGTAGTGCATTTGATGTAGTGTATATGGACTTTAGCAAGGCTTTTGATAAGGTTCCACATGGCAGACTGGTCATGAAGTTAAAAGCCCATGGGATCCAGGGCAAAGTGTCAAGTTGGATTCAAAACTGGCTCGGAGACAGGAAGCAGAGGGTAATGGTTGATGGGTGTTTTTGTGACTGGAAGGCTGTTTCCAGTGGGGTTCCGCAGGGCTCAGTACTAGGTCCCTTGCTTTTTGTGGTATATATCAATGATCTAGACTTGAATATAGGGGGTATGATTAAGAAGTTTGCAGATGATACTAAAATCGGCTGTGTGGTTCATACTGAAGAAGGAAGCTGTAGACTGCAGGAAGATGTCAATAAATTGGTCAGGTGGGCAGAACAGTGGCAAATGGAATTCAATCCGGAGAACTGTGAGGTAATGCATTTGGGGAGGGCTAACAATGAAAGGGGCACATTAAATGGTAGGACACTGAGTAGTGTAGAGGAACAAAGGGACCTTGGAGTGCATGTCCACAGATCCCTGAAGGTAGCAGGTAGATAAGGTGGTTAAGAAGGCATACGGAATGCTTGCCTTTATTGGCATAGAATACAAGAGCAGGGGGGTTATGCTTCAACTGTATAAAACACTAGTTAGGCCTCAGCTAGAGTATTGCGTGCAGTACTGGTCACCACATTACAGGAAAGATGTGATTGCACTAGAGAGGATACAGAGGAGATTTACAAGGATGTTACCGGGAGTAGAGAATCTTAGCTATGAGGAAAGATTGGATAGGCTGGGTCTGTTTTCCTTGGAACAGAGGAGGCTGAGGGGAGACCTTATTGAGGTGTATAAAATTATGAGGGGCATAGATAAAGTGGATAGAAAGGACCTATTTCCCTTAGCAGAGGGGTCAAAAACCAGGGGGCACAGATTTAAAGTAATTGGTGGAAGGTTTAGAGGGGATTTGAGGGGAAATTTCTTCAACCAGAGGGTTGTGGGGGTCTGGAACTCACTGCCTGAAAGGGTGGTAGAGGCAGGAACCCCAATCACATTTAAAAAGTACTTGGATGTGCACTTGGGATGCTCTAACCTGCAGGGCTACGGACCAAGAGCTGGGAAGTGGGATTAGGCTGGATAGCTCTTTGTTGGCCGGCGCGGACACGATGGGCCGAAATGGCCTCCTTCCGTGCTGTAACTTTCTATGATTCGATGAGTCTATGAGATGGCCCTGCCAGTTACCAGCAGCGCAAAGGTAGGGGCGAAAACGGTGGCCGACACGTGATCCGCCAGCGGCTGGCGAAAGAGTGGAGGCCGCCGTTTTAGTGCCCTTGCTATGGAGTGGCGCTAAGGCCACAAATTTCTTGCCCAAGGACGTTGACGAGGAAAGGGATGTTGGAGATGGGGTGATAGTTTGCAAGGGCAGAGGGGTCAATGGTTGTTTTTTGAGGAGAGGGGTGATGACCAATGTTCCTGCTAAGGTGCGTGTGCGCGCGGCCACACAGTAATCTGCAAGGTCCCACACAGGTCGCTCACCATCTTTTATATTGTAAATACCGCGCATACACAGAAATTTAAAGGGAGCCGCATTAAAAGAAACAGACCTTGCAGAACAATGTCCAGCTTAAAGAGAACATTGGTGATGACAGCAGATTTGAAGGGGTGGGGGGAAAGTACCTGAGGAGAGAGAACCATTAACAATATCAACCACAACTACCACATGGGGGCCAGGAAGGGAAGTTGGGTGGGCAGCACTTTAAATGTAAAACAATGCACGTGTATACATGGATGGTTGTCCCTGGGAAAAACTGAAAAAGGATAAAGTTTTGGGGGTGATTATTTATCATTAGATGAAGTATTCACTCAAGTTGATAATGATAAACCCAGGAATGCATCTCAAAGGCATTTAATTACCCACGCCACCCCAACCCACCCCACCCACCCCACCCCAACCCAACACACCCCACCCCACCCCAACTCAATCCAACCCACCCCACCCGATCCCACCCCACCCCAACCCAACCCAACCCAACACACCCCACCCCAACCTACCCCACCCCACCCCAACCCAACACACCCCACCCCAACCTACCCCACCCCACCCCAACCTACCTCACCCCACCCCACCCGACCCCACCCCACCCCAACTCAACCCACCCCAACTCAACCCACCCCACCCCACCCGTTTGTTGTTACCACTGTGAGGCCACAGTCATTTTGAGGCTCGGGCGTCATTTACAGACAGCTGGCGAGTTGTGAGCACCAAACAGGTACCCCGCTGAAACTCTGGCGGCTGTGAGAGGGTGGGAAATCAGCTTGAGTTGGTGAGAGAGGAAGTACTTTTTGAAGTGTAGTCAATGTAGGGAAAGGCAGCAGCCAATTTGCGCACAGCAAGGTCCCACAAACAGCAATGAGATAAATGACAAGATAATCTGTTTTACTAATGTTGGTTGAGGGATAAATATTGGTATGGACACTGGGAGAACTCCCCTGCTCTTCTTCGAATAGTTTATCATAACATTAGGTTGCAATGGCAAAATGCCCCTGGTACATCAATCTGGTTTGCATGAGCTGTAAAGGGAGAGTGTCACTGTGTGTACGCAAAATGTTGTCTTACAAAGTGACAACATCCACGAATAGGCCCCATAAATAACTCAAACCTGATGCTTTCTGAGACAACTTGAGATCAGGAAACAGTTTGGCTGCTCCCTCACACTCTCCTCTGTGAAAGTTTTATTTTACATATTATAGGGTAGATTTTTAACTTGCCACCCGAGCATAGATCGGCCACCTGTTATAGAAACCGCCAGATTTTCATTACATTCATGTCAAAGGAAAGAAAATAATACGGTTTCTGTAACGGGAGGCCGATCCACTACACCCGGGCAGCATTGCTCAATCCACTACACCCGGGCAGCATTGCTCAATCTGCTACACCCGGGCAGCATTGCTGAATCCACTAACCCCGGGCAGCATTGCTGAATCCGCTACACCCGGGCAACATTGCTGAATCCGCTACACCCGGGCAACATTGCTGAATCCACTAACCCCGGGCAGCATTGCTGAATCCACTAACCCGGGCAGCGTTGCTGAATCCGCTACACCCGGGCAGCATTGCTCAATCCACTACACCCGGGCAGCATTGCTGAATCCACTAACCCTGGGCAGCATTGCTGAATCCACTAACCCCGGGCTGCATTGCTGAATCCACTAACCCCGGGCAGCATTGCTGAATCCGCTAACCCCGGGCAGCATTGCTCAATCCACTAACCCCAGGCAGCATTGCTCAATCCGCTACACCCGGGCAGCATTGCTCAATCCACTACACCCGGGCAGCATTGCTCAATCCACTACACCCGGGCAGCATTGCTCAATCCACTACACCCGGGCAGCATTGCTGAATCCACTACACCCGGGCAGCATTGCTGAATCCACTAACCCCGGGCAGCATTGCTGAATCCACTAACCCCGGGCAGCATTGCTCAATCCACTAACCCGGGCAGCATTGCTGAATCCACTAACCCGGGCAGCATTGCTCAATCCACTACACCCGGGCAGCATTGCTCAATCCGCTAACCCCGGGCAGCATTGCTCAATCCGCTACACCCGGGCAGCATTGCTCAATCCACTACACCCGGGCAGCATTGCTCAATCCACTACACCCGGGCAGCATTGCTCAATCCACTACACCCGGGCAGCATTGCTCAATCCGCTACACCCGGGCAGCATTGCTCAATCCGCTACACCCGGGCAGCATTGCTCAATCCGCTACACCCGGGCAGCATTGCTCAATCCACTAACCCCGGGCAGCATTGCTCAATCCGCTACACCCGGGCAGCATTGCTCAATCCACTAACCCCGGGCAGCATTGCTCAATCCACTAACCCCGGGCAGCATTGCTCAATCTGCTACACCCGGGCAGCATTGCTCAATCCACTAACCCCGGGCAGCATTGCTCAATCCACTAACCCCGGGCAGCATTGCTCAATCCACTAACCCCAAGCAGCATTGCTCAATCCACTAACCCCGGGCAGCATTGCTCAATCCGCTACACCCAGGCAGCATTGCTTTTTTTAAATTTGTTTATGGGATGTGGGCGTCGCTGGCAATGCCAGCATTTATTGCCCATCCCTAGTTGCCCTTGAACTGCTGCAGTCTGTGTGGTGAAGGTACTCCCACAGTGCTGTTAAGTAGGGAGTTCCAGGATGTTGACCCAGCGATGATGAAGGATCGGCGATATACTTCTAAGTCAGGATGGTGTGTGACTTGGAGGGGAACTTGGAGTGGTGGTGTTCCCATGTGCCTGCTGCCCTTGTCCTTCTAGGTGGAAGAGGTCGCGGGTTTGGGAGGTGCTGCCGAAGAAGCCTTGGTGAGTTGCTGCAGTGCATCTTGTAGATGGTACACACTGCAGCCACGGTACGCCGGTGGTGGAGGGAGTGAATGTTTAAGGTGGTGGATGGGGTGCCAATCAAGTGGGCTGCTTTGTCCTGGATGGTGTCGAGCTTCTTGAGTGTTATTGGAGCTGCACTCATCCAGGCAAGTGGAGAGTATTCCATCACACTCCTGACTTGTGCCTTGTAGATGGTGGAAAGGCTTTGGGGAGTCAGGAGGTGAGACACTCGCCGCAGAATACCTAGCCTCTGACCTGCTCTTGTTGTCACAGTATTTATGTGGCTGGTCCAGTTAAGTTTCTGGTCAATGGTGACCCCCCCCAGGATGTTGATGGTGGGGGATTCGGCGATGGTAATGCCGTTGAATGTCAAGGGGAGGTCGTTAGAGTCTCGCCTGTTGGAGATAGTCATTGCTTGGCACTTCTGTGGCACGAATGTTACCTGCCACTTATCAGCCCAAACCTGAACATCATCCAGGTCTTGTTGCATGCGGGCATGGACTGCTTCATTATCTGGGGAGTTGTGAATGGCGTTGAACACTGTGCAGTCATCAACGAACATCCCCATTTCTGACCTTATGTTGGAGGGAATGTCATTGATGAAGCAGTTGAAGATGGTTGGGCCTAGGACACTGCCTTGAGGAACTCCTGCAGTGACGTCCTGGGGCTGTGATGATTGACCTTCAACCACCACAACCATCTTCCTTTGTGTGCCGTTGCCATGTCTGTAGCCGGTGCCGAGGTCGATGCCAGATGGTCCGTCCGGTTTCATTGTTATTATGTTTCGTAGTGCTTAGTTACAACTGAGTGACTTGCTGGGCCATTTCAGAGGGCAGTTAAGAGTCAACCACATTGCTGTGGGTCTGGAGTCACATATCGGCCAGACTGGGTAAGGACGGCAGATTTCCTTCGCTAAAGGACATTAGTGAACCAGATGGGTTTTTACGACAATCCGATAGTTTCATGGTCACCATTACTGATACTAGCTTTTAATTCCAGATTTATTTAATTAACTGAATTTAAATTCCCCAGCTGCCATGGTGGGATTATGAACTCACATCCTGGATCATTGGTCCAGGCCTCTGGATTACTAGCCCAGTGATATTACCACTATGCTACCGTTCCCTTAATCCACTTAATCCGCTACACCCAGGCAGCATTGCTCAATCCGCTACACCCGGGCAGCATTGCTCAATCCACTACACCCGGGCAGCATTGCTGAATCCACTAACCCCGGGCAGCATTGCTCAATCCACTAACCCCGGGCAGCATTGCTCAATCCACTAACCCGGGCAGCATTGCTCAATCCACTAACCCCGGCAGCATTGCTGAATCCACTAACCCCAGGCAGCATTGCTCAATCCGCTACACCCGGGCAGCATTGCTCAATCCACTACACCCGGGCAGCATTGCTCAATCCACTAACCCCGGGCAGCATTGCTCAATCCACTAACCCGGGCAGCATTGCTCAATCCGCTACACCCGGGCAGCATTGCTCAATCCACTAACCCCGGGCAGCATTGCTGAATCCACTAACCCCAGGCAGCATTGCTCAATCCGCTACACCCGGGCAGCATTGCTCAATCCACTAACCCCGGGCAGCATTGCTCAATCCGCTACACCCGGGCAGCATTGCTCAATCCACTAACCCCGGGCAGCATTGCTCAATCCACTAACCCCGGGCAGCATTGCTCAATCTGCTACACCCGGGCAGCATTGCTCAATCCACTAACCCCGGGCAGCATTGCTCAATCCACTAACCCCGGGCAGCATTGCTCAATCCACTAACCCCAAGCAGCATTGCTCAATCCACTAACCCCGGGCAGCATTGCTCAATCCGCTACACCCAGGCAGCATTGCTGAATCCACTAACCCGGGCAGCATTGCTGAATCCGCTACACCCGGGCAGCATTGCTCAATCCACTAACCCCGGGCAGCATTGCTGAATCCACTAACCCGGGCAGCATTGCTGAATCCACTACAGTCGGGCAGCATTGCTCAATCCACTAACCCGGGCAGCATTGCTGAATCCGCTACACCCGGGCAGCATTGCTCAATCCACTACACCCGGGCAGCATTGCTGAATCCACTACACCCGGGCAGCATTGCTCAATCCGCTACACCCGGGCAGCATTGCTCAATCCGCTACACCCGAGCAGCATTGCTCAATCCACTAACCCGGGCAGCATTGCTGAATCCGCTACACCCGGGCAGCATTGCTCAATCCACTACACCCGGGCAGCATTGCTGAATCCACTAACCCCGGGCAGCATTGCTCAATCCGCTACACCCGGGCAGCATTGCTGAATCCATTAACCCCAAGCAGCATTGCTCAATCCGCTCAAGGGGAAAGTTGAAAATCTATTCCTGTAGAGTCTGTAACGTGTGGGTTGATGTTGCCCAACCAAACCTACCTAACGTCAGTCAATTTATTACCCTTTGAGCACTGTGTAGGTACTCAAACTAGATGCTGCGTTTTGGGTTCATTCAACACCATTGTTTAATAACAGAGACTATCACCCTTAGCACAAGTTATAAGATGGAAAGAAAATTATGAGAATCCAAACTCATTTTGCATTTAGCTCACCTCTCTGGATGACCATTCAATACGATGAATGTGTAGTCTGATGACTCAAACTCCCAGTAATAAGATTACAGGCCTCCCTGATATGGCTTAACCTCAATGGCCTGAAGTATTTATCTGGATCACTGCATATGGCGTGGTTTTAGTTTGCTAGTTACAAAATGAAAGCAGTTTAATGCATTTATTGTCATTAAGGAACAAAAGACTCTTCATCTTGTGAATATTCTCAGTGTAAATTTGGTCTAAAATTTAAAGTAAACACTTCACAGGATTAAAGCCGATTGGAGGACACTTCAAATGCGCAGTGTGGTAAAACACAAGAGCTCCTGACCCCTGTCATAAATATTTAATCTATTCCCTTCAAAGCCACGTGGATTAGCATTATAGGCTGTCTTGAGTGCTTCGCAAGGTGTTCCAGTATTATTTACATTAATCTCACAGTGGATATATTTATATAACGTTCTGTAGGCTTGCAGTACTTGTCAACATCTCCTTATCTAACTGTTGTCAAAAAGGAGCACTCAGCTTTGAAAATAAATACTGCCATAATTTAATAATTCAGCCATTGATTTTTCTTTCCCCTGCCAGATTCTCTTGGGCTTTGAGAAAGCAGTAGCACAGACTGATCCCTTTCAATACAAAGCTACAGAATCTGAAAGTCATGTGTTCGTCTCACAGGAAAGAGCCAGCTAATCTTCTGACCCACTGGTAACATGAAAACCCCCTGAGGACACCAAACCAAACGTAAGCAGCAAACTTTACACTTGAATTGGAGTCTGTCATAAGAGCTATGTTTAGGCAGCAAGTACTGCTGGGTCAATTGAAGCTTTCAAGACTGAGATAGATAGATCTTTGTTAGGTAAGGGTATCAAGAGATATGGAGCAAAGGCGGGTCAATGGAGTTGAGGTACAGATCAGCCATGATCTAATTGAATGGCGGAACAGGCTCGAGGGGCTGAATGGCCTCCTCCTGTTCCTGTGTAATGTACAAGGCACTGTCAATTGTCAAATTATGCAACAACCAAATAGTCTCCTACATTAATAATGAAGGCATTTTAAATGATGAATGATTTTAAAGAAATAAAATATATAAATATGAAGTTACTTCAAGCATCACGTCTTTTCCATTCTAACTGCTGCGGTAAATTGAGTAGATTCCTCAAATTTGTTCCATTTATTCTGCAGCCTTGAACTTCCCACTTCATGTTATACGGTAACCCAGTCCACTTTCCTGTTCCATTTACAGGAATGCATTCTCCCCTCAAAGCCTCCTGCATTTGACAGCCAGCAAGATCTGACAATGTGCTAGACACACACTGAGCCTCCCTTAAAATGTGACCGAGCCAGTTTTAGTTCCCTTTTAACCACTGCACTGTGCCATCATTGTATGCAAAAAAAATCAAAGGGTTTTCAAATGTGTTAATGAATTTGCAGCAGACGTTAAACTAGCATGGCAAAATTCAGCCCAAACCGTTAACACAAGGCAGAATTCAGTATCTGTATTCTTAAATCATTTTTTAAAAGCAGTTCGATGACTGTACATGTAAACTTAGAAATGTAAAGCTTTTAAGCTGCAGTACACAAGCCTGACCGGCAATATTAACCAGTCAGTCAATACTAAAATCAGACAGACTTTAGCAATTAGTGTCCTGAATAACTTATTGGCACATCTTGTTTTTCACTCTTTAGCACCAAAATGAAATGGTCTCACCTGCTGTGTGTGGGGGCTGACTGTCCATCGGCTCCGTGTAGATCCAGCTGTCGAGCAGGGTACCCTGTACCTCTCTGAGTAATCTCCACGACTGAGGCTCTGATTATTGGCTCTTAGGGACCTTCGTCCTTGCAAGGTCAGCAAGCATGTCGACAGATCCTCACACTCCTGGAACTGCCCTTACACAGGCATCAGTGTCGACCACTCCACAGATCTCTACAACTTCCAGGGCAGTTTAACGATTTTTTTAAAAAAAATCTTTCAATAATGTGCGTAGCAAATATGACAGGAGGACTCCAGAGCTTGGCACACTGCTTAAGGAGAGAAAAGAAGACAACTCCAGAGAGCTGAAGGGAGCAGCTTCGTAACTGCACGTTCTGTGACACTAGGCTAAGGAGGAATGGAGAAGTATTCTTTTAAACAAAAGCTTCTCACCACAGTGACAGAAAAGAGAAGAAATGACTCAATTATGGGAATCTTTTGTTCCATTATGTAAAGTGCTGTCTAATAACACAGTACTGGTACCGTGATCAGCTACATCTCTACAAGCTAAATGCCTCTAATGCTTTTTTTTGACTTTCAGTGCTTTTAAGGTGCCAAACAATTCTTTGTTCTTGTGCTAAAGTATTGGAGGGGTGAATACAAATGGCATTACATTTCCCTGAGAATGACAGGAGCTGAAGGAAACGAGTTAGAAATTGGACCTCGTTGCGACCATTTTGTAGTTTATTCAAGTATTTGAAGTGTTTTTAAAAGGTTATTAAACTGTAAAGTTAACAAGTACAGCTGTGTCAGCTGTGGCTCAGTGGGTAGCACACTCGCCTCTGAGTCAAGAAGGTTGTGGGTTCAAGTCCCCACTCCAGGGACTTGAGCACATAAATCTAGGCTGACAGTGCAGTGCTGAGGGAGTGCTGCACTGTCAGAAGTGCTGTCTTTTGGATGAGACGTTAAACGTCTGCTCTCTCAGGTGGACATAAAAGATCCCATGGCCCTATTTCGAAGAAGAGCAGAGGAGTTATCCCTAGTGTCCTGGCCAATATTTATCCCTCAATCAACATAACAAAAACAGATTATCTAGTCATTATCACATTGCTGTTTGTGGGACCTTGCTGTGCGCAAATTGGCTGCCACGTTTCCCACATTACTACAGTGACTACACTTTAAAAGTACGTCATTGGCTGTAAAGCGCTTTGAGACGTCCGGTGGTCGTGAAAGGCGCTATATAAATGCAAGTCTTTCTTTCTACTGTAATTGTAAATAATTTTGAATAATGCTTAGCAATGAAAACTCTTTTCACAGAGTAACCGAATACGGGAAGATGAGATAAAAGGTGGATCAACTGCACTGTTTTGAAATTTAGGGTTGTAATAAAGCAGTTTCTGCCCTCACATACAGCATGACTCTTTTCTCATGTTCGGACATTGTGGGGGCGCTCAGTCGGTGGAAACTCCTGCCACAAGCTGCCCTCAGACTGCCTGCCCACTCGAAGCGATGCCTCTTGCAATCGCGCAATGCCCCTTGGCACCGGCACCCACAGCTCAGAATCTTTTGCTTGGACGCACGTCTCCCCCCGATAGATCAGGTTCCAACCTTTCCTCAGACCAAGATTGTGCAGAGCACAGTGGACGACGGGAATCTTCGCAACCAATGCTCCCCCTAATTTTTTTTTCAGGGCGCGATCCCTTCAACAGGGCTGCGCGGCCCATCTCCCATTTGAAAAGCCGGTCCCAGTCTGCGCGGGACCTCCAGACAGTTGCAAGTGGGAACATTGCTCGCAACCCTTTCCAAGAAGTATTGCAGGACGTCCCTAGACCTGTCCGGGGACCTGAAGCTGCTCCTGAAAACCCCCATTTATTAACCCATATTTTTCCAAGTGCCAATTAATTTTGTCACGGATTATTTTCTCTAAAAGTTTCCCCACCACCAACATTAGGCTGACTGGCAGGTCATTGTCGGGTTGATCCCTCTCCCCTTTATTGAACAGGGGTGTAAAATTTGCAATCCTCCAGTCCTCTGCCACCAGTCCTATATCTATTGAAGATTGTGGCCAGAACCTCTGCAATTTTCCCCCTTACTTCCTCAGCAACCTAGGATGCATCCCATCTGGATCAGGTGATCTTTCTACTTTGAGCACTTTTAAGTACCTTGGGGAAGGTCACTAACATCGCCTGGGCGCTAAATTTAACGCCCGGTGACAAATAGCGCTGGTGATCACTAAATTCAGTTTTAGCGCCCCAAGAGGGAGGTGGAGCGCTAATTCAAGCACTCCACTTCCTTCTTAGAACGCTAACCCTGAATATCGGGGCGGTGCGTTCTGCAGCGCTACACACTGGGCCACGTAACACTGCCGCATGGAAGGGCTCTTCCCCTCATTAAAGGGGAGGGCCCAAGCCCACAACTCTGCGGGGCCCTACCTGGACCATCGGGGAATGGGGTGCTGTGCCAGCAGCCCGGGACTCAAGAGGGATGCTGGGCTACCAGATCGCGGCACAGACCCCGCGTTGAAAGACGCAACGGGCCGCGACAAGTAAGTCGGCCAATTTTTTTTTTCCCCACCCGCCACCTCCCCTTTACTTACCGCCCCGCGAGCTTCCTGCCGCTCCGTTCCCGCCCCCAGAGTGGAGCGGGGCGTTACCAGTTACCGCCGCCGCTAAACTCCCGCTGAAAAAGTCGTTTGCGCCCCGTTAGCGCCCCCCTGGAGGCGCTAATGGGAGTCGCAAATGCACCGAATTTCGAGCCCAATCTCTTTATTTATTTTTAACCTATCCAATTTCTCTACTACCTCATCCTTTACTGTGACATTGGCAGCATCTTCTTCTTTTGTGAAGACAGATGCAAAGTAAAAGAAAGACTCGCATTGATGTAGCGCCTTTCACAACCACCGGACGTCCCAAAGCACTTTACAGCCAATAAAGTACTTTTTGAAGTGTAGTCACTGTTGTAATGTAGGAAATGCGGCAGGCAATTTGCGCACAGTGTGCTCCCACAAACAGCAATGTGATAATGACCAGATAATCTATTTTTTTTTAGTGATGTTGATTGAGGGATAAATATTGGCTAGGACACCAGGGATAACTCCCCTGCTCTTCTTCAAAATAGTGCCACTGGATCTTTTATGTCCACCTGAGCGAGCAGATGGGGGCCTCAGTTTAATATCTCAGCCGAAAGACGGCACCTCCGACAATGCAGCACTCCCTCAGTACTGCATCGGAATATCAGCATAGATTTTTTGTGCTCAAGTCCCTGGACTTGAACCCACAACCTTCTCACTCATAGGCGAGAATGCTACCAACTGACCCACAGCTGACACTTCTCACTTAGTACCTCAGCCATGCCCTCTGACTCCACAAAAAGATCTCCTTTTTGGTCCCTAATCAGCCCCACCCTTCCTTTGACTACCCTTTTACTATTTATATGTTTATAAAAGACTTTTGGGTTCCCTTTTATGTTACCCACTAATCTATTCTCACACACTCTCTTTACCCCTTTTATTTCCTTTTTCAGTTTTCCTCTGGGCTTTTTGTATTCAGCTTGGTTCTCACCTGAATTATGAACCTAACATTTATCATAAGCCTCCTTTTTCTGTTTCATTTTAATTTCTATATCTTTAGTCATCCATGGAGCTCTAGCTTTGGACGCCCTTCCTTTCCCCCTCATGGGAATGTGTCTAGTCTGTACCCAAACTATTTCCTCTTTGAAGCCCTCCCATTGCTCATTTACTGTTTTGCCTGCCGGTCTTTGATTCCAAACCACCTGGGCTAGATCCCTTTTCAACTCATTGTATTTAGCCCTCCTCCAGTTAAGTATTTGCACATTTGATTGTTCCTTGTCCTTTTCCATAACTACTCTAAACCTAATGATATTATGATCACTGTCCCCCAATGTTCTCCCACTGAAACTTGCCCCACTTCATTCCGCAGAACTAGATCCAGCACTGCTTCCTTCCTCGTTGGTTGGAAACATACTAATCAAGGAAGTTCTCTTATACACATTTCAGAAATTCCTCCCCTCTTTGCCCTTTACATTGTTATTTTCCCAGTCTATATTAGGATAATTGATGTCCCCCATTATCACTACTCTAAAGTTCTTGAACCTATCTCCAATTTGCTCCTCTATCTCTTTACCACTATTTGGTGGACTATAGTATACATCCAGCAGTGTAATAGTTCCTCTATTGTTCCTTAATTCTAACCAAATAGATTCTGTCTTTAAACCCTCAAGTCCATCATTCCTTTTTAGTGCTGTAACAGTATCTTTGATCAATACTGCCAACCCCCCTCCTTTTTTTCCTTCGTTATGTTTCCTGAATACATGGTAGCCAGAAATATTAAGTGCCCATTCCTCCCTTTGTTTGAGCCAGATTTCCGTTACTGCCATTATATCATAATCCCATGTGGCTACTTGAGCCTGCAGCTCACCAATCTTATTTACCACGCGTGCATTTACGCACATGCACTCCAAACCCATCTTAGTCTGCCTCACATTTCCCCCATCTGATCTCTCCTATTTCTGAACTACTAATGCTGTTTGTCTCTCCCAGTCCTCTGTGCACCTTGTATCTCCTCTCTAATGCTTCATCCTGGTGACCCTCCCCTGCCAAATTAGTTTAAACCCTCTCCTACAGCACTAGTTAATCTCCCTGCAAGGACATTAGTCCCAGCCCTGTTGAGGACCCACCCATCCATCTTGTATAGGTCCCCCCTGCCCCAGAACTGGTCCCAATGTGCCAGGAATCTGAAGCCCTCCCTCCTGCAGCATTTTTCCAGCCATGCGTTAACCTGTCTTATCTTACTGCTCCTATACACACTAACACGTGGCACTGGGAGTAATCCAGAGATTACTACCTTTGAGGTCCTGCTCTTTAACTTCCTCCCTAGCTCCTGAAACTCTACCTGTAGGACCCCAACCCTTTCCCTACCTATGTTATTGGTTCCAAGATGGACCACAACTTCTGGATGTTCCCCTTTCCCCCGCAAAATGTTCTGCACCTGTTCAGTGATGTCCTTTACCCTGGCACCAGAGGCAACACACCATGCGAGACTCACATCGGCGGTTGCAGAAACGTTTGTCTATCCCCCCTGACTATTGAATCCCACTGCATTTCTACACTTCGCTGTGCCCCACAGTGCCATGGATGTGCTCTCGACTGCATTCCCCCGAGGTGTCGTCGCCCTCAGTACCGAAAACTGTTTTGAGAGTGCCACACTCCCGGAGGATTCCTGCACTGCCTGCCTCTTCCTACCCTGCCAGATGGCCACCCACTTACTATTCTCCTAAAATCTCTGTGGCTGCGGGGTGACCACCTCCTGGAATGTGCGATCCAGGAAATTCTCAGCCTCCTGTATGCCCTGCAGTGCCTCCAGCTGCTCCTCAAGCTCAGAAATCCCGAGCTCGAGTTCAAGAAGCTGGAGGCACTTCCTGCACACGTGGTTATCCAGGACACATGAAGTGCCCTGCAGTTCCCACGTGGCAGAGGAATTGCAGGCAACGGGTTTCAGCTGTCCCATCATTTTACGTAAAAGTCTAACTACTTATGTTATATATCTGTTTTAGTTTAGTATCCACGTAACCCCTATGTATTATTTATTATTTATGTACACCAGATTTTTATTTAATGCAATTCGGATTCCTTTAGTGTTGGTATCCTCAACTTGGTTAATTTTAATTTTATGCCCTTAGATCTTACTGTTACCCCTTAAAAGAAAACCCCTTGGTTTAAATTACTTTGCACCTTCTTCCCGTTTCTGCACCTAATTCCCACTCTCACTAAATTCCCGTCTTCACTCCGTTTAGCGATTCACCCACCTCGTGCTTTTGCATTTATATAGCGCCTTTCACCACCTCAAAACGTCCCAAAGCACTTTACAGCCAATGAAGTGCTTTTGTAGTCACTGTTGTAAGGTAGAGAAAGCCAGTAGCCAATTCATGCACAGCAAGCTCCCACAAACAGCAATGAGAAAAATGACAAGATAATCTGTTTTAGTGATGTTGGTTGAGGGAAAAATATTAGCCAGGACACGGGGGAGAACTTCCCTGCTCTCCTTCGAATAGTGCCGTGAGGTCTTTTACACCCACCTGAGAGGGCAGACAGGGCCTCAGTTGAACATCTCATTCAAAAGATGGCACCTCCCGACAGTGCAGCACTCCCTCAGTACTGCACTGAAATGTCAGTCCAGATTATGTGCTCAAGTCTCTGGAGTGGGACTCTGAACCCACCACCTACTGACTCAGAAGTGAGAGTGCTACCACTGAGCCACGGCTGACTGAGTAACACCCTAAGCATTTCGGCCGTGGCTAGAGGTCATTGCAGGATATGTTGCAGAGTCGACCGACGGCTTCCTTAGCAAACCATGGCTGTCAGACGCTCAGCTCCTCCGACATTGCCTCGTGTGACAGTCGCGGCCTATTCACTCTCCAGGGGAGGGGACAGAGCCGTGTGGGCTGCTGTCTTACTGTTTTACTCTCTGGGCCTCCTGCCTCTGCTGCTCCTCTTCCTCTTCCATTATTATGCAGTTGCAACAGAAGAGACATTTTGATGCAAAAACAAAAGACTGGGAAATGGCTGTGAGGACGCACAGAACGAGTAGAGCCTCAGTACTTCCGGGAGCTACTGATTTGCGGCGGAATCGGGTTCATGAGCGCCTGAAATTTTGTACATTTTACACCCGTTTTGAACCAGCCTAGTGGCAGGAAATCCGCATTTTTCACTCTTTCCCATGGGGTGGAGACACGTTAATGAACCATGAAGGTTCCAGTCACAGGACTGATGTAAACGATTGAGGAAATTCGGGCGTAGCCCAAGAACGGGCGTAAGTTGCTTACACTCAAATTTCATTGATCTTTTACGCCGAAAATTGACATTACACCATGAATACACATTTGTTTGGATGCAAATTTACATGAAATTCTGTGCCAATGGGCCAAAAATTCGGCCCTTCCCGCGTGAGTACACAGTCCATACTCACCCGTAAGGCGTCCCGAAGTGCCGGTTTCCTGCATGCACTGCGCATGCGCAGGAAACCGGAACTTCCGGTCTGGTGAAGGGGGCGGTTCCTAGGTGGACCGCGTGCGCGGTAGAGGCTGCGCGCACGCAGCAAACTTAAATTTTTTTCAGGTTTCTACGTTACGCTTATAAAAAGGAGGCGCAGGAACCGTTTTCAACAAGGTAAGTGGTTAATTAAGTATAATTAAAAAAAATTTCAACAGGTTTATCTTTTTTAGATACTTTAAAGAAAGGTAAGTTTATTTTTATCACTTTTTAAAAGTATTTTAATTTTTTCAAAAATTAAAATTTTTGTTTAAAGTGGTTAATTTATTTAACTATAGTTATTTTATAAATGTGATGGTTTTTTTTAAAATTTATTTTAAGTTTAGCTGTTCTTTTGGGGCCGATTTCAATTCACAGATTTGACAGGTCTCCCTGTCAAATCTATGATGTGGAGATGCCGGCGTTGGACTGGGGTGGACAAAAATGAGAAGTCGCACAACACCAGGTTATAGTCCAACAGATTTATTTAATTTTACAAGCTTTCGGAGCAGTTCGCTCCTTCATCAGGTAAGTTTAGCAGTGAGAGAATCTCCCAGAATTCACAATTTAAACACAGACAAAATATATTCAAATCTTTCCCTACATCAAAGAGCATAGCCAAGACAATGAGATGTGTCCCAGGGGGTCCAACAATCGCCAGGCAGGAGGGTTGCCTCCCAGTCGGGGAACACTTCAGCAGCCAGGGGCATTCAGCCTCGGATATGCGGGTAAGCGTTCTCCAAGGCGGCCTTCGAGATACACGACAGCGCAAAATCATAGAGCAGAAACTGATAGCCAAGTTCCGCACTCATGAGGATGGCCTCAATCGCGATATCGGGTTCATGTCACGATACAGAACGTGACTTGACATCATGGCCGGTCTTCCCAGGTGTTTTTTTTTAAAAAAAGGCTAACACAAGAACCTACACAGATTGACAGGATATGCAGCCAGCAGGTGGTTTGACACGTTGGACCCCCTGGGACACATCTCATTGTCTTGGCTATGCTCTTTGATGTAGGGAAAGATTTGAATATATTTTGTCTGTGTTTAAATTGTGAATTCTGGGAGATTCTCTCACTGCTAAACTTACCTGACGAAGGAGCGAACTGCTCCGAAAGCTTGTAAAATTAAATAAATCTGTTGGACTATAACCTGGTGTTGTGCGACTTCTCATTTTTGTCAAATCTATGAATGAAAGATGGTCTGCTGCCATTGGCTCTCCATGGCCCACGTGATCCCAGGGGACGCATCGCACTAACTGCACCCCTGGGACACGCAAGCACTTGGAGCAGGCCCAGGAGCTGAAGTTCCCGCGGGCCCAAAACACAACGACAGGCGCGGTAGGTAAGTGCGCGCGCGATCCTTACCCCGGCGGCAAGCCGTAGAGGTGAATTTCAGGGCCATCATTACTAAACACTTCTGCCTGAATTATATCAAATTTCATCCTTTTAGCTGATTTGCAGAATACAGTGTACTGATTGTAGGACCAAGTTGTAAATTAAACATACATCACAGCTACTTCATCCAATTCTTGGGGTTTAAGTGCCATTATCCCAAACCCCTGTCTTTATCGTCATGATGAATCACTTCACATTGGTCATTTGACTGCCCCCTTCGACTAATTGTACACTGGTCATCATCAATTGGACAACAACAACTTGCATTTGTATAGCATCCCAAGGTGCTTCACAGGGGCGTTATCAAACGCAATTTGGCACCACCGTCAATTAGCCATAATCATACACTGGACACCATCGACTGGCCGTAATCGTACACTGGACACCATCGACTGGCCGTAATCGTACACTGGACACCATCGACTGGCCGTAATCGTACACTGGACACCATCGACTGGCCGTAATCGTACACTGGACACCATCGACTGGCCGTAATCGTACACTGGACACCATCGACTGGCCGTAATCGTACACTGGACACCATCGACTGGCCGTAATCGTACACTGGACACCATCGACTGGCCGTAATCGTACACTGGTCATCATCGATTGGCCGTAATCGTACACTGGTCATCATCGATTGGCCATAATCGTACACTGGTCATCATCGATTGGCCGTAATCATACACCAGACACCATCGATTGGTCGTAATGAAGTCTTTGGTCGGCTGGTTGGCACAGCAGATTGTTGTTCCATAGAGTGATAGAGATTTCTCTTTATTATTCAGAAACCGAAGTGTGGAGGCAAGGCTCATGGTGCAGGGTATGGACTGTGATCCCCATATGATCAGTGCATAATGTTACCAGGCTGTTGAGTAGAGGTGCTGAGCATAGGGACATAGAAACATAGGAATAGGAGGAGGCCATTCAGCCCCTCGAGCCTGTTCTGCTATTCATTCAGATTATGGCTGATCTGTCAACTCCATTTACCCACCTTTGCTCTATATCCTTTGATACCCTTACCTAATAAAAATCTATCGATCTCACTCTTGAAGATTTCAATTGCCCCAGCACCACAGTCTTTTGGGGGAGAGAAATTCACATTTCCAACACCTGTGGTGTGATAAAGTGCTTCCTGATTTCACTCCTGAATGGCCTAGCTCTAATTTTAAGATTGTCCCCTCATGTTCTGGATTGCCACACCAGAGGAAATAGTTTCTCTGTACCTACTCTATCGAATCCCTTTATCATTTTAAACACCTCATTAGATCACCCCTCAACCTTCTAACCTCAAGGGAATACAAGCCAAATTTATACAAACTGTCCTCATAATTTAATCCTTTAAGCCCTGGTATCATTATGATAAATCTGCGCTGCACCCCCTCCAAGGCAAATATATCCTTCCTAAGGTGCACTGCCCAGAACTGAATGCAGTATTCCAGATGGGCGTCTGACCGAGGCTCTGTACAACTGAAGTATACCTCCTCCAAATAGGAGCAAATGGCAGGGTGAGTGTGCCAGAGGCCACTGGTTGACTGCTTGACTCACTTAGGCACAGCCCTAAGTGAGTCAACACAGGAAAACAAATCGGCAGGTCAGATTAAGACAGTAAACACTTTGTTCAATGAAGACATAAGAAGAGTATGTGAAAACAAGAGGGTTATTTTGATGGGAGACTTCAAACAACCAAATACAAAATTGGGAATACTCAAGTGATTCAGTGTCTAAGTTGGTAAACATGATGCATGACTGCTTCATGACCAAGTGCATCAGGGAG
The DNA here is from genome assembly GCA_030390025.1 of Squalus acanthias. Taxonomy (NCBI): domain Eukaryota; kingdom Metazoa; phylum Chordata; class Chondrichthyes; order Squaliformes; family Squalidae; genus Squalus; species Squalus acanthias. The sequence goes on along the minus strand of CM059425.1, from coordinate 225,523,337 downwards.
AAGGCCGTGACAAGCAGTACATCTTGACTTGGAAATGGTGGGTGACCTAGATACAATTAATGGAGCCTGACCTCATTTGATGTGAGCTGGAATTCAGAAATACTGAGGACCAGAAGCCAGATCTATAATTTCAGAAAGGCTAACCGAGGGCATAAGCAACTTGATTGAATAACACTTCAGTAGTGCAAAGCCAGAATTTGCTGGCAAACTCATTATGATACACCACAGCGATGGCAATGGCGATCCAAAGAGCTTTGAAGCGACGCTAGCGCTCAGACGTGGGCCAGCTGTACACACAGGTGAGCTTCATTAGGAGACAGCCGTGCTCACACTCAATGGGGATCTGATTGCTGTTTATATAAAAGGCAGAAAACAGCAAATTACACATATCAAACTGCCTTGTATATTCTCGAAAAGTACCTTTGCACTTATCTCCTTGGTGTTGTGGAGAACTCACAAATCCTCAATGATCGTGGCCAAATCACAAGCGTAACTAGGATTTACCAGAAGCTTTCTGTTTTTGGTTCAACATCTGTAATGGTAAATCCCAGATTAATTCCAAAACCTGAGCAGTGATTACTAGCAATGCTCACAGTTGGTTAGCCATCATCTGAATAAAGTAACAGCCCACAGACAGTGCATTGGGCTGGATTTTGCTCTGAGCCGCGAACAAATGACACCAACAGTTCGTTAGACTTGCACTTGGCCATAGATTTTCTATGGGCTTTTGCACAGCAAGTTGCTGTCAGCCAAATATCCAAACCGCGCAGTGCCCTCTACAGGGCATCTGGGACCTGTGTGAACAGGGCAAGCAACTGTGTGTCTCCTTAACCAATCAGATTGAAGGATTGTTAATGAGCAGCTCAGACCCTGAACCAGGAAGTGTCAGTTGGAACAGTGAATTCAATGTCAAATCAGGTACAGAAAGTGAAATAAAGAGAGGGGGAAAAGATTGGATTAAGAGAGAGGGATAAAAGAGACAGAAAGAAAAAGTTTTAAATTTTTTAAACATTTTTAAATCTCCAACAATAATTAAAAGCTGAAGGAATGAGACACCACACTTGTTAAAGTTAATTTTCAGTGTCAGAGAGGTTGTTTGGCAGTAATTAAGACTTACCACGCTGTTAAAAGGGTACTTATACTGGAATGAACAAGCTCCAACTTTTTCTGGCAAGTTTAGTCCATATGTACAAGATAAGTACAGGAACTTCATGCCATTCAATGTATTTGAATGGGGAGCCAAACGGCAAGATGGCGTTTTCAGGAAGCTTATGGCGGAATGTCACATCTCGGACAGCAACTTCAAGATTTCCGAGTTTAACTGTGCATATGCGGTGGCCTGAAGTTGATGTCCGATTTGCAAATAAATAACGGTGACCACTGTTCGCCACACCATTATTTTCACAGTAAAATCCAGCACGCTATCTTTGAAAGAACCGCGCAGTTCGATGCACTAAGTGTTAAATTTCATCAGATGCCTATAAATCAAAATCATAATCTGAAAAGCAGTGTTGTCCAATAGCTAAATTTTTTATGATATATTAACCAGATATTCGACCTTCAACTGTCAATACATCATAATTGCCACAATAGTAACGGAGTAATTGAGCCCGACTCTCCAGCGCCTTTCTGAAGCAGTGTTCCTGCAAGTGCCAATATTAGTGGCCAGAACGCAGCAAATTGGCCCTGGTGCAGTTTTGAATGGGGGCGGAGCTTGAATAATGATCCTTTCTAGGTTTCAGCGATTGGTCTGGTGGAGTGACGCTAAAGTCCCAGTAAATTATAGCGCTGCTCTAACAGTGGCATTATTCACTAATGCCGTAATTTATGGGATGTTCATGGCACCAATAATGACGATCACAGTTATTTCACCGTTACCATGGTGCCACAATTCCGGTCATTGAATAGGATGAGTGACAGCTTGTTGCACTGCCCTTTCGAGAGGGACCGGCTCCCAAACCCGCGACCTTCACCACCGAGGACAGCAGGTGCATAGGAACACTATCACCTCCAAGTTGCCCTCCAAGCCACACACCATCCTGACTTGGACATATATCGCCATTTCTTCATCATAACTGGATCAAAATCCTGGAACTCCCTACCTATCAACATTGTGGGAGCACCTTCACTACACAGACTGCAGCAGTTCAAGAAGGCGGCTCAATACCGCCTGCTCAAGGGTTGGGCAATAAATGCCAGCCTTGCCAGCAATGCCCATATCCCAAGAATGATTGAAAAAGGAGTCACCCAAACTACTCTTACATAGATCTAGGAGCTGGAGTATGCATTCTGGATAAGGTTCAACATTCTTCTCAAAACAGCACTTAGTACGCAATTATAAACACATTACAGAATGCTGCAAAAAACAATCGATGGTCAATAAAACTAAAATAAGTCATTCGCACACATCCTTAATGACACTGAACAAGAAAAAAATAAATCCACTAGTTAAAGAAGGATTGCTGTGTCTGCAATATTACTGCAGACCAGGGACAGGAAAGTGCCTCTCTAATTATTACCTCCTTCCATTTGCCTTTGGCTCTTGTAAACACACAGGAAGGAAATGGAAGAAGAATGTGATTATCAAAATCTGTAACGTTTGGTCAACGCACCAATCATCTCGGGAATGCACTATTTCCTCATCCCGTTCTTACTGTTAAGCAGGAGCGGTGTTTGGCTTGCGGGGCCTCCAGGCAAAGGTTTGGTTTGGGTCCCCTACATTTTACTAGACACTGGTACTAAATACTACCGAGTTAATCCGGGGTCAGAGCCGCACACGTACGATCGTGAAGAGGCGTGTCTACAATGGGTAATATATCAAATAAAGGTGTGAAGTCGCTAATGATCGATAAAGTCGAGATCGATTTACCTCAGTCCTTAAACGAATCAGTGGATCAGCTCGGGGCCCAGTGCAATCGCTCGGGTTGCAAGGTCCGAATGCAGCTCCTGCCGTTATGCGTGGAACATGGCTCGCTTCCTGCGGCACGTCCCAGGCTCAACCCAAAGGCCCTGAAATTCCGTGGGTGTTCTCCCACCATTTCCTGGAGGTTCCTGGTTGACTTGTAAAGGAGCGGGACTCCCATCGTCCCCTGCGAGGCACATATCCAATTCCCTTTTGAGAGTTCTTTTGCCAGGGTTAATGTTAGCTCGCCCATCACATTAAAGTTCATGGTTATCATTAGTCACTCTTCTGGTGATCCAATCGGCTCGTAAACATGAAATACAACCAGTTTCACCTTCCTGCATACAGACAGACGTGCATGGAGATTTTTTTATTATTATAAATTCACCAGGGGTGAAATTCAACTCTGGCGCGATCGCAAAGCAGACATTAATGGATCAACCACCCCACCCGATTTACCTTCCTATTAACTTCATCAGGTGGGGTGTATAACGAGCAGCCGATCTGCTACTTTTGCATCCACACCAAAGTTGGATTTCACCCCTATCCTATTTTAAACTGAGGCGACCTTAGCTACTGATCAGCCTCTGGCCTAGCAATGGTACGGAAACAAAATAAAAGGCACTAGGTCTGGTCAACCGACTCCTCAATAATGAAATACACAAAGATGTCCCCTTCACGGGTGTTGATCGGGCGGGGTGTATAATGGGCTGGTGTATAACGGGCGGGGTGTATAACGGGCTGGTGTATAATGGGCGGGTGTATAACGGGTGGGTGTAAAACGGGCAGGTGGTTTTTTTAATTCATTCATGGGATGTGGGCATCGCTAGCAAGGCCAGCATTTATTACCCATCCCTAGTTGCCCTTGAGAAGGTTTGGGAGGTGCTGCCGAAGAAGCCTTGGCAAGTTGCTGCAGTGAATCTTGTAGATGGTACACACTGCAGCCATGGTACACCGGTGGTGGAGGGAGTGAATGTTTAAGGTGGTGGATGGGGTGCCAATCAAGTGGATTGCTTTGTTTTGGATGGTGTCGAGGTCTTGAGTGTTGTTGGAGCTGCACTCATCCAGGCAAGTGGAGAGTATTCCATCACACTCCTGACTTATACATTGTAGATGGTGGAAAGGCTTTGGGGAGTCAGGAGGTGAGACACTCACCGCAGAATATCTAGCCTCTGACCTGCTCTTGTAATTATGTGGCTGGTCCAGTTAAGTTTCTAGTGAATGGTGACTCCCAGGATATTGATGGTTGGGGATACGGCGATGGTAATGCCGTTGAATGTCAAGGGGCGGTGGTTAGACGCTCGCTTGTTGGAGATAGTCATTGCCTGGCACTTCTGTGGCGCGAATGTTACCTGCCACTTATCAGTCCAAGCCTGAATGTCGTCGAGGTCTTGTTGCATGCGGGCATGGACTGCTTCATTATCTGAGGAGTTGCGAATGGCACTAAACACTGTGCAGTCATCAGCGAACATCCCCACTTCTGACATTATGATAGAGGGAAGGTCATTGATGAAGCAGCTGAAGATGGTTGGGCCTAGGACACTGCCCTGAGGAACTCCTGCATCGATGTCCGGGGGCTGTGATGATTGACCTCCAACCACCATAATGGGCGGGGTGTATAACGGGCAGGTGTATAACAGGCGGGTGTATAACGGGCGAGTGTAAAAGGATGGGGTGTATAATGGGCTGGTGTATAACAGGCTGGTGTATAACGGGAGGGTGTATAATGGGCGGGGTGTATAACGGGCGAGTGTAAAATGGACAGGGTGTATAATGGGCTGGTGTATAACGGGCGGGTGTATAACGGGCGGGGTGTATAACAGGCAGGGTGTAGAACGGACGGGGTGTATAACGGGCTGGTGTATAACAGGCTAGTGTATAACGGGAGGGTGTATAATGGGTGGGGTGTATAACGGGCGGGGTGTAGAACGGACGGGGTGTATAACGGGCTGGTGTATAACAGGCTAGTGTATAACGGGAGGGTGTATAATGGGCGGGGTGTATAACGGGCGGGTGTATAACGAGCGGGTGTATAACGGGCGGGGTGTATAACGGGCAGATGTTTAACGGGCGGGTGTCTAACAGGCGGGGTGTATAACAGGCGTGGTGTATAACGGGCAGGTGTATAACGGGCGGGTGTATAACGGGCGGGTTGTATAACAGGCGTGGTGTATAACGGGCAGGTGTATAATGGGCGGGTGTATAACAGGTGTGGTGTATAACGGGCAGGTGTATAATGGGCGGGTGTCTAACAGACGGGGTGTATAACAGGCATGGTGTATAACGGGCAGGTGTATAACGGGCGGGTGTATTACAGGCAGGTGTATAACGGGCGGGTGTATAACGGGCGGGGTGTATAGCGGGTAGGTGTAGAACGGGCGGGTGTATAACGTGCAGGCGTTTAACGGGCAGGTGTATAACGGGCGGGTGTATAACGGGCGGGGTGTATAACGGGCGGGTATTTAACGGGCGGGTGTATAACGGGCGGGTGTATAACGGGCGAGTGTATAACAGGCGGGGTGTATAATAGGCGGGGTGTAGAACGGACGGGGTGTAGAACGGACTGTTGTATAACAGGCTGGTGTATAACGGGAGGGTGTATAATGGGCGGGGTGTATAACAAGCGGGGTGTAGAATGGACGGGGTGTATAACGGGCTGTTGTATAACAGGCTGGTGTATAACGGGCGAGTGTAGAACGGACGGGGTGTATAACGGGCGGGTGTATAACGGGCGGGTGTATAACGGGCGGGGTGTATAACGGGCGGGGTTTTTAACGGGCGGTATGTATAACGGGCGGGGTGTATAACGGGCGGGGTGTATAACGGGCAGTGTGTATAATGGGCGGGGTGTATAAGGGCGGGGTTTTTAATGGGCGGTGTGTATAACGGGCGGGTGTATAACAAGCGGGGTGTATAACAAGCAGGGTGTATAGCGGGCGGGTGTAGCACGGTCGGGTGTATAACGGGCAGGCGTTTGACGGGCAGGTGTATAACAGGCGGGGTGTATAACGGGTGGGTGTTTAACGGGCGGGTGTATAACGGGCGGGGTGTATAACGGGCGGGTGGTTTGTGTTAATCGTTCATGGGATGTGGGCATCGCTGGCAAGGCCAGCATTTATTGCCCATCCCTAATTGCCCTTGAGAAGGTGGTGGTGAGCCGCCTTCTTGAACCGCTGCAGTCCGTGTGGTGAAGGTACTCCCACAGTGCTGTTAGTGTCGTGGTCCTCTCCAGGTGGAGGCCTTGGCCTCTCGTGATCCTCTCCTGGTGGAGGCCTTGGCCTGTCATGGTCCTCTCCTGGTGGAGGCCTTGGCCTGTCATGGTCCGCTCCTGGTGGAGGCCTTGGCCTCTCGTGGTCCTCTCCTGGTGGAGGCCTTGGCCTGTAGTGGTCCTCTCCTGGTGGAGGCCTTGGTCTGTCATGGTCCGCTCCTGGTGGAGGCCTTGGCCTGTAGTAATGGGCGGGGTGTATAACGGGCGGGTGTATAACGAGCGGGTGTATAACGGGCGGGGTGTATAACGGGCAGATGTTTAACGGGCGGGTGTCTAACAGGCGGGGTGTATAACAGGCGTGGTGTATAACAGGCAGGTGTATAACGGGCGGGTGTATAACGGGCGGGTTGTATAACAGGCGTGGTGTATAACGGGCAGGTGTATAACGGGCGGGTGTATAACAGGTGTGGTGTATAACGGGCAGGTGTATAATGGGCGGGTGTCTAACAGACGGGGTGTATAACAGGCGTGGTGTATAACGGGCAGGTGTATAACGGGCGGGTGTATTACAGGCAGGTGTATAACGGGCGGGTGTATAACGGGCGGGGTGTATAGCGGGTAGGTGTAGAACGGGCGGGTGTATAACGTGCAGGCGTTTAACGGGCAGGTGTATAACGGGCGGGTGTATAACGGGCGGGGTGTATAACGGGCGGGTATTTAACGGGCGGGTGTATAACGGGCGGGTGTATAACGGGCGAGTGTATAACAGGCGGGGTGTATAACAGGCGGGGTGTAGAACGGACGGGGTGTAGAACGGACTGTTGTATAACAGGCTGGTGTATAACGGGAGGGTGTATAATGGGCGGGGTGTATAACAAGCGGGGTGTAGAATGGACGGGGTGTATAACGGGCTGTTGTATAACAGGCTGGTGTATAACGGGCGAGTGTAGAACGGACGGGGTGTATAACAGGCGTGGTGTATAACAGGCAGGTGTATAACGGGCGGGTGTATAACGGGCGGGTTGTATAACAGGCGTGGTGTATAACGGGCAGGTGTATAACGGGCGGGTGTATAACAGGTGTGGTGTATAACGGGCAGGTGTATAATGGGCGGGTGTCTAACAGACGGGGTGTATAACAGGCGTGGTGTATAACGGGCAGGTGTATAACGGGCGGGTGTATTACAGGCAGGTGTATAACGGGCGGGTGTATAACGGGCGGGGTGTATAGCGGGTAGGTGTAGAACGGGCGGGTGTATAACGTGCAGGCGTTTAACGGGCAGGTGTATAACGGGCGGGTGTATAACGGGCGGGGTGTATAACGGGCGGGTATTTAACGGGCGGGTGTATAACGGGCGGGTGTATAACGGGCGAGTGTATAACAGGCGGGGTGTATAACAGGCGGGGTGTAGAACGGACGGGGTGTAGAACGGACTGTTGTATAACAGGCTGGTGTATAACGGGAGGGTGTATAATGGGCGGGGTGTATAACAAGCGGGGTGTAGAATGGACGGGGTGTATAACGGGCTGTTGTATAACAGGCTGGTGTATAACGGGCGAGTGTAGAACGGACGGGGTGTATAACGGGCGGGTGTATAACGGGCGGGTTGTATAACAGATGTGGTGTATAACGGGCAGGTGTATAACGGGCGGGTGTATAACAGGTGTGGTGTATAACGGGCAGGTGTATAATGGGCGGGTGTCTAACAGACGGGGTGTATAACAGGCGTGGTGTATAACGGGCAGGTGTATAACAGGCGGGTGTATTACAGGCAGGTGTATAACGGGCGGGTGTATAACGGGCGGGGTGTATAGCGGGTAGGTGTAGAACGGGCGGGTGTATAACGTGCAGGCGTTTAACGGGCAGGTGTATAACGGGCGGGTGTATAACGGGCGGGGTGTATAACGGGCGGGTATTTAACGGGCGGGTGTATAACGGGCGGGTGTATAACGGGCGAGTGTATAACAGGCGGGGTGTATAACAGGCGGGGTGTAGAACGGACGGGGTGTAGAACGGACTGTTGTATAACAGGCTGGTGTATAACGGGAGGGTGTATAATGGGCGGGGTGCATAACAAGCGGGGTGTAGAATGGACGGGGTGTATAACGGGCTGTTGTATAACAGGCTGGTGTAGAATGGGCGAGTGTAGAACGGACGGGGTGTATAACGGGCGGGTGTATAACGGGCGGGGTGTATAACGGGCGGGGTTTTTAACGGGCGGTATGTATAACGGGCGGGGTGTATAACGGGCGGGGTGTATAACGGGCGGTGTGTATAATGGGCGGGGTGTATAAGGGCGGGGTTTTTAATGGGCGGTGTGTATAACGGGCGGGTGTATAACAAGCGGGGTGTATAACAAGCGGGGTGTATAGCGGGCGGGTGTAGCATGGTCGGGTGTATAACGGGCAGGCGTTTGACGGGCAGGTGTATAACAGGCGGGGTGTATAACGGGTGGGTGTTTAACGGGCGGGTGTATAACGGGCGGGGTGTATAACGGGCGGGTGGTTTGTTTTAATCGTTCATGGGATGTGGGCATCGCTGGCAAGGCCAGCATTTATTGCCCATCCCTAATTGCCCTTGAGAAGGTGGTGGTGAGCCGCCTTCTTGAACCGCTGCAGTCCGTGTGGTGAAGGTACTCCCACAGTGCTGTTAGTGTCGTGGTCCTCTCCAGGTGGAGGCCTTGGCCTCTCGTGGTCCTCTCCTGGTGGAGGCCTTGGCCTGCAGTGGTCCTCTCCTGGTGGAGGCCTTGGTCTGTCATGGTCCGCTCCTGGTGGAGGACTTGGCCTCTCGTGGTCCTCTCCTGGTGGAGGCCTTGGCCTCTCATGCTCCTCTCCTGGTGGAGGCCTTGGCCTGTCATGGTCCTCTCCTGGTGGAGGCCTTGGCTTGTCGTGGTCCTCTCCTGGTGGAGGCCTTGGCCTGTCATGGTCCTCTCCTGGTGGAGGCCTTGGTCTGTCATGGTCCGCTCCTGGTGGTGGCCTTGGCCTGTCATGGTCCTCGCCTGGTGGAGGCCTTGGCCTCTTGTGGTCCTCTCCTGGTGGAGGCCTTGGCCTCTTGTGGTCCTCTCCTGGTGGAGGCCTTGGCCTCTTGTGGTCCTCTCCTGGTGGAGGCCTTGGCCTGTAGTGGTCCTCTCCTGGTGGAGGCCGTGGTCTGTCATGGTCCGCTCCTGGTGGAGGCCTTGGCCTCTCGTGGTCCTCTCCTGGTGGAGGCCTTGGCCTCTCATGGTCCTCTCCTGGTGGAGGCCTTGGCCTGTCATGGTCCTCTCCTGGTGGAGGCCTTGGCCTGTCATGGTCCACTCCTGGTGGAGGCCTTGGCCTGTCATGGTCCTCTCCTGGTGGAGGCCTTGGCCTCTCGTGGTCCTCTCCTGGTGGAGGCCTTGGCCTGTCATGGTCCTCTCCTGGTGGAGGCCTTGGCCTGTCATGGTCCTCTCCTGGTGGAGGCCTTGGCCTGTCATGGTCCTCTCCTGGTGGAGGCCTTGGCCTGTCATGGTCCTCTCCTGGTGGAGGCTCTGCCTATTATATTCCTCTCCTGGAGGTTATGTGCAGCTTTGACCTACAAGCAGAGCATTTAATAAAAAGTGTGACCTATAATTGACCCAACCATTATTTTCAGGATTACAGAGCAATTAGACCTTGTGCATCCATAGAAAATCGCTGAGGACGGAAATTCCCAGGGAAACTATTTTGTGAGATCAGTTAAAAAAACAGGAATTAAAATGTTTTTAAATTTGTTTATGGGATGTGGGCGTCGCTGGCAAGGCCAGCATTTATTTCCCATCCCTAGTTGCCCTTGAGAAGGTGGTGGTGAGCCGCCTTCTTGAACCGCTGCAGTCCGTGTGGTGAAGGTGCTCCCACAGTGCTGTTAGGGAGGGAGTTCCAGGATTTTGACCCAGCGACGATGAAGGATCGGCGATATACTTCTAAGTCAGGATGGTGTGTGACTTGGAGGGGGACTTGGAGGTGGTGGTGTTCCCATGCGCCTGCTGCCCTTGTCTTTCTAGGTAGAAGATGTCGCGGGTTTGCGAGATGCTGCCGAAGAAGCCTTGGCGAGTTGCTGCAGCGCATCTTGTAGATGGTACACACTGCAGCCATGGTACACTGGTGGTGGAGGGAGTGAATGTTTAAGGTGGTGGATGGGGTGCCAATCAAGCGGGCTGCTTTGTCCTGGATGGTGTCGAGCTTCTTGAGTGTTGTTGGAGCTGCATTCATCCAGGCAAGTGGAGAGTATTCCATCACACTCCTTACTTGTGCCTTGTAGATGGTGGAAAGGCTTTGGGGAGTCAGGAGGTGAGACACTCGCCGCAGAATACCTAGCCTCTGACCTGCTCTTGTTGCCACAATATTTATGTGGCTGGTCCAGTTAAGTTTCTGGTCAATGGTGACACCCAGGATGTTGATGGTGGGGGATTCGGCGATGGTAATGCCATTGAATGTCAAGTGAAGGTCATTAGACTCTCGCTTGTTGGAGATAGTCATTGCCTGGCACTTCTGTGGCGCGAATGTTACCTGCCACTTATCACTTATCAGCCCAAGCCTGAACATCGTCCAGGTCTTGTTGCATGTGGGCATGGACTGCTTCATTATCTGAGGAGTTGCGAATGGCACTGAACACTGTGCAGTCATCAGCGAACATCCCCATTTCTGACCTTATCTTGGAGGGAAGGTCATTGATGAAGCAGCTGAAGATGGTTGGGCCTAGTACACTGCCCTGAGGAACTCCTGCAGCAATGTCCTAGGGCTGTGATGATTGACCTTCCACCACCACAACCATCTTCCTTTGTGTTAGGTATGTCTCCAGCCAGTGGAGCATTTTCCCCCCGATTCCCATTGACTTCAGTTTTCTGGGGCTCCTTGATGCCACACTCCGTCAAATGCTGCCTTGATGTCAAAGGCAGTCACTCTCACCTCACCTCTGGAATTCAGCTCCTTTGTTCATGTTTGGACCAAGGCTGTAATGAGGTCGGGAGCCAAGTGGTCTCGGCGGAACCCAAACTGGGCATCAGTGAGCAGGTTTTTGGTAAGTGCCGCTTGATAGCACTGTCGATGACACCTTCCATCACTTTGCTGATGATTGAGAGTAGACTGTTGGGGCGGTAATTAGCCGGGTTGGATTTGTCCTGCTTTTTGTGGACAGGACATACCTGGGCAGTTTTCCACATTGTCGGATAGATGCCAGTGTTGTCGCTTTACAGGAACAGCTTGGCTAGAGGCGCGGCTAGTTCTGGAGCACAAGTTATCAGCACGATAGCCGGGATGTTGTCGGGGCCTTTGCTGTATCCAGCTCAGCCGTTTCTTGATATCACGTGGAGTGAATCGAATTGGCTTCTATGGTGGTGGGGACCTCAGGAGGATGGCTGAAGATGGTTGCAAACGCTTCAGCCTTGTCTTTTGCACTCGCGTGCTGGTGCCCGCCATCATTGAGGATGGGGATATTCATGGAGCCTTCTCCTCCCATTAGTTGTTTAATGGTCCACCACCATTCACGACTGGATGTGGCAGGACTGCAGAGCTTTGATCTGATCCGTTGATTGTGGGATCGCTTAGCTCTGTCTATAGCATTCTGCTTCCTCTGTTTAGCATGCGTGTAGTCCTGTGTTGCAGCTTCCCAGGTTGGCACCTCATTTTTAGCTACGCCTGGTGCTGCTCCTGGCATGCTCTTCTGCACTCCTCACTGAACCAGGCTTAGTCCTCTGGCTTGATGGTAATGGTAGAATGAGGGATATGCCGGACCATGAGGTTACAGATTCTGCTGCTGCTGATGGCCCACAGCACCTCATGGATGCCCAGTTTCAAGCTGCTAGGTATGTTCTGAATCTATCCTATTTAGCACGGTGGTAGTGCCACACAAAACAATGGAGGGTGTCCTCAGTGTGAAGACGGGATTTCGTCTCCACAAGGACTGTGCGGTGGTCACTGCTACCAATACTGTCATGGACAGATGCATCTGCGACAGGTAGATTGGTGAGGACGAGGTCAAGTAGGTTTTTCCCTTGTGTTGGTTCTCTCACCAACTGCCACAGACCCACACTGTCAGCTATGTCCTTCAGGACTCGGCCAGCTCGGTCATTATTGTTGCTACCGAGCCACTCTTGGTGATGGACATTGAAGTCCCCCACCCAGAGTACATTCTGTGCCCTTGCTACCCTCGGTGCTTCTTCCAAGTGGTGTTCAACATGGAGGAGTACTGATTCATCAGCTGAGGGAGGGCGGTAGGTGGTAATCAGCAGGAGGTTTCCTTGCCCATGCTTGACCTGAAGTCATGAGACTTCATGGGGTCCGGATTCAATGTTGAGGACTCCCAGGACCACTCCCTCCCGACTGTATACCACTGTGCCGCCACCTCTGGTGGGTCTATCCTGCCGATGGGACAGGACATACCCAGGGATGGTAATGGAGGAGTCTGGGACATTGGCTGAAATGTATGATTCTGTGAGTATGACTATGTCAGGCTGTTGCTTGTCTTGTCTGTGGGACACCTCTCCCAATTTTGGCACAAGTCCCTAGATGTTAGTGAGGAGGTCTTTGCAGGGTCGACTGGGCTTGGTGTGCCATTGTTGTGTCCGAAACCAGTGCCTAGGTTGATGCCGGGTGCTCCATCCGGTTTTATTCTTATTATTGTTTCTCGTAGCAGTTTGTTACAACTGAGTGGCTTACTAGGCCATTTCAGAGGGGAGTTGAGAGTCAACCATATTGCTGTGGGTCTGGTGTCACATATAGGCCAGACCAGGTAAGGACGGCAGATTTCCTTCCCTAAAGGACATTAGTGAACCAGATGGGTTTTTTACGACAATCCGATAGTTTCATGGTCACCATTACTGATACTAGCTTTTTATTCCAGATTTATTTAATTAACTGAATTTAAATTCCCCAGCTGCCGTCATGGGATTTGAACTCACATCTCTGGATAATTACTCCAGGCCTCTAGTCCAGTAAAATAACCACTTTGCTACCGTTCCCGGGCACTATGCTACCATTCCCAGATGATTAGCCACGGATGGATCACTTTTCCCGTGGAGTTTTTATTTCTCAATGGAATGTATATTCATTGAGAATTATTAAATATTTCTTTAAATGTTCGCCATTGCTTATCTACCGTCGTACCTTTTAATCTAATTTCCCAATCTACCTTGGCCAACTCACCCCTCATACCTATGTAATTGGATTTATTTAAGTTTAATACTCGAGTTTCAGACTTAGTTTACGTCACTCTCGAACTTAATTATTGGGCCAGAAATTCGGCTCTCCGGCTTCCCGCGGGTGCAAGGATCGCGCGCGTACTTACCTAGCGCACCTGCTGTTGTGCTTCAGGCCCGCGTGAAATTCGGCTCCTGGGCCTCCTGCAGCTGCCAGCGTGCAGTGCTTGCGTATCCCAGGGGCGCAGTTAGTTCGAAGCGTCCCCTGGGATCACGTGGGCCATGAAGAGCCAATTGGAGTAGGGAATCTCCATTCATAGATTTTGACAGGAAGACCTGTCAAATCTATGAATAGAGATCGGCCCCAAAACCTCACTATAACTTCAAATAAATTTTTAAAAATCACATTTTTAAAATAACTATAAATTACATAAATTAACTACTTTAAACAAAAATTTTAATTTTTGAAAAAATTAATTACACTTTTTAACGGTGCTAAAAATAAACTTACCTTTCTTTTAAAGTATGTAAAAAAGATAAACCTGTTGAAAAAATTTTTTAATTATACTTAATTCACCACTTACCTTGTTAAAAGCAGGCCTTGCGCCTCCTTTTTTCCTGCGCAGCTTCTCCGTACTTACCCTCACGGAGAAACCTGAAAAAAAAATGAAGTTCGCTGCGTGCGCGCTGCCTCTCCAGCGCACGCATTCGACCTCTGAACCCCTTCCTTCAGGGGAACAGAAGTTCCGGTTTCCAGCGCATGCACAGTGCATGCGCGAAACCGGCACTTTCGTTGGGTCTACAGGTGAGTACACAGCGCGTACTCACCCGTGGAGACCCGAATTTCTGGCCCATTGTGAAATTCTATCATATTATGATCACTCTTCCCCAGAGGATCCCTTACTATGAGATTACTAATTAGCCCTGTCTCATTACACAAGACAAGATCTAAAATAGCCTCTTCCCTGGTTGGTTCTATGATGTATTGTTCTAGGAAACTGTCTCGAATGTATTCCATGAACTCGGCCTCCAAACTACTTCTGCTAATTTGATTTGATTAGTCTATATGAAGATTAAAGTCCCCCACAATTATTGCATTACCTTTGTTACAAACTGCTCTTATTTCTTGTTTAATACTCTGTCCAACAGTATTGCTACTGTTAGGGGGCCTATAAACTGCTCCCACCAGTATTTTCTGCCCCTTGTTATTTCTTATCTCCACCCATACTGATTCTACTTCCTGCTCTTCCGAGCCAAGATCCTTCCTCACTACTGTCCTTATGTCATCCTTTATTATCGGGGCTAGCCCCCCACCCTTTTGCATTTTGTCTGTCTTTTCGAGACGTCAGGTACCCTGGAATATTTCGTTCCCAAACTTGGTCTCTGTAATGGCTATTAGATCAAACTCATTTATCTCTATTTGTGCTATTAATTTGTCTATCTTGTTATGAATGCTTCGTACATTCAGATAAAGTGTGTTTAATTTTAACTATTTACCATTTTTCCTGATTTGACCTTATTCACTGATTACCATTAAACTCTCTGTCCCTTCCTGTCACACTCTGCTTATCTTTACCCAAATCACTACACTGCTCCATTGCCTTGACGTTTCTCTTTAGATTTATAAATTTCCCCTCACCCTCCACCCCGCCCCCTTTTAGTTTATAGCCCTATCTACAGCCCTAGTTATTCGATTCGCCAGGACACTGATCCCAGCCCAGTTTAAGTGGAGCCCGTCCCAATGGAACAGCTTCCTCTTTCCCCAATACTGGTGCCAATACTTCATGAATCAAAACCCCTGTCTCCCACACTATTCTTTGAGCCATGAATTCAACTCTCTGATCTGTTTGACATAGACAAATTAAGGTGAGTGGGCAAATCTATGACAGATGGAGTTTAATGATGGCAAGTGTGAGGTCATCCACTTTGGACCTAAGAAAGTTAAATCGGAATATTTTCCAAACGGTGAGAAATTAGGAACTGCAGAGGAACAAAGAGATTTGGGAGTCCAAGTACACAAATTATTTAAAGCTAGTAGACAGGTACAAAAGGCAATCAAACAGGCTAATGGAATGTTGGCCTTTATCTCAAGGGGGCTGGATTACAAACAGCTGGCGGTTTTGCTTCAGTTGTTTAGAGCCTTGGTCAGACCCCATCTGGAGTGTTGCTTTCAGTTTAATGCACCACACCTTAGTAAGAATATATTAGCTTTCGATGGGGCACAGCGCAGATTCACCAGAATGATACCAGGGTTTAGAGGATTAAATTATGAGAACAGGTTGCATAAACTTAGTTTGTATTCGCTTAAGTGTAATGATTGAGAGGTGCTCTGATCGAGGTGTTTAAAATGTTTAACGGATTCGATAGGGTAAATACAGAGAAACTACGTCCTCTGGTGGGGGAATCAAGAACAACGGGACATAACCTTAAAATTAGATCCATGCTGGATGGGAATTACTATTAAGCAGTTCCCTGCATATTCCAAAAAATTTTTAATTTAGTTGATACACACCTAATCTATGATTCTATGGGGGAAAAATTCAGTATCGCCCCGTTTGGGGCGCGATTATCGGCCGTGCGCAAAGTTCAGCGCCTGGCGCTAATTATCGCCTCCAACTGCAAACTTGGCTTTTATCGCCCCTGGAGGTGATTGGAGCGCTAAATCAGGCGCTACACACCTGTCTTAAGGCACAAAGGCCGAGGAGCGAGGCGCTAACTCAGAGCATGGGCGCAGCGCAGGTGATGTCAGTTAGCGATGGAACACAGACACACTGGCGCCGGACAGTTCTTAAAGGGGAGGGTCGATCAGATCAGCCATGATCTCATTGAATGGCGGAGCAGGCTCGAGGGGCCGATTGGTCTACTCCTGCTCCTATTTCTTATGTTCTTATGTTCTTATCTTGCTCTCCAGCCACACCCTGCTCATTGGAGCCTTGAATCTCGGCCTGGAGAGACCTGTGCCTAAATCTTCCAGCCAAGGACTATGGAGAGGGTGAGAGAACGAGCTCAGCGCTTCAGCGAGCGGGCCTTGGAGGCTCTGGTTGGCGCAGTGGAGCGCAGAAGATTAATACTGTACCCAGAGAGTGGCAGGAGGCCTTTGCCGCGCGAGTACAGAAGAGTGTGAAGGGAGGTGGCTCAGAATGTCTCCTCCAGGAGCATGGTGCCCAGGACCCATACTCAATGTTGAAAAAAGTTCAACGACCTCACGCGGGTCGTCAGGGTGAGTGGCTTTTTTTCAATACCTCTCCATCCCTCCATCTCAACCTCACTCAATGGCTAGAGGGTCTTAGAAGCATAGGAGCAGGAGTAGGCCATTCGGCCCCTCGAGCCTGCTCCACCATTTAATGAGATCATGGCTGATCATCCAAATTCAGTACCCTGTCCCTGCTTTCTCCCCATATCCCTTGATCCCTTTAGCCTTAAGAAATATATCTATCTCCTTCTTGAATATATTTAATGAATTGGCCTCAACTGCCTTCTGTGGAAGAGAATTCCACAGGTTCACCACTCTCTGGGTGAAGAAATTCCTCCTCATCTCAGTCCTAAATGGCTTACCCCTTATCCTTAGACTGTGACCTCTGGTTCTGGACTCCCCCGCCATCGGGAACATCCTTCCTGCATCTAGTCTGTCTAGTCCTGTTTGAATTTTATAAGTTTCAATGAGATCCCCTCTCATTCTTCGAAACTCTAGCGAATATAAGCCTAATCGACCCAATCTCTCTTCATACGTCATTCCTGCCATCCCAGGTATCAGTCTGGTGAATCTTCGCTGCACTCCCTCCATAGCAAGAACATCCTTCCTCAGATAAGGCGACCAAAACTGCACACAATACTCAAGGTGTGGTCTCACCAAGGCCCTGTACAACTGCAGCAAGACATCCTTGCTCCTATACTCGAATCCTCTCGCTATGAAGGCCAACATACCATTTGCCTTCTTAACCGCCTGCTGCACCTGCATGCTTACCTTCAGCGATTGGTGCACAAGGACACCCAGATCTCGTTGCACTTCCCCTTTTCCCAATCTATTGCCGTTCAGATAATAATCTGTCTTCCTGTTTTTGTCACCAAAGTGGATAACCTCGCATTTATCCACATTATACTGCATCTGCCATGCATCTGCCCAATCACCCAACCTGTCCAAATTATACTGGAGTTTCTCGGCATCCTCCTCACAGCACACACACCCACCCAGCTTTGTGTCGTCTGCAAACTTAGAGATATTACATCTAGTTCCCTCGTCTAGATCATTAATATATATTGTGAATATCTGGGGTCCTAGCACCGATCCCTGTGGTACCCCACTAGTCACTGCCTGCCACTCGGATAAAGACCCGTTTATTCCAACTCTTTGCTTCCTGTCTGCCAACCAGTTCTCTATCCAAATCAGTACCTCACCCCCAATCCCATGTGCTTTAACTTTGCATGCTAATCTCTTATGCGGGACCTTATCGAAAGCCTTCTGAAAGTCCAAATACACCACATCCACTGTTTCTCCCTTATCTATTCTACCAGTTACATCCTCAAAAAATTCCAGTAGATTAGTCAGGCATGATTTCCCTTTTGTAAATCGATGTTGACTTTGTCCGATCCCAATGCCCAACACTCATCCAACATCTATGGTCCTCTCATGAAACACACACGCACATTCCACACTTTGCATACAGTAAGGGCTATTCACCTATGGGAGGCACATCAGGCGAGACCATGGCTGCATACAATAAAGGCTATTCAATTATGGGAGGCACATCAGGCAAGACCATGGCTGCATACAGTAAGGGCTATTCAATTATGGGAGGCACATCAGGCAAGACCATGACTGTATATTTACTCAGACGCCGTCCTTTTTCTTGCAGGCCAAGCTATCTCATAATAGGAGACAGCAGCAATGGATGGGTGGAGGGCGGCCTCAGCTCCAACCCCTCAGCGATCTTGAGGCGTGCGTCCACAGGATTGTGGCAAGCCAGGTGATCGGTCCCGTCGCCCCTGGAAAGGCTGACCCCGTTCTGGACAGCAATGGTAACCTTTTTGTCCTCTCTCCTTCCACTTGTCCCTCACAACACCAGCCTTTGACACTTTCAATCCAACTTACTAAATCGCTGCACTCATTCCTCTCTTACTGCCCCCCTGTCCTCACGCTAAAGCCACTCTTGTACCTCCCTGCTTTCAGATGGTGATTCACCAGCTGAGGAGACAGGCCCTCAAGCTGCCAGTGGGAGTGAAGCTGCAGGCGAGGAGGAAGAGGAAGCCGGAGCATCAGCGCCACCCTCTCCCAAGCAAGCCCATGCCCACACTGGGAACACGCCTTCCCTGGAGGGGAGCAGGGGGGAAGGGTCTGATGAGGGTGAAGCTCCAGGACCCAGTGGGCTGCAGCAACGTGATGGGGGTAGGGAAGCTCAGGGGCCTTCTCCCCAGAGGGAGAGTAGGCCAGCGAGTCCTGCTGCACTGGACGCAGAGGAGGAGCGGCTCATCGCTGAAATGAACACCCAGGCGGTGGACATGCACACTGAGCTCATGGGTGCAGTGGGAAGGGTGCCCGAATGCATTGAATCACTGGCAAGGAGTGTGGAGCACTTCGCTGTAGCACAGGCGGATGCCACGCTAAAGCTTAGTGCTGCAATTCAGTCACTGGCTGCCGTGACCCCATCGCTGACTGCTCTCATGCAGACTCAGATTGAGGCCACGCAAGCACTGACTGCTGCCATTCTCGCTGGTTCGGACACATTTCCCCAGGGCTCTCACCGCGCCGCAGCAGGCCAGCAATCTATGCTCCAGCAGATAGCTCCGGATGCTGAAGTGCTGCCCCGTGGGAGTGCCAGTGTGTCGGTCGAGCAGGGAGTTGCTGTCCTCTCTCAAGATGACAGCATTCCTGCTGCTACCACTGTCACTTCCCTATTGCACTTGCCACCGCCTGTAGCCCAGACTGCTGACGCCCATGCAGAGTTGGTGCAGTCTGCAGCCGGGCCCTCCAGGCCCAGAGCTGGTCGAGGCCATCCTTCAAGGGCATCTGCAGTCTCAGGTTCTGACAATCAGCAGCCTTCCACCAGCCTTGCTGCAGCCACTGGGGCCCCATTACGGAGGAGCAGTAGGGTGGGAAGGGGGGAAGTGCGCAAGGGAAGGAGATCACCCTCGAAGGGCAAAAAGTAGGAGGTGTGACAAAATGTTTGTCAATTTTTTATTAAAGGCCGAGGTTCGTGTTCAAACTTTTGTTTAGTGTTTTGGACATTATCTCCAGGTTGTGAGAACCAGTTATGTTAATGACTGTTTTTTTGTGTTTCTTTCTATTAGTTTGTCATGAAGAAATGACACACACAGAGTTTGTAAAATAAATAAGTTTTTGTATTCAAAATGTACATGTTTGGTCTTTGGAATCATTGCTGCCTTGGCTGGCTTAGGGGTTGCGGGTTGGTTTCATTCATGTTGTTCTCAATGGCAGAAGCCATTTCCTCAGCAGGGGCCTAGAAGCAGCTTGCTATCAGCCGTTGACGGACGGCCCTTCCCGTTTCAACATTGTGGGCCTCCCTCCCGCCTTGGTGCTGCTGATGATCATCCTCCTCCTCTTCCTCCTCCTCCTCCTCCGGTGGTGCTCCAAGGCCTGGTGGCATTGGCTGGGTCCTGAGGATTGCCAGGTCATGCAGCACACAACTATGAAGAGGGAGACTCGCTCAGGCGAGTACTGCAGGGCTCCTCCTAAGTGGTCCAGACAGCAGAACCGTTGCTTGAGCACGCCGATTGTGTGCTCAACGATGTTCCTGGTGACGAGATGGCTCTCGTTGTACCGCAGCTTGGCAGGGGTGTTGGGGTTACCGAGCGGTGTCATCAGCCAGGTGCACAGTGGATAACCCTTGTCCCCGAGGAGCCAACCACTTGGGTGTTGCGGTGCCTGGAAAAGTTCTGCCACAGCAGTCTGGCACAGGATGAATGCATCGTGGCTGCTGCCAGGATAGCGGGCATTGTCAGCGAGTATCAGCTGTCTGTGGTCACAGACCAACTGGACGTTTAAGGAGTGGAATCCCTGCAAGTTGCGGAAATCCTCTGCATTCTCATGCGGTGCACGCAATGCCACATGCATGCAGTCAATGGTGCCCTGCACCATGGGGAAGCCTGCTATCCTCGCAAAGCCCAATGCGCGTTCATGCTGTTTGGCCCAGGTCATTGGGAAAGAGATATACTGGCGTCTCCTTTTATAGAGGGCATTTGTGACCTGACGGATGCAGCAATGGACCGCGAACTGGGAGATATTGGCGATGTCCCCAGTAGCTGCTTGAAAGGAGCCGGTGGCATAAAAGTTCAGAGCCACTGTGATCTTCACTGCCACCGACAGAGACGTCCTGGTCCTCAGTAGAGGCTGCAGATCTGGCTGCAGCAGGTGGCAGAGCTCAGTGACTACCTCCTTGCTGAAGCACAGCCTGCGCAAACACTGCTCCCCAGACAAATTAATGTCAGAGAATTGTTGGCGAAATAACCTGGGAGGGTAAGGTCTCCTGTACAGAGGCCTGTTGGCCCTCCTCCATCTGGCCATGATTGCCACTCTCTCTCTGCGTCTCTGTGGTCTCCGAATCTGCCGGCGCAGGACGACGCCCCCAATCAGTGCAGCCCCCACAGTCTCTTGGCAATCAAAGTAATGAAGGTCAAAAACAAAAGTACCTGCAAAGTGATGCTCAGTAGCCAAAACTACTTCACACAGCGTTGACTCTATGCAGAAGTCTCTCCTTCTCTCCCTCAGAATCTCTCTCTCTGTCAGAATGAGTGGTGCAAAAATGTCTACCACAGAAAAAGCCAGGAAGAGGCCGCCTTTAAATAGCACCCCCGCCCCCAGCCCCACACCAACTCGGAAACGTTCCAGTCTACCTGTCGTTGCTTGCGCCAGGCGGAAAGGAGGGGGGCGCCACTCAATATCCGGTCCGGGGCGCCACAAGGGCGTTGCACGCTCGAATGACGTCAAAATCTGCGTGCGCAGGAGATTGGGGTGGTATTGTTTAGCGCCGCCGCAAAATGTCTGGTCAATTTCGCGAACGGCGCAGACATCGCCGCGCCCGGGCGCTAGTTGCTTTGCGCCCCATTAGCGCCCTCTTAAGGCGCTAAAGGGAGGCGCAAACCAACGGAATTTTTCCCCCATGATTCTAATAAAATGGGCTGAAGAAGGTGCATTTTCTACTCTTCCAATCCATTCTCCTCTGGTCCCGCTGCTGTTCGGAGCTGCAGAATGTCATTGAGGTGTTTAATATGCCAAAGGGATTCGATAGGATAGATACAGAGAATCAATTTCTTCCGTGGGGGAATCCAGAACAAGAGGCCACAATCTGTGCAAACAGAACGCATCCTACAACTCAAGCAGCACCCCTGCGACCACAACACCTCCCTCCTGGGGCCATCACTTCACTGAGAGGATAACCTGTTCTTTGCATTGGCTCTACTCCTTCCTCAGTGGCATCTGAGCCATCCTGCAAACCCATCTCATCAAAAACTCAAGGTTGGCAAGCAGAGCTCCCGATCAACGAATGTTCATGTACGAATGCTTAATGCACTTGTACTGCAACACATTAACATCTGTGTAAAAGTAGCACATACAGGATTAAGTACAAGCACATTAAGAGTTCGTAAATAAACTTCTGTGATCAGAAGTTCTATTCTCTCATTTACATTTTACAGCTATTACACTAAATTCTCAGCAGAGGGAGACAGTATACAGTGCAAAAGGACCTGTTGCGGTTGTAAACCTATATTCAAAACACAAAAAACTCCTGTACATTGACAAGCAGTACATAAAGTGCAGTTCAAAAAATATAAACGGCTGCAAATATACCGCATTAACTGGTCTCAAACTTGGTGTCAGCTATGGCTCAGTTGGTATCACTCTCAGCTCTGAGTCAGAAGGTCATGGGATCAAGCCCCACTCCAGAGACTTGAGCACATAATCTAGGCTGACTCTTTACTGTAGTACTGAGGGAGTGCTGCACTGTCGGAGGTGCTGTCTTTTAGATGAATGTTAAACCATGCCCCCATCTGCCCTCTCAGGTGAATGTAAAAAATCCCATAGCACTGTTCAAGGAACAGCAGGGGAGTTCGCCCAGTTACAGATTATATGGTCAATTATCTCATTTCTGTTTGTGGGACTTTGTTATGTGAAAATTTGCAACAGTGTTTCCCTACATTACAACATTGACCACACTTCAAAAGTAGTTCATTGGCTGTGAGCATAGGAACAGGAGTAGGCCATTCAGTCCATCAAGCCTGTACCACAATTCAATTAGATCATGGCTTATCTGTACCTCAACTCCATTTACCCACCTTTGCTCCATATCTTTGATACCCTAACATAACTAAAACCTGCCGTTCGCAGTCTTGAAGTCAATGGAAATAAAAATCGGGAGAGATGTAAAACGGACTGCCGACTCACTATCACTGTTTTACACTATTGCACAAAGTCAAATCTACCCCACTGTAAGTTGTTTTTTCTGTGTATTTCCACCATTTTTGTTTCAGGTCTCCAGCATTTGACTTTTAATTTCCTGTTTATTGGAGCTTGGAAAGTAGTGACGCCAATATTAGTGGACAACACTTCAATACGTTCGTACGACATTCCTTTGTCCGCTGGGGGGGGGGGCGTTATGTTAACCCATTTCAATTCAGTAGGTCAGTGCCTCCGTTAAGGTAACAGGAACAGAATGATTACAAGATCGCGTTAAGTTAATATTGCCAATGGTGATTTCTGGATTATGGAGAGATTAGCCTGAGATACATGAAAACATAAGTCACATTTGAAACTGAAAGGAGGGATTGTCACTGTGAATGAGCAACATGATCTACTACATAAAGGATATTGAAGCACTGAAGGAAGTGCAGAAAAGATTTATAAGAATGTTACCAGAATTGAGAGGATGCAACTATCAGGAGAGATTGAGCAGGCTGGGGCTCTTTTCTCTAGAAAAAGAGTAAAGTAAGAGGAGACCTAATAGAGGTCTTTAAAATTATGATAGGGTGAATGTAGAGAAACTGTTTCCTCTTGTGGGTGAGCCCAGAACAAGGCAGCATAAATATAAGATAGTCACTAACAAATCCAATAAGGACTTCAGGAGAAACTTCTTTACTCAGAGAATGGTGAGAATGTGTTTGATGCGAATAGCATAGATGCATTTAAGGGGAAGCTAGATAAGTACATGAAGGAGAAAGGAATAGAAAGACATGTTGACAGGGTGAGATGAAGTAAATAGAGTGGGAGGAGGCTTGTGTGGAGCATTAACACTGGCATACCGGTTGTAGTGTAAATTCTATGTGATTCTATGCAATTCTATGTACAGTTGCACACCTTTGATGATTTGTGAACTGTTTACCCACACAACAGCTTCACTCAGATGCCGTATCAAAAGCTCAGGTAGTTAAGTGCCCATTAAGGAAAAGGCAGCACAGTCTTGTTTTGGACCATACTGAGCGCAATTACCTGGTAAACAAGAGAGGTATTTAGTCATGGAACTACTTGACATTCTGCACATGAGAGAAAGTGCAGAAAAGATTTACAAGGATATTAGCAGAATTGAGAGGATACAACTAGCATGAAAGATTGAGCAGGCTGGGGCTCTTTTGTCTGGAGAAGAGAAGGCTAAGAGGAGACCTGATAGAGGTCTTAAAAATTATGAAGGGGTTTGATATGGTGGATGTGGAGAAACTGTTCCAATTTGTGGGTGAGTCCAGAACAAGGGGGTGTAGGGTTTGGCCGGTGCCAACATCAGTGGGTGCATGTGCCTGAAGGATTTTTGGACTTTTAAAATGGATATGTACCCTTTTAAAATGGAGACGCACTTGGGCTGCGTTTCAAAATGGAGTTTGGACTTTTGGACTTTGAAAAGGGGACTGACCTTTGGTTTCTGTGAAGATAGCAGGAACTGTCTGTCTTTTGGGTTGCCATGGGACCAGTTTCAACGCTGACGTCATGAAAGGCAGGGGCCTTTTCATATTCAAACTTGTGTGATTTGTGGAAAAACACCTTTTGTCCATGGAGCCGGGATGTCTGGATGGACAATGAGGTTTGCAGGCCAAAAGTTACACCTCTGGACTCTTTCAATGAAGGAGCAGTCAAGAACTTAACAGTTAGCAATTCGAGAACTGCTCATCTACAGTAATGGCCTACCATTGTTTTCATCAAGATGACCAATCCAGGACAGAGACGTCACCAGGAAGACCTACTAGCGTCTCTGCAACCAGAGCCTGCACCGACACATATCCCACCCTATCCCCGTAACCCCATGTATTTAATCCCCCTAACATTAAGGGTCAATTTATCATAGCCAAATCAACCTAACCCGCACATCTTTGGTCTGTGGGAGGAAACCGGAGCACCCGGAGGAAACCTACGCAGACACGGGGAGAATGTGCAAACTCCACACAGACAGTCACCCGAGGCCGGATTCGAATCTGGGTCCCTGGCGCTGTGAGGCAACAGTGCTAACCACTATGCCACCGTGTGACCCATTGTTTGTTAACTGGTGTCTGTAGTGACCTCACCCGTGTCTGACGAGGTTACCTATGAGCCCTCTGTTTCAGAACATTACTGAACCTCTGCATTATTTATCCACTGTCCCTTACACATGGTGACTCCTTCATTTTATTTCAGTTTTACACTACTTCTTCCATTTCCACACTGCGTAACTATGCGTCCGTCAACTCTCCAGGAACGCCCGAAGTGAGTGCCTCGTTGTACCGCCTGAATGTAACTCTCTAGGCCTCATCGCATGCCTCTGTTAGGCACGGTTTTGTCTCTGGAGTCGAACGGAGCCGGGACCGCATGAATCAACGACAAGGGCTGGTAATTATATCCAGCATACACCTCGAGAAATCCCCAGGACCGCCCGCATGTTTGGCTGCTGAGGAACTGCAAGTGTCCAAGATGCAGGCTAACACATGTGTGTGTGTGAGGAGGCTTCCAAGTGTGGGTTCTGACCAAACCGGGAGAGGGGTTTAGTTAGAAGGGTTTTTCCATTATCTAGGCTTAGATTCTGGGAAGGGGTTGGTTCGGCGTAACCAACAGGGTGGGTATTTTTGTCTAAGGTTATAAGCTAGTGTCCACGGTCACCTACTCGTTATGTCATAAGCGAGAGGAGTAGGGATTGTCGTTTTGTGAGTGTAATAAAAGGAATCGATCTTTGACCAACCTGAACCGTTTCGTTTTGTCTGAATCATTTATAATCTATCCATAGTAACTCCTTGGGTCCGAACTTGGGGGTTGTGGGGCTTGTGGTTCGCGGTATAATTTGGAAGATCAACCGGGTGGCATCCGGTCACGGCCGGGTTACACAGTAATCCCGCTGGAGACGCTGCGCATCGGGCATAGGAGAAGACCTTTCTGGCCTTGGTCTCTCTCTCTGTGTGGGATTACCCGCTAATCGACGGGCTAGGCAGGGACTAATGGCAAAAGCTCCTACCATCCAAGGGAAACAACCCAAACCGGGGAGTTTTTGAGGCACGGGTCGACTCAAGGGAGAGTCATAGAAACACGGTGCACGCAAAACACCCTACAGGGGCATTAATATAGGATAACCACTAACACATCAAATAAATAATTGAGGAGGAATTTCTTTACACGGAGTGGGGTGGGTGGGGGAAGGTGGTGAGAATGTGAAACTTGCTGGCACAGGGAGTGGTTGAAGCCAGGGTTGCCAACTCTGGTTGGAGGTATTCCTGGAGATTTGATCACATGATGTTTGACCATGTGACCTTTGATTAAATGACAATTGCTTACATGACATCTGACCATGTTACAGCTGATCACATAACAATCGCATGACAGTTGATCACATGACATCTGATCATGCGGCATCTGATCACATGACATTGCCGGCAGTTTGCAAATGTTATTACATTTACCTTACATGCTTCAAGAATCTTTAAAAAGAAAAACTTTCCTATAATAATATGTTACCATACAAATAACAGAATCATAGAATGGTTACAGCATAGAAGGAGGCCATTCGACCCGTCGAGCCCGGGCCAAATGAAGTGATCAATGAGTTAATATTCTTTTTAAAACTAAAATATTTCTTAATTTAAAAGATAGAAATTACAATCAATATAACAATTCACTTATCCTGAACACCTGGCCCTGATTGCCACTGTCAATCCCCAGATGCGGTATTGCACCTTTGGTTTCTTCAAATTGGTCTTCTGATAAAATGTGTGAATAATAGAAATTGTGTGCTCCAAACTGTGCTGTGAAAGCTGCTTATATAACATAATATGTAAATAAGAACCAGCACATAATGTGATCTGTTGCATTCATTTGATCGGATAAACAAGATCAAAATGATTTAAACAAAAGCAGAATACTGTGGATGCTGGAAATCTGAAATAAAAACAAAATGCTGGAAACACTCAGCAGGTCAGGCAGCCTGTGGAGAGAGAAACAGAGTTAACGTTTCAGGTCGATAACCTTTCATCAGAACCTTTCACAAAAATGATTAAAGGGAAGTGTTTGAAAATGAGCCTATTTCAATAAAAAATAAGAAAAATGTATTTGACTATCACCATTACCTTTGAGAAATGTTGTCATTTGAAATAAGACCGTACAACTGTTTAAAAAAAATGAACTCTTCTCTATGAAAGTGGGTCCATTGTTTGTCAAATCCCAGTATACAAAAACAGAATATTTTGGTGACAATTTTTAAAAGCCACTTTTTAAAGTTTAGAAAGCCTGCAAGTTGTAATGTATTCAGTCTATAGTCTGACATAAACTGATACCTACAGTGGAACATGTGCAAGCAAATCAACCATCACTGTAGGACATAAATAAATACTTAGTTAAATCAGATATTAGGAACTCAGTAAATTCATTAAAATTAATAAACAAATCCTGCTTACTAATTAACAATGAGAGAAGCTCTTGCAAAATGCTGTTATCTATACATATTTTATGTTACAATCAGGTAACTCATCTATGCTTCATTTTAATTATTTAAAAATAAACATTTCAGGATAAATCTACATGACTGTCGACAATTAGTTTGGAGATCACAATACTTAAACGTATGTTTGTATTAGTCTGTGCTGCTACATATATTGCAAAATTAAACTTTCAGAATGACATGCTTGGTCACACTTCTTTTCAAACTCATTGGGGGGAGAAATTCGATTGGTTAGCACCTCCCGTTACCGTCTGGGGGGGTCGCTAACAGGGCGCTAAGGGGTTAGCGACCGGGCACGGCGAATGCAGCGACACCCGTGAACTTCAGTGCCGGTTCCGCCTGGGCCTCTAGCGCCTCACAGATCGTGACGTCATAAAGTGCGCAGCGCCCCGTTATCACACCGGATGTGAAATTGCCTCCCGCCCCCTGCTGTATCGTCGGGCGTGAACAACAGCAGGAAGAGGAGGCGTTGTCAACTCAGCTGGCCACTTGGAAATGGTTTTCAGGTATTTATTATTTGCACCAGTCTGGTGCCTGCTCAAAATTTTTGATGTTTCAATGCTGCAAGATGTCCAAGCCCTCCACTTTGTGAGAGTGTTTGGGGCTGTAATGGCAGTCGCGCAGGTCGCTTTGCAACGCAGAGCTGCCGACAAGTAGGTTGTGCATCATCATTGGCCCTTCCCTTTAAACGAGGGAAGCAGCCTCTGATACTGTTAGCAATGCGCTCCAAATTGTTCAGCATTCTGCCGCTACCGTCCCGCTCTCGGACTTTTAACGCCCTAAGAGAAGTGGTTAGCGCTTGATTTAGCGCTCCACTTCCCTCTTGGAGCGCTGAAGCTGAATTTCCTGGCAGGAGAGAATCATTAGCGCCTGGCGCTACTTTTTCTACTTTTCAAAAGTTGGCGTCCCAACTGGGGCACTACGTAATTTCCAGGCTATTGTACCCAAACATGCTGTTTGCTCTTTAAATCTTTGATTTTCTTCTTGGTTGCTTTTGTATAGGCTGTGTATGTGTTTATGTGTACTATAAATGCTTCTGGGGCATGTTTGGGTTTTGTGCCCACTTTATTTCCAGTAAACAATGGAAATTTAAACAGAAATGGATTTAAACAGAAAATAGTAAGCAATTAAGTTGTTACTATTTTCCTCTCTTCACTTCACCTGACGAAGGAGCAGCGCTCCGAAAGCTTGTGATTTCAAATAAAGCTGTTGGACTATAACCTGGTGTTGTGCGACTTCTCACATTTGTCCACCCCAGTCCAACACCGGCATCTCCACATCATGGCTACTATCGACACCACAAACTGCCGGCTCAAAGTGGAGAGGATCTCCAAGAAGATCGCGCATATCGACACAGACATCAAGTTTCTACAGAGATGCAAGAAAGCAGACAAGATCCCGAAAGGACTACAGATCATGAACCCACTCAAGTCAACATACAACACAGACTACGCTGAGAGACTCTGCCGTCGTACCTCTCGCACACTCCTCAACCATCTCGTACACCAGCTCTACAGCAGACGCCGCAACCTCGAAACCAAGATAGAGTCCATGCTCTCAGCCTGTGCTCAGGACACAGCAGACCAGCTACGAGACACCGCCAAACAGACGAGGCAACGGAACTACGCTGCCTACATACACACCAAGAACAGGGAGCTTGAGAAACTCGGCATCATCACCAGCAGCAACCAAGCCTCCCCCGGTACCACGGTTGTAACCACAGGGAAGTCCATCGTCAACTTGTCCGACCACACCCTTCAACCAGATGAAATTGAAGTTCTCAGCCGAGGGCTCATTTTCTGCCCCACCACCAAAATGGACCCCATCGGTCTCGCGGCAGACACAGAGGAATTCATCAGGAGAATGAGGCTCCGGGAATTCTTCCACAAATCCCAAGATGTCAGCAGCGAACCCAATGAGACAATCAATGATCCGGAACAGCAGACAGAGGGACCCGCAGTGCAGCAACCGAAAAAGAAAGAGTCAAATTGGACCCCTCCGGAGGGTCGCTGCCCCAAGCTTGACATGTATGCTCAAGCTGTCAGGAGATGCATCAATGCTAGATTCATCAGCCGCACTCACAAGACAGTCCAGAATGTCACCCGAGCACAACGCAACGCCATCCACGCTCTCAAGACCAACCGCAACATCGTCATCAAACCAGCGGACAAAGGAGGAGCCATCGTCATACAGAACAGAATGGACTATTCCAAAGAAGCATACCGACAACTGGACAACCAGGAACACTACAGACAGTTACCCGCAGATCCGACCAAAAAACACACCCGCCAACTCAATAGACTGATCAAGACCTTCGATCCAGACCTTCAAAGCATCCTACGCGCTCTCATCCCACGTAGTCCCCGCGTGGGAGACTTCTACTGCCTCCCAAAGATACACAAAGCCAACACACCCGGATGTCCTATCGTATCAGGCAGCGGAACCCTGTGTGAGAATCTCTCTGGATACGTCGAGGGCATCCTGAAACCCATCGTACAGGGAACCCTCAGCTTCTGTCGCGACACTACAGACTTCTTACAGAAACTCAGCACCCACGGACCAGTTGAACCAGGAACACTCCTCGCCATGATGGACGTCTCGGCACTCTACACCAGTATCCCCCACGATGACGGCATCGCTGCGACAGCCTCAGTACTCAACACCAACAACAGCCAATCTCCAGACGCCATCCTACAACTCATCCGCTTTATCCTTGACCACAATGTCTTCACCTTCGACATCCAGTTTTTTACCCAAACACACGGAACAGCCATGGGGACCAAATTCGCACCCCAATATGCCAACATCTTCATGCACAAGTTCGAGCAAGACTTCTTCGCTGCACAGGACCTCCAACCAACGCTATACACCAGATACATCGACGACATTTTCTTCCTATGCACCCACGGCGAAGAATCACTGAAAAGACTACACGATAACATCAACAAGTTCCATCCCACCATCAAACTCACCATGGACTACTCCTCAGAATCGGTTTCATTCTTGGACACACGAATCTCCATCAAAGACGGACACCTCAGCACTTCACTCTACCGCAAGCCCACGGACAACCTCACGATGCTCCACTTCTCCAGCTTCCACCCTAACCACATTAAAGAAGCCATCCCCTATGGACAAGTCCTGCGAATACACAGGATCTGCTCAGACGAGGAGGAACGCGATGGACACCTACGGACGCTGAAAGACGCCCTCGTAAGAACAAGATATGACGCTCGACTTGTCGATCGACAGTTCCGACGGGCCACAGCGAAAAATCGCACAGACCTCCTCAGAAGACAAACACGGGACACAACCAACAGAGTACCCTACGTCGCCCAGTACTTCCCCGGAGTGGAGAAACTACGCCATGTTCTTCGCAGCCTTCAACATGTCATCGATGACGATGAACACCTCGCTAAGGCCATCCCCATGCCCCCACTACTCGCCTTCAAACAGCCGCCTAACCTCAAACAGACCATCGTTTGCAGCAGATTACCCAGCTTTCAGGAGAACAGCGACCACGACACCACACAACCCTGCCACGGCAACCTCTGCAAGACATGCCAGATCATCAACACAGATACCATCATCACACGTGAGGACACCACCCACCAGGTACATGGTACATACTCATGTGACTTGGCCAACATTGTCTACCTCATACGTTGCAGGAAAGGATGCCCCGGAGCATGGTACATCGGCGAGACCATGCAGACACTGCGACAACGTATGAACGGACACCGCGCAACAATCACCAGGCAGGAGTGTTCCCTCCCAGTCGGGGAACACTTCAGCAGTCAAGGACATTCAGCCTCCGATCTTCGGGTAAGCGTTCTCCAAGGCAGCCTTCGAGACACACGACAACGCAAAATCATCGAGCAGAAACTGATAGCCAAGTTCCGCACCCATGAGGACGGCCTTAACCGGGATCTTGGGTTCATGTCACGCTACATGTAACCCCACCTGACGTAGAGTCATCCAGACTCGAGTCGTCGTTGGCTTGTTCTCTCTACACAGATGCGGCCGGACCTGCTGTGATTTCCAGCAAAAAAAGTGTTTTGTTTTCCATACAGACCCCAGCATCTGCCACATTTGACCCCTTGTAACCCCACCTCATTGTCTTTGATGTAATGTTTTCCTGACTGACCTGTTTGGACACCATCCACACCTTTGATTGCCGTGATTATCTCTCTGCCGAGGTGTGATAAAGGGCAGTTGGAAAGATTAACTGTAATCATCTGGCAGTGTTCTATGACTATATATGCTGTGCCTATATGCATCTCTTCACTTCACCTGACGAAGGAGCAGCGCTCCGAAAGCTTGTGATTTCAAATAAAGCTGTTGGACTTTAACCTGGTGTTGTGCGACTTCTCACATTTGTCCACCCGAGTCCAACACCGGCACCTCCACATCATGGCTACTATTTTCCTGCACATCTTTAGAGCAGTCACTGATTTGAAGTTTTTAAGTTTTCAACTCTCATCCTATTTGCAGAGTAAATTTAAATTAAACAAACCTGGTATCTTTCACTGGATCCGCTCGGGGCCCCGGGTTTTACGGTCCAACGGTGTATGAGCCTGGTAAGAGTGCAGGTTGGAAGTTTGCAGGGGCAAGCCACAGGTGCAAAGCTTTACTTTTCTCCCGGGTTACTAGCAGCAGTGCCCAGGAGATTCATCTTCCATTCGTGGCGGCGCCCGGACAATCCAGGAGGGTTGGCAACTCTGGTTGAAGCAGCTAGCATTGATGCATTTAAGGGGAGGCTTGATGCATGCATGAGGGAGAAGGGAATCGTGGGATAGGAACATAGGAACAGGAGTAGGCCATTTAACACCTCGAGCCTGTTCCGCCAATTTAATAAGATCATGGCTGATCTATGACCTAATTCCATATACTACAGGAGCAGGATGGGAAGAGTAATTAAAAAGAAAATCTTCTTCTTCTTAGGCAGTCCCTCGGAACCGAGGATGACTTGCTTCCACATTAAAAATGAGTTCTCAGGTGACTGATGAGTCCAATGCGGACCTACAGTCTCTGTCACAGCTTGGGCAGACGGTGGTTGAAGGGGCGGGTGGGTGGGGTGCTTGGGTTGACGTGCGCTGCTTGCGCTTGGCTTCCGCTTGCTCCCGGCGAAGAGACTCGAGGTGTTCGGCGCCTTCTCGGATGCTTCTTCTCCACTTTGTGCGGTCTTGGGCCAGGGATTCCCAGGTGTCAGTGGGGATGTTGCACTTTTTCAAGGAGGCTTTGAGGGTGTCCTCTGCCCACCTGGGGCTCTCTTGCCATGCTGGAGCTCCGAGTAGAGCGCTTGTTTTGGGAGTCTCATATCGGGCATGCGGACGATGTGACCCGTCCATCGGAGCTGATCGAGCGTGGTCAAAGCTTCAATGCTGGGGATGTTGGCCTGAGCGAGAACACTGACGTTGGTGTGCCTATCCTGCCAATGAATTTGCAGGATCTTGCGGAGGCAGCATTGGTGGTACCTCTCCAGTGCTTTGAGGTGCCTGCTGTACATGATCCATGTCTCTGAGGCATACAGGAGGGCGGGTATCACTGCTGCTCTGTAGACCATGAGCTTAGTGCCGGGTTTGAGGTCCTGGTCTTCAAACACTCTTCCTCAGGCGACCGAAGGCTGCACTGGCACACTGAAGGCAGTGTTGGACTTCGTCATCGACGTCTGCCCTTGTTGACAGTAGGCTCCCAAGGTATGGAAAGTGGTCCACGTTGTCCAAGGCCTTGTCGTGGATTTTGATAATCAGGGGGCAGTACTGTGTGGCGGGGGCAGGTTGGTAGAGGACCTTTGTCTTACAGATGTTTAGTGTAAGGCCCATGCTCTCGTACGCTTCGGTGAAGGTGTTGACGATGGTTTGGAGTTCGACCTCTGAGTGAGCGCAGACGCAAGCGTCGTCTGCATACTGTAATTCGACGACAGAGGATGGGACGACCTTGGATCTGGACTGGACGCAACGGAGGTTGAACAGTTTCCCGTTTGTCCTGTAAATTAGCTCCATTCCAGCGGGGAGCTTACTGAGGGTGAGATGGAGCATTGCAGCAAGGAAGATCAAGAAGAGCGTTGGTGCGATGACACAGCCTTGCTTGACCCCAGTTCGTACGTGAATTGGGTCTGGGGTGGAAAGAAAATAATTTGCATTTATATAGCGCCCTTCACCACCTCAGGGCATCCCAAAGCACTTTACAGCCAATTAAGTACTTTTGAAGTGTAGTCACTGCTGTAACGTAGGAAACGTGGCAGCCAATTTGCGCACTGCAACATCCCACAAACAGCAATGTGATAAATGACCAGAAAATGTGTTTTATTGATGTTGATTAAGGGATAAATATTGGCCAGGACAGCAAGGAGAACTTCCCTGCTCTTCTTTGAATAGTGCATTGGGATCTTTTCTATCCAGTGGGAGAAGGTTCATGTGGAGTTTAGACACCAGCATAGACCAGTTGGGCCTAATGGCCTGTGTGTGTGCTGTATATTCTATTTAATCCTGTGCAGGATCTGCATTGCGCTCATTACAAACTTTATGAATGGACCAGTGGCTGTCATGAATGGGATCCAACTATCACCAAAGCATCTTTCCCCACTCCCGCCTCGCGAATGCTGGTCACATGTCCCAGGCAGGGGCGGGGCCGCACCGGCAGCCCCTATTGGTTGGCGGTCGAGTAGCATCATGGCGCGCCTGGGCGGCCCGCTGATTGGACCGCTGGCGTGACGCAGTCACGTGGGACGGAGCTGGGTGGTCCGCTGATTGGACCGCTGGCGTGAGGTAGTCACGTGGGACGGAGCTGGGCGGGATCAGGAGGTCAGGGGAAGGTCGCCTGGAGACGGAGGTGTGCGGCCAGTCATGTTCAGGATGGAGGCGTTGGGGCCGAAGATGGACCCGGAGGAGCTGCGCAAGAAGATGAGGGCGGACGTGCTGCGCTCCGTCCGCTACTTCCTCATCTACGTGGCCATCCTGCGAGCGAGTGAGTGACCGGGCGGCGGGGTGTTGGAGCCAGTGACCGAGGCCCAGGCTTCCTACTCGTATCCATTCACCGGGGGCGGG
This sequence comes from Squalus acanthias, assembly GCA_030390025.1. Taxonomy (NCBI): domain Eukaryota; kingdom Metazoa; phylum Chordata; class Chondrichthyes; order Squaliformes; family Squalidae; genus Squalus; species Squalus acanthias. The sequence goes on along the minus strand of CM059425.1, from coordinate 225,489,157 downwards.
GTCTTCCCGACCCCTCTTTCTCCACTCCCCACACCCCGCGGGCGTGGCCGGAAACTCGGGCTTCAACTCGCAGACCGGCGTAGGAAGCGGGTATCGCACGTGGTTTGTCCCGCGGAGTTAACCATCCCCGGGGAGGGGGCCGGAGAGACTACTGGGATAGATGGCGGGGTGTGAGAGAGACCACTGATAGATGGTGAGGGGGAGAGAGACCACTGATAGATGGTGAGGGGGACAGAGACTGTACTGGGACAGATGGGGAAGGGGAGAGAGACTGTACTGGGATAGATGGTGAAGGGGAGAGAGACTGTACTGGGACAGATGGGGAAGGGGAGAGAGACTGTACTGGGACAGATGGGGAAGGGGAGAGAGACTGTACTGGGACAGACGGGGAAGGGGAGAGAGACTGTACTGGGACAGATGGGGAAGGGGAGAGAGACTGTACTGGGATAGATGGGGAAGGGGAGAGAGACTGTACTGGGATAGATGGGGAAGGGGAGAGAGACTGTACTGGGATAGATGGGGAAGGGGAGAGAGACTGTACTGGGATAGACGGGGAAGGGGAGAGAGACTACTGGGATAGACGGTGAAGGGGAGAGAGACTACTGGGACAGATGGTGAAGGGGAGAGAGACTGTACTGGGACAGATGGTGAAGGGGAGAGAGAGACTGTACTGGGATAGATGGGGAAGGAGAGAGAGAGAGACTGGGGTAGATGGGGAAGGGGAGAGAGAGACTGTACTGGGGTAGATGGGGAAGGGGAGAGAGAGACTCTACTGGGGTAGATGGGGAAGGGGAGAGAGAGACTCTACTGGGGTAGATGGGAAAGGGGAGAGAGAGACTCTACTGGGGTAGATGAAGGGGAGAGAGACGGGTAGATGGGGAAGGAGAGAGAGACTGGGGTAGATGGGGAAGGGGAGAGAGACTACTGGGTAGATGGGGAAGGGGAGAGAGACTGGACTGGGGTAGATGGGGAAGGGGAGAGAGAGACTTCTGGGGTAGATGGGGAAGGGGAGAGAGAGACTACTGGGGTAGATGGGGAAGGGGAGAGAGAGACTACTGGGGTAGATGGGGAAGGGGAGAGAGAGACTACTGGGGTAGATGGGGAAGGGGAGAGAGAGAGAGACTACTGGGGTAGATGGTGAAGGGGAGAGAGAGACTGGACTGGGGTAGATGGTGAAGGGGAGAGAGAGACTGGACTGGGGTAGATGGTGGGGAAGGGGAGAGAGAGACTGGACTGGGGTAGATGGGGAAGGGGAGAGAGAGACTACTGGGGTAGATGGGGAAGGGGAGAGAGAGACTACTGGGGTAGATGGGGAAGGGGAGAGAGAGAGACTACTGGGGTAGATGGGGAAGGGGAGAGCGAGACTGCTGGGGTAGATGGGGAAGGAGAGAGAGAGACTGCTGGGGTAGATGGGGAAGGAGAGAGAGAGAGAGACTGCTGGGGTAGATGGGGAAGGAGAGAGACTGGGGTAGATGGGGAAGGGGAGAGAGAGACTGGACTGGGGTAGATGGGGAAGGGGAGAGAGAGACTGGACTGGGGTAGATGGGGAAGGGGAGAGAGAGACGACGGGTAGATGGGGAAGGGGAGCGAGAGAGAGAGAGACTGGACTGGGGTAGATGGTGGGGAAGGGGAGAGAGAGACTGGACTGGGGTAGATGGTGGGGAAGGGGAGAGAGAGACTGGACTGGGGTAGATGGTGGGGAAGGGGAGAGAGAGACTACTGGGGTAGGTGGGGAAGGGGAGAGAGAGACTACTGGGGTAGATGGGGAAGGGGAGAGAGAGACTACTGGGGTAGATGGGGAAGGGGAGAGAGACTACTGGGGTAGATGGGGAAGGAGAGAGAGAGACTGTACCGGGGTAGATGGGGAAGGGGAGAGAGACTGTACCGGGGTAGATGGGGAAGGGGAGAGAGACTGTACCGGGGTAGATGGGGAAGGAGAGAGAGACTGTACTGGGGTAGATGGGGAAGGAGAGAGAGAGACTGTACTGGGGTAGATGGGGAAGGGGAGAGAGACTACCGGGGTAGATGGGGAAGGGGAGAGAGAGACTACTGGGGTAGATGGGGAAGGGGAGAGAGAGACTGTACTGGGGTAGATGGGGAAGGGGAGAGAGAGACTGTACTGGGGTAGATGGGGAAGGGGAGAGAGAGAGACTACTGGGGTAGATGGGGAAGGAGAGAGACGGGTAGATGGGGAAGGGGAGAGAGAGACTGGACTGGGGTAGATGGTGGGGAAGGGGAGAGAGAGACTGCTGGGGTAGATGGGGAAGGAGAGAGACGGGTAGATGGGGAAGGGGAGAGAGAGACTGGACTGGGGTAGATGGTGGGGAAGGGGAGAGAGAGACTACTGGGGTAGGTGGGGAAGGGGAGAGAGAGACTACTGGGGTAGATGGGGAAGGGGAGAGAGAGACTACTGGGGTAGATGGGGAAGGGGAGAGAGACTACTGGGGTAGATGGGGAAGGAGAGAGAGAGACTGTACCGGGGTAGATGGGGAAGGGGAGAGAGACTGTACCGGGGTAGATGGGGAAGGGGAGAGAGACTGTACCGGGGTAGATGGGGAAGGAGAGAGAGACTGTACTGGGGTAGATGGGGAAGGAGAGAGAGAGACTGTACTGGGGTAGATGGGGAAGGGGAGAGAGACTACCGGGGTAGATGGGGAAGGGGAGAGAGAGACTACTGGGGTAGATGGGGAAGGGGAGAGAGAGACTGTACTGGGGTAGATGGGGAAGGGGAGAGAGACTGTACTGGGGTAGATGGGGAAGGGGAGAGAGAGACTACTGGGGTAGATGGGGAAGGGGAGAGAGAGACTGTACTGGGGTAGATGGGGAAGGGGAGAGAGAGACTACTGGGGTAGATGGGGAAGGGGAGAGAGAGACTACTGGGGTAGATGGGGAAGGGGAGAGAGAGACTGTACTGGGGTAGATGGGGAAGGGGAGAGAGAGAGACTACTGGGGTAGATGGGGAAGGAGAGAGACGGGTAGATGGGGAAGGGGAGAGAGAGACTGGACTGGGGTAGATGGTGGGGAAGGGGAGAGAGAGACTGCTGGGGTAGATGGGGAAGGAGAGAGACGGGTAGATGGGGAAGGGGAGAGAGAGACTGGACTGGGGTAGATGGTGGGGAAGGGGAGAGAGAGACTGCTGGGGTAGATGGGGAAGGAGAGAGACTGGGGTAGATGGGGAAGGGGAGAGAGACTGTACTGGGGTAGATGGGGAAGGGGAGAGAGAGAGACTGTACTGGGGTCGATGGTTGGGGGCGGGGGGGGGAGAGATTGGACTGGGCTAGATGGTGGGGGTCCAAACACAAGACTTTTTAGGAACAAGAAAAAGCCATTGGGCCCAACAAGTCTGTTTTTAATTTATCTGAACTCAACCAGCCCACCTTCTCGTCATAATTGCTTCTAATACATGTTGTACTGTCCTAAAAACAGCTTTAGTCTGCAAATTATACTAAATCATACCAATTCTTTTCCAGCTCCCTTTATCCTAAAGAAACTGGATAGTATCTGAACTTCGCTGCCGGCAGAGACCAGCATGGTGCAGGACAGTAGTTAAGTCGTAGTTGATCTCCGTTGCAGAATGACAAAATGAACATGGACAATCGGGGGTGCTGCTGCTAACTAATGGATCTTTTAAACTCAACTATGGGACAAATTGGCAACACTCATATTTTAAAACTCTTCTGCCTGTGCAACTGGATTCATTGCAAGTAATGCATCTCTCACCATGACATTTCCCATTTTATTTCATACAAGAATTTGTTTATGATTTTTTTTTTACACCTTGGATACCCAATTATGCACTAACAGGGTAAAGGGCGTCAGTGTGCAAACAATCCTGTGTTTATAAGACTTGGTGTCTGCCCTGAGTGTGAATCTGATCCATGTTCCAGCTGGTTCAGAGACCAGCCGAGTTCCCTCCTTTTTGGGGAATCGCTGCAGCGATTGCAGTATTTGATAAGTGCTTCAGTGATGCAAAACTAATCTTCTGAATCTCAGGAGTACATGACTGCAAAAGATAATGGAGGTACTTGTTATGCCTTCAGTCATGAAGGGTGCAATCAATGTAAGAAATGGTATGAAGCATTGCTACTTTCCTGTCTGTGATTTGTGTTTAATTGAAGTTTTCTCACTGGATTTGCTTTAATAATTGGTTTTGCACAAAAGATTTAAATACATTCTCATTGGATTATCTATAAAAAAATAAAAAAATTTAGATTGTAATTTTTCATCTGGTCTGATAAAAGATTATAAATTCTTGAGTTCGTTGCACTGATGTAAAAGTCACAACTCTGATTTTAAAGTGTTTTTTTTCTTAAACCACTTGCATTTTCCTTTACATTTTCATCTATCTGCTTTGCTCTTTTTCTAATGTCTCTAAATTGTAAGCCAACTACATTTTGACGTTCCTTCACCTCCCTAAATATCTGTGAAAGCCATAAATCGTGCTGGGATGTTGTTTACAGGACATCGGCGGCTTTCGTTGGCCATTTTACTCCTTTCTGAACTGAGGGTGAAAGTTGGATTATGTTCTGTTTAAGCCAATAGAGCGGTATTGTTGTTCCTTCAAGGAACCATTAATAAAAACCAGCTGGCCTGTTCAAATTGGAAATGGGCTGGTAAGTGATCATTTGGCACATTCTGCAGTTAAATAGCTAATGACTTGTGCCACTTGTTGGTCAGGAAAGCTTTGAGTAAACTGGTGGACAAGGCATGATCATATTCCATGATCACTTGGGCATATCTAGTCAGAGACCCCCCCCCCCCCCCTTCCCAGACATGTGCGCAGCAGATATGGCCAGGGGCCGACCCACGCAGGGGTCTCTGCTGGTACAGCGGACGCTGTGTTGGAATATATTTTGCTTCATTCCAAGCCAGTGGGTGAAAGTGCCACTCTGAAGGGGGAGCACCACCAATTACAAAAAACAGGTGGCATATTCAAATTGCGGGTACAGTAGGGTAGTGGTGCTGTTGCCGGACTAATAATCCAGAGAACACAAGTTCAAATTCCACCATGGCAGTTTGAGAATTTGAATTCATTTTTTAAAAATTTGGGAATAAAAAGATGCTTTCAGTAAAAGTGACCATGAAGCCGTCGGATTGTCGTAAAATCCCAACCAGTTCACTAACGTCCTTTCGGCAAGGAAACCTGCCACTTTTACCTGGTCTGGGCTTTGTGACTCCAGTCCCACACCAACATGGTTGACTTTTAACTGCCCTCTGAAGTGACCTAGCATTCAACTCCGTGTATCAAACTGCTACACTGCAGTGGTTCAAGAAGACCCACTACCACCTTCTCGTGGGCAACTCTGGCCAGGCAATAAATGCCGGAATTGCTAGTGATGCCCACATACTGGTAATGAATAAAAAATATTAAATGTTCCAGTAAATTTAGGCAATCCAAGAAGTGCACAGTACAAGCGTGAATCAAGTTTCTCTAGTCTCCTCTCCCAGATGGTGTTGTAACATCGAACTCTAGGCCGTGAATGCAGAAGTTCACATACAGAGGTATTCACCTGTGGCCCAGGGTAATCAGAAAACCTATTAGATAATGGAACATGTGGCTTAACCTGTTGGCACATCTGTACAATTTTTTTGAACTCCATTTATGGTCCCAACAACCATCAGTTTGAAACTTGTGAAACAGCTACCCTGATTAATTATGTTTTCTGCCCGCTCTCACCGCCGCCAGCCCCCCTCCTTGTGAACTTCTGCATTCACGGCCTAGAGTTCGATGTTACAACACCATCTGGGAGAGTAGGAGACTAGAGAAACTTGATGAAGCCTTAATGCTTGTACTATGCACTTGTTAGATTGCCTAAATTTACTTCAGTACCAAAGAATTTGCTTGGCCTTTATTTGGCTAATGTTTAGGTCATTGTAGCAAGCTTGGGGATCAAACCGAAACCCTGGTCAGTATTCGATTTAACGATTACATTATGTGCCCTCCTGTGATTTCCTAAACTTTGAAAAGCAGAATGAACACTTATCAGATTGTAGGTACTTTAGGCTACAAACCATCAAATGGGTTTATTAACTGCAAATAGATAACTTAAACAGTAGCAAAGACAAATGGATTTACGGTAATATATGGACGTAACCAATTCCTCTTTGGAATACGGAAAGTAACAGTCAATTCTCCTGCACTAAAACTCAGTGTTAAGCTGGTATTGAAACAAGGACCATGACCTACAGGGGGCTTTGCAGCTACCTTTCAACAGCATCTCTGGCTTCTCGTTCTCTCCGATTACTTCAGAAGAACTGATATCGGACTCCCCACTTTTAAAATCCTTTGAAGATTGACCAGAATCAAGGAAATTAAAGTATATGTCTCTCCAATTCAAAAAGGAGCTGCCGTTCAAATGTATAAAAAAACGTTCATTTTTGAATTGAATGGTTTGGCCCCTGCCTGGGAACAGCAGGAGTAATAAATAATTGCTACATGCGAATTTCCTCCATTGTTTGCACCACTTGCGATCAACGTTCCCCCTAATTTTGGGGGGTGCGCGGCCCCTTTAAGGGCCTGCACGGGACCAGCAAACAGCTGCGCAGCTTAGAACGTTACTTGCAATATATATCCACTGAAGTCCTCTGCCACGCATTTTCATAGCTCTGCCCCCTGCGCAAGACCAGCTTGCGCAAGTTTCCTGGATTTATGCAAATAATGCACTGGCCTAAATTTATGCTCAAATTTAAGCATAGCATGAAGTCACCTCACACTGGCGCAACTGAGATATCTGGAATTTGATAGCGATTTTCTTTGCAATTTTTTTTAAATTTTTCTTACTGAGACCTGCACTGCACTTAACCAGAGCACTCAAAATTTTTCAGAACCCACCGCCCCCCCCACCCCCCCCCCACATTCAAAAGGACTAAGTAGCTGGAATGGGCTTCCTGATAGGAATATCCCTGTTCTGCATAATAATAGAGCAGCAGAGGCAAGCGGCTCTGAGAGTGAGGTGCCATAGTAGAAGACAGCAGCCCACTAATTGCTGCCCCTGTTGGTGGTGCTGCATTTGCACTTGTTTTACACTGGTTTTACGTTCTGGCGTAGGCAAATGAGCCCCGCAGGAAACTTAGGCATAAATTCCCATCAGCAAACCGAGCGTAAGTCTCTGGTCTAATTTCTGCATAAATGTAATCCAGGAAATTAGGGCCCCGTGCGTATTTGTGGAGAACTAAGCACCTGTGATTTTTTTTTCGTTCTCTGCTTACCTCTCAATTTCTTCGACATAACTCAAACTGGGGCATGGGTCCACTGGCAATGGCGCTGTGCTCTACCTCAGCAAGTCGACAATCCTCATGCGTGAACCGGAACAGTGGGTGTCGGTGGGGTAGTTGGCAATGGGAGTCCATGAAAGCTGAGCCCATTGTTCACCTGCTGTTAAACTACACACCCATACAGCAAGGGTAACCGGATAGTGATCAGGAGCAGGCAATGTGACCATTTTAGTTCCTCCCAGCCCAGGGATGCTGACACCAACTGGCTGAAATCAGCTAAGTAATCATAGATCAGGGACGGATCCTGGGACTTTGCTACTTTTTACCACACGACGTACAACTTTTTTGCCTTGGGAGTCCTCAGGGTGCTGATCTTAATTCCTTTAAGCACCACTTGCTTAATCCTATTCCACTTTCTGCAGAAGTGAATTTTCCTGAGCAACCTCTAACAAAAATACATTGCCAGACACTCTGGAATCACAAGTTTCCACTAACAAATCAAATAAAGAGTTTAGGAGGAAGTTCTTTACACAGAAAGTGGTGAGAATGTGGAACTCACTGCCACTTGCAGTGGTTGAAGCAGATAGAGTTGATGCATACATTACGGGGAAGCGAATAGAGGGCTAAAGGGGCAGTGGGTGGAGGCGGGTGTGGCATACAAACACCGGCATAGACCAGATTGGCCTGTTTCTGTGATGTAGATTCAGAATGATTAGGTGGAACAACTCCAGATTTTGAGAGGAAGATACCATACACAATGTACAACATAAGTCTTTACTGACACCCACAACAGATTAATCATAGAATAGTACAGCACAAAAGGAGGCCATTCAGCCCATCGAGTCTGGGGCGGCCCTTTCGAAGAGCAATCCAGTTAGGCCCACTCTCCCTTTATCCTTGCATTTTTTTCTCCTTCAAGTATTTATTCAATTCCCTTTTGAAGGCTGCTGTTGAATCTGTCCCTATCAGGTAGTGCATTCCAAATCCTAACCGTTGCATAAAAAGATTTTTCCTTATGTCGCCTTTGGTTCTTTTGCCAGTCACCTTAAGTCTGTGCCCTCTGGTTATCGACCCTTCAGCCATTGGAAACAGTTTCTCTTTACTTACTCTATCTAAACCCTTCATGATTTTAAACACCTCTATCAAATCTCCTCTGAGCCTTTTCTGCTCTAAGGAGAACAACCCCAGCTTCTCTAAACTATCCACATAACTGTAATCCCTCACTCCTGGAGTGGGAGGGGGAGGATCCAGTTGTCGTGGTCCATGTTGGTACCAATGACATAGATAGGACAAGGAAAGAGGTTCTGCTGAGGGAGTTTGAGCAGCTAGGGGCCAAATTAAAAAGCAGAACCTCGAGGGTAATAATCTCTGGATTACTACCTGAGCCACGAGCAAATTTGGCTAGGGTAAATAAAATCAGGGAGTTGAATGCGTGGCTCAAAGACTGGTGTGGGAAAAATGGGTTTTGCTTCTTGGGACACTGGCACCAGTACTGGGGCAGGAGAGAGCTGTTCCGTTGGGACGGACTTCACTTGGCCAGTGCTGGGACTAGTGTCCTGGCGAATCGAATAACTAGGGCTGTGGAGAGGGCTTTAAACTAATTAGTGGGGGGGAGGTTTCAAGAGAGCAAAAAATAAAAATGACAACAGAGAGGGTCATAGACATAGGTAGCAGTAGGGGAATCACAAATCAGAGCGTGGCAGGAAGGGACAGAGTGTGTGGAGTAAAAGGTAAACTGGTAAAAAGTGAAAAAGCAGGAACTAAGTGCCACAAAGCATATTTGAAAGTTCTCTATCTGAATGCACGTAGCATTCGTAACAAAATAGACGAGTTAATGGCACAAATAACTACATATGGTTATGATATTGTGGCCATTACAGAAACATGGCTGCAGGGTGACAATGCCTGGGAATTAAACATACCAGGTTATTTAACGATCAGGAAGGACAGGCAGGAAGGAAGGGGAGGTGGGGTGGCTATGTTAATAAAGGAAGGAATCACTGTAATACAGAGTAATGATATTGGGTCAAAAAATCATGATAATGAAACAGTTTGGGTGGAGATAAGGAATAATAAGGGGAAAAAAACATTAGTGGGCGTAGTCTATAGGCCTCCGAACAGTTGCAACTCTATTGGACGGAGTATCAATCAGGAAATAGTTGAGGCATGTAATAAGGGAACATCTATAATTATGGGGGATTTTAACTATCATATTAATTGGACAAATCAAATGGGGCAGGGCTGCCTTGAGGATGAGTTCATTGAGTGTATTAGGGATGGGTTTCTTGAGCAGTATGTAACTGAACCGACCAGGGGGCAAGCAACCTTAGATCTGGTCCTGTGTAACGAGACAGGATTAATTAAAAATGTCCTAGTAAAGGATCCCCTTGGAATGAGTGACCATAACATGGTTGAATTCCATATTCAATTAGAGGGTGAGAAGGTTGGATCTCAAACAAGCGTGCTAAGCTTGAATAAAGGAGACTATGAAGGTATGCGAGCGGAATTGAGTAGAGTGGATTGGGAAAATAGATTAAAGGGTAAGACGACACATGATCAGTGGTGTACATTCAAGGAGTTATTTTACAACTTCCAAAAAATATATATTCCACTGAAAAGAAAAGGGTGTAAAAGAAAGGACAGTCATCCGTGGCTAAGTAAAGAAATTAAGGATAGTATTCGACTAAAAACAAGGGCATATAAGGTAGCGAAATCTAGTGGGAGGATAGAGGATTGGGAAAACTTTAAAAGGCAGCAAAAAATAACAAAAAGATTGATTAAGAAAGGGAAGATAGATTATGAAAGTAAATTAGCAAAAAATATAAAAACAGATAGTAAGAGTTTTTATAGTTATATAAAAAGAAAAAGGGTGGCTAAAGTAAATGTTGGTCCCTTAGAGGATGAGACCGGGAAATTAATGGTGGGAAATATGGAGATGGCAAAAACACTGAATGAATATTTTGTATCAGTCTTTACAGTAGAGGACACTAAGAATATCCCAACACTGGACAAACAGGGGGCTATAGGGGGAGAGGAGCTAAACACGATCAAAATCACTAAGGAAGTGGTACTCGGTAAAATAATGGGACTCAAGACGGATAAATCACCTGGACCTGATGGCTTACATCCTAGAGTCTTGAAGGAAGTGGCGGTAGGGATTGTAGATGCATTGGTAATAATTTTTCAAAACTCCCTGGATTCCGCTAAGGTCCCGGCAGACTGGAAAACTGCTAATGTAACACCCTTATTTAAAAAGGGCAGTAGACAGAAGGCTGGTAACTATAGACCGGTTAGCCTAACATCTGTGGTAGGTAAAATTTTGGAGTCCATTATTAAGGAAACAGTAACAGGACATTTGGATAATCATAATTTAATAGGACAAAGTCAGCATGGTTTTACGAAGGGGAAGTCATGTTTGACAAATTTGCTGGAGTTCTTTGAGGAAGTAACATATAGAGTGGATAAAGGGGAACCAGTGGACGTAGTGTATTTAGACTTCCAAAAGGCATTTGACAAGGTGCCACACAAAAGATTATTGCTTAAGGTAAAAAATCACGGGATTGGGGGTAATATTCTGGCATGGATAGAGGATTGGCTATCTAACAGAAAGCAAAGAGTTGGGATAAATGGTTCATTCTCAGACTGGCAATCAGTAACTAGTGGTGTTCCACAGGGGTCAGTGCTGGGTCCCCAACTCTTCACAATCTATATTAACGATTTGGAGGAAGGGACCAAGTGTAACATATCAAAATTTGCAGATGATACAAAGATGGGAGGGAAAGTAGTGAGTGAGGAGGACATAAAAAACCTGCAAGGGGACATAGACAGGCTAAGTAAGTGGGCAGAGATTTGGCAGATGGAATACAACACTGGAAAGTGTGAGGTGATGCACTTTGGCAGGAAAAATCCTAGAGCAATTTATTATCTTAATGGCAAGAAACTGGAGAGTACTGAAGTGCAAAGGGATCTGGGGGTCCTGGTGCACGAAACTCAAAAGGTTAGTATGCAGGTGCAGCAAGTGATTAAGAAGGCAAATGGAATGTTGGCTTTCATTGCTAGGGGGATAGAATATAAAAATAGGGAGGTATTGCTTCAGTTGTACAAGGTATTGGTGAGACCGCACCTGGAATACTGCATACAGTTTTGGTGTCCTTACTTAAGGAAAGACATCCTTGCTCTCGAGGCAGTGCAAAAAAGGTTCACTCGGTTAATCCCGGGGATGAGGGGGTGGTCATATGAGGAGAGGTTGGGTAGATTGGGACTCTACTCATTGGAGTTCAGAAGAATGAGAGGCGATCTTATTGAAACATATAAGATTGTGAAGGGGTTGGATCGGGTGGATGCGGGGAGGATGTTCCCGATGACGGGTGAGACGAGAACTAGGGGACATAGTCTTAGAATAAGGGGCTGCTCTTTCAAAACTGAGATGAGGAGGAACTACTTCACTCAGAGGGTGGTAGGTCCATGGAATATGCTGCCACAAAAAGCTGTAGAAGCTACAACATTAATTAAATTTAAAACAGAAATAGACAGTTTCCTAGAAGTAAAGGGCATTAAGGGTTACGGGGAGCGGGCAGGAATTTGGACATGAGTCTAGGTTCGGATCGGTCATGGCCCTGTGGGTAGTGGAGCGGGCCCAGGGACTGTGTAGCCTGATTCTGCTCCTATTTCGTGTGTGCAATTCTGTTAGATGCAGGAGATGGTTCTGTGATAGATAGTAGATTGGCGGTTAGGATCAGATCAGCCATGATCTTATTGAATGGCGGAGCAGGCTCGAGGGGCCGATTGGCCTACTCCTGCTCCTATTTCTTATGTTCTTATGTTCTTATTCTAGTAAATCTCTTCTGTACCCTCACCAAAGCCTTCACGTCCTTCCTAAAGTGTGGTGCCCAGAATTGGACACAATACTCCAGCTGGGGCCGAACTAGTGTTTTATATAGGTTTAGCATAACTTCCTGGCTTTTGTACTCTGTGCCTCTATTTATAAAGCCCAGGATCCCATAGGCTTTATTAACTGCTTTGTTAACCTGTCCTGCCACCTTCAAAGATTTGTACACAAGCACCCCCAGGTCTCTCTCCTCTTGCACCCCCTTTAAAATTGTGCCATTTAGCATGTATTGTGTCTCGTCATTCTTCCTACCAAAATGTATCACCTCACTTTTCTGTGTTGAATTTCATCTGCCATGTGTCCGCCCATTCCACGAGACTGTCTATGTCCTCTTGAAGTCTATTATTATATTCCTCTGTGTTTACTACACTTCCAAGTTTCATTTCATCTGCAAATTTTGAAATTGTGCCCTGTACCCCCAAGTCCAAGTCATTAATGTATATATGACTAATTAAATAGAGGAGCACAAGCCCTGCTTTGAGACATTACACTCAATAACAAACTTCATTTACACAGCAACTCTCAGTAGCTCAGCGGTAAATAGATGGCACAGGTAGTGCTGTGCAGAAAGATCCCAAGTTCAGTCTCAGCCAAAGCACCGATGGAAATGCTGAAATTGACGTCAGCGACAGCAAGCTAGGACGGGGGGGAGGGGGGAAATATAAGCGTGCCTACTTCTGATTGTTGCTACCATATGATAATAGCATAATATAAATGGAGCATAACATTTAGGAGATTTTCACTTACATTCATATCTAATTCAGAATTGCAGCTAAACAGAGCACATGCAGGACCAGAGCCACCAGAATCCCTCTAAGCTCTGTCAGTGAAACCATCCAGTCAACCAGCACACTTACTCCTTCCATAAGGGATTCACTCAGGAGACGTACAGTAGGTTAAACGTCATACATCAGAAGCAAAGCACCAGTACCAAGGGGCAGCACCATGTCCCAAACCCTCAACTTGCACCAATAAAAAAACAAGTGCACGGGAACACCATCACCTCCAGGTTCCCCTCCAAGTCACACACCATTCTGCCTTGGACATATATCACTGTTCCTTCATCGTTGTTAGGTCGAAATCCTGGAACTCCCTATCTAACAGCATTGTGGAAGCACCTTCACCACATGGACTGCAGCGGTTCAAGAAGAATGCCCACCGCCACCTTAGGGCAACTAGGCATAGGCAATAAATGCCGGCCTTGTTAGCGACACCCATATACTGAGAATTATCTTTTTTTAAATATATCAGAAAAAAGCACCAGTACCAAGGGGCAGCACCAGACCAACTCAAGCTGCTATTCACTGTTTCAGTCAACGAGCAAAGTGTGATACTTGATCTTTCTCTGCTGCTGGCAGCTTTAATGTGTGATGCACTATATGTAAGGCATTTAATTAGATGGACAAGCAGAGAGATATATAGAGATAGTTAGATCAGGCAGGCCTGCGTTAGAATTGTAGTCGAGACCCGACACGCATATGTAAAGAAGGACCCCGCCGGCTTTGGATGGGTGTCCTTGCTGCCTACTCAGGAGAGCAGGTTAAAATCACAGACTGCAAGCACCTGGTGGTTCCAGGGCAGGTAAATAACAGAGACATGGCTGCACGGTGACCAAGGCTGGGAGCTGAATATCCAAGGGTATTCGATATTTAGGAAGGACAGGCAAAAAGGAAAAGGAGTTGGGGTGGCGTTGTTAGTAAAGGATGAAATCAGAGCAATAGTGAGAAAGGATATTGGCTCAGAAAATCAAGATGTAGAATCAGTCTGAGTGAAGCTAAGAAGCACCAAGGGACAGAAAACATTGGTGGGAGTTGTCTATAGGCTTCCAAACAGTAGTGGTAATGTAGGGGATGGTATCAAACAGGAAATTAGAGATGCATGTAACAAGGGTACTACAGTAATCATGGGTGACTTTAATCTACATATAGACTGGCCAAACCAGATTAGCAATAATACCGTGGAGGATGAATTCCTGGAGTGTGTACGAGATGGTTTTTTAGACCAGTACGTTGAGGAGCCAACTAGGGAACAGGCTATCCTAGATTGGGTATTGTGCAATGAGAAGGGGTTAATTAATAATCTTGTTGTGCGGGGTCCTTTAGGGAAGAGTGACCATAACATGATAGAATTCTTCATTAAGATGGAAAGTGAAGGAAGTCCAATCCGAAACTAGGGTCCTAAACCTAAACAAAGGAAACTACGAAGGTATGAGGAGTGAGTTGGCTATGATAGATTGGGGAGCTTCATTAAAAGGCATGACGGTGGATAGGCAATGGCTAACATTTAAGGAACGAATGCATGAATTGCAACAGTTATACATTCCTTTCTGGCGCAAGAACACAAAAGGAAAAGCGGCCCAACCATGGCTAACAAAAGAAATTAAGGATAGTATTAGATCCAAAGAGGAGTCATATAAAGTTGCCAGAAAAAGTAGCAAGCCTGAGGATTGGGAGCAGTTTAGAATTCAGCAAAAAAGGACCAAGAGATTGATTAAGAGGGGAAAAATAGAGTATGAGAGTAAACTTGCAAGGAACATAAAAGCGGATTGCAAAAGCTTCTACAAGTATGTAAAAAGAAAAAGATTAGTGAAGACAAATGTAGGTCCCTTACAGTCAGAAACGGGAGAATTTATAATGGGGAACAAGGAAATGGCTGAGCAATTAAACAAATACTTTGGTTCTGTCTTCACGGAAGGGGACACAAATAACTTCCCAGAAATGCTAGGGAACCAAGGGTCTAGTGAGAACGAGGAATTAAAGGAAATTAGTATGAGTAAAAATATAGTGCTGGAGAAATTAATGGGACTGAAAGCCGATAAATCCCCAGGGCCTGATAATCTGCATCCCAGATTACTAAGAGAGGTAGCCATGGAAATAGTGGATGCATTGGTTGTCATCTTCCAAAATTCTATAGATTATGGAACAGTTCCTGCAGATTGGAGGGTGGCAAATGTAACCCCGCTATTTAAAAAAGGAGGGAGAGTGAAAACAGGGAACTACAGACCGGTTAGCCTAACATCAGTAGTAGGGAAAATGCTAGAGTATTATAAAGGATGTGATAACAGGACACTTAGAAAACAGGATTAGACAAAGTCAACATGGATTTATGAAAGGGAAATCGTGTTTGACAAACTTACTGGAGTTTTTTGAGGATGTAACTGGTAGAATAGATAAGGGAGAACCAGTGGATGTGGTGTATTTGGATTTTCAGAAGGCCTTTGATAAAGTCCCACATAAGAGGTTAGTGTGCAAAATTAAAGCACATGGGATTGGGGGTAATATACTGGCATGGATTGAAAATTGGTTAACAGACAGGATCAGAGAGCAAGAATAAATGGGTCTTTTTTCGGGGTGGCAGGCGGTGACTAGTGGGGTACCGCAGGGATCAGTGCTTGGGCCCCAGATATTCACAATATATATCAATGATTTGGATGAGGGAACCAAATGTAATATTTCCAAGTTTGCTGACGACACAAAACTAGGTGGGATTGTGAGTTGTGAGGAGGATGCAAAGAGGCTTCAAGGCAATTTAGACAAGTTGAGTGAGTGGGCAAATACATGGCAGATGCAGTATAACGTGGATAAATGTGACGTTATCCACTTCGGTAAGAAAGGCAGAGTAATATTTAAATGGTGATAGATTGGGAAATGTTGATGTACAGAGGGACCTGGGTGTCCTGGTACACCAGTCACTGAAAGCAAACATGCAGGTGCAGCAAGCAGTTAGGAAGGCAAATGGTATGTTGGCTTCATTGCAAGAGGATTTGAGTACAGGAACAAGGATGTCTTACTACAGTTATACAGGGCCTTGGTGAGACCACACCTGGTGTACTGTGTGCAGTTTTGGTCTCCTTACCTAAGAAAGGATATACTTGCCATAGAGGGAGTGCAGCGAAGGTTCACGAGACTGATTCCTGGGATGGCAGGACTGTCGTATGAGGAGAGATTGGGTCGACTAGGCCTGTATTCACTAGCGTTTAGAAGAATGAGAGGGGATCTCATTGAAACGTATAAAATTCTGACAGGGCTAGGCAGACTGGATGCAGGGAGGATGTTTCCCCTGGCTGGGGGGGTCTAGAACGAGGGGTCACAGTCTCAGGATAAGGGGTAGGACATTTAGGACTGAGATGAGGAGAAATTTCTTCACTCAGAGGGTGGTGAACCTGTGGAATTCTCTACCACAGAAGGCTGTGAAGGCCAAATCACTGAATATATTTAAGAAGGAGATAGATAGATTTCTAGACATCAAGGGGTATGGGGAGAGAGCGGGAATATGGTATTGAGATAGAGGATCAGCCATGATCATATTGAATGGCGGAGCAGGCTCGAAGGGCCGAATGGCCTACTCCTGCTCCTATTTTTCTATGTTTCAGCTATTTTAACTGCCCCCACCAGCCCGGTTTCTGCCAGGTGAGTAGGTTTGAAATCACCCCCAGAGTGATAGATAGACAGATAGAGATAGATAGAAAACCTGTACTGATTTAGTAAAAATGTTGACAGTTTTTACACCTTGGGCTGAAATTGTTGGCTTCTCTCACACATTCCCAAGACTGGGCTTCACACCTGGTCACAACTTGAAATTACAATTCCATCTGTCAAACTACATGCATTAACATTCCAAACAAGGGGTAGCATTCATCAAAGTGTCTTTATCTTCAGTAGTTTCCAAACACTCCATTTTTGATTCCCCCATGTACGCCAGTTTATGAAGCATAATGGAGCAGGAGATTTGGCAAGAATTTATTTCACCGGATCTCCCCCAAGTTTCACATGCAGTTCCAGGTCTGACTTTCAGCTGAAGATTCAGAACAATATTGCAATGATGCCTGGATGAAGTTTAGTTCGAGACATTCAATGAAACACTCCACACACCTTAATCCGCCTGAGGGTCATAGAAACATAGAAACATAGAATCTAGGAGCAGGAGTAGGCCATTCGGCCCGTCGAGCCTGCACCACCATTCAATACGATCATGGCTGATCATTCAAATCCAGTACCCTGTCCCTGCTTTAATCCCCACAGTACACATATCCCACCTGACCCCTGTAACCCCACGTATTTAATTCCCCCTAACATATCCCATCCTATCCCCATAACCCCACATATTTAATCCCCCCCTAACACTAAGGGTCAATTTATCATAGCCAAATCAACCTAACCCGCACATTTTTGGACAGTGGGAGGAAACCGGAGCACCCGGAGGAAACCCACGCAGACACGGGGAGAATGTGCAAACTCCACACAGACAGTCACCCGAGGTCAGATTCGAACCCGGGTCTCTGGCGCTGTGAGGCACCAGTGCTAACCACTATGCCACCGTGTTGCCCCTATTTTTTTTTCAGGCTTTATTTTTATTATGTAGATTCCACAAAATACAATTCATATACTAAAGGAGTGCAAACTATTCATATAAGAGATTCAACAAAGGGATATTTATTGCAATATTCATACAATATTATAGTTATATAGTAAGATTCATAATCTAACAAGCTGCATCCATAAACTATCTGACTTTATTAATTATAAGCCTGGGAGGCACAAAAGGCTATAAGCTGTCAGCTTTCTGCTTGCCAGGTTGTTCTCTGAGCTAAGCTGCAAACTGTTCCTATATTTAAAGCCCAAAAAGATACAACGCATGTGACTTTTTGGTTATCTCTGTCAATAAAATCATTAATATGAAAGACATTTATCAAACAACACGTTCCATTTGATGGCTGTTTAGCTTTCACCAATTTGCCTCTTCCTGTTTCATTAGAGCTAACAGGCATCTGACAGTAATAACAATGTCAGAGTTTGCTTTTATTGGTGTATTTAAAGAGACAACTAGGCTTAACTTTTTCATGGTTTTTACAGCATGAATAGTGCTTAAAAAGTGGGTGTTCACATCAAATCAAGTGATTTCTAATTGATTCCATCTGCAAGGACTGCAACAGCGCACCCTGTGGAGGAGCAGGGTATCACTGACAGCAACTTCAGGATTTCCGAGTTTAAATGCGCATGTGCATTTAGTTTTGGTATTAATTATTATTTTTATAATTTGTTGTGCATTGTAAAAAGTTATAAAATTGTGCAAAAACTTTAGTTAGGAGTTACTTATATTGATGTTTTTGTTGAATCAGTGGTATTTACTTGGTGTTTCTCATTGCGGTCGATACTGTAGAAACATCACAGAAGTATTTATTTAAATATTACTTATCCTTAAATCTTTCTATTCTTTTGTGTTCTTTCTTTGATTTATAAATTATGTTATTAATCTCACTATAAAACAAAAAATTGAAATATTTTATTCGGGGCTTGGTGATACTGAGACACTCAACTAAGGTAAATGCAATAATATTTGCAAACAGTGGGCAAATGTCATGTGATGAAATGTCATGTGATTGAGCATCACATGAGTGGTGTCACATGATCGAATACCATGTGATCAAATGTCACATGATCAAATCTCCAGAATATGACAAACCAGAATTGGCAATCCTAGTGTGTGTGTGCGTGCCTGTGTGCATATGCCTGTGTGTTTGTGTGTGTGCACGCATCAGTAGAGGACAGATTCAGGTTTGAATGTGATTCCCCCACATATATGATTAGACCTCCATTATGAGAAGAATGTTATTTTGATAAGGTAACAGAGGTCTGCCTGGTAGACTGTAATCCATCATTTGCTGCCTTTGGGAAGGTTTATGTTGAGACAACTGGGTAGAAAAATCATCAAAATACCATTATAAAGAACAGAGAACATTATTATATATCTCAGCTAACTTTCTATCACTACATTTTTCACTACAAACTATTTGTTCTCACACATTAATGGTGATACATGACGTGATCCGGACTCGAGTCGTCGTTAGCTTGTTCACAGATGTGATTCCCAGTAAAAAAAGTAAAAATTTTCCCAGTAAAAAAGTAAAAAAATGTTAAAGCTTTTCGTTTTACATACGGACGGCAGCTTTTGACACGTTAGAACCCCTGCGACTACACCTCATTGTCTCAGTTGTATCTTGCTATGTCTTTGATGTGGTACCTTCCTGGCTGACTTAATTAACTTTATCACACCTCGGCAGATAGTCAGGATGATTTAATTTATTGGTCTGCAATTGTAAAGTACACATTCTTTGTTTTCCATCTATATATGCTTTGGAGATTCTGTATCTAATTTACTTCACCTGAGGAAGGAGCAAATCGATAGCTCCGAAAGCTTGTGATTTCAAATAAAACTGTTGGACTATAACCTGGTGTTGTGCGACCTCTCAATTTTGTCCACCCCAGTCCAACACCGGCATCTCCGCATCATGACCACTATCGACACCACAAACTGCCGGCTCAAAGTGGAGAGAATCGCCAAGAAGATCGCGCATATCGACACCGACATCAAGTATCTACAGAGATGCAAGAAAGCAGACAAGATCCCGAAAGGACTACAGATCACGAACCCACTCAAGTCGACATACAACACAGACTACGCTGAGAGACTCTGCCGTCGTACCTCTCGCACACTCCTCAACCATCTCGTACACCAGCTCTACAGCAAACGCCACAACCTCGAAACCAAGATAGAGTCCATGCTCTCAGCCTGTGCTCAGGACACAGCAGACCAGTTACGAGACACCACCAAACAGACGAGGCAACGGAACTACGCTGCCTACATGCGCATCAAGAACAGGAAGCTTGAGAAACTCGGCATCACCACCAGCAGCAACCAAGCCTCCCCCGGTACCACGGCTGCAACCACAGGGAAGTCCATCGTCAACTTGTCCGACCATACCCTTCAACCAGACGAAATCGAAGTTCTCGCCCTAGGGCTCAAGTTCTGCCCAACCACCAAAATGGACCCCATCGGCCTCGCGGCAGACACGGAGGAATTCATCAGGAGAATGAGGCTCCGGGAATACTTCCACAAATCCCAAGATGTCAGCAACAAACCCAATGAGACAATCAATGATCCAGAACAGCAGACAGAGGGACTCGCAGTGCAGCAACCGAAGAAAAAAGAGTCAAACTGGACCCCTCCGGAGGGTCGCTGCCCCAAGCTTGACATGTATGCTCAAGCTGTCAGGAGATGCATCAACGCCAGATTCATCAGCCGCACTCACAAGACAGTCCAGAATGTCACCCGAGCACAACGCAACGCCATCCACGCTCTCAAGACCAACCGCAACATTGTCATCAAACCAGCGGACAAAGGAGGAGCCATCGTCATACAGAACAGAACGGACTATTGTAAAGAAGCATACCGACAACTGGACAACCAGGAACACTACAGACAGCTACCCGCAGATCCGACCAAAGAACACACCCGCCAACTCAATAGACTGATCAAGACCTTCGATCCAGACCTTCAAAACATCCTACGCGCTCTCATCCCACGTAATCCCCGCGTGGGAGACTTCTACTGCCTCCCAAAGATACACAAAGCCAACACACCCGGACGTCCTATCGTATCAGGCAATGGAACCCTGTGTGAGAACCTCTCTGGATACGTCGAGGGCATTCTGAAACCCATCGTACAGGGAACCCCCAGCTTCTGTCGCGACACTACAGACTTCTTACAGAAACTCAGCACCCACGGACCAGTTGAACCAGGAACACTCCTTGCCACGATGGACGTATCGGCACTCTACACCAGTATCCCCCACGATGACGGCATCGCTGCAACAGCCTCAGTACTCAACATCAACAACAGCCAATCTCCAGACGCCATCCTACAACTCATCCGCTTCATCCTTGACCACAATGTCTTCACCTTCGACAACCATTTTTTTACCCAAACACACGGAACAGCCATGGGGACCAAATTCGCACCCCAATACGCCAACATCTTCATGCACAAGTTCGAGCAAGACTTCTTCGCTGCACAGGACCTCCAGCCAACGCTGTATACCAGATACATCGACGACATTTTCTTCCTTTGGACCCATGGCGAAGGATCACTGAAAAGACTACACGATAACATAAACATGTTCCATCCCACCATCAAACTCACCATGGACTACTCCTCAGAATCAGTCTCATTCCTGGACACACGAATCTCCATCAAAGACGGACACCTCAGCACTTCACTCTACCGCAAGCCCACGGACAACCTCACGATGCTCCACTTCTCCAGCTTCCACCCTAACCATGTTAAAGAAGCCATCCCCTATGGACAAGCCCTGCGAATACACAGGATCTGCTCAGACGAGGAGGAACGCGATGGACACCTACGGACGCTGAAAAACGCCCTCGTAAGAACGGGATATGACGCTCGACTCATCGATCGACAGTTCCGACGGGCCACAGCGAAAAATCGCATAGACCTCCTCAGAAGGCAAACACGGGACACAACCAACAGGGTACCCTATGTCGTCCAGTACTTCCCCGGAGCGGAGAAACTACGCCATGTTCTTCGCAGCCTTCAACATGTCATCGATGACGACAAACACCTCGCTAAGGCCATCCCCACGCCTCCACTACTTGCCTTCAAACAGCCGCCTAACCTCAGAAGTACCATCGTTCGCAGCAAATTACCCAGCTTTCAGGATAACAGCAACCACGACACCACACAACCCTGCCATGGCAAACTCTGCAAGACATGCCAGATCATCAACACAGATACCACCATCACACGTGAGGACACTACCCACCAGGTACATGGTACATACTCATGTGACTCGGCCAACGTTGTCTACCTCATACGTTGCAGGAAAGAATGCACCGCGGCATGGTACATCGGCGAGACCATGCAGACACTGAGACAACGTATGAACGAGCACCGCGCAACAATCGCCAGGCAGGATTGTTACCTCCCAGTCGGGGAACACTTCAGCAGTCAAGGACATTCAGCCTCGGATCTGCGGGTAAGCGTTCTCCAAGGCAACCTTAGAAACACACGACAACGCAAAATCATCGAGCAGAAACTGATAGCCAAGTTCCGCACTCATGAAGACGGTCTCAATCGGGATCTTGGGTTTATGTCACGATACATGACGTGATCCGGACTCGAGTCATCGTTAGCTTGTTCACAGATGTGATTCCCAGTAAAAAAAGTAAAAATTTTCCCAGTAAAAAAGTAAAAAAATGTTAAAGCTTTTCGTTTTACATACAGACGGCAGCTTTTGACACGTTAGAACCCCTGCGACTACACCTCATTGTCTCAGTTGTATCTTGCTATGTCTTTGATGTGGTACCTTCCTGGCTGACTTAATTAACTTTATCACACCTCGGCAGATAGTCAGGATGATTTAATTTATTGGTCTGCAATTGTAAAGTACACATTCTTTGTTTTCCATCTATATATGCTTTGGAGATTCTGTATCTAATTTACTTCACCTGAGGAAGGAGCAAATCGATAGCTCCGAAAGCTTGTGATTTCAAATAAAACTGTTGGACTATAACCTGGTGTTGTGCGACCTCTCGATCTTTACAAAGGCATTAATTTGAATTGGCACATTCATATATTCGCAGATGACTCACCCATTTCCAGAGACACGACTGCTGCTTCCGAACAAACCCACGCTTACATCTGACAAGAGTTAAGAACAGGTCTCCGAGGAAGAGGAAAGTCTTGAGTGAAACCAGAAGCTGAGGAGCTGGAAATATATTACACAGGGCAGGAACCTTCACATGTCAATCTAAGAATCTAAGAAAAGCATCAGGTGAAGGAGCTGTTGAGAGAGGAGGCTTTATATTAGCCAGAGTGACCACGAGTTAACATATTGGCCCAGAAATTGATCTCGCTCTGTTCCCGCGGGGGTAAGGCTTCCCCGCGATCTCTCACTCCGCGTGTGCTTTTTCAGATCCAGCTCGCACGAACTTGATGTTCCAGACATCAGCTGGGCAGTGCTTGCGTATCCCACCGGCGTAGTGAATTCGTGCAAGCTGTGGGATCACGTGACTCAGTTAGAGCCAATGGCAGCACACCATCTTCCATTCATAAGTTTCACATACGTGCTGTGAAATCTATGAATCTTACACCCCCCAAAATAACAGCTAAACCTCAATTAAATTTAAAAAAAAAACCATCACATTAATAAAATAAGTATAGTTAAATAAATTAACCATTTTAAATAAAAAATTTAATTTTTGAAAAAATTTAAAATCTTTTAAAAAGTTATAAAAATAAACTTACCTGTCTTTAAAGTCTCTAAAAAAGATATACCTGTTAAAAAAAATTCAAAAAAATACTTAATTCACTACTTACCTTGTTAAAAGTGGGTCTTCTCCTTTTTCCATTTCTAAAATCTTCCGTCCTTACCTGCGTGTCCAAAGCACGAAGTGCACAGCGTGCGCGCAGCCTGTAGCGCGCACGCGATGCACCGAGGAACCGCCCCCTTTTCAAAAGACCAAGTGCCGGTTTTCAGCGCATGCGCAGGGCATGCAGAAAACCGTCAATTGGAGAGAGAATACGCGAGAGTACGCAGTGCGTACTCTCGCGCAGCGGGATTAATTTTTGGCCCATTGGCATCCACAATCAAAGGTAGTCAGACTCGGGGCACTGATGTGGAGCCTGTCAATTTGCATGCTGTGTTATACCAAGTTTGTATCAGTAAAAGTGACCATGAAGCTGTCGAATTGTTCTAAAAATCTAACCAGTTCACTAATGTCCTTTAGGGAAGGAAACCTGCCGTCCATACCCGGTCTGG
This sequence comes from Squalus acanthias, assembly GCA_030390025.1. NCBI lineage: Eukaryota > Metazoa > Chordata > Chondrichthyes > Squaliformes > Squalidae > Squalus > Squalus acanthias. The sequence continues at coordinate 225,465,437 of CM059425.1, read as the reverse complement.
CCTATATGTGACCAACGTGGTTGACTCTTAACTGTCCTCTGAAGTGGACTAGCAAGCCACTCATTTGTATCAAACCACTTTCAGTGGTTCAAGAAGAAGGTCCACCACCACCTTTCCAGGGCAACTAGGGATGGACGATAAATGCCGACCTTGCCGGCGATGCCCACATCTCAAGAGTGAGTAAACAAAAGAACTAGCTGCACAATGATAAACTGTGTAAGCAGCACCTTGTTGCGACAAGACTGCCCCAGTTCACGCAATAGGCACTCTGCTCACTGGAGTACATCCACCAAGCATTGTCCATTTAGTCTGGTCAGTCACAGTTCCATTAGTCAATATGACAAATGGATTTCAGGGGACAACCTCGCGTGATAATGTGGCCAATGTAACACATTCCTTGATATTTAAACTGTTTAATTTCTGGTTAAACTGTACAGAATTGCTTCAATTATTTTTAATTAGCAGTGAACCAAATTACTAATTTACAATTTTTTTTATCTAAAACTTTTAAATAGCAAGTTCAAAATGTTATTATTTGAAGACCCATAAAATAAAACCAACAATGTTCATTACTGCTGTTCTGCTCCAATTTATCTGGATGTTTTAGGACAGTTACCATTTTCTGTCTGCCGTTTAAGTTAGACAGTAAAATTGTTATATCTGCACGCACTTACTGTATACAAAACTTTACTTCCTGTTGTCTAGTTTTTGTCACATTTTTAGGTCAACATTTTTCCCCTTAGAAATTCCTATGTCCATATTTAGAATGGAAATGACCGACGTAAACTTGTCACACTGTAATTGTACCTTCCCGCCAGTGGTGGTGCTATAGCACCTCAGTTTTGCATCTCCCAGCTCCTCGGCCTGTACGAGAAAAACTCCAATCAACTCTAGTTATCTCCTTCCCAAGTTGCCGTAGATTTCATATTTAACTATAAGTAATAATATAAAATTAAAAAGGAGAGGAGAGGAGAGACCAGTGTGTCTGGAGCAATGGGGAGCTCTGTGACTCTGAGCCCTCAAATTACATTACATAGAATGTACAGCACAGAAACAAGCCTTTCGGCACAATTGGTCATTGCAGTGTTTATTCTCCAAATGAGCCTCCTCCCACCCGTCTTCATCGAACCCTATCAGCATAATCTTCTATTCCTTTCTCCCTCATCTGTTTATCGAACGTCCCCTTAAATGCATCTATGCTCTTCACCTCAACTAAAAAAAAACCATCTGCTTCACTAATGTCCTTTAGGGAAGGAATTCTGCCATCTTTACCTGGTCTGGCCTATATGTGACTCCAGACACACAGCAATGTGGTTGACTCTTAACTGCCCTCTGAAATGGCCTAGCAAGCCACTCAGTTGTATCAAACCGCTACAAAGAAGTATACTAAGAATAAAACCAGACGGACAACCCTGTATCGACCTAGGCATCAGACATGACAAAGGCATACCCAGCTCAGTCGACCCAGCAAAGTCCTCCTCACTAACATCTGGGGACTGGTGCCAAAATTGGGAGAGCTGTCCCACAGACTAGTCAAGCACAGCCTGATATAGTCATACTCACAGAATCATACCTTTCAGCCAACGTCCCAGACTCCACCATCACTATTCCTGGGTATGTGCTGTCCCACCAGCAGGACAGACCATCAGAGGTGGCAACACAGTGGTATACAGTCGGGAGGGAGTGGTCCTGGGAATCCTTAACATTGACTTCGGACCCCATGAAGTCTCATGACATCAGGTCAAACGTCGGCAAGGAAACTGATTACCACCTACCGCCCTCCTTCAGCTGATGAATCAGTACTCCTACATGTTGAACAGTACCTGGAAGAAGCACTGAGGGTAGCAAGGGCACAGAACGTACTCTGGATGGGGGATTTCAATGTCCATCACCAACAGTGGCTCAGTAGCACCATCTTCCTTCCATCATAAGGTCAGAAGTGGGGTTGTTCACTGAATGATTGCACAGTGTTCAGTTCCATTCGCAACTCCTCAGATGATGAAGCAGTCCGTGCCCACATGAAGCAAGACCTGGACAACATTCAGGCTTGGGCTGATAAGTGGCAAGTAACATTTGCGCCACACAAGTGCCAGGCAATGACCATCTCCAACAAGAGAAAGTCTAACCACCGCCCCTTGACATTCAACGGCATTACCATCGCCGAATCCCCCACCATCAACATCCTGGGGGTCACCATTGACCAGAAACTGGACCAGCCACATAAATACTGTGGCTACAAGAGCAGGTCAGAGGCTGGGTATTCTACAGCATGTGACTCACCTCATGACTCCCCAAAGACTTTCCACCACCAACAAGGCACAAGTCAGGAGTGTGATGGAATACTCTCCACTTGCCTGGATGAGTGCAGCTCCAACAACACTCAAGAAACTCGACACCATCCAGGACAAAGCAGCCCGCTCGATAGGCACCCCATCCACCACCTTAAACATTCACTCCCTCCACCGGCGTACCGTGTCTGCAGTGTGCACCATCTACAAGATGTACTGCAGCAACTCGCCATAGCTTCTTCGACAGCACGTCTCAAACCCGCGACCTCTACCACCTGGAAGGACAAGGGCAGCAGGTGCATGGGAACACCACCATCTCCAAATTCCTCTCCAAGTCACACACCACCATGACTTGTAAATATATCGCCATTCCTTCACCGTCGCTGGGTCAAAATACTGGAACTCCCTCTCGAACAGCACTGTGGGAGTACCTTCACCACACGGACTACAGCGGTTCAAGAAGGCAGCTCACCACCACCTTCTCAAGGGCAATTAGGAATGGGCAATAAATGCTGAGCTTGCCAGCGACGCCCACATCCCATGAATGAATAAAAAAATACTACTCCTTGTGGTACCGAGTTTCACATTCTAACCACTCTCTGGGTAAAGAAGTTTTTCTTGAATTCCTGATTGGATTTATTCGTGGCTATCTTATAATTATGGACCCTAGTTTTGGTTTCCCCACAAGTGGAAACATCTTCTCTATGTCTACCCTATCAAACCCTTTCATTATCTTAAAGACCTCTACCAGGTCACCCCTCAGCCTTCTCTTTTATAGAGAAAGGAGCCCCAGCCTGGACAATCTTCCCTGATAAGTATAACCTCTCAGTTCTGGTATCATCCTTGTCAATCTTTTTTGCATCTTCTCCAGTGCGTCTATGTCCTTTTAATAATATGGAGACCAGACTGTGCACACACAGTACTCTTAAGTGTGGTCTATCTAAGGTTCTAGACAAGTTTAACGTAACTTCTCTACTTTTCAATTCTATCCCTCTAGAAATTAACCCCAGTGCTTTGTTTGCTTTTGTATGGCCTTATTAACCTGTGTCGCTACTTTTAGTGATTTGTGTATCTGTACCCCCAGATCCCTTTGCTCCTCTATCCCATTTAGACTCTTATTTTCCAAGCAATTTGTGGCCTCTTTATTCTTCCTCAAAGCACAGATGAGGTCAGGAAGAAGTTCAACAATTTCTTCAAAAATGCAAACATAAGTCAACACTAATTTATTACATTTATTATATTTCTAATCTCTGTTCTTTTACCCCAAATGTACTACTTCAACAACAACAGCAACTTACATTTATATAGCACCTTTAATGTAGCAAGACATCCCAAGGCACTTCACAAGGGTGTAATCAGACAAATATTAGCCAATAAAAGAGAGATTAGGGGTGAAAAATTGGATATGGCCACAAAACGGGTGCTGTCATGGCCCAACGATGTTTAGCTGCGCCAGGTCAAAATGGTCTAGGTAGCGTGCAAAATTCGTGCTCAGTCCTCATTAACATGATTATAGTCTTGATCTCAGCGCTAAAACCACTACTCTTTGGTTCAACAGGTGGGCCAATATCGGGTCCAGTCTAATTGCCAGTCACGTTTGGCACAGGTTTTATTCAGTACTTAAAGGGGAGGTGCATTGATGCTACAGCACCTCATTGTCAATCCAGTTCAAACACCACCTGGAAGCAGACGGCAGTGGAAGCTGATAGATGAGCCTCCATACAGGGAGAGAGCCCGCAGATTCTCAGATGTGTCTCTTGAGGCACTGGTGGTGACCGTGGAGAGGAGGCGGGCTGTCCTCTTCCCACAGACTGGCAGGAAACCCTCGCCCCATACATCTCGAAGGCTCTGGCAGGAGATAGCCAGCTATGTGACAGCCAACACTTTGGTCCCCAGGTCGGCGAACCAGTGCTGCAAGAATCATAGAAACATAGAAAAATAGGAGCAGGAGTAGGCCATTCGACCCTTCGAGCCTGCTCCGCCATTCAATATGATCATGGCTGATCCTCTATCTCAATACCATATTCCCGCTCTCTCCCCATACCACTTGATGCCTTTTGCATCTAGAAATCTATCTATCTCCTTCTTAAATATATTCAGTGACATGGTCTCCACAGCCTTCTGTGGTAGAGAATTCCACAGGTTCATCACGCTCTGAGTGAAGAAATTTCTCCTCATCTCAGTCCTAAATGTCCTACCCCGTATCCTGAGACTGTGACCCTTCGTTCGAGACCCCCCAGCCAGGGGAAACATCCTCCCTGCATCCAGTCTGTCTAGCCCTGTCAGAATTTTATACGTTTCAATGAGATCCCCTCTCATTCTTCTAAACTCTAGTGAATACAGGCCTAGTTGACCCAATCTCTCCTCATACGACAGTCCTGCCATCCCAGGAATCAGTCTCGTGAACCTTCGCTGCACTCCCTCTATGGCAAGTATATCCTTTCTTAGGTAAGGAGACCAAAACTGCACACAATACTCCAGGTGTGGTCTCACCAAGGCCCTGTATAACTAGTAAGACATCCTTGCTCCTATACTCAAATCCTCTTGCAATGAATGCCAACATACCATTTGCCTTCCTAACTGCTTGCTTCTCCTGCATGTTTGCTTTCAGTCACTGGTGTACAAGGACACCTAGGTCCCTTTGTACATCAACATTTCCCAATCTATCACCATTTAAATAATACTCTGCCTTTCTGTTTTTCCTACCGAAGTGGATAACGTCACATTTATCCACGTTATACTGCATCTGCCATGTATTTGCCCACTCACTCAACTTGTCTAAATCGCCTTGAAGCCTCTTTGCATCCTCCTCACAACTCACAATCCCACCTAGTTTCGTGTCGTCAGCAAACTTGGATATATTACATTTGGTTCCCTCATCTAAATCATTGATATGTATTGTGAATAGCTAGGGCCCAAGCATTGATCCCTGCGGTACCCCACTAGTCACCGCCTGCCACCCCGAAAAGACCCATTTATTCCTACTCTCTGTTTCCTGTCCGTTAACCAATTTTTAATCCATGCCAGTATATTACCCCCAATCCCATGTGCTTTAATTTTGCACACTAACCTCTTATGTGGGACTTTATCAAAGGCCTTCTGAAAATCCAATACACCACATCCACTGGTTCTCCCTTATCTATTCTACCAGTTACATCCTCAAAAAACTCCAGTAGGTTTGTCAAACATGATTTCCCTTTCATAAATCCATGTTGACTTTGTCTAATCCCGTTGATATTTTCTAAGTGTCCTGTTATCACATCCTTTATAAAAGAAGTTTAATGACCTCACACGGCAAGTCAAGGTGAGTGAAGGCTTCAGCAAATGCCATATCCCACCATCTGCACCACTAGCCTCACACACTGCTCAATGCACCACACCCCCATCACTCTCCTACCAACAATCTCTACCTATCACCACTCAGACCTCACAATCATAGCTTCACTTAACCCTGACAACCTTACCACTGCTGCAATACTCACACCCATGTCTCACACCTTGCACACACTGACAGCTATTCAACTATGGCAGGCACATCACCCAAACACATTACACCACACTCACTCACACACTTCCCTTTCTCTTGCAGGCCAAGATGGTGCATAATCGCCGGGAGCAGAGGCAGACAGGCGGGGGTGGGGGGGGGGGAAGCTGCCATGCAGGAACTCAGCCAACTGGAGGAGCGAGTGCTGGAAATCATTGAGCGACAAGTCATGGAGGCCGTGGCAACCGGCGAGGTTGAAGCCCTTGGGGACAACAACGGTCTGTTCATTCCTAATCCTAATCTCACATCTCACTTCCCCCTCATCCCACAATCTCTTCTCACTTTCAAGCTGCTGATGCTGTATGCATGCACACTTTGCTTTTCCCCCACCTCCCCTCCAACTCTTGTGCCTTTCTGCTTTCAGATAATCAAGACTAAACACCAGACCAGCCTGTCCCCGAGGCGATGAAGGAGAGCGAGGGGGGAGAAAAAGAAGAAGACACACCGGCACTGCATCTGTCACTCACAGACACCAGCTCAGAAACTGGCACTGCGTGTACTTTAGAGGCTAGTGTAGAAGCGGGATCTGCACCGGGCACGAGTGGGCTGCAGCAATGCCAGGGGGAAAGGGTAGCTCGGGGCCAACTCCTCGGAGGGCGAGTTCGCGCACAAGTACTGCAGTGCAGAACTTAGATGAGAACCTCGATGGGGCGGCCTTCAGAAGAAGAGTGATGGGCATGCACATCAAATTGCTAGGTGCAATGGCAAGCCTACCAGGAAACCTCTTGGCAATGTCACGGAGCATGGAAGAGTCCACCTCCAACATTGCACGGGGCTTTGCACAAAGCTTGGAGCCCATGACTTCCAGGCTGGAAATGATGGAAAGCTCCTGAAGAGACCGTGTCGACCCAGACATGATGCTGCATGTGATGGACGATGTCACGGCTGCCATTGCAGCACAGGCAGAAGCGACCCAATGTCTTAGTGCTGCAGCGGAAGCGCAGACCGCTCTAATACAATCTCAGCTTGCTGCCACCCAAGCTCAGACTGCTGCCAACATGGCTGGGTTTACCACTGTCGACCGGGGCTTGCAGGGTGTCGCAGCAGCCCAGCAATCTGTGCTCCAACAGATTGCAAGGAATGCTAAGGCACCGCACCAGGGGAATGGCAGTGTGTCAGTGGAGCAGGACCCTGCTGTCCTCTCTCAGGATGACAGCATTCCTATTCCCGCCAGTGCCCTTGCTGCTGCCTGTCAGCCAGCCAGCCCAGACTGCTGCTGCCCATGTCGAGGTGATGCAATCTACAGCCGGACCTTCTAGGGCCAGAGCTGCTCGAGGTCGTCCTGCAAGGCCAGCTGAAGTCTCCCCCATGGAAACTTCGTAGGAGCACTAGATCAGGAAAGGGCACCTGAGTGACAGACATTAAGGGATTGCACAAGGGTGATTAGTTGATATTTTATGTGTGATCAATTTATTAATTTTGTTTGGAATCTTCTGTGGTGGCTCTCATTTCAGTTTTGTGCCCAGGAGGTCGCTGTGATATTCCGTGACAGAAGGATGATATGATGGGGATGTGGTGAGCAACGGGATCTGGGTTTCATTCATTGGAATCGGTGTCGTTCATGGACAGCCTGTTCGAAGGGGGATTGGCTGCCTGCCTCCTCCCTTCCTCCTCGTCCTCTTCCTCTTGTTCATCTTCCTCCTCCTTCTCCTTCTCCTCTCCCTCGTCCTCCTCCTGAGATGGTCCTGCAATCCCTGGTGGAAAGGATTGCGTCCTCATGATGGCCAAGTTGAGAAGTATGCAGCAGACCACCATGGAATGGGACACCCACTCCGCCGGGTACTGGAGGACTCCTCCTAAGTGGTCAAGGCCGCATAACCGTTGCTTCAGTAGCTCGATGGTCTACTCGGTGATGTTCCTGGTGGAAGCATGGCTCTCATTATATGAGTGCTGGGGTTGAGTGGTGGGGTTGCGAAGGGGAGTCATCAGCCATGTGCAGAGCGAATAGCACTTGTCCCCGAGCAGCCACCCTCGATTTTGATGTGGTGGCTTGAAGATTGCTGGCACACCGGACTGACGCAGGATGAAGGCATCTTGACTGCTGCCAAGAAAGCGGGCATTGACCATCAGGAAGCGCTGAGCGTGGTCGCACACCAACTGCACATTAAGTGAGTGGTAGCCTTTGCGGTTACAGAAGATGTCAGGATTGTTATGCGGCGCCCGCAAAACCACATGGGTGCAGTTGATGGTGCCCTGCAGCACGGGGAAGCCTGCTATCCTGGCAAAGCCACATGCGTGCTTGTCCTGCTTCTCTCTGCTCAGAGAGAAGAAAACGTAGTCCCTTCTCCTGATGGATAGAGCTCTGTGACCTCTCGGATGCAGCGATGGATGGTGAACTGTGAGGTGTTAGCTATTTCTCCTGCTGCAGACTGAAAGGATCCACTGGTGAAGAAATTGAGGGCCACAGGTGACCTTGACTGCCACTGGGAGAGCTGTGGTCACCCTGCTCTCCAGCTGCAGGTCTGTTTTGTTAGAAATTAGAGATACCTAAAATGTATATGGTTATGCGAATGAAATTGTGACGCGAATGATACTGTGTTTAGATGATTGTATTAGAACTTGAGATAAAAGTGTCTTCAGACTAGTATTAGAGAAGCTGGATAGATGCTTAAAATTTGCCTATATTTTTTGACTCCCTGCAGATGTTATAACATTTTGCCCAGTGGCAGTCACATATGACCTTGCTTCCCAGGCTAGCTGTCTGCTGTTTGTGTGCCGGGAAGGCTGCTGACTGTATCTTTAATTTGGCCAACCAAGGCCCAACACCTATGTTTCTTCCATTTCTGCTAATAACCATATTATAATGCTAAGTTAGGATTTTGACTTTGTTTCACAAAACTGCTTGATAAGATGCGTAAGTTAACCAGTGTGTGAGAATAGAATAGAGGGTATCTTTGAGAATTTAATGATTCATTCCATGGTACAATAGTCTGATAATGAATTGAAATAGTTAGTTTGCACAGCTAAGCTGCATGAACAGCAGCTACAAACATCCGAAGGCCGAGAATGGTATGCTTGACTCCAAACTTGGGAGGACAGGGCCGGATGAGATAAGGGGAAAACAATCCTCAGCATATTCAACCCCAGGTCCACCCCTAAAAAGGGTATAAAAGAAAGACCTGAAAAGCCCCCAGCGCAGACGGTGGAGTGGAGAGCTCCTGAGAGTGGATCCATGCTGACTTTGGGCTAACACTCTTGGGCAGTTCAAGAAGAGAGAGAAACACGTGAGACGAGAAGGAGAGCTGTTTGTGCACGCCAGCTGTCTGTCTGATCGGGGCCGGTACTCGCTACTTGTCACGGTCGTATGTTTTTGTTGTATAACTAGTGTGTTATATCCGCCTTAAACTCCGATTAAACGCCATATACCCACCATATTGGTTGCAGTTGATCCTGATTATTCTAAAGACTAGAGATAAGTTAATCTCTACAGTTTGCAGGAGGTGGCAGAGTTCTGTGACCACCTCCTTGGTGAAGCGGAGAATCCTAATACTCTGCTCCTGACTTAAGTGGATATAAGAGAAGTGCTCTCAGAAGACCCTAGGTGGGTAAGGCCTCCTGTTGAGAGCCCTCCTGGCCCTCGTCCTCCTCCCTCTTCTCTTTTTCGCTGCCTCCACTCCCTCTCCCTAAGATACTCGAGCGCGAGGGTGACTGCCAGTAGAGCCCCCATGACTGTGAGCAAGTATTGTGAGCAGAAGCTTTTCAATAAGAATGAATGTGTGCTCCACTTGCAACAACACTCCCTGTTACATTAGAACCTTGAAAGATGTTTATGAAGCTGCTGGAGTTGCAGAAAGTTGCCCAGAGCCAGTCAAACTGCAGAAACATGTCAGGTGCAAGTTGTTGCTGATGATCCCTTTAAATACCACTGCTGGAGCCTCCTTCCCACTTGTGAACGCTTGCTCAGCTGGTCGCACTTAAGGCATGCCAGTAAGTGGAGTGGCGAAGTTGAAACGCGCAGATCAGGCGGCAAGTGAGCATTGCACACACACTGACATCACGATCTGCATCATCTACATAACTTTGGTGAGCGCCGACATCAGCAGCGCTGCCGGCCACCCGAAAATTGCGGCACTGCGGGACCAGCGGCAGAAGTGCAGCGGCCGCCATTCTTCCCCCCAAATCTGGTGGTAACAGGTGCCACTAAACCCCTGAATTTTTAGTTCTAAGAGAATTTGGTCAAAATGGTAGATTTTAAGGAAGGTCTTAAAGGAAGAGAGGGAGGTGGAGAGGCAGAGAGGTTAAGGGAAGGACTTCCAGAGCATAGGGCTTAGACGACTGAAATCATGGCTGCCAATGGTGGGGTGAAGAGAGGGGGGATTCACCGGAGGCCAGAGTCAGAATAATGGAGCATTCAGGAGGAGTTGTACAGCTGGAAGAGGTCAGGGAGAGGTGAGGCCATAAAGTGATTTAAACACAAGCATGTGAATTTTAAATTGAAGACATTGGTAGACCGGGGTGGCCGTGAGGACAGGAGTGATACGTGAGCAAGATCTGGTGCGGGATAAGATATTGGCAGCAGAGTATTGGATGAGCTGAAGTTTACAGAGGTGGAGGATGGGAGGCCAGACAGGAGAGCCTTAGAATGTATCTTTTCTTTATTCATTAGTTATCATAGAATCATAGAAATTTTCAGCACGGAAGGAGGCCATTCCACCCATCTTGTCCGTGCCGGCCGACAAAGAGCTATCCACCAAAATCCCACTTTCCAGCTCTTGGTCCGTAACCCTGTAGGTTATAGCACTTCAAGTTATGGCACTTTTTAAATGTGATGAGGGTCTCTGCCTCTACCATCCTTTCAGGCAGTGAGTTCCAGACCCCCACCACCCTCTGGGTGAAAAGATTTCTCCTCAAATTCCCTCTAAACGTCCAACCAATTACTTTAAATCTATGCCCCCTGGTTATGGACCCTTCTGCTAAGGGATATAGGTCCTTCCTATCCACTCTATCTAGGCCCCTCATAATTTTATACACCTCAATTGGTCTCCCCTCAGCCTCCTCTGTTCCAAAGAAAACAACCCCAGCCTATCCAATCTTTCCTCATAGTTAAAATTCCCCAGCCCAGGCAACATCCTCGTAAATCTCCTCTGCACCCCCTCTAGTGCAAACACATCCTTTCTGTAATGTGGTGACCAGAACTGCACGCAGTATTCTAGCTACGGCCTAACTAGTGTTTTATACAATTCAAGCATAACCTCCCTGCTCTTATATTCTATGCCTCGGCTAATAAAGGCAAGTATCCCGTATGCCTTCTTAACCACCTTATCTACCTGTCCTGCTACCTTCAGGGATCTGTGGACATGCACTCCAAGGTCCCTCTGATCTTCTGCACTTCTCAGTGTCCTACCATTTATAGTGTATTCCCTTGCCTTGTTTCCCTCCCCAAATGCATTACCTCACACTTCTCCAGATCGAATTCCATTTGCCACTGTTCTGCCCACCTGACTAGTCCATTGATACCCTCCTGCAGGCTGCAGCTTTCTTCTTCATTATCAACCACACGGCCAATTTTTGTATCATCTGCAAACTTCTTAAGCATACTTCCTACCTTCAAGTCCAAATCATTGATATATACCACAAAAAGCAAAGGACCCAGTACTGAGCCCTGCGGAACCCCACTGGAAACAGCCTTCCAGTTACAAAAACACCATTCGACCATTACCCTTTGTTTCCTGCCTCTGAGCCAATTTTGGATCCAACTTGCCACTTTGCCTTGGATCCCATGGGCTTTTACTTTAGTGACCAGTCTGCCATGTGGGACCTTATCAAAAGTCTTGCTAAAATCCATTTAGATTACATCAAATGCACTACCCTCATCGACCCTCCTTGTTACCTCCTCAAAAAATTCAATCAAGTTAGTCAGACACGACCTTCCCTTAACAAATCCATGCTGACTATCCTTGATTAATCCGTGTCTTTCTAAATGAAGATTTATCCTGTCCCTCAGAATTTTTTCCAATAATTTTCCCACCACCGAGGTTAGGCTGACTGGCCTGTAATTACTTGGTCTATCCCTTTCTCCCTTTTTAAACAATGGTAGCACGTTAGCAGTCTTCCAGTCCTCTGGCACCACACCTGAAGCGGAGATGCCGGTGTTGGACTGGGGTGGACAAAATTGAGAGGTCGCACAACACCAGGTTATAGTCCAACAGTTTGACAAAATTGAGAGGTCGCCTGAGGAAGGAGCGATAGTTCCGAAAGCTTGTGATTTCAAATAAAACTGTTGGACTATAACCTGGTGTTGTGCGACCTCTCAATTTTGACCACACCTGAAGCCAGAGAGGATTGGAAAATGTTGGTCAGAGCCTCTGCTATTTCCTTTCTACTTCTCTTAACAGTCTGGGATACATTTCATCCGAGCCTGGGAATTTATCCACTTTCAAAGATGCTAAGCCACTTAATACTTCCTCTTTCACTATGTTTATTTCATCTAATATTTCACACTCCTCCTCCCTGATTGCAATGTCTGCATTGTCCCTCTCTTTTGTGAAAACAGATGCAAATTATTCATTAAGAACCATACCCATGTCTTCCACTTCCACACACAGGTTACCTTTATGGTCCCTAATAGGCCCTACTCTTACTTTAGTTATCCTCTTGCTCTTAATGTATTTATAAAACATCTTTGGGGTTTCCTTGATTTTACTTGCCAATATTTTTTCATGCCCTCTCTTTGCTTTCCTAATTTCCTTTTTAATTTCACCCCTGTACTTTCTATACTCCTCTCAGCTTTCTGCAGTATTGAGTCCTCGGTATCTGTCATAAGCTTCCCTTTTTTTCTTTATCCTACCCTGTATGACCCTCGACATCCAGGGAGCTCTAGATTTGTTTGTCCCACCCTTTTTCTTTAAGGGAACATACTTGCTCTGAACCCTCACTATCTCCTCCTTGAATGCCTCCCACTGCTCTGACGCTGATTTACCTTCAAGATTCTGTCTCCAGTCCACTTTGGCAAAATCACCTCTCAGCTTAGTAAAATTAGCTTTTCCCCAATTGAGAACTTTTATTCCTGGTCTGTCCTTGTCTTTTTCCATAACTACCCTAAATCTAACTGAATTATGATCACTACCACCAATATGCTCTCCCACTGATACCCTTTCCACCTGCCCAGCTTCATTCCCTAAAACTAGGTCCAGAACCACTCCCGCTCTTGTTGGGCTTTTTACGTACTGGCTAAAAGAGTTCTCCTGAATGCATTTTAAGAATTCTGCTCCCTCTATACCTTTCACACTAATTTTATCCCAGTTAATATTAGGGAAGTTGAAATCTCCTATTACTGTCCTATTTTTGCACGTCACAGAAATTTGCCTATATATTTGCTCTTCTATCTCCCTCTGACTGTTTGGGGGTCTATAGTACACTCCCAGCAGTGTGATTGCCCCTTTTTTGTTTTTCAGTTCAACCCATTTGGCCTCATTTGATGATCCTTCTAAGATATCCTCCCTCCTCACAGCTGTAATTGATTCTTTAATCAATATTGCGATTCCCCCTCCTTTTCTATCCCCCTCTCTATCTCGTCTGTAAACCCTGTAACCAGGTATGTTGAGCTGCTATTCCTGCCCTTCTTTCAGCCATGTCTCAGTAATAGCTATAATATCATACTCCCACGTATCTATCTGTGCCCTCAGCTCATCTGCTTTATTCCCTAGACTCCTTGCATTGAAGTATATACCATTTAGCACTGCCAAACTCCCTTGTTGTCTATTTTCTAGCTTTTGTTTCCTCTGCCTTCCAAACTTGCTTACTAATTTTCTGCCTTCCATTTCCAATTTTGCTTCTCTCCCTTCTGAATCCACTCTCAGGTTCCCATCTCCCTGCCAAGCTAGTTTAAACCCTCCCCAACAGCACTAGAGCATAGATGCGTTGGATAAGCAGAATTTTCTATGGTGAACCATGGTGTACAAAATTTATCTCACTTATGAGGAAACATTTCATACTTCACATAATTCTTCCCTAAGGACTATCCTCTATTTGTAGCATGGAAAGAGAGATAATTTCAGTCCAAAGGGTGAGTTGAAGTAGTAAACAAGCATTCACACATGGGAAATAACTTTTTTCCACGAACTGCGTAGATTTACTAGACATCAAAAGAATACCATAAACCCAACTGGAAAAATCCGCAGGCTGAACATTCCCTGAGTTGCTTCACTGGGAGGTTCTCTCATTTGCTTAAAGACCTACAGCCTGTCTCTTTCCCATGTGTGAAAGCTGCTCGCTCCTGAGCTCAGTCCAGTGCTGTTGAGACTAATATTGTGCCTATGGAAACAGGCCTTTTCTGTGTTGGATGCTACAGCTTCATTCATTTAATCACTTTGGTTAAGTTGGCTCTTGGCCTGTCTTGATGAAGGGTCTCACCTGAAACATGAACCGACCATTCTCTATTGGATGCTAAGTAACCTACTGCGCATTTACATTCGTTCTGTTTTTATTCCAGATTCCACCATTTATCTCCACAAACCATGAGTAAAATTGCACCACAAGAATTGTCAACCTTTAAACAGGATCTCCATGTTTATGCCTTAAAGAGAAGGGCTGCTTCAGCTGCATCTCAACACTCTGTATCGTCCAAGAGCAGCAAACTGCCTCCCCTCCTGATATCAGTGGACATTGCAAGTCATATGGTATATCTTAGCATGGCAGATACTGGGGTAACCTGCAAAGTATTTAAGTTTGGATGGGTTCGAAGGGCATGTTATTAATTACACCCTTCAAAGAGGGTGCTTGAACAATAATCAGTGGCACACAGCATAAGCTAGTACAAAGCCCTCACCTGTTTGTGGGACCTTGCAGTGTGCAAATTGCTTTGTTTGTCTAGAAAAAACAGGGACTGCTGTTCAAATGCTACTTCATTGGCTGTGAAACGCTTTGGGACATGAGGATGGGAAAAGTGGTATGCAAATGCAATTCATCTTTCTTTTATTGGAGGAAGTAAAGCGGAGATGAAACACAGGGGTGGAGGCTTTACATTTAAGAAAAATCATATTTCTAGTGTAGACTTGGAAAACTCAAAGATATTGAATCATAGAATGATACAGAACAGAAGGCCATCCAAGTCGAGGGTAGTAATCCAGAGGCCTGGACTAATGGTCCGGAGACATGGCTTCAAATCCCACCACGGCAGCTGGGGAATTTAAATTCAGCTAATTAATTAAATAAATCTGGAATAAAAAGCTAGTATCAGTAATGGTGACCATGAAACTACCGGATTGTCGTAAAAACCCATCTGGTTCACTAATGTCCTTTAGGGAAGGAAATCTGCCATCCTTACCTGGTCTGGCCTATATGTGACTCCAGACCCACAGCAATGTGGTTGACTCTTAATTACCCTCTGAAATGGCCTAGCAAGCCACACAGTTGTATCAAACCACTATGAAAAACAATAAGAAGAATAAAACCAGATGGACAACCCGGCATCGACCTAGGCACCGGATTCGGACTTAACAAACACACACCCAGCCCAGTGGACCCTGCAAAGACCTCCTCACGAACACCTGGGGACTTGTGCCAAAATTGGGAGAGCTGTCCCACAGACTAGTCAAGCAACAGCTTAACATAGTCATACTCACAGAATCATACCTTTCAGCTAACATCCCAGACTCCTCCATTACCATCCCTGGGTATGTCCTGTCCCACCGGCAGGATAGACCCACCAGAGGTGGCGGCACAGTGGTATACAGTCGGGAGGGAGTAGCCTTGGGAATCCTCAACATTGACTCCGAACCCCATGAAGTCTCATGGATTCAGATCAAACATGGGCAAGGAAACCTCCTGCTGATTATCACCTACCGCCCTCCCTCAGCTAATGAATCAGCACTCCTCCATGTTGAACACCACTTGGAAGAAGCACTGAGGGTAGCAAGGGCATAAAATGTACTCTGGGTAGGGGACTTCAATGTCCATCACCAAGAGTAGCTCAGTAGCACAACTACTGACCGAGCTGGCCGAGTCCTGAAGGACATAGCTGCCAGACTGGGCTTACGGCAGGTGGTGAGAGAACCAACACGAGAGAAGAACCTACTCGACCTCGTCCTCACTAATCTACCTGTCACAGATGCATCTGTCCATGATAATATTGGTAAATGTGACCACCGCACAGTCCTTGTGGAGACGAAGTCCCGTCTTCACACTGAGAACACCCCTCATCATGTTGTGTGGCATTACCATGTGCTAAGTGGATAGATTCAGAACAGATCTAGCAGCTCAAAACTAGGTGCCCATGAGGCGCTGTGGGCCATCAGCAGCAGGAGAATTGTATTCCACCACAATCTGTAACCTCACCCGGCATATTCCTCACTCTACCATTACCATCAAGCCAGGGGACCAACCCTGGTTCAATGAGGAGTGTAAAAGAGCATGCCAGGAGCAGCACCAGGCGTACCTAAAAATGAGGTGCCAACCTGGGAAGCTGCATCACAGGAATACATGCATGCTGAACAGCGGAAGCAGCATGCTATAGACAGAGCTAAGCGATCCCACAATCAACAGATCAGATCAAAGCTCTGCAGTCCTGCCACATCCAGTCATGAACGGTGGTGGACAATTAAACAACAAATGTGAGAGGGCACTCCATGAACATCCCCATCCTCAATGATGGCGGAGCCCAGCACATTAGTGCAAAAGACAAGAATGAAGTGTTTGCAACCATCTTCAGCCAGAAGTGCCTCGTGGATGATCCATCTCAGCTTCCTCCTGAGTTCCCACCATCACAGAAGCCAGTCTTCAGCCAATTCTATTCACTCCACATGATATCAAGAAACTGCTGAGCGCAATGAATATATCAAAGGCTATGGGCCCCGACAACATTCCGGCTGTACTGCTGAAGACTTGTGCTCCAGAACTAGCCACGCCTCCAGCCAAGCTGTTCCAATACAGCTACAACACTAGCATCTATCCGACAATGTGGAAAACTGCCCAGGTATGTCCTGTCAACAAAAAGCAGGACAAATCCAATCCGGCCAATTACCGCCCAATCAGCCTACTCTCAATCATCAGCAAAGTAGTGGAAGGTGTCGTCGACAATGTTATCAAGCGGCTCTTACTCACCAATAACCTGCTCACCACTGCTAAGTTTGGGTTACGCCAGGATCACTCGGCTCCAGACATTACAACCTTGGTCCAAACAGGGACAAAAGAGCTGTATTCCAGAGGTGAGGTGAGAGTGACTGCCCTTGACATCAAGGCAGTATTTGACCGAGTGTGGCATCAAGGAGTCTGAGTAAAATTGAAGTCAATGGGAATCAGGGGGAAAACTCTCCACTGGCTGGAGTCATACCTCGCACAAAGGAAGATGGTTGTGCTTGTTGGAGGCCAATCATGTCAGCCCCAGAACATCGCTGCAGGAGTTTCTAAGGGCAGAGTCCTAGGCCCAACCATCTTCAGCTGCTTCATCACTGACCTTCCCTCCATCATAAGGTCAGAAGTAGGGATGTTCGCTGATGATTGCACAGTATTCAGTTCCATTCGCAACTCCTCAGATAATGAAGCAGTCCATGCCGGCATGCAGCAAGACCTGGACGACATTCAGGCTTGGGCTGATAAGTGGCAAGTAACATTCGCGCCACACAAGTGCAAGGCAATGACCATCACCAACAAGCAAGATTTTAACCAACCACCCAAGACATTCAATGGCATTACCATCGCCGAATCCCCCACCATCAACATGATGCGCCAGGTTGGCACCACCCCACAGCAACACCATAAAGCATCCCTGCAATGACTAAGCCATTCCTTTCACACTCACCACCATTGCGGGGGGTACCGTTATGTTTCACCATTCACTGCAACTCACTAAGCCACTTACAAAGGTGGACACAAATCTGCTGAAAATAAAGATTTTTATGTTTGACAGCACATTAACAGAAACTTGACATAAACATTAGATAACACACCCAAGTGGCCTCCTTGTGTGTTGTTAGTTACATAGAAACATAGAAACATAGAAGATAGGAGCAGGAGTAGGCCATTCGGCCCCTCGAGCCTGCTCCGCCATTCGATGAGATCATGGCTGATCATCCAAACTCAGTACCCTGTACCTGCCTTCTCCCCATATCCCTTGATACCTTTAGCTTTAAGAAATATATCTAACTCATTCTTGAATATATTTAATGACTTGGCCTCAACTACCTTCTGTGGTAGAGAATTCCACAGGTTCACCACTCTCTGGGTGAAGAAATTCTTCCTCATTTCTGTCCTAAATGACTTACCCCTTATCCTTAGATTATGACCCCTGGTTCTGGACTCTCCGACCATCGGGAACATTCTTCCTGCATCTAGTTTGTCCAGACCTGTCAGAATTTTATATGTTTCGATGAGATTCCCTCTCATTCTTCTATACTCCAGCCCAATCGACCCAATCTCTCCTCATATGTCATTCCTGCCATCCCAAGTATCAGCCTTGTGAATCTTCGCTGAACTCCTTCCATGGCAAGAACATCCTTCCTCAGATAAGGCGACCAAAACTGCACACAGTACTCAAGGTGTGGTCTCACCAAGGCCCTGTACAACTGCAGCAGGACATCCCTGTTCCTATACTCAAACCCTTTCGTTATGAAGGGCAACATACCATTTGCCTTCTTCACCGCCTGCTGCACCTGCATGCTTACCTTCAGCGACTGGTGCACAAGGACACCCAGGTCTCGTTGCACTTCCCCTTCTCCCAATCTATTGCCATTCAGATAATAGTCTGCCTTTCTGTTTTTGACACCAAAGTGGATAACCTCGCATTTATCCACGTTATATTGCATCTGCCACGCTTCTGCCCACTCACCCAACCTGTCCAAATCATCCTGGAGTTTCTCAGTATCCTCCTCGGAGCACACACGCCCACCCAGCTTTGTGTCATCTGCAAACTTGGAGATATTACATTTAGTTTCCATAATCCAGATCATTAATGTATATTGTGAATAGCTGGGGTCCAAGGACCGAACCCTACGGTACCCCACTAGTCACTGCCTGCCACTCGGAAAAAGATCCATTAATTCCTACTCTCTGCTTTCTGTCCACCAACCAGTTCTCTATCCAAGTCAATACCTTGCCCCCAATCCCATGTGCCTTAACTTTACACGCTAATCTCTTATGCGGGACCTTATCGAAAGCCTTTTGAAAGTCCAAATACACCGCATCTACTGCTTCTCCCTTATCTATTTTCCCAGTTACATCCTCAAAAAATTCCAGTAGATTAGTCAAGCATGATTTACCTTTTGTAAATCCATGTTGACTTTGTCCGATCCTGTCACTGTTTTTCAAGTGCTCAGCTATTACATCCTTTATAATGGACTCTAGCATTTTCCCCACTACCGATGTCAGGCTTACCGGTCTGTAATTCCCCGCTTTCTCTCTACCACCCTTTTTGAATAGTGGGGTAACATTAGCTACCCTCCAATCCATGGGTACAGATCCAGATTCCATCGAATGTTGGAAGATGATCAGCAATGCATCTACTATTTCTAGGGCCACTTCCTTTAGTACCCTAGGATGTAGATTATCAGGCCCTGGGGATTTATCGGCCTTCAATCCCGTCAATTTCCCTAACACCATTTCCCTGCAAATACTGATTTCTTTCAGTTCCTCCCTTTCATCAGACCCTATGTTCTCCAACATCTCTGGGAGGTTATTTGTGTCCTCCTTTGTGAAGACAGAACCAAAATATGCATTTAATTGGTCTGCCATTTCTTTGTTCCCCATTATAACTTCGCCCGCTTCTGACTGCAAGGGACCTACACTTGATTTCACTAATCTTTTTCTCTTCACATATCTATAAAAGCTCTTACAGTCAGTTTTTATGTTCCCAGCAAGCTTACTTTCATATTCTATTTTCCCCTTCTTAATTAATCCCTTTGTCCTCCTTTGTTGAATCCTAAACTGCTCCCAATCCTCAGGGTTACCGCTTTTTCTGGCCAATTTATATGCCCTCTCCTTGAATCTTATGCTATCCCTAATTTCCCTTGTTAACCACGGTTGAGTCACCCTTTTTGTTTTATTCTTATGCCACACTGGGATGAACAAATTCTGTAGTTCATCCATGCAGTCTTTGAATGTATGCCATTGCCTATCCACCGTCAACCCCTTGAGTGACATTCCCCAATCAATCCTACCCAATTCGCGCCTCATACCATCGTAGTTTCCTTTATTTAAATTCAGGACCCCAGTCTCTGATTCAACTACTTCACTCTCCATCCTAATGAAGAATTCTATCATATTATGATCACTCTGACCCAAGGGGCCTCGTACAACAAGATTGCTAATTAATCCTTTCTCGTTACATAATACCCAGTCTAAGATGGCCTGATCTCTGGTTGGTTCCTCGACATATTGTTCCAGAAAACCATCCCGTAAACATTCTAGGAATTCCTCCTCCACAGTATTTTTACTAATTTGGTTAGCCCAATCTATATGTAAATTAAAGTCACCCATGATGACTGCTGTGCCCTTACTGCATGCTTCTCTAATTTCCCTTTTAATGCCGTCCCCAACCTCCGTATTACTGTTTGGAGGTCTATATATCACTCCCACTAACGTCTTCTGCCCCTTGTTATTTCTCAGTTCTACCCATACAGATTCCGCACCATCAGAGCTAATATCCTTCCTTTCAATTGTGTTAATCCCCTCTTTAACCAGCAATGCTACCCCACCTCCCTTTCTTTTTTGCCTATCTTTCCTAAATTTTGAATAACCCTGGATGTTGAGTTCCCAGCCTTGGCCACCCTGGAGCCATGTTTCTATAATCCCAATCAAATCGTATTCATTTACCTCTATTTGCGCAGCTAATTCATCCACCTTGTTCCGAATGCTCCTTGCATTAAGACACAAAGCCTTCAGGCTTGTTTTTTTAACGCTCTCAGACCTATATGAATTATTATTTACTGTGACCATGTTTGATTTAAACCGTTGAGTTCTTTGCCTTCTACTTTTGTTTTTCTCCTTCCTGTCTTTAGCTTTTATCCTTGTTTCCCTTTCCTCTGTCTCCCTGCTCAGGTTCCCAACCCCCTGCCACTTTAGTTTAAACCCTCCCCAACAGCACTAGCAAACACTCCCCCTAGGACATCGGTCCCGGCCCTGCCCAGGTGCAGACCGTCCCGTTTGTACTGGTCCCACCTCCCCCAGAACCGGTTCCAATGTCCAAGGAATTTGAATCCCTCCCCCTTGCACCATTCCTCTAGCCACGTATTCATTTGAAATATCCTCCTATATCTACTCTGACTAGCACGTGGCACTGGTAGCAATCCTGAGATTACTACCTTTGTGGTCCTATTTTTTAATTTACCTCCTAACTCCCTATATTCTGCTTTTAGGACCTCATCCCGTTTTTTACCTATATCGTTGATGCCTATGTGCACCACGACAACTGGCTGTTCGTCCTCCCCCTCCAAAATGTTCTGTAGCCACTCCGAGACGTCCTTGACCCTTGCACCAGGGAGGCAACACACCATCCTGGAGTCTCGTTTGCGGCCGCAGAAACGCCGATCTATTCCCCTTACAATTGAATCCCCTATCACTATAGCTCTTCCACACTTTTTCCTCCCAGCCTGTGCAGCAGAGCCACCCATGGTGCCAGGAAGTTGGCTGCTGCCGCCTTCCCCTGATAAGTCATCCCGCCCAACAGCATCCAAAGTGGTATATCTGTTTGAGAGGGGGATGGCCACAGGGGACCCCTGCACTACCTGCCTGCACCTCTTACTCTGCCTGGTGGTCACCCATTCACTTCCTGCCTGTACCCCCTTTACCTGCGGTGTGGCCAACTCGCTAAACGTGTTATCCACGGCGTTCTCAGCGTCGCGAATGCTCCAATATGCATCCATCCGCAGCTCCAGCGTCGCAATGCGGTCCGTCAGTAGCTGCAGCTGGATACATTTCCCACACACATGGTCATCAGGGACACAGGAAGCGTCCCTGATTTCCCACATATAGCAGGAGGAGCATATCACGGGGCGGAGCTCTCCTGCCATGACTTACCCTTTAATTCATTAATTAAAATTAAACTAATTGAATCCCACCAATTTCACTTCAATTAAATGATATACTCAAGAGCCCTTGCTTAACAGCAGTCCCCGCTACACCACAGAGACTCTAGAAACTATAAACCACAGAATTTGAGTATGGAAAAAAGGAGAAAGAGAGAAATACTCACCAACCAATCACTTACCTGCTTTCTGGTGATGTCACCCTTCGATTACTTTTTACTTCTTTACACTCACCGGTCCGTTGTAGCTCACCTTTGAAATCTCCCGAGGTTTGGCGCTCTCCAACCGCTCTCGCTCAGTTGATATGATTGCACTAGGATGAAGGTGAGTGTGAGGGGTGGCTAGTGAGATGGGGATGTGATAATGTAGATAGAGAGGGATGGGTGGACATGCAAGGTATGTTGGTGTGAGTAAGGATGTGCAGGGGTAGAGTTGGGAAGGCAGAGTGATGGGGATGTGATGAGAGGCACAGCAGTATGAAGGTGAGTGTGGCTTTGCACTCACGTTTCCTGATCTAATGAGATCATTGAAACATTTGTGGCACTGCGCCCAGGTCCTCCTGACCACATCCCTGCTGGTGACCTCCTCTGCAATCTCAAACCAGGCTGTTTTGGTGTCCTGGGGAGGTCTCTTCCGCCCATTGGAAGGAAAGAGGACCTCCCTGCATGCTCTGACTCCCTCCATAAGCATATGGAGGGAGTCATCGGAGAACCTGGGTCCAGCCCTCTGCCTCTGTGCAGTCATTGTCAGTGTTTGCAGCACTCCAATGCTGCAATGCACTGACAGCACTATGTTAGATTGACATTTAAATCCAATGTGGCCATGGCCCCTTTAAAGATCCTGGTTGAAAACACGTCATCAATGATGTCACCAGACCCGTACCATTTAATTGGGCCGGGTAACGCGCAGGGCGGGCTTAATAGGCCCTATTAAGGGAAAGTCATTGTCAGCAGTGAGATGGAGCCAGCAGCGGGGTCGCAACCCGCCATGGCCAATGCCCATACCAGACTTGCCCAGGTAAGCAAAATTTCAGCCATTCGATCTCCCTTGTTAAATATAGGAATAATGTTAGCTATTTGCCAGTCCTCTGGCACTACACCTTTTACTAACAAATTATTAAATATGTGTAATAGTGCCTCTGCTATCTCTTCCCTAGATTCTTTTAAAATGCACGGATGCAATCCATCCAGACCAAAGGTTTTATCCTCTTTGTGTTCGATTCATTTATTTAATATTTCTCCTCTTTTTATTTTAAATATGGTTATTTTATTTCTAATTTCATCTTCTAATGTCATGTCCACCTGATCCATCTCCCTGGTAAATACTGAAGCAAAATAATTATTTAATATTTCTGTCATTTCGCTATCGCTGCCTGTGATTTTATCCTGTCTGTCCGGCAGTGGCCCTATTCCCATCCCGACATTCCTTTGTTTATTCATGTGTCTGTAGAATATTTTACTGTTTTGTTCCATGTTCCTTGATAATCTAATTTCATAGTTCCTCTTTGCCTTCCTAATTTTTTTTACTTCTTGCCTAATCTCTTCGTATCCCCCCACCCCCCCCCCCACTTTCATGCTCTCCCCTGCTGTCCATGTACTTAGTGTACGCCTATTTCCTTACATTCATTTTTTTCCCTTATGTCTTTATTCATCCATGGTGTCTCATTAGTGTTTAGTTTGTCTTGTTTTTTAGTGGAATATATTTTTCCTGGACTCTGTTGAACACTGTTTCAAATGTTTTTCATTGCTGTTCTACATCATTGTTTGCCAATATTACTGTCCATTTTATTTTCCCAAGTTCTATTCTCAGCCCCTCAAAATCAATTTTTCTCCAATCTATTACCCTGGTCTTTTTAATGCTTATGTCCTTCTCAATTATTATCTTAAACCATATTATATTATGGTCACTATTGCCTAGATGTTCCCCTACTTTTACTTCTCTTATCTGCTCTGGTTCATTCCCCATTACTAGATCCAGTAACGAATCTTCCCTTGTTGGGCTTCTTACATATTGGGTTAGAAAGGAGTTCTGTACACATTCTAGGAACTCCATTCCCTTATCCCCTTTACCTACCTCTTCTGGCCAATTGATTTCAGGGTAGTTGAAATCCCCCGTGATTATTATTCTATGCTTTTTACTCATTTCCCTAATTTGTTTGCATATTTCTTCCTCCACCTCTCTTCCACTATTAGGTCATCTGTAGACTACCCCATTAATGTGATTGATCCTTTATTATCTTTTATCGCTATCCACGTGGATTCTATTTTTGTCTTACTGATGGCTAGGTCACTTTTTTCTAATGCCATTATGTTATCTCTAATAAATGCAGGTAATCCATCTCCCCTTTTTCCCTCTCTATCTTTTCTAAATATGTTATATCCCGCAATGTTTAATTCCCAGTCCTGATCTTTCTGTAGCCATGTCTCAGTAATCCCTACTATATCTGGTTCCTTGCAATATATTATTGCCTCCAGTTCCCCTGTTTTATTACGGACACTGTGCATTGCTGTACAGTTTAACTCATTTTTAATAGCAGTTCCTCTCACTTTATTTTTAACCATCTTTTTACACTCCTGTTCTATAACTCTCCGAAAACACAGCGTCAGTTTCCATATGTACGCTGACGACACCCAGCTCTAACTCACCACCACTTTTCGCAACCCCTCCACGGTCTCTAAATTGTCAGACTGCTTGACTGACATCCAGTTCTGGATGAGCAGAAATTTTCTCCAATTAAATATTGGGAACACCGAAGCCATTGTTTTCAGTCCCCGACACAAACTCCATTCCACAGCCACTGACTCCATTCCTCTCCCTAGCATTTGTCTGATGCTGAAGCACACTCACTGTTCGCAACCTTGGTGTCATATTTGACGCTGAACTGAGCTTCCGACCACATATCCGCGGCATAACGAAGATGGCCTATTTTTACTTCCGTAACATCACCCATCTCCGCCCTTGCCTCAGCTCACCCGCTGCTGAAACCCTCATCCATGCCTTTGTTACCTCTAGACTTGATTATTCCAACGCACTCCTGGCTGGCCTCCCATGTTCTATCCTACGTAAACTTGAGGTCATCCAAAACTCAGCTGCCTGTGTCGTAACTTACACCAAGTCCCATTCACCCATCACCCTTGTGCTCGCTGACCTACATTGGCTCCCAGTTAAGCAATGCCTCAATTTCAAAATTCTCATGCTCGTCTTCAAATCCCTCCATGACCTCGCCCCTCCCTATCTCTGTAATCTCCTCCAGCCCCCCAACCCCTCGAGATATCTGCGCTCCTCTAATTCTGCCTTCTTGAGCATCCCTGATTATAATCGCTCAACTATTGTTGGCCATGCCTTCAGCTGCCTAGGCCCGAAGCTCTGGAATTCCCTGCCTAAACCTCTCCACCTCTCTACCTCTCTTTCCTCCTTTAAGACACTCCTTAAAACCTACCTCTTTGACCAAGCTTTTGGTCATCTGCCCTAATTTCCCCTTATGTGGCTCAGTGTCAAACTTTTTGTCTTTCAATACTCCTGTGAAGCGCCTTGGAACATTTTACTACGTTAAAGGCGCTATATAAATACCAGTTGTTGTTGTTATTTATTCCCTGGCCATTTATGTCCTCCCTTAGTTTAGTCTGTCCTATGCTCTCCTTTCCTGTCTCGTTTATATTTAGGCTTGTTTTATTTCTTGTACATCCCGCCCCCTGTCTTACTAGTTTAAAGCCTTTGCCACCTCCCTATTTACCCTTTTCGCTAGAACACTGGTCCCATTCCGGTTCAGGTGGAGCCCGTCCCATCGGTACAGCTCCTTCCTGTCCCACTACTGGTGCCAATGTCCCATGAAAATAGAATCCCTCTTTCTGACACCAACCCTTTAGCCACACGTTAACTCTCCTGATCTGCCTAACTCTCTATGCCAATTTGCACATGGCTCGGGCAATAATCGAGAGTTTATTACCCTCGAGGTCCTGCTTTTTAATTTAGCTGCTAACTCCAGACTTTTGCAGGCATTCAGGGAGACACATCTGAAATGCTCCAATGAAATATGTAACTTCCACATGGGACCAAAAAGATGGTGAGGATGAAGCTGTAATAAGTGTGAGCAGAGCAGTTCCGATGCAGCCCAGGGTCTGTAACAATCCTTTGAGTGTACTCTTTTGATGCACACTTCAAACAAATAAACGGTAACTAATAAAACTTTAAATAAAACTTAACAACTTAAATTAAAATTGTGTTGGCCGGGGTGATGATGCACTCCAGTCCCTGCGGCGCCCACTGGTCGCGGAAGACCTCGAGCGTGCTGGCGGACACCGCGTGCTCCATCTCCAGGGTCACCCGGGCGCGAACGTGGCCGCGGAAGAGAGGCAGGCAGTTGGGCCAAACGACCCCCTCGACTGCCCGCTGCCTGGACCAGTTGATGGCCACTTTGGCCAGGCCCAGGAGCAGTCCTATGAGGAGGTCCTCCGATCTGCCCGCTCCCCTCCGCACCTGGTGACCAAAGATCAGGAGCGTGGGACTGAAGTGCAGCTAAAAATCGAGGAGCAGCCCCTTCAAATAATGGAAGTGGGGCTGCAACCTCTCACATTCCACATAGATCCTTTCAGTGTACTCTTTTGATGCACACTTAAAACAAATAGACTGTAACTAATAAGACTTTAAAGGAACCTTAACAAATTAAATTAAAATTTCATTGGCCGGGGCGATGATGCACTCCAGTCCCCGCGGCGCCCACCGGTCGCGGAAGACCTCAAGTGTGCCGGCGGACACCGCGTGCTCCATCTCCAGGGCCACCCGGGCGCGAACATGGCCGCGGAAGAGAGGCAGGCAATCGGGCCGAACGACCCCCTCGACCGCCCGCTGCCTGGACCAGTTGATGGCCACTTTGGCCAGGCCCAGGAGCAGTCCTATGAGGAGGTCCTCCGATCTGCCCGCTCCCCTCCGCACCGAGTGACCAAAGATCAGGAGCGTGGAACTGAAGTGCAGCCAAAAATCGAGGAGCAGCCCCTTCAAATAATGGAAGTGGGGCTGCAACCTCTCACATTCCACATAGATCCTTTCAGTGTAATGATAGGACAAGAACTGCCTGAAAATGATGGCGTCCTGTTACAGTGCTGAAGATAAGTCAACGAAGTAATATTTCCTATTTGGAATTGTCTAGTGGTAGTGTATAGTTTTTTCTCAGCAAAACTAAGCTTACCAAAACCAGTACATGAATACTGCCTATATTGGTATTGCTAGAGTACTGGAAATTCTACAATTTACACGGAGGAATTCCAATATGAGCAAAAATAACAAAATCTGGGGATTTGGTGCTGTGCCTTATATGTCATTCACAAGCTTGAATTCCAGCCCTGTTGTTCTAAAAGGGTTCATAGGTTTTGAAAATGCTCTGTCTGGCGTACAAGTTTATTGTATAATACTGCTTTATAGACTATCGCAGAAGTACAGGTGTTCAGATACTTGGTAACATTAATGTACCTGTAATTGATTCATGGTGTACTTGTATATACTTATCAATAAATATCCCAATGCTTGTTTAGAGGAATTTCCGTTTATATTTCTTGAAGTGTGGATTTGGGGAATAGAAAGGGAAAAGTTGTCCCAAGATTTTATTTTCCAGGTATGCACCGACAAAGGTTTTCCTGGCGTGGAAACTTGTCTGGCAAAGTTCTTTTAAAGCTGTCTACAAACTCGGCAAGTAAAGCTCCAAGTAATACAGCAGAATTTTTTTTTTTAACAAACATCCCGTGATTCAAAATACAGAAGGGTTGATGATTCTTTTCTGTACTCAAGGTAACTTTCCATAAAATGCTGTAGGATTGGCTTTAAAAAAATATATTTTCCAGATACTCAATCAAACCCTAAGCACAGTTGAGGAGTGGAGTGCTGTTTTATGAAGCCCAGAAAGGTGGTCCGTCTGGCCGACTAGTAGAATAGTCTCTAACCTGTCAGTGTTTGTAACTTTGTTTTCAATGTACTTAAGCTGGGAAAAGTCACTTCAATTCTACTTACAATTCTGTACATTCTATTTCGGATCTGGTTGACAGAAAGGCCATTTGGAATTAATGGCGTGGAAATGGCTTCTGAAGTGTACATGGTTAAGCTGCACTTAATTATATTCACCTCCCTGTAAAATTGTCTGTATTTGGGTAATATGTGCACCCTAACCTTTATTCATGGCATGTTTTCAAATGGCTGGATTGAAAGTGTTCAGTTCTTGGTGGTTACCCCACCTACGAATGGATTTTTTTTTGATTGATTAAAATCTTTAAGTGAGTTGCATTTTGTAACATTAATATCTTCTTCCTTTCTGCGATAAATATACATTTGTGTTATCCTTTACTCCGGGGACGCCTTCGCCTTTTAGAAGCCTGCGGCTCATCTCCCTCACGACCGCGCGTTGCTACGTGATGTCATCCCCGGGCTCCGGCGCGGGATGCCTGGCGGCGGCAGGAGGACAGAGGCAGCCGGGCGGGCCGCTGCTCAGCTTCTTTCCGGACCCGATGGAGCGGCAGAAGGCGGCTCGCGGTTACTGCGGCCAGGCTTCCGACGCTGCAACGCGGCCGAGCGGACAGTGAGAGTCCGCGGACTCCAGCTGCGGGCGCCATGTGTCGGCCTCACTGAAGAAACAAAAGGTGAGTTGGAGCCCGGCACAGTCGGTACACCCCCAGTTAGAGCCGGCTACACCCCCTCCCCCCCCCCCCCGGTTAGAGCCGGCTACACCCCTTCCCCCCCCCCCCCCCAGTTAGAGCCGGCTACACCCCCTCCCCCCCCCCCCCGGTTAGAGCCGGCTACACCCCTTCCCCCCCCCCCCCAGTTAGAGCCGGCTACACCCCCCCCCCCCGGTTGGAGCCGGCTACACCCCTTCCCCCCCCCCCCCCCAGTTAGAGCCGGCTACACCCCCCCCCCCCCGGTTAGAGCCGGCTACAGCGCCCCCCCCCCCCACCCCGGTTAGAGCCGGCTACAGCGCCCCCCCCCCCCCCCCCCCGGTTAGAGCCGGCTACACCCCCTCCCCCCCCCCCCCCCCAGTTAGAGCCGGCTACACCCCCCCCCCGGTTAGAGCCGGCTACAGCGCCCCCCCCCCCCCACCCCGGTTAGAGCCGGCTACAGCGCCCCCCCCCCCCCCCCCCCGGTTAGAGCCGGCTACAACCCCACCCCACCCCGGTTAGAGCCGGCTACACCCCCCCCCCCCCCCCCCGGTTAGAGCCGGCTACAACCCCACCCCACCCCGGTTAGAGCCGGCTACACCCCCCCCCCCCCCCCCCGGTTAGAGCCGGCTACAACCCCACCCCACCCCGGTTAGAGCCGGCTACAACCCCACCCCCCCCCCCCCGGTTAGAGCTGGCTACAACCCCACCCCACCCCGGTTAGAGCCGGCTACAACCCCACCCCCCCCCCCCCCCGGTTAGAGCTGGCTACAACCCCACCCCACCCCACCCCGGTTAGAGCCGGCTACACCCCCCTCCCCGGTTAGAGCCGGCTACAGCGCCTCCGCCCCCCCAACCCCCGGTTAGAGCCGGCAAACCCCCGCCCCCCGTTAGAGTCGTCTACATCCCCCGCCACCACTCGGTTAGAGCCGGCAAACCCCCCCCCTTGGTTAGAGCTGGCTACCCCCCCCGTTAGAGCCGTCCGTCTACCCCCTTCCCCCGGCTTACACCCCCCCCCCCCCCCCCGGCTTACACCCCCCCCCCCCCCGGCTTACCCCCCCTCTTAGCGCCGGCTTACACAACCCCCCCCCCCCCCCCCCCCGTAGATCACAAGGCTTTCCTGTGCGTTAAACAAGCTAATGCATGGAAACATGTGGTGTCAAGTAAGTGAATCTTCACAGACCATATTAATGGTACTGAGGCGAAAGTGTGTTTTGTATCTGGTGGTCTGCTTGCATATCCATCTGTTGTAGCTGTTTCTGAATTGTGATGCTGTTCATCCAATAGCCAACTTGGAGTGAATTTGAGTGGATAAAAACAAGATTCTGATCAAGTATTGCAATTCCTCTGACTTTCTGATTCAGATGAAACTCACATTTGACATCTTAAGGGACAAGGCACAGCAAGACTCACATACTGAAAGCAGTATAGAGGATGAAAATCGTCAAAATTCGCCATTCAAAAATTTACCGACTGTGTTATAGTTGGCTCAGTGGTAGCACTCTTGCCTCAAGTCAGGAGGTTAAGTTCAAGTCCTGTTCTAGGACTTAAGCACGTAATCTAGGCTGACACTTCACTCCATTGCTGCAGGAGTGCGACAGTGTCACAGATGCTGCCTTTTGGATGCGACGAGGCTCTGTCTCCCTGTTCAGCTGGATGTAGAAGACTCTGTGGTGCCCTGGGCAGTATGTATCCCTCAACCAACATCAGTAAAACAGATCAATTCATCTCATTGCTGTTTGTGCACAAAATTAGCTGTGTAAGAACATTGACTGCACTTCAAAGTAATTCATTGACATTATGGATATGCTGAGGACACAAACGGCACTATACTAATGCGACTTCTTTCTTTATGTTTTTATAAGTCTGTCTAAAGGGGTCTCTTTCATTCGTAGGTGACTATGGAGATCAGTGGTCTCCCACTGGAGTTGTGGCGCCTGATCCTTGCATATTTGCCTCTCCCAGACCTGGGTCGCTGCTGTGTGGTGTGCAGGGCCTGGTACGAACTGATTCTCAGCCTGGATAATACCCGATGGAGGCAGCTGTGTCTTGGATGCAGTGAGTGCAAACACCCAAACTGGCCTAATCAACCTGATGTTGAGCCCCGTTCCTGGCGGGAGGCTTTTAAACAACACCATATAGCTTCAAAAATCTGGACCAAAAATGCCCAGGACCTGGAATCCTCAAACTGTTTGTATTTATTTAGGCGGAAGAAGGATAGAAAAACTATATTCGTCGGCCCAACAAGTGAACATGTAAACCTCAGGAGTGCCTTAGCAGTTGCCAATGTGTATGATAAGATTATTATTTCCCCTGGAGTATATGAAGAACAGAATGAGGTGACTTTAAAGGTCCCCGTAGAGATAATTGGACATGGAAAGCTAGGGGATGTGGCACTCCTCATTAGTTTCGACCAACACTGTCCAACAGCACGGCTATGCAATCTGGTCCTCATGCCTGCGTGGTTCACACCTGTTGTGTACAAGGTGAGCATCCATTCCAGAATATCTAGTAGAAATGTGAATTGTTAGATGAAAAATTACCAAGATCCATCTAGTTGGCCTTCTACCATCCTGGTAGTTGTATGACGCAATGTTAATGGAGTTGATTAATCATAGCAATCAATCTCTAAATTAGTCTACAACAGACCCAGACATGAGGCGAGGAAAACCCCAGTGGTGGAAAGCTTTGGGAACCATCTGTTCCTCCCAGGCATCCGACACTACCCATACGTCATGTCTCAAATTACTCATATACTGTATATTTGGTGTGTCTATTATTATGGATTAAGCAGGTATCTTCCTAAAGAGGAGATCTTTCACCTCATTAATCCAGTATGCAAGTCTCGAGGTTTACCAGGTTTGAGAGGCTAAAGACTAGAGCTTGATCTAATGTACACCCCAGTCCCAAGAAAATGTCTTGAAGCGAGAGGCCTTCTATTTATAGGCGCCTTTTGGGAATGGCCAGTAATCATCCTTCAGCTGTACGCATGCGTGTGCACTGAAAAGGAAGGTTGAGTAAATGCTACAAAAGCACTGGTTATCTGACCTTTCTAGAAGCTGGTGGTTTATAGATTTATTAACTACATGCTCAATCCATATTGCTTTGTACTTTTTATTTTTGCTGAACCACATCCAATTTCCTGCAACAAAGAGCTTTGTGTAGTTCAAGTTACTGTAATAATTTAAACCTGCCCGGTATTAGAAGCTCTTGCCTCCTTGCCAGGTAATGGTGCCGTTTAAATCTCGGAGGGGGGTTGGGGGGATCACGTTAGCCCACGGTGGATGTCTACATTAGTCTGTTTTTGTGCTAAACCTCTTGGCAACTAGTAAAGAAGCGGGCTGAAATTTTAAGGGTCTTCTCATTGTTTTGGTACAAGGCGATCGCCTCCTGAAAACCAATAACATAAAGGCCACGACAACTTTTAGACCGTATACGTTGGATGCGAGCTAGCAACCTGGCTGGATGCAGCAGGCTCATTATTTCAATAGGGTGTCGATATAACTTAAGCTGGAAGTCTGACACTGTTCTAGGTGGGAGGGGACTAAGATTTAGCTGCATTTCAGCATTTGGCTAATGCTTTGTTTTACAGATTCTTTTTTTTTTAATGTGAGATCATCCACTTTACCAGTGATGTGAACTGATCATGATTTGCCCTACAGTCATTTGCATATTTTGAGGATGTAGCTCGCAATTTTCTGCACTATTCTCAACTCTGTCATTTTCAAGACTGAGTTCGATAGAATTTTGTTCAGTAAGCATATCAAGAGATATGGATCAAATGAAGGTAAATGGAGTTGAGGCACAGATCAGCCATGATCTAATTGAATGGCGGAACAGGCTTGAGGGGCTGAATGGCTTACTCCTGTTCCTCAATTCCATAGTGTAGAAAATATAGGATGGCCCAATGGACAGGTATTATCCTTCAATCCTATGACCTATACTTGATAACCCGGTGCACTGCGCAAAAATAGTCCTGTGCATTATTATTAATTTGCTTTAGCTGACTATTTCCTATTTAGTTGACAACGCCCATGTTGCTGATGATCTGCAAATAGTCTTGTTGAATAAGTCATGAATTAATAACATAATTTAGATTAATAATTCATATCAGTTTACTAGATTATTGATTATGAACCTCTCTAAATGTCAATATTCAATTGAGTTGTAGTGAGGCTAAATGAGTATCTTGTCAAATTTTATTCTGAATTTATGTCATTATCCTGTCAAGAAATATTCAAACATCGTTTGAAAAGGTGAAGATTGGAACTCTGTCACTGTGGAGAAGTTTAGCATGAATATTAGCTTGAGGAAAATCTTATTACATTATGTTTTTGAGCATGTATGCAAGGGATATGAACAGTGATCTTGTGAGCAGTTTAGAATGCATCACAGAATTATAAAGTATGGAATGAAACACTGCATTTGGCCCATCTAGGCAACTATCTAAAACAGACTGTGTCCAATTAACACTATTACGTACCGACCTCTACCTAGCGGAAGCTGAACGCCAACTCTCCGACACCTCCTCCTACCACCACCTGGACCATGACCCCACTACCGAACATCAAACCACCATTTCCAAGACCGTCACTGACCTCATCTCCTCTGGAGATCTTCCCCCCCCCCACGGCCGCCAACCTCATAGTTCCCCAATCCCGCACAGCCCGCTTCTACCTCCTTCCCAAGATCCACAAACTGGACTGCCCCGGTAGACCCATCGTTTCAGCCTGTTCTTGCCCCACGGAACTTATCTCTTCCTATCTCGACTCTTTTTTCTCCCCTTGTCCAGTCTCTTCCCACCTACATCCGCGACTCTTCCGACGCCCTCCGCCATTTTAACAGTTTCCAGTTTCCCGGCCCCAACCGCCTCCTTTTCACTATGGACGTACAATCCCTCTACACCTCCATTCCCCACCAGGATGGCCTGAGGGCGCTCCGCTTCTTCCTTGAACAGAGGCCCAACCAGTCCCCATCCACCACCACCCTCCTCCGCCTGGCTGAACTTGTTCTCACATTGAACAACTTCTCCTTTGACTCCACCCATTTCCTCCAAATTAAAGGTGTTGCTATGGGTACCCGCATGGGTCCTAGCTATGCCTGCCTTTTCGTGGGATATGTGGAACACTCTTTGTTCCAGTCCTACTCGGGTCCCCTCCCTAACCTCTTTTTCCGGTACATTGATGACTATCGGTGCCGTCTCCTGCTCTCGCCCTGAACTAGAACATTTCATTCACTATGCTTCCAATTTCCACCCTTCCCTCACCTTCACATGGTCCATCTCCGACTCTTCCCTTCCCTTCCTCGACTTCTCCATCTCCATCTCTGGGGATAGGTTATTGACTAACATTCACTACAAGCCCACTGACTCCCACAGCTACCTGGACTACACTTCCTCCCACCCCGCCTCCTGTAAGGACTCTATTCCATTCTCCCAGTTTCTCCGTCTCCGCCGCATCTGCTCTGATGATGCCACCTTCCATACCAGTGCTTCCGACATGTCTTCCTTTTTCCTCAACCGAGGATTCCCCTCTACCGTGGTCGACACGGCCCTCTACCGTGGTCGACACGGCCCTCGACCGTGTCCGTTCTATCTCCCGCACTTCTGCCCTCACCCCTGCCCCTCCCTCCCGGAACCACGATAGAGTTCCCCTTGTCCTCACCTTTCACTCCACCAGCCTCCACATTCAACGGATCATCCTCCGCCATTTCCGCCACCTCCAGCGTGATCCCACCACCAAACGCATCTTCCCCTCACCTCCCCTTTCAGCATTCCGCAGGGACTGCTCCCTCCGCGACACCCTACTCCACTCCTCTACCACCCCCAGCATCCCTTCCCCTTCGCCCGGCACCTTCCCGTGCAAGCGCAGGAGATGCAACACATGCCCTTATACCTCCCCTCTTCCCACGCCCCAAACACCCCTTCCAGGTGAAACAGCGATTTACTTGTACTTCCTGCAATTTAGTATACTGTATTCGCTGCTCACGATGTGGTCTCTACATTGGGGAGACCAAACGCAGATTGGGTGACCGCTTTGCGGAACACCGCCGTTCAGTCCGTAAGGGGGACCCCGAGCTCCCGGTCGCCTGTCACTTTAATTCTCCGCTCCACTCCCACTCTGACCTCACCGTCCTCGGCCTATTACACTGTTCCACGGAAGCGCAACGTAAGCTCGAGGAACAGCACCTCATCTTTCGTTTAAGCACACTACAGCCCTCTGGACTCAACATCGAGTTCAACAATTTTAGATCATAACCTCAGCCCCTATCACATTTATATTTTATTTTTTCATCCACCCTTTTGTTTGCCCCCCCCCCCCCCCCCCCCTTTTTTTCCCTTCTAGAAGCTGGCAGCTGTCCTTCATTCTGCCAGTGCATTTCACACTTCTTTTAGCCTCAACCTGTCACATTAACACCTCCTCTTGCCTTGATCATCTCTTAATGTCTCTTAATCTCTCCTTTTGTTCTTTCATCCCCTCCCCCTTTTCCCAGCTTTATCCTTGCCTTAAATCTATTTCATTTCCTGCTATTTCCAGTTCTGACGAAAGGTCTTCGACCTGAAACGTTAACTCTGTTTCTCTCTCCACGGGTGCTGCCTGGCCTGCTGAGTTTTTCCAGCGTTTTCTGTTGTTATTTAACACTATTATTAACTCTCCCCAACTTGTTTAAGCTCCCAAACAATCACAGGTAAAATGTCCAAAAGGATAATACTGAAATTTCTCCCTGATCTTAAAAGCCAATCAGGCAGAAGCTCATTACATTATCGAACTCTGGCCAATTGCATTCCACTGATAGCCGGTCTGTGGCCATGATCCATTTGAAAGCAGGGAGGGAGGTGGAGGCATTTAGGGAGAAGCATAATGGTCGAAAGAGCCACTCCTGGTGGAGTGGATAGGGAAGCGAGAAGTAGACCAGTGCTGGACGGACAGAGGACTGTGCAGCTGTATGACTGTGAGGGGCTGTTGAAGTTGGGTGCGGCAAGGCCATGAAGTAAGCGAGGATGGGGAACTTAAAACTAATTCATTGGGGATGCAGCGGAGCTTGATGGGAGTGTGGGACTTTGCGTGGGTGAGGGTACAGGTTGTAGTATTCTGTAGGATCTGTAACCTGTGGCGCATGCAAGTGGGAGGAGGTTTGCAAGAACAATGCTTGAGAAATTGATAGTTATAGAAGACAGATTGGAGCAAAGGTAGAAGAAAACAGTGTTGGTAAGAGAGTAGATGTTGAAAACAAAGTAATCTCGAGAGAGTGCAGTTTTTTTGACATCGTCCTTAAACTGTTTATAACAAGAAAATGTTAATGGTCAGGGGAATGGTTGATTGATGTACAACAGCTAGGACAAAGACAATTAAACTATGGTGCATCACACTGGGGAGAGGGGGAGGGCACATTTTCTCTAGCTTGTAAAATTCCTTGTTTTCATGCATTAATTAAGATGCAAGAATAACCTACATTGAAGTTTTTAAAGTTCTTGACTAAATGAAAGTGAAGGGGTTAGTAAATGCTTTTAAATCATGCACCAAACCTTTTTATGCTAGAACACAAAGTAGGGGTTTGTCGAACAGCAAAGAAGACATAGGATAGCGGGATGGGCTGACAGGTGGCAGATGCAGTTTAATGTGCAGAAGTGTGAAGCAATGCATTTTGGGAGGAACATCAGGAAAAAGCAGTAGAGACTCGATGTAAAGATACTGAAGGGAATGGAGGAAGGAAAACCTAGGTGTGGAATTATGGAATTCCCTGAAAGTACAAGTGGAAATAGGTAAAGCCGTAAAAAAGGCCAGTAGCATTTTGGGTTTCATAAATAGGTGCATAGAGTACAAGAGCAAAAAGGTAATGATAACTTGTGTTTATATAGCGCCTTTAATGTCGTAAAACATCCCAAGGAGTTTCACAGGAGCGTAATCAGGCCAAACTTGACACCGAACCATTGAAGGAGACATTAGGACAGGTGACCAAAAGATGGGGCACAGTTCAATGTTGGGTATCATTGCACAGTGTCACAGACTGAGGCACAGTTCAATGTTGGGTATCATTGCACAGTGTCAGATTGATGGGGCACAGTTCAATGTTGGGTATCATTGCACAGTGTCAGATTGATGGGAAACAGTTCAATGTTGAGTATCATTACACAGTGTCATATTGATTGGGCATAGTTCAATGTTGGGTATCATTGCACAGTGCCAGATTGATTGGGCACAGTTCAATGTTGGGTATCATTGCACAGTACCATAGGCTGAATTGTGCCTGTTTATTTTTTCCCAGTTCTGCTTGGTGCATGATCAGTGATTTTGCTTTGGGGAGATGATCCAATCACTCTTCCCTGCCCCCCCCCCCCATTATGGAGGGCAGATCAGATGGTGTGTTGCATCGGGACAGCATTTTCACACCTCTTTGTGGCAACATGAGGTGGCGTTGGTGAATATGTGGGACGACGTAGCCTCTAAGGGATGCAAGACACTGGGGAGACCAGAATTAAGCAAAATAGAAAGAAAATTATAGAGTAAATGCTGTTTTTTTTTTGGTAATAAAAAAATCCCTACGCTTCAATTTCTCTCTAATATTGTTGGTGTATACACAGGGTATGTTAACTTAGTGGCTGTGGTACTGGACAAGCAACCCAGAGGTCGTGAGTAGAAGTGCCACCAATAAATCTGGTAATTTATGGGCGTGAGCCAGAAATATGACCATGAAAGCTGCCGACTTGTTGTAAAAACCCAACTGGTTCACCTCATGCCCTTCAGGAAGGGGAACCTGCCACCCCTACCCCGTCTGGGCCTACATGTCACTTCAGTCCCAATTTATGGGTTGACTTAATGCCCTCGGCATCCAGGGATGGGCAATAAATGCTGCCTTGTCGGTGTTGCCCCCATTCCGAGAACAAAGAAAACTGAAAAGAAGGGTCTTAGTTTAACTTAATGTGAAGAGATTGATGAGCATGTGTGTTGACTTTGTCACTTTTAATCAACAGACATTGTCCGGCCACGTCCAGCTTGATAACTGCAACGTAGAGAACGGGCAGCTGCAGATCCACGCACCTGGAACCTGTCAGCTGAAGTTTTGCACTTTCAGCCAGTCTAGCGTCAATTTCCACAATGTAGCTCTCAGCATAATTGAAAACTGTGAGTTTATTGGGAGTGAGAGTACGTCGGTGACCGTGGAGGGCCCTGGTCTGACTGACAGAAACTGGGCCTGCAAACA
Source organism: Squalus acanthias (assembly GCA_030390025.1). NCBI lineage: Eukaryota > Metazoa > Chordata > Chondrichthyes > Squaliformes > Squalidae > Squalus > Squalus acanthias. Next base: position 225,427,813 of record CM059425.1, on the reverse strand, counting down.
CCTGGCGGTGGCTGCCAAATCCAAAGCCGTTTTGAACGCGCCAGGCCAAGCACTTTCAAACACCGAAAATCATTGTCAACGTTCATTGAGCAACTTTAGAACATTTGAAACGAACGAGAATGTGACTGATTCACGCCAGGCTTCGGGCTCCAAACAAAACTTCCAGACGCCCTGCGTGAGAGATGGTCAGTGCAACGGAGAAGGGTGCATTCCAAAAGGGAGCCCTTGTGAGGGGGAAGTCATTACCTTGGAGACTGATTACAGTGACAGTGAAATGAGCACGGGTAGTGAGAATGAAGATGATGAGCAGTCTGTGTATAAACTCTCTTACCAGTCCCACGGCCTGAGTCACTTGTTGGCGAGGACCAATCCGTTTAGATCTCAGAAGAAGGGAACTGATCTCCTGCAAATGGACTTGGAGTTAAAAACCCTCCAAAAGGAGCTGCAAAAGGATAAAGAGGCTCAGAGTCTCGCCAGCACCCTGCAGGGCTGCTTAATCCGAAAGTGCCTTTTTCGGGATGGAAAGGGCGGTGTGTTTGTCTGCAGTCAAAGTCAAGCTAGACTGGAATGCAACATCTTCAGAAATCTGAGCTATGCTGTGCGGTGCATCCAAAATGCCAAGGTATAACTAAGGGTAGGGACTTCAAGAGCAGCTGGGCAAGGGTTTAAAGATCAGGGACTCCCACCCAGGCCCTTAAATCTGCCTACTAATGTTGGATTTGTTTTAATTTCTGGTTTCTAGTCTAAAGTTTGAGTGTCTTTTGATAATGGAACGCCGTACCTTTCATTTGGGAGGGCAAGGGCACAGAGAGTATTCAATCCTGTCTGCTGATCGGGGTGTAGCTTTGTTAGTGGTGGTGATAGAAAGACCCAAGCTAGAAAATGCACAAGTTTTTCTATCAACGCTGGTACTGCGATTGAGCAGGCAGGGGCTCTTTTCTCTGAAGACCTGATAGAGGTCTTTAAAGTTATGAAGGGGTTTGATAGAGTGGATGTGGAGAAACTGTTTTCACTTGGGTGAGTCCAGAACAAGAGGGCATAAATATAAGATAGTCGCAAATTTCAAAGTTTGGCGATGACCCAAAACTTGGAAATGTAGTAAACAGTGAGGAGGATAATGGCACACTTTAGGAGGACATAGACTAGTGAAATGGGCAGACACGTGGCAAATGCAATTTAATGCAGAGAATTAAAGGAAGGAAGAATGAGGAGAGGCAATATGAACTAAATGGTCCAATTTTAAATTGGGTGCAGGAACAGAGACCTGAGGTTCACATACACAAATCTTTGAAGATGGCAGGACAAGTTGATAAGGCGGTTAAAAAAGCATATGTGATCCTAGGCTTTACTAGTAGAGGTATAGAGTACAAAAGGAAGCTATGCTAAACGTTTATAAATCACAGGTTAGGCCTCCGCTGGAGTATTGTGTCCAATTCTGGGCACCACACTTCAGGAAGGATGTCAAAGCCTTGGAGAGGGTGCAGAGGAGATGTACTAGAATTTTACCCAGGATGAGGGACTTCAGTTACTTGGAGATACTAGAGCACCTGGGATTTTTCTCCTTAGAGCAGAAAAGGTTAATGGGAGATTTAATAAGGGAAATATTTCAAAATTATGAAGGGTTTTGATACAGTAAATAAGGAAAAACTGTTTTGAGTGGAAGAAGGGTCGATAACGAGAGGACAAAGATTTAAGATACAGGAAACTCTTTGGTATCCGGGACCGGGGTGGTGCCAGTTGAACAAAAATTCCGGATAACGGAGAGTTATATCTACCGAGGCTATTTTTAACAAACAAAAATAAAAAAATCAAGAAATGTGCAGTATACAGTATTTGGGTACTCACTTATAGAATGTTGTGTTAAATGGATGGTGGAAATGTGAGGTAAAAGTAGCAAATGCGCTAGGAATACATCACAGGTCTGACAGAGAAGAGACAAGTTAACTTTCTGGTGGGGGCTGTTCGGTAGGACTGAATTTTGATGATGAGGTGTCCACCCAAAATGTTTAACATTGGTTTTTGCTTTCAAATGCCATGGGGCCTGTGCATTTTCATCAAATTCTGTTTTTATTAGTTTGTGTATTAGTTTAATTTAGTGTTCGGACTTCCGACAGCGCCAGGAAGCCGAGTAGTGGCACTTTGGAGAACTACCCCCACTGACTAACTCGGCGTTCGCGGGAGACTCGGACTCGGCAACATTGCCGGTTATTTGAGAGGAGTTTTCGGAGTATGGTTTTTGCCGGTTAATAGAGAATTCCGGATATTTAGGTGCCGTTTAAACGAGAGTTTCCTGTAATTGGCAAAAGAACCGGGGAAGATGAGAACTTTTTTATGCAGCGAGTTATGATCTGGAATGCACTACCTGAAAGGGTGGTGGAACCAAATTCAATAGTCACTTTCAAAAGGGAATTGGATATATACTTGAAAAGCAGGGGCTTGGGACTAATTAGATAGCTCTTTCAAAGAGCCTAGGGAGGCTGAATAGACCAAATGAGGACCAGGAGGAACCTCTGCTTTCAAAGAAGAAACCTTTTAATGGACCATCCCTGGGTAGCGCTGCATCTATTTCCACCGTCATTGAAGCTGCCCCTACAGTTGGTTCCTTAATTGCTGTTTTACTAATAAAGTTGTACAGATAAACAATACACAGGGCTCTCTTCCTGTCCTAAAAGGGCTGCTTTATGCTGGGTTACAATTCCACAGTCTCCAGGAGCCCTCTGCTGTCTTGCCCAAGTGAGTCTGGACATTGAGTGTTGGTAGGCTATTTGATCATGGGGTGGGACATCACACCATGTGGTGTGGTACTGAGCCTAATCCTTTCCTTTCCCTTCCCATGTATCCAGATGGGTGCACTTTCCAACACAGGTCAGTGATGGAGAAGAGCAGGAGCACTGGCTAGTTTTATTTCTGTTGGATTTTCCCTTCATTTGTCGAGGACACGGATCGGTTATATTCCTCAGCTGAAATTAACTAACTCAGCACAACCTGGGCTCCGTGGTAGCAGTCTCGCCTCTGAATCAGTAGGTTGTAGGTTTAGACCCGCTTTAGGACTTGAACACATAATTTAGGCTGATCTTCAGTACAGTACTGAGGGAGTGCTGCACTGTTGGAGGTGCTTTTTTTTTCGAATAAGGTCCCGCCTTCCCCTTCTCGGGTGGATGTAAAAGATCCCAAGGCAGTTTTTAAAGAAGAACAGGGTGTTCTCCCTGGTGTCCTGTCCAATATTTATCCCTCAACCAACATCACTAACACAGATGGTCATTTATCCCCTTGCTATTTGTGGGACCTTGTGTGTAAATAGCTGTCATGTTTCCTACATTTCAACATTGACTAAACTTCAAAAGTATTTCATTAGCTGTAAAGCGCTTTTGGGACGTCCTGAGGTTGTGAAAGGCCCTATATAAATGCAAGTTCTTTCTTACTCTACACTTTAGAGGCAGCCTAGGAACAGACATTTGGGTCTGGATTTTCTGCCACTATCCTCTCCTGAATGATACATTTACCCACAAACTTCGCAAGGGGCTCATTGCTGCTTGTCATAGGCAACTATGAGAACAAAGTCCACTCTGGACATTTTCGCCAATAGTGACTCGGCAGAGGTCATTTTGCCCACTAATAGTGGGGTTCAACACTACTGTGCAGCCATACTCAAACCTCACCAAGGGTAGTATGACAATGATTATCTGAGGGACAGCACTTGAATAGTGCCCTGGGATCTTTTACATCCACCTGAGAAGGCAGACGGGGATTATCGTCTCATCTGAAAGACTGCACTTTTGACAGTGCAGCACATCCTCAGTACTGCATTGAAGTGTATGTATATAATGTAGCTATCTTGTTTATTCACTTTTAAGAGAAAACTGCAGGCTCCAAACAAACCTTCTGTCTGTGATCATTGATGCTCGTTCAATATTTTCTTCTGAATGTCCATTTCTAAACAGTTGGATAGGAAGAGTAGCAACAAACGATTGCACAGCAGGACACCAAGTTGCATCGTGATAATCTGCTTGTTGAACCAGCATTCATCAGCAGTGCACTGATTCAAGATGAAGGCTGTAGTACCTGCTAAATTTAGTTGCACAGCGTGTCATGTATGGGAGTGGAGGAAAAGAAAAAACAATGTGAACTAGCTGGGTAAAGATTTAATACGAGGTAGGAGGAAATGGCCAAAAATATATATTTTTTTAATTGAATTGGATTAATGACCCTTAACTGGCTTTGAGCTTGGTTTTAGATATTCTACTTGTGTAATTGAGGCTACGAATGCAAGCTAATTGGTATAACTAGTTTGCAGAAGAAAGTTTTCTGAAATTTTAAAGTCTTGACTAGATAAAGCAACGAGCCATTCGGATTCACAACAGCAGTGGTGTGTTTTTCAGGGTCTACAATTATAGAGATTAAAATAATGTTTAAAGAGGGAATCTCACCATCAGTGCTATTCATAAAACTCTTCTTTAAAAAAATTTTTTTTATAATTAACAATGCCAGAAAAGTGTGCAGGTGTCATTGAGCCTAATAGTTCAGCTTCTCTGAACAACACATAGATGTCAAGAGAGCAACATAATGGTTAAAAAGATACCTTCATTTAATTTTGAGACACTGGTAGTGAGACTAAGCAAAGCTTCCTGCTGAAAGAAAAAGATGGCCGAGTGAGAGAACCATGGTTCACAAAAGAGGTTGAATGTCTAGTCAAGAGGAAAAAGGAAGCGTATGTAAGGATGAGAAAACAAGGTTCAGTTGGGTCGATTGAGGGGTACAAGGTAGCAAGGAATGAGCTAAAAAAAGAGCTTAGGAGAGCTAGGAGGGGGCATGAGAAGTCCTTGGCGGGTCAGATCAAGAAAAACCCCAAGGCCTTTTACTCTTATGTGAGAAATAAAAGAATGACCAGGGTGAGGGTAGGGCCGGTCAAGGACAGTAGTGGGAACTTGTGCATGGAGTCAGAAAAGATAGGAGAGGTGATGAATGAATACTTTTCGTCAGTGTTCACCGAGGAGAGGGGCCATGTTCTTGAGGATGAGAGTGTGATAAAGGTGGATAGGCTGGAGGTGGTAGATGTTCTGAGGGAAGATGTTTTAGCAATTTTGAAGAACCTGAGGGTCGATAAGTCCCCTGGGCCAGATGGGATATATCCTAGGATTCTTTGGGAGGCAAGGGAGGAGATTGCAGAGCCTCTGGCTTTGATCTTTGGGTCCTCACTGTCCACGGGGATGGTGCCAGAGGACTGGAGAGTGGCGAATGTTGTTCCTCTCTTCAAGAAAGGAAATAGGAATGACCCTGGTAATTATAGGCCGGTTAGTCTTACTTCGGTGGTTGGTAAGATAATGGAAAAGGTCCTGAGGGATAGGATTTATGACCATTTGGAAAGGGGCAACTTAATCAGGGATAGTCAACACGGATTCGTGAAGGGTAAGTCTTGCCTAACAAATTTGATTGAATTCTTTGAGGAGGTAACTAAGTGTGTAGATGAAGGTAGAGCAGTTGATGTCGTATACATGGATTTTAGTAAGGCGTTTGATAAGGTTCCCCATGGTCGGCTCATGAAGAAAGTAAGGAGTTGTGGGATAGAGGGAAATTTGGCCGATTGGATAAGTAACTGGCTATCTCATAGAAGGCAGAGGGTGGTGGTGGATGGAACATTTTCGGACTGGAGACCAGTTACCAGCGGTGTGCCACAGGGGTCGGTGCTGGGTCCTCTGCTGTTTGTGATTTTTATCAATGACTTGGAGGAGGGGACTGAAGGGTGGATCAGTAAATTTGCTGATGACACCAAGATTGGTGGAGCAGTGGATGAGGTGGAGGGCTGTTGTCGGCTGCAAAGAGACATTGATAGGATGCAGAGCTGGGCCGAAAAATGGCAGATGGAATTTAACCCTGATAAGTGCGAGGTGATTCATTTTGGTAGGGCAAATTTGAATAAGGATTACAGGGTCAACGGCAGGGTTCTGAGGAACGTGGAGGAGCAGAGGGATCTGGGGGTTCATATCCACAGATCTCTGAAGGTTGCCACTCAAGTGGATAGAGCAGTAAAGAAGGCCTATGGTGTGTTGGCGTTTATTAACAGAGGGTTTGAGTTTAAGAACCGTGAGGTTATGCTGCAACTGTACAGGACCTTGGTGAGACCACATTTGGAATATTGTGTGCAGTTCTGGTCACCTCACTATAGGAAGGACGTGGAAGCATTGGAAAGAGTGCAAAGGAGATTTACCAGGATGCTGCCTGGTTTGGGGGGGAGGTCTTATGAGGAAAGATTGAGGGAGTTGGGGCTTTTCTCTTTAGAGCGGAGGAGGATGAGAGGCGACTTAATAGAGGTTTATAAGATGATGAGGGGGATAGATAGAGTGGATGTTCAGAGACTATTTCCTCGGGTAGAGGCAGCTGTTACAAGGGGGCATAACTATAAGGTGCATGGGGGGAGATATAGAAGGGATGTCCGAGGTAGATTCTTTACTCAGAGAGTGGTTGGGGTGTGGAATGGACTGCCTGCTGTGATAGTGGAGTCGGACACTTTAGGAACTTTCAAGCGGTTATTGGATAAGCACATGGAGCACACCAGAGTGATAGGGAGTGTGATAGCTTGATCTTGGTCTCGAACAATGCTCGGCACAACATCGAGGGCCGAAGGGCCTGTACTGTGCTGTACTGTTCTATGTTCTATGTTTAATACAAAGCAGTTTCCATTGAATTATAGCAAACAGAGTGAATAGATATTCATAAACACAATAATTAGGTGTTGGTCTGACTCAGTTGGTAGCACTTGTGCCTCGGAGTCAGAAGGCTGTGGGTTCAAGCCCCACTCCAAGACTTGAACACACCATCTAGCTTCAGTGCACTATACGTAAGGATTGCTGCATTGTCAGGAGCTGTCTTTCAGATGAGACATCAAACAAAGGCCCTGTCAGGTGGATGGAAAACATCTACGGCACCATTCTCGCAGAGCAGGGGAGTTCCCCTGATGTCCTGGCCAAAATTTCCTCCCTCAATCAGTATAATTCACTTGTGAAGCATGTCAGGGCATCCTGAGCATACGAAAAGTGCTATGTAAAAGCAAATTCTTTCTTCTCTCCTTACAAGTTCTTTCTGAAACTGAGTAAGCATGCAGGATTCTGTGCTCTGTAGTTCTGTTTTTCCCTTCCCCACCCTGAATCCTCAATTGTTCATCTTTTTCTCCACGCTTCTCGTTCTTTAACTTTTCCTCACTCTTGTGTGGCCATTTTGACTTGAACAGTACATCGAGCAACTGTTAAAATGTACACAGATTGAGGACTCAGATTTGACCCTCGTTTGATGCTGCCTGGGGTCTGCATCATAATTCATTCACTTTGGATTCAAATATGACACCAACTGAGGCCAGGTCGAGTCTTTTCTACGTATTAAAGTGCATGTCAGTCCTTCACATAACGCAGAGGGGTTGAGTTTGCTGTGGAAAGCTCTCTCCTCTCCAGTGACTGACAATTTATTCATGCCACTTAGAGGACCACTCCAGGTCAGCAGAATTTCATTTCACTCAATCTTAGATCTGCTCAGCTCATCTGCTAAATGTTTATTGAGTGAAAATAAAATGTATACGAAATGATCTATTTATAATTAGGTTTAGCAGCCAACAGTGGTCCAAAATGTAATGATTTCATTATTTAGCTCTTGACACATTATAGTGAAAAATATAAAAGAAATGCAGCTCCTTCAAATATTGAATTTCTCTGAGCTGGTGGTTTGTTGCTGGATTGAATTTCCAACTCATAATAATGCCTTCAAAAACTTTCCTATCACTGTAACCTCCTCCAGCCGGACAACCCATTGAGAACTCTGCGTTCCTCCAACTCGGGTCTCTTGTGCATCCCCTACTTCCTTCGAATTAGGGGATGCACAAGAGACCCTCAGCTGTCTAGGCCCTAACCTCTGGAATTCCCTCCCAAACCTATTCGCCTCTCCACCTCTGCTTAAAACTTACCTCTTTGACCAAGAGTTCGATCACCCGGCTTTATGTCGTCATCTTATTGATTATGCTCCTGTGAAGCGCTTTGGGACGTTTTAGTATGTTAAAGGCGATTATATAAATGGTTAAGTTGTCGTCATCTTAACATTTTCAAGACTGAGCTTTAGGTTGTACTAAAATAAGACTTCAACAACAAGTTTCAGAATTTAATATAGTGGAATATTTGATGCTCATTTTGTTTTTAAAGTTGATTAAAAAACCCTTTCACATGCAGATGTGGAAATAAAAAGCAGAGAAAAAAACTGCAAATGCTGAAAATCTGAAAACAAGCAGAAAATACTGGAAAGCTGGTCGGTCAGCGTCTGGAGAGAACAGATGGTTAGTGATTTGGGCAGAGGCCTTCAAAACTGGAAGATGGAGAAGCATTTTAATAGTTTTAGAGGAAAGGGGAGACTGGTACTTCAAACACAGGGGAGAGGTTAATGGGTTGAATAAGCTGCAGCCTGCTTAAAAGAAAAGCAGAAGATTCTTAGATATTAAAAGTCAGAACCCTAATTTTATACCCATCCAACAATCTCCTGCTTTTCTTTTAAGTAGGCTGTAGGTCCTTCAACCCTTTAACTTCCTCCCTGTGCGTGTCATTTGTTTTCAGCATTTTATGATGCAATAATATCTTCCATCAGTAAAGTGAAATTGATCTTAAGTTCCCCTGTGACTAAAAGGATCTCTGGAGAAGCTGCCGAGAACGACTTCTTAGCTCAATTTTCTGGAAGACCTCACATGACATCTTAAACCATGAGAGCAAAGCTTGGACGGTTTTTCTCGTCTCTACTAAGTTAATTGGTCATAGCAGGATGGCAGTTAAGTGTTACTATTGGCTCAGGACCCCTGGCTGGAGAAGGGAGGAAAATATCTTCGGGAGTTCCTGCTCCTGATTGCTATCCAGTGAGCCCTGTTGTCGAGTGGACATGTGCAACGTTGGTTGAGGACAGGATTGGTTGATGGTTTCCACACTCGAGAGCCAGCCATCACTCACTGTTGAGGCCAGTGGTGAGGAATCAATGACTTTAATAGGGACATAGCAAGAGGAGAGTAGGCCATTCAGCCCCTTGAGCCTCTTCCACCATTCTGTTCGCTCACAGCTGATCTCTACCTCAGCTGCATTTACCCACCTTTGCTCCATATACCAGATACCCTCGCCTAACAAATTTCTTTCGATCTCCGTCTTAAAAATTCCAATAAATAGCTATTTAGGGGAGGGAGTTCCAGATTTCCACTACCCTTTGTGTGGAAAAAGTGCTTCCTTATTTCACTCCTGATGACCTAGCTGTAATTTTAAGATTGTGGCCACTTGTTCTGGATTCCCCCAGCAGAGGAAATAGTTTCTCTGTACCTACCCTATTGAATTCTTTTATTATTTTGAAGACCTTGATTAGATCACCCCACAACCTTCTAAACTTGAGGAACACCAGCCATTTATGCAACTTGTCCTCATAATTTAACCCTTTAAGCCCTGGCTTCATTCTAGTGAATCTGCGCTATGCCCATGTCACAAGATTGCCTCCAATTTTATGCGCGAGGACCACGCTCAAATCACTAAGGCAACACTAGAGGAGGCCATTTTGTGAGATTTTGGATTAGGATTTTGGGGGCCTCTTTCCTCCCCCCCCCCCCCCAAACTTTCCTTTCCACTCTGCCATTTTTTTCTAACTAAATCAAGCACACTGCCACCACGCAATATTATGCTTGAAAGACCCGCTCCTTGTTCTCGCGTTTAAAAAGGAGTCACTGTGTGAGGAAGGGAAAAGAAGGTTCTGTGGTGTATTTACTTTTCTGCTTTGACAGAGACCTTAGCAGATTAACATCACCACACCGTGAAAATCCAGCACCTCACACAGAATGTAGCAGATTCTTACCCCAGAGACTGAAATATCAAATTCACAGAGAACAGGGGAATTTTAAACTTCACCGCTTGGGCATTAATCTGGCAGAGCACATGACCGTCCATTTAGAACCCACCTGATTTCTATTCTATTGATTAATTTTGGTCCTTCTGGCTCCATGGGAAGGTTGTTTTATTAAAATTTACATCTAAGATAAATTTGCCTTTCATTGGCAGCCGCTGAAGAATCCTGAACAAGGCAGGCCCGGCCCAACACCTGCTCCTCTCATCGGAGACCAATTTTCCAGAGGGGTCCTTCGACATGTGTTAGGCCCCTAATTAATAAATGCAAGGGGCCTAATGCCTGTTTTAGGCAGCCCCTAAAAAAAAATGTGCCTGACTTATTTAGCTGTGACCCAAATGCACGTGGCTGTCCCACTGCTAAATTTATCAGCATTGTGCCTATTTTGCGCTCGCAAATCAAACGCAACGCAAACCAATTTGTAACCCCTCATCTGCTGCTGAAACTCTCTGGTAAAACAGACTCTCTCCCTCCCCTGACCCCCTCCCAAAATATTCCAATCCCTCTGAAGGTTTAAAAAACAAAAAGCAATTGATGACTGCATCTTTAATAGGATCTTGCAGCACAGGAGTCCATTCGGCCTGTGCTGGCTCTTTGAAAGAGTAACCTAATTATACCCATTTCCCTGCTCTTTCCCCATAACCCTGCAATTTTTTCCTAATTACATTGATCAACAGCCGTTCACAGAAGGCTGCATTTCTCATCAATATTAAATTGATGGCCAACCTTGGCAAGAACGTCTGAGATTCAATGTGACGGCTCTGGTCATTTAAACATTTAGTACTTTAGACATTCCACTATTTTATTTAGCAACTTGTACCTTGGCTTTTCTTTTGAGAAAGACTCATTACATTCTCTTACTAGCAATACAAATGCAAGTTAAGAATTCAACACAGACAAAAATCCATTCTTTTGTCACAATTCTGTTTTTCTTCCCATAATCTTTTCATCCTTGTTACAACTATACATTGCCCTCTTGACTCTAGAGTCTATCACACTATGACTCTTTCACCAAGGCCATTGCTGTGGATTTGGCTTGATTATCAGTTGGATGTGCTTTTCCACAAAGATTTCTCTCCCTTGTTTATTTCCCTTTTGATCCCTGTCGTGCTGAGTTTTTCTTTTTTTCATTCTCTTTGCGCACACCGAGAGAGAGGAAAAACAATGGCCGCGATTTTCCCTACCTCAGCAGGTCGCGGCTCCGCTGCTGGCTCCATACCGGCCTCCGACATGACTTTCCCCTGATTGAGCTTGTTAAGCCCCGCCCAGCGAGTTTCTCACCCAATTGAAGGAATCGGGTCTGATGACATCATTTGATGATGCGTCATCAGCCGGTTTCCTTAAAGGGACCATGCGCAAATTTACTTTGACATTTGTGCTGACAGTGTTCTACAGCATTGCACAGAGGTGCACGGCTGCACCCAGGCTCTCCCATGACTCCCTCCATATGCTTATGAAGGGAGTCACAGCCCGCAGGGCGGTTCTCTTCCCTTCCAATGGGCGGAAGAGACTTCCCCAGGAGACCACGCAGCCTGGTTGCACATTGCACAGGAGGGCACAAGCAAGGACGTCATCAGGAGGACCAGGCTGCAGTGGCGCAAACCTTTCAATGATCTCAGTAGATCACGAAATGTTACTGCAAAGCCACACTCAACCTCATCCTGCTGTACCACTCATCACATCCCCATCACTCTGCCTTCCCTACCCTACTCCTGCACATCCTTACTCACACCAACTTACCTTGCTCCTCCACCCATCCCTCTCTATCTACATTATCACTTCTCCATCTCACAAGCCACCCCTCAGACTCGCCCTCATCCTAGTCCAATCATACCAACTAACAACACACAAGGGTAGGCACCTGTGTGTTTTATCCAATGTTCATGTGAAGTTTCTGTTAATGTGTTGTCAAACATTGAAATCTTTATTTTCAACACTTTGCGTTCTTTGACAGATTTGTGTGCATCTTTGGAAGTGGCTTATTGAGTTGCAGTGAATGGTGAGACATAACGGTACCCCTCGCAATGCTGATGAGTGTGAAAGGAATGGCTTGGGCATTGTAGGGATGCTTTATGTTGTTGGTGTGAGGTGGTGCCAACCTGGCGCATCATGTGGCAGCCAGGGTGTGCAGTGTCAAGTGAAGTAAATCTGGCCATGGTGAGGCCATCCCTGGCGTCCCGAGCAGCAATGTGGTCGGGTGCTGATGCCCTCTGTCCTGTGCAGCATCAGGTGATTGCAGAGAAGGTTGGTGTGGTTGTTAGTGCTGATGGTGTTGGAGCTGATTATGGTCAGATTCTGAGGACCAAGGTGAGAGAGTATAAAGTGCACTCATGCTGGTTGAATAGAGATGACAGAAGCGATCTGTCAATGGTGGGCGAGGTAATGAGGTCAGACTGGATGGAGACTTGTGTAAAGACTTGCAGCGTTCTGAATCTGTAGTGGAAATGCAGTTTAGAGAAGCTGGTGGTTAAGGGAACATTTCTCAATCGGCTGGGAGCTTTGACTTGACATTTGAAGCTGTCAACTCAACAGCTGATTCAATGGCCAGTGACCTCCCTCCTCAGCTTCACAGACAAGGTCGAGGCACAGCAGGAAACCAGTGGGCGACCTGTCAAATTCAAAATGCTGGGGGAAAAAACATTGTTAAGTGGCTGTAAACAAGCCACTAATTTGATTTGGGTCCCTTGCTGCTGTCTGTCGGGTCTGCTCCGTGCTGGCAGACCCGACATTGGGAAATGCAGGTGTGCGCGTTTTGACAGCGGGTTCCCGACCCGCTGAAAATCATTTTAAGTTTCACAGCTGACCCGCCACCAATTGGGTCCGCCGAACGCTGGCAAAATCGCGGCCAATGTGTCAAGTACAGTGTATTTGAAGGAATTCCATAACAAGAAAAGCAAACAGAAAATCTCAGGAGAGGGACCTGAGGATTAAAAATGTAACATGTCAAGGAAGGCGTATTTTGGGAGAATGCGGAATTCAGCTAATGAGAGGCTGAACTCTGGAGCACGCTTTACATGGGGGCAAATTAGCCGAGCTAGTGCCTGATGTTGGCAAGTGGTTGCGTTGAAAGCAGAGGTAGAAGTAGACCTTGTACAAGCACCAAATGTTTTGTGAGGCCTTGTGTATATAGAACCTTGTACTCTGGTAAGATAAACCTCCAAAAAGTGCGCTACAGCAGAAACCGTTATCAGGTACTGGGTTAAACGCAGAAAATGGAGGAAATGCACAGTAAGTCCAATCGTTTCTTTGTTTCGATGTACTATACTGCTTTATTGAATTTTTAAGTATTTTTTAATTCACTCTCGGGATCTGGGTGTCACTGGCAAGGCCGACATTTTTGCTCATCTCTAGTTGCCCTGAAAAGGTGGTGGTGGGCTGTGTGGTTTGTTAGGCCACATCTGAGGGCAGTTAAGAATGAACCACGTGGTGTGGCTGTGGAGTCACATACAGATCAGACCGGGTAAGTACGGCATGTTTCCTTCCCTAGAGGACATTAATGAACCATTTGGGTGTTTACAACAATCTGATGGCTTCATGGTCACTTTTAGTGATAACAGCTTTTAATTGCCAGATTTTTTTAAACTGAATTCAAATTCTCAAACTGCCATAATGGGATTTGAACTCTCGTTCTCTGGATTATTAATCCAGGCGTCTGGATTACTATTCTAGTAAATTTCAAACTTCATTTTCCAGCAAAATAGAAGTACCGTACAACCTTCACGTAGAATCATAGAATAGTACAACACGGGGAGGCCATTCGGCCCATCAAGTTTGTCCTGGCTCTTTCGAAGAGCAATCCAGTTAGTCCCACTTCCCCGTTCTTTCCCCATAGGCCTGCAATTTTTTTCCTCCTTCAAGTATTTATCCAATTCCCTGTGGAAGGCTACTATTGAATCTGTATCCACCACCCTATCGGGCAGTGCATTCTTATCAAGAAGAACATTGGTCCTAGTACTGAACTTTCATCTATTCAGTGGTGGTAATTTTAATCAATGGCACAGTTGCAGATTAAAAGACAATTACACTTTGTACAATAATTATACATCTGTTATCCTACTGGTTGCAAGGATGTTCTTTGCAGCTCACTTGACCTTTCCTTCGCACTTATCCTATGACGCCATTGTTACGTTTTTTTTTACTCTAGATATTTTCCTCGTGTGGCATCTTTGACCAGTCCTGTCGGCAAACCGTCACTTACTCCAACCCAGACATTGCACTCTCAGGACACTGTCTAAAACATGCCCAGGAATAAAAAAAAAACACCTCGTGACTATTAAAGGGCTGGTGTGGGAAAGATGGGTTCCTTTTCATGGGACACTGGCACCAGTTCTCTGACAGGAAGGAGCTGTACTGATGGGACGGGCTCCACCTGAACCGGGATGGGACCCATGTCCTAGCGGAAAAGGTAAATAGTGAGGTGACAGGCTTTAAACTAGTAAGATGGGGGGAGGGATCCACAAGAAACATAACCAACCTAAATATAAACAAAACAGGAAAAGAGAGCATAGTAAAGAATAATGTAAGGGAGGACATTGATGGCAAGGGAATAAATAGAGTTATAGAACAGGAGTCTAAAAAGATGGTTAAACATAAAGTGAGAGGAAATCCTATTAAAAATGAGTTAAACTGTCTGTACAGCAATGCACACAAGTGTCCATAATAAAACAGGGGAGCTGGAGGCAATCATGCACTGCGAGGAACCAGACCTAGTAAGGATTACTGAGACATGCCTGCAGAAAAATCAGGACTGGGAATTAAACATTGCAGGGTATAACATATTAAGAAAAGATAGAGAGGGAAAAAGTTGGAGAAGCTGTACTTATTAGGGATAACATAATGGCAGTAGAAAAAAGTGACGCAGCTAACAGCAAGACAAAAATAGAATCCATATGGATAGAGATAAAAGATAATAAAGGATCAGTCACACTAATAAGCGTAGTCTACAGACCACCTAATAGTGGAAGGGAGGTGGAGGAAGAAATATGCAGACAAATTAGGGAAATGAGTAAAAAACATAGAATAATAATCATGGGGGATTTCAACTACCCCGATATTAGTTGGACAGAAGAGATGGGTAAAGGGGATAAGAGTTCCTACAATGTGTACAGGACTCCTTTCTAACCCAATATGTAAAAAGCCCAACAAGGGAGGATTCGCTATTGGATCTAGTAATGGGGAATGAACCAGAGCAGATAAGAGAAGTAGAAGTAGGGGAACATCTAGGCAATAATGACCATAATATAATACACTTTAAGATGATAATTGAGAAGGACATAAGTATGACGAAAACCAGGTTAATAGATTGGAGAAAAGCTGATTTTGAGGGGCTGAATAGAACTTGGGAAAATAAAATGGCAACAATACTGGCAAACAATGTTGTAGAACAGCAATGGGAAACATTTAAAACTGTGTTCAACAGAGTGCAGGAACAATATATTCTGCTAAAAGGAAAGAACAAACTAAACAGTAATGAGACTCCATGGATGAATAAAGTCATAAGGGAACAATTGAGGGTAAGAAAAGAGGCATACATTAAGTACATGGACAGCAGGTGGTGCATGATAAGGGAGAATATGAAGAGATTAGGAGAGAAGTCAAAAAAACAATTAGGAAGGCAAAGAGGAACTATGAAATTAAATTATCAAGGAACATAAAACAAAATAGTAAAATATTTTACAGGCACATCAATAAAAAAAGGAAGGTTGTGATGGGAATAGGGCCATTAAGTAACGATAGAGAGATGGCAGAAATATTAAATAATTATTTTGCTTCAGTATTTACCAGGGAGATGGAACAGGTGAACATGACATTGGATGATGAGATAAGTGCATTATAAATAAAAAGAGGGGATATATTAAACTAATCAAACTCAAAAGAGGATAAAACTCCTCGTACAGTTGGATTGCATCCACGCATTTTAAATAATCTAGGGAAGAGATAGCTGAGGCATTACTACACATAGTTAATAATTTGTTAGAAATAGGTGTAGTGCCAGAAGACTGGCGGATAGCTAATGTAATACCTATATTCAAGAAGGGGGATAAAACATGTCCAGGGAATTATAGACCAGTCAGCTTCACATCGGTGGTAGGAAAAATAATGGAATCCCTACGAAAGGAGAAAATAGAAGAACATCTAGAAACCAAAAATATAATGAGGAATAGTCAGCATGGATTTCAAAAGGGAAAGTTGCTTGACTAACCTCACTGAATTTTTTGAAGAGGTAACAGAGAGTAGACAATGGTAATGCAGTGGATGTAATTTATCTAGATTTTCAAAAGGCCTTTGATAAGATACCCCATAATAGACTGAGGAACAAGGTCAGTGAATGCAGAGTCAGGGGGACAAGTAGCAGAATGGATAGGTAGCTGGCTTCAAGACAGAAAGCAGAGAGTAGGGGTAAAGGGTAGCTTTTCACAGTGGCAGAAGGTGGGTAGTGGTGTTCCACAAGGATCAGTGCTGGAACCACTGTTGTTCACAATTTATATTAACGATTTAGACTTTGGAATCAAAAACACTTTCAAAATTTGTGGATGACACCAAATTGGGGGTATAGTCAATACTGAGGAGGACTGCAACAAATTACAGGAGTACATTAATAAACTTGCAGAATGGGCATATAATTGGCAAATGAAGTTCAACACCGATAAATGTAAGGTATTATATTTTGGTAGGAAGAATAGGGAGGTCACTTATTACTTGGAGGGTGCGAGTCTAGGTGGGATAGAGTAACAAAGGGATCTCGGAGTATAAGTATACAAATCACTAAAAGTTGCGACACAGGTTAGCAAGGCCATAAAAAAGCAAACCAAGCATTTGGGTTTATTTCTAGAGGGATAGAATTGAAAAGTAGGGAAGTTATGCTAAACCTGTATTGAACCTTGGTTAGACCACACTTAGAGTATTGTGTACAGTTCTGGTCGCCATATTATAAAAAGGATATGGATAAAAAAGACTCGAGAGGGTGCAGAGAAGATTTACAAGGATGATACCAGAAATGCGAGGGTATACATATCAGGAAAGGCTGAACAGGCTGGGTCTCTTTTTTTCCCCCTCGAAAAAAGAAGGCTGAGGGGTGACCTAATCGAGGTCTTAAAATTATGAAAGGTTTTGATAGATTGGATAGAGAGAGAATGTTTCCACTTGTGGGGAAGAGCATAACTAGAGGCCATCAATATAAGATAGTCACCAAGAAATCCAATAGGGAATTCAGAAGAAACTTCTTTACCCAAAGAGTGGTGAGAATGTGGAACTCGCTACCACAGGGAGTGGTTGAAGCGAAAAGTATAGATGCATTTAAGGGGAGGCTAGACAAGCATATGAGGGAGAAGGGAATAGAGGGTTATGCTGATAGATTTAGATAAGGAAAGACAGGAGGAGGCTCGAGTGGAGCATAAATGCCAGCATGGACTGGTTGGGCCGACTGGCCTGTTTCTGTGCCGTATATCCTATGTCAAGCTCTGTGGTTATATCACTTGCCTTCAGGTTATCTTCCTCAACTCCAGAAGGCGGTAGATTAAATCATGGTTTAAGCAAAAACTGATGAGTGGCTTAATTAAATAGTAAATGGATAAATTAACAAAGAAATGAACAGAAACAATCACACATTATAGGTTTACAGCAGTTATATCTTGCCTAAATATTGGCCTTTACGTGGTAATTTACTGTTACCATCCAACATTTTGGCTCATCCATTTCTGAAGACTTCACTTGGACTTAATTTTACTAAACCGGCCAAGAAATACTTTTCAAAAAAATGAATGGGACAAAACCCACAAGCTGCCTGCGTTTAGATTGAATGACCTAGCCCCTCCCTTGACACCTGACCAGACACAACATCTGTATTCTGCAGCTATTGTATTAAAACAAGACAGGTTGCACCTCAACAGGGCTGGGACCAATGCCCTCGCAGGGAGGTTAGGTAGTGCCGTGGTGGAGGGTTGAAACTAATTTGGCAAGGAGAGGGCAGCAGAATGAAGTGCAACTTAGGATAGTGAATTCAATGTCAAATCAGGTATAGAAAGAGAAATAAAGAGAGCGAAAGAAAGATTGGATTAAGAGAGAGAGAGAGAAAGACAAAGAAAAAGTAAAAACATTTCTTTTAATTGAAATGTTTTTTTAAAATCTCCAACAACAACTAAAATATGAAGGAATGAGGCTCCACACTTGTAATAGTTAATTTTCAGTGCCAGCGAGGTTGATTGGCAGTAATTAACACTCATCACACTGTTAAAATGGGTACTTAGACTGAAATGGACATACCCTAACTTTCTGTGGCGAGTTTAGTTCGTATCTACCATGCAAGTACAGGAACTTCACGCTGTTCAATGCGTTTGAATGGTCAGTCAGACAGCGAGATGCTGTTTTTGCAGCGCATCTCGGACAGCAACTTCTGGATTTTCACATTTAACTGCACATCTGCCCTCGCCTGAAATTGCTGTGCAATTTGCGCACAAATAATGGTGAGCGCCGTTAGCCTCACCGTTACTTTGTCATCAAATTCTGGGCCAATAGTAAGGGACAAAATTAATTGGCGCTAGGAAAAGTATTGGCTAATAAATGAAAGGCAGCTTGGATTTGTTAAAAACAAATCTTGTTTGACTGCCTTGATTGATTTCTTTGAAGTAACAAGAGGGTTGATAAGGGTAGTGTGGTTGATGTATACATGGACTTTCAAAAGGTGTTTGATAAAGTACCACCTTATATTCTTGTTAGCAAAATTGAAGCCCATGGGATTAAAAGGACAGTGGCAGTGAGGATATGAAATTGGCTAAGGTACAGAAAGCAGAGAGCAGTGGTGAATGGTTGTTTTTCAAACTGGAGGGAGGTATACAGTGGTGTTCCCCAGGATTCGTTATTAGGACCACTTCTCTTTTTGATATTTTTAATGACCTGGACTTGGGTATAGAGGGCATCGTTTCAAAGTTTGTAGATGACGTAAAACTCGGAAATGTAGTAAACAATGAGGAGGATAGTAACAGACTTCAGGAGGACACAGACAGACTGGTGAAATGGGCAGACACATGGCAGATAAAATTTCATGCAGAGAAGTGTGAAGTGATTCATTTTGGTAGGAAGAATGAGGAGAAGCAATACAAGCTAAATGGTACAATTTTAAAGGGGCACAGGAACAGCGAGACCTGGGGGTGTATGTACACAAATCTTTGAAGGTGGCAGGACAAGTTGAGAAGGCTGTTAAAAAAGCATATGGGATCCTTAGCTTTATAAATAGAGGCATAGAGTACAAAAGCAAGGAAGTTATGCTAAACCTTTTATAAAACACTGGTTAGGCCTCAGCTGGAGTATTATGGCCAATTCTGGGCACCACACTGTAGGAAGGATGTCAAGGCCTTAGCAAGGGTACAGAAGAGATTTATTAGAATGGTACCAGGGATGAGGGATGTCAGTTATGTGGAGAGATTGGAGAAGCTGGGGTTGTTCTCCTTTAGAGCAGAGAAGTTAAGAGGAGATTTAATAGAGGTGTTCAAAATCATGAAGGGCTTTGATAGATTAAATAAGAAACCGTTTCCAGTGGCTGAAGGTTCGTCAACCAGAGGACACAGATTTAAGGCAATTGGCAAAAGAACCAGAGGCGACCGGAGGGAAAAAATTATGTAGCGAGTTGTTATGATCGGGAATGCGCTAGCCTGAAAGGCTGGTGGAAGCAGATTCGATAGCAACCTTCAAAAGGGAATTGGATAAATACTTGAAGGGGGAGGAAATGTGCAGGGCTATGGGGAGAGAGCAGGAGAGTGGAACTAATTGGATAGCTTTTCCAAAGAACCGGCACAGGCACAATAGGCCGAATGGCCTCCTTCTGTGCTGTTTCATTCTATGATTCTATCCATCATCCTCAAATAATTGTATTTTGTGAGTAGAATTTATGTGAAACAGAATGTTACTTGAGTAGAATGGCAGAAGTTTGCAAGCTCTGTATATAAAGTTTCCTTGTACTCTAGGTTGTTTGTGCTCTGGTGGATTTGGGGGACGCAGCTACTGCACGAGAACGTGTTCATTTGATGCATTCTTTGTCTGCAATGTTGCTATTTATTGTAGAGGCAATTTTGAAATGGAATGGAAATTTAAGACCGTTTTTGAATATAAATGTAACAATGGTCCAGATTCTCAAATTGAATAAGTTGCACTCAGTTTTTAGGCACTAGAGTTTGAAGCCCTAACCTATAGTTTTGACCCAAGCTATACCAGGGACTCAACAAAGCAAATACAACCAGTAGAACAAGTGATGCAGATGAAATGGTCCCGGTTAATGTACTGAATTACTGTGTATTTGGACAATTACGGTGTGTTCAGCAGTGGGGGGAAAAGCCTATCCAGAAACATTTTTCAAGTGTAATTTAAGTGATCTGAGGTCTGTCGCCTTTTTATTTCACAGTGCAGATTAACATGGAGTTGGAAGGTAACAGCTTGGAATGGCTAGTGAGAAAATGCAGTCCAAAATATTGCTCCAAAAATGAGAGGGAAATGCACCAAATGAAATTTTGATTAAGAAAAAAAATGGGAGCGACAAATACTCTTGATGTTCCCCCAGTCCTCCCACTAAAAAACCTCACATCTTCTGTATGTACATAAGAACAACTTACATTCATATAGCACTTTTAACGCGTTTCACAGACGCGTAAGCAAACAAAAATTAACACCGAGCCAAAGAAGGGCACATTATGATAGATGACCCAAAGATTGGTGAAAAATAGAGGTTTTAAGGAAGGTCTTAAAGGAGGAGAGAGGTGGCGAGGTTTAGGGAGGGAATTTCAGAGCTTAGGGACTAGACAGCTGAAGGCACGGCCGCCAATGGTAGTGTGAAGGAAGGGGTTTGGACAAGAGGTCAGAATAGGAGGACTGGAGAATACACGAAGGATTGTAGGGCTGGAGGAGGGCCTCAGTTTAATGTCTCATATGAAAGATGGCACCTCTGACAGTGCAGCAATCCCTCAGTACTGCACTGAAGTGTTGACCTAGATTATGTGCTTAAATCGCTGGAGTGGGAACCCACAACCTTCTGACTCAGAAGTGAGAATGCTACCACTGAGCCAAAGCTGACTATTTGTGCTGAATTTCCACAAAATTCATCTGTTTAATGGGTTGATACTGCGTGTAGTTCGTGGCTTGTGAACATGGGTGGCTGCTGTAGTTTAGTCTTAATCAAATGTGCTCTGATTGGTAGGTAGTTAATAGTCCTGTTTCTCACCCTCAGATTATAATGATCAAGAATGAAATTAGTCAATGCAAAGCATCGGGAATATTTTTACGACTGGCGGCAGGAGGTCTAATCGCGGATAACAACATCCACTCCAATTCAGAGGCTGGTATTGATATCCGGAAGGGAGCCAACCCTTTGATACTGGTAATTAACACTTTGTTTTGCATGGCTCTTTGCTACCATTGATTTTGACTTGCAGTCAGTCTCCGTATAGCTCTTGATCCCAAACAGAAATTATTTAACCTGCGTGTATCAGAATTTACTCCCAAGTGCACAAGATTTTTTTCTCCATTTAACTCCCATTGAAAAATAGTCTTGTAGGTTGTCTCCTGTATAGTGACTGCATCACTGTGACACATCTAATAACATAGCGCGTTGCACACTTTTTACCTTTTGATGCCTGAATCTGAATTCAGCCCAAACTGATGGGATGAAAATCTCCGCCACTCTGCTGGCTGTATTGATTCTACATGAATGACTTTGGGCCTTGTTCTAGTGAGCACCAGCTCACAGCACAAAGGCGCCTCCAACTTGCGCAAATTGCCATTAAATTGGAGATCGCACTGAGAAAGGTGATGAGCAAGGCTGCTGTGGGAAATGGAAATGCCACCCCTCTGGCATTGGGGTTAAGCAATGTTGGGACAGAGAAGAGAAGCCTTACTCTCCACCTGGCCTGTATTTGGGTGTTCAAGATGGGCGAAAGCTTCACTCCGCAAAAGCCACATCCTTCACTCTAATGTGTACAGAAGGGTGCAAAAAAAAATACCAATTTTTGGATCATGCTACTTTTAATCTTGCTTTCTCCCCCCACTGTTCAAGTCTCTGGTTTTCTAATACCATGGGAAATTGGGCAGGGTGAAAACAAACCCATGTTAGACATACAACTGAGGGACCCAGATAATCAAAACTGACCTTTTCTCGTTTACTCATATGGATGTGTTGATTAGCCAGAAATCAACGGACTTTTTCCTCTTCATCCTTTTCCACCCATTTTCTTCCCCCTCTTCCTACTTTCCCAAAGGCAGGGTTTTAACTCCACGTGTACTGATTACCTTGTTCAGTTGCACATTCTTCATGTATGAAGATTGATGGTGAACATTAATAATCTATTCTGTCACGGCGTTGGGCGGGGGTGGATTACAGACAAACCCAATTCTGGCATCCGGCAAGAATCACTGGATAGTGATCGGGAGCAGGACCCGATTGCCCCTGAGGCTAATTGTAGCACCCTTCCACCACTCTTAACACTGGCATGAAGCATTTTCCCAACTTGAACATCCAAACATGGTCTAGTTAGAGAGTAAGGCTCCCTCAATTCTGACCCAACAATATTCCTTAACCCAAATCTCAGAGGAGTGCCCTAACTGTGTACACCACCCTAACCCTAGCAACACAGACTTGGTGTTGAATCGGGGGAGGTTGGGGGGATTCTGCTCTACATGGCTCAACTACTCAACCTGCTGAGCCATTGGCGAGCCACATCAGAGAGATTTTGTAACAATGTATTCAGTTTGAGTCTGAATTTTCAGAAGAAGCAGTCTCTGGTCTTTTAGTGCTGTGCGGCAGAGGTGATGGCGTTCAAGCAGCAATACTCAATTGTGGTGTTTCCCTCTTTTTTGGCTTTTCTCTGCAGTGTAACCAGATACACAGCGGCCATCGCTCGGGGATTGTTGTGCTCGGGAATGGAAAAGGCATCATTCGCAGTAATCGAATCTATGGAAATAAAGAAGCTGGCATCTACATTTTGTATAATGGAAACCCCGTGGTGAGGTGAGTGCTCCAATAAACTCTCACTTGCAGCTTCTGTCATTTTGGTCCTAATCTCTTGGGCACAGCTGTGACTCCTGGGGATTGTGTAATGTCTGACTGAGCGTTAAAGATATTTGCATGATCTGGTGTCTTCTAAATACATTTGTGGTAGCTGTGAAATTGTATTTTGTTGCTTAGCACCTGAGGTATAAATAGGCAACACAACATGTTTTTCTTGAGAGTAATTGGTGAATCTACAAATCCCAAGTTGCATTACCTCTGTTGTGTGTATATCATGAATAGTTAAATGTAATCTGCTCATCTTCATTAAAAAGTAACAGTGGAAAAAGGTATATTGTGCATTTAGACTTGTAACAAAGTCTGGGAGCCTTGATATCAGCTATTCCACTGAGTTCTGCTAAAACATGGTTTCAAAGCATCCATTTTTTTTCCGAATAGATGCTATGGAATATTCCCAAGCCGAGGTCTAACCTGGATACTGACTTTATTTACAAAGGTCAACTATAAATGACTTGTTACGATAATAAAATTGGCCATCAAACAGTTATTGGACTATAGTTACAGTATGTTTTAGCTAGGTTATAAAGGTCTACTGTGGGAAAGGTGATGTGGATAAGGTCATGAACGTATTTATGGCATCTCCAGCAGATAGTCCCAAAATTGCCGAAACCCAGGTTTCGGGCTGATGGTGCTGAGCTTTGGCTCAGTGATGGCGCTCTTGCCTCTGAGTCAGAAGGTCGTGGGTTCAAGTACCACTCCAGAGACTTGAGCACATAATCCAGACTGACACTTCAATGCAGCACTTGAAGGAGTGCTGCAATGTCATGCCGTCTTTTGGAGGAGACATTAAACCAAGATCCTGTCTGCCCCCTCAGGTGGTCCTGGCCAATATTTATCTCTCAACCAATATCACATAAATGACCAGATAATCTGTTTTTATTTCATTGCTGTTTGTGGGAACTTGCTGGATGCAAATTGGCTGCTGTGTTTCCTACGTTCCAATAGTGATTGCACATCAAAAGTACTTAATTGGCTGTGGAACATCCTGAGGTCGTGAAAGGTGCTATATAAATGCAAGTTCTTTCTTTCTTCGCTCACTCACTCACCTTAATGCGCTGAGTGTCGTTGATGTACGTGGGAAAACTTCTGGGTAACATCCCAGAGGAGAAGCACCTAATGGAGAAAGTGGTCGGAGCTAAGGCTGGAACCCTGGGGTATGGCAGTGGTGACTGTGCAGGTGTGGTAAGATATCCCCCCCCACTCCCTTAACCTCCACCAACACAGACAGTAACACTTCCTAGTCCTGTTTGTATTCAGTTGATGTGTCTCTTCACAGTGGAAATCACATTTACCAAGGACTTGCCGCAGGTGTTGCAGTGAATGAAAATGGAAGGGGCCAAATATTAGGTCAGTATGCAGCTTTACAACATGCAAAGCACTGGACTTTTTAATCAAAGACACAGATATTTAAATTGAGCACTCTGCGAGGCTATGCTTATCTTGCTGTTCTATATTATATGAAGGACTCAAGCGCACACTGCATTTTAAGAAACTGACGGAGGGTCTATTTTTATTGTGTCTTATTCTGTTTGTATAACCTTTCCCAAGTCTGATTTTATTTGCTGTATTTGAGTAAAGAGTACCTGTGTTCCCGCTCAATGTTAACAACCTTTCAACAACAAAAAAAATCCATCAGGGTAGGGTTCTCTTCCCCAAACCTCACTTGTATGCAGCTCTTGATTGCGTTCATGTTTTGATCAATTAGTTAGAGATTGGAACTCTTCCGTTAATGGAAGTACAGAAATAATTTGGGAGTGGGGTTGGGGGAGGGGGGGGGGATCATCTGTGGCTGTTCCCTGTCCAGTACTGTTGCTGGAGAAGTGTGCAGGTAAGGGCAGGATTGGGCTCAGCTGTGATACTCCTTACTGTCACATAACCTGATGACATTTACTAAATAAGAGAATGATTGAAAGCTACTGAGATGATCATGGGTGTTTAAAATGACAGTGCAGTGTTGTACGGGCAGGTACGTGCCTCAATCACTGTCCCGTTCCGAACGTAGTTTAATATGCAGCGCAATTTGCTGATGCGGCAGTAAGTTCCGCAGAGGTTCAACCCCGCCCCCGGAGATTGGCGTGAACGGATAGATGGGTAGGTTCTTCTACAACATTCAACTGGTTTTGTGGTTGTTGTCGTAATTACATATATTTCATTTCAATTTTAGAAAATATTATACGTGAAAATCATTGGGGAGGTGCGGATATTCGGCGAGGAGGGGACCCTATTCTGCGAAACAATCTTATCTGCTACGGTTATTCGGATGGAGTCGTTGTGGGCGAGCGAGGGAAAGGGTTGATAGAAGGGAACACCATATATGGTAAGGAATGCATTAGGTTATATTTCAGCTCATCTTTAAGTTTCTGTGCCCTGTGTAATCAAACCTCAAAGTAGGTTGTTTTTGCTACCTACACTAGTCTGGGTGCAGGTTGGTTAAGTATATTGAATTAAGATGTCCTGTCTGATTAATGATGTGGCACAGATCTCCTTTATGTTGACCGGGGTTTACAGAATGCAAATCAGAATTAGGTAGAATCTATAGCACAGAAACGGGCCATTTGGCCCAGCTAACCTGTGCCAGTGTTTTATACCACAGGAGCCTCCTCTCACTCTAATTACCTCTTCCCACCCTGCCCCTGTATCCACCTCAATTAGACAGATGGCTGTTCAAACAACCATTTTGCAAAATACAATAGTTTCTCTTGTTTTGATTTGTTAAAACTTCTCTTGTGGGCACATCATCCTGGAACAGTTTCTAGGTATTTTACTATAGGACAGAGAGCCCCTGGGGCACTCTCAAGTAATGAATGGTGTTGAAGTAGTTCAGTTGAAAGAGATAGAGGGGTCTTGGTAAACGCAACGTTCAACATGCCCAAACAGTACAGGGCAGCGATCAACAAAGCCAATAGGATGTTAAACTACATTGCCAAATCAGTAGACTACAAGTCAGAGGAGTTAATGTATAGTGCTCCGGTCAGACTTGTGCACTGTGTCACGTTCAACTGCTGGATGCAGTGCAGAGAAGAACCATGAGGCTATTCCCCCCCCCCCCCCCCCCCCACCCCCGTGTCAGGAGTGTGAGTTAAGGGGAAAGACTGGAGAAACCCTGGATTTTCGGCCTGGAAAGGAGGTGTCTGAGAGGTGATCTTGTAGAGCTTTACAAGATAGTAAACTGCATGGAAAAGGTAGATTGGAGAATTGCTCCAAACTAAATCATGAGAGTGAGAAAATAGGACACGGGTTCAAACTGGTAAAAAGGCAAATTTAGGACTGATGTCAGGAAGTTCTTCACACAGAATGATCAATACTTGGAATGGACTCCCAGGTAGAGTAATGAAGGTGAAAACCCTGGGATCATTTAAGAAACAATTGGATGTCGTGATGTGGAGGGGACAAAAGAGAAATGGATATATACTGCAAAGGAAAAATTTGCAGGGCTATGGGGAAGGAGCAGGGGTGTGGGACAAATTTGATAGTTCTTTCAAAGAGCCGGCATAGGCACGATGGGCCAAATGGCCTCCTGTGCTGTGACACTAAGGCCTTTCTGGCCAGTTGCCCTAAGATGGAGCAAAGAGCCTTTCTCACCTGTATTTTATCTGGTGAACACTAAAAGCAGCTTCCTTTGTTTTCTTTGCTTGACAAATTAATGGCTGGTTTATTGACTGGATGGGAACTTGTTGATGGACCCTCGCAAACTTAATCACATCATCTTCTGCCATTGCGCTGTTTTTATGTACAGGACTGCTGAATGTTCGACAAATGTGTCATTAATTCACAATGACTTCATGTAAACAGCCCCACTGTGATCAGTCCAAATTGTACTGCTGAATTCCACAGCCGTGATGAGAATGCAGTGCAGTCAACCTCGCTGATTTTAATTTGCATGGTTTCCAAATGAGTTTGTTCTGTTAACAACCTCCACTGCCATCACAAGGTCAGAGTAGGAAATTAACCTTGCTGATCAGCAGAGCTTTTACGCTTAAAGCTTATAATCATATTGAATGAAATCTGAACACATTTGAGCACCTATGTCGAATTTCTTTTGATCAGGGAGTACTGGCACTTTATTGAACAGATGCTGCTTTTTTTGCCGTACGGTTTATTTGTAAAATTAATGAGGCTTTACATTTACACAGTGGAATTGGACTCAAATCAGTCTCTTCAACTATTGAAAATGACGCATGCTAATATGTCTGTTTTATTCTAAAACTTTCATGCGTCATTTCTGGTGTGCACTATGCACAGTTCTGGTCTCCATATTATAAAAAGGATATAGAGGCACTGGAGAGGGTGCAAAAAAGATTCACAAGGATGTTACCAGAACTGAAAGGTTATAATTATCAGGAAGGATTGAACAGGCTGGGGCGCTTTTCTCTAGAAAAGAGAAGGCTGAGGGGGGTGACCTGATAGAGGTCTTTAAGATAATCAGAGGGTCTGATAGGGTAGTCATGGTGAAAATGTTTCTACTTGTGGGAAGATCAAAACTAGAGGCAATAAATATAAGATAGTCACTAATAAATCTAATAGGAAATTCAGGAGCAACTTCTTTACCCAGAAAGTGGTTAGAATGTGGAACTCGCTACCACAAGGAGTAGTTGAGGCAAATAGCATAGATGCATTTAAGGGGACGCTAGATAAGCACATGAGGGAGCAAGGAATAGAAGGATATGCTGATGGGGTTAGATGTAGAGAGGTGGGAGGAGGCTCGTGTGGCGCATAAACACCAGCATAGACCAGTTGGGCTGAATGGCCTGTTGCTGTGCTGTAGACTCGATGTAATTTCAATAGCGGGGGTTCCTTAGAGACTTGTGTTGACCCCTGTAGTTTTCTGTAAAGAGGCTGATATCTGAAAACTCTGAATAAGCAGTGGTTTTAGTGCTTCATATTGACGGTCCATCCTGTTTTAGTCTCATTAACATCCTGTCATTCAGCCAGACTTCAATCACAATGTAAAGGTGATGCTTTACTTGCTTACTTTACTTACAGTGGGTGGGAAGGGTTAAAATCCACCCCCCGCCACAGTGACCAGAACAGTCTTGGGTTCGACTCCCAATTAGTGCCAAGGTAGCCAACGCCAGCGGAATGGCAGTTGGGAAGGTCCATGTGTGTGTGCGAATGGAGTCGGTCTCAATGATCATGTCACAACACTCGCTGCCTAACCTCCCACATGAAGATCAGCTACCACACAAGGTACTGGGGGGTACTGATGGAACCGAACTCCAGCATGGGTTATACACTTCCAGAGAGAAAAGAGCAGAAAATCAAAGGACAAAGCATCTTGAATAAAGCCGTTCACTGTTTTCAGAATCTCGATTAAGAATTTCATTTCATTCGTAAATGTCTGTGCAGGTAACAAGGGCTGTGGTGTGTGGGTCATGTCCTCTAGTCTCCCCCACATTGCCAATAACCAGATCAGCCGCAACAACATCTATGGAGTGGCTGTCTTCTGTCGTAAAGATGACGCAAACGACTACCTCAACAACCAAGGAGGCAATGAGAACTTCAATGATGATGGGGAGATTGTCAACTGGGAAAACGACTTTGACAGTGATGAGGAGAGATACACGTCGCACAAGCCAATCACCGTGGCACTGATTGAGTTTAACAACATCAATCACAACGGTGGTAAGTGGATGATCAAACTTATAGCAACTTGTGTAAGTAGCTTGTCGGAGATGTGTGACCAATTGATTTCAAAGGTTGAGTATTAAATGTTTTCAGACATCCTAATTGGTCACAAAGCTAGGGTAGGATAACTTAATTTAAAAAAATTATCACAGTTTGGCTGATGGAGAATATATAATAATGGAAATTGTAAGAAGTCAGATGGCAATTATCATCCATAAAAATCATTGTTCATGGTTCGGAATATGCGGTAGATAAGCAGGGAGGATTTATGCCTCCGTTGTATCGTTGGAAATAAAACCATTACATTTCTTGTAATAAAATCATGGAAACAAAATACTCTGGTTGAGAATGTGGAACTCGCTACCACATGGAGTAGTTGAGGCAAATAGCATAGATGCTTATAAGGGTAAGATAGATAAGTACATGAGGGAGAAAGGAATAGAAAGACATGTTAGGGTGAGATGAAGTAAGGTGGGAGGAGGCTCGTGTGGAGCATTAACACCCTGTTGGGCCGAATGACCCGTTTCTGTGCTGTAAATTCTATGTATGCTTTTATACTGAATTAAACCTCATTCTCCTCGGGCTTCAATTTTTTTTTTGGAAGAGGTGCCTTTGGTGAGGTGTTTATATAACCACTAGCAAATCTCCCATGTTCTGTTCAATGTGCAATGGGTTGTGGTATAAGGACAGGGACACTATACCGTGCAAAACACAACGGGGCCAGTTTTTGTCTACTGGTGTAAGTCAGTTAAATCGTTAAGAATGGTAGGGGGTCATTTTGACTTTGACATAAAACCAGGCAATATCGGTTCAGCCGCTCATTCTACATTCTCCCGATTTTCATTTCCATTGACTTCAATTACCCCCCTGTAATGTGCGAACAGCACCCAAAATTCCTGGATCAGTCCCCTGGGAGGGGAAAATTGTGTGCAAGTAAAATGTAAAAGTTGGGGGTTAAAATTCAACTTTGGTGGGGCGCAGCACAGGCGGTGGCAGATCAGCTGCCCATTATACAACCTGCCCAATTTTCCTTTCCTTTTGGCCGGGGTGTATAATGGACGGCCGAACTGCCACTGCCCTTGTTTTGCTCCCCCATTGGAGTTGGAATTTTATCCTCCCCCCATATTGACAATTAAATGAAAGTGTCACAACAGACGTGACAGAAATTCTGAAAGATTTTAGAAAGTGTCATCTCAACAATTAGCAGCCTTTGCCAAGGCTGAAGGGGCAGGGAATTGAGAAGTGATAGTGAAAGGAAACATCGTGTGTACGCACAAGTCCGCAGGCAAGTAACTGAGCAGCTCAGCCCCCTGTTTGACTGCTGCTGCATGAGGTGGTTGCGAGGGAGTTGTACTCTGTGTCCTTCCCTCACCCCATTTCCATAATTCCCCATTGCAGCACGCCTGGAAGGAGGTGGAGGCACATTTGAAGCCGCGGGTGTCCAGTAGGGCACTCTGCCGTCCCTATGATGCGTATTAGATGTTGCCACACAGACGTTTGCAGTTTTGCAGCGACTGAGTGGAAAATAGCTTTTCTACATCTGAGGAACTCAGATGGCAATTATCATCCATAAAAATCATTGTTCATGGTTCGGAATATGCGGTAGATAAGCAGGGAGGATTTATGCCCATTTGTCCGTCACTTTATTCAATGTATATCCTCCTTTGTGAATAGACCAGCACACTATTATTGCTGTGAGGATTTGAGCCTTGTGGATGTATGGAGAAGGTGCCAGCCCCTAGCCTATTGGGTTTCATCTAATGCACTGCTCTCAACCTGATTGTTCATTTTGCCACTTATTCATGATGTCTCAATAGATCCCTTGTAGGATTGCATCTGTCCCTGCCTCTGATCTAGGAGTACAGGGTGTGTTTGATAGTGCTATCTGATCATCTTTGGCACTCCATTAAGGGCTCCCAAAAAGGTTTGCGTCTTTACCATCTCAATATCTTTCTTTTGGATGCTCAACGGTTGTTTCTTTGTGTATGTTCTCATCTTACCTAACAGCACTGTGGGAGTACCTTCACCACATGGACTGCAGCAGTTCAAGAAGGCAGCTCACCACCACCTTCTCAAGGGCAATTAGGGATGGGCAATAAATGCTGGCCTTGCCAGCGATGCCCACATCCCATAAATGAATAATAAAAAAAAAAATATCTACAACTCCTTGGAATCTTTCCATGGAACTATGGCCCATGAGGAGCACTAAGGTGCTTTATCTCTTGTGGTATTAATTGTTCCAGGATAGAGGTATTAACTTGAATATTTTATGCAATCTGCTAAATGCGTCTCTCGTGGCATAGTTGAAGGTTCATAGGGTGTCAAGTGGCTTCCCATCATCTCAGCACTGACTCAAAGCTACTATAGAACTGACTGCTCTCTCATCCTGTCTCCGCCATCGTTGTGGTAATCAGAGTTGAAAAAGTTATGGCACATTATTGGCGGACTGGCCTGAGAGTTTGATTGGCGGCCTGCAAGACCTCCATTGATCCCCAAATGCATTCTGTTGTCTCCAACAAAGTAAGATGCCTGTAAGTAAACATGAACTGTCATGTCTGGAAGGTAGCAAAGCAATTTGAATCCAGTAAATGTTTAACTATATATAAAGTGGTGCCCACTGGAAGGCTTTCAATGTACTGTTGAGATGGTATCCAGTGTTGTGGATCCATATGGTTCGCAGTATGGATTGTTGTCTGGGCTGTCACTTTTTAATTAAGCTGCTATAAAGGCCGAGTGCATCCTTGATACATTCTCCCACCATTAACTTGCCCCAGTAGTATGGTGCTTAGGCTTTTGTTTTGTTCTCAGGATGCACTTTTCATGCAAAGGGTAGTGGAAATCAGGTACTCTCTCTCCTGAAAGGCTGTGGATACTGGGTCAATTGAAATTGTTAAGACTGAGATCGATTAAATTTTGTTGGGTAAGGGATATGGATCAAAGGCAAGTAAATGGAGTTGAAGTACAGATCCGCCATAATCTAATAGAATGGCAGAACAGGCTTGAGCGTCTGAATGGCTTACTCCTGTTCCGATGTGGGTGATGCTGGCCAGACCACATTTATTGCCCATCCCTAGTTGCCCTGTGAAGGTAGTGGTGGGCCTTCTCCTTGAACTGCTGCAGTCCTTGTGGTAATGCTGCCCCCATAATGGTGCTATTGGAATTATCAGAGCATTTGGATAGAACTTCAGCTGTAATGCCATCAGGTTGGTTATAGAAAGAGATTATTAATTGCACACCCTGTGCGTTTATCACTACTGTAGTTTCATGTGCTGACTGTCCTTTTTCCTCTAATTTCTTCTCAACAGCTGCTGGACTCTACATAAAAAGCAGCGAGACACTGAACATAACAGCCAACGCAGTCCATGCCAACCATGACAATGGGATTGCAGTTTATCAGAGCAGTCAATTCACCCACATCACAAACAACAGCATCACCTGCAACAGTGTAGGTGGAGTTCTTGTAGAAGCAGGATGCAAAGTTGAACTTCGGGGCAATGGTATCTATGACAACAGCAGCCATGGTGTCACCTCAAAGGGAGAAGGGACTGTCTTGGAGAATGACATCCTGGGAAACCATGGGTGTGGCTTACAGCTACTCGAGAACGCAGATATGAAGGTGGGTTCTCCATCAGAATTTTAAACTGTCTTTAGTGATCTTTGAGGACCAGACCATTGTTTTCTATGAACATGCAGTTGCAGTATTTTGTGTCTATAGAGTGTAACCCGAATATGCCTCCATCTCTCCGTGCTGCTTACTTTTGGCTGCATTACCCGTCAATGTTAAAATACCCCGTGCCTCTTTTTTACTGCAGTAGGTGAGTTATGTACTGACTCCGAAACTCTGGTCCCCAATTAAAATTGGGGCCAGTTAATTACTTTTGAAGTGCAGTCACTGTTGTTTTATAGGCAAACGCGGCCGCCATTTTTACACACAGCAAGGTCCCACAAACAGCAATGACCAGATAATCTGCTTTTAGTAATGATGGTGTTTAAATATTGGCTAGGACACTGGGAGAACTCCTCAACTCTTCTTTGAACAGTGCCTTTGGATCTTTTACATTCACCTGTAAGGGCAGACGAGGCCTCGATTTAATGTCTTATCAGAAAGACTGCACTAAAATGTCAGTCTAGATCATGGGCTCAAGTCCTAGAATGGGGCTTGAACTAATGCCCTCTGGCTCAGAAGCACGAGTGCTACCACTGAGCCAAGGCAGATATTTGCAGATGCTGCTAGAAAAGTGACTTTCGGGGAAAAGTGCCGAACGTTGTGTGCTAACCACCCCCAGGAGGCTGAACATTTTAGTTATGGAATGCCTGGGTATGAGAGAACAGTGCTGCACAGTCTTTCTATAAGGATGTTGAAGTGCATCCACACCCGATGTTGTTGAAATTTTATTCAGCATGGAGCCTGGCCTCTCCGTACAGCACTGCTTTGGAATGGCTGTATCCGCCACCTCCCGCCAAACTCACCCACCCTGAAGGGAAAACAACCCACGCCAAACTCTGTCGCTGCAGCCGCAATTGAAAATCAACTTAAACTTTAAGCTGCAGCAACAGCTTTCAAAATCCCTGCCCCCTCCCTCTGCACTACTGGTACACTGCCCACCTCCGGGTCGGAACCCAGTGCACAGATGGAAATTGCTGGAACTCCAAAACGCAGTTGGATGTAAGAACATGTGAGTGGGGTGGATGTGCAACATACACCCCCTGACAGATGTTTGGGGGTGGTGGAATATCTAATTTCTGAAGTAGAGGCAGGGACAGAAACAAACAGGCCTTATTCACCTGCTGACAGTTCTCCGGGTTGAACCCAAACATTACTGCAGAAGAGACTTAAGTTTAATGATTTGTTCGTCTGCGATCTGGGCTGTTACTAGGAGATCCAGTCGGAGGCTGTCCTTCTGAGTCAGTTGCCAGAGAGCTGTGTGTCATATTTTCCGATGTGTTCCTAGCTGTTTGATGATGGTTTGAAAAGTGTTGCTTATACATTATAAGGGTGTTGCCAAGCCTCTACCCTTGCAGCAACATCAAACCTCGAGCGTCGCGATAAACAAAAGCTGTCTTTCCAGGGCATCCTCATTTACATTTTATAACTGTAGTAAATGGAGATTGAGGCTCCTTCTTGCTAAAAGTTTTTTTTATATATATTTGTATCACAAGCCTGCCGATTTAATGATTTGGAGTTAGAAGGAAGAAATTACTTGCATTTATATAGCGCCTTTCATGACCGCAGGACGCCCCAAAGCGCTTCACAGCCAATGAAGTACTTTATTGAAGTGTAGTCACTGTTGTAATGTAGGAAATCGCGGTAGCCAATTTGCATACAGCAAGATCCCACAAACAGCAATGAAATAAATGATCAGATAATCTGTTTTAGTGATGTTGATTGAGGGATCAGCTAGGACACCAGAAGAACTCCCCTGCACCTCTTTGATATAGTGCCATGGGATCTTTACGTCCGCCTGATAGAGCAGACAGGGCCTTGGTTTAACACCCCATCCGAAAGACGGCACCTCTGACAGTGTAGCACTCCCTCAGTACTGCCCTAGTGTGGCAGCCTGAATTATGTGTGCAAGTCTTTGGAGCAGGGCTTGAACCCTTCTAACTCGGAGGCGAGAATGCCACTGAGCCACAGCTGACGCCTTGGTTGCTACATATCTACGCAAATTCCAGATTCTCATTTCTAACAATCGTCTCTTTTTTTAAGTATTCCATCTGACATTACAGCCGACTCTTATTAATTCAAAGTTGCTTTTGATTCGAAAACAATTTAATTATCCATTAGTTTGAATTAAGCAATTGAAATAAAACAGTGCAAAAGTGTGGGGGTTTTTTCTCTCGATTTCAGTTTGAATTAACATAATTTGAATTAAGCAATCAATTTACGAGGCGTAAACTGTTTATCGGGAGCTTTGTGAATGTATCTGAGCATTACTGTGGGATGGGAACGGTCTGTGAGTTAACACTTCGATGTGCTTTGCTTCAGGTGACAAAGAACAGAATCCAATCTCTTCACGACTATGGGATTGCAATCTTGGACCAAGCTAAGGGAGCAGTGCAAGAAAATCAAATCTTCAGAGGAAAAATAGGGAAGACCATTTTAGAGAAAACGGAAAACCCAGAAAATTGTACTGTCCAGAGCAATGAAATTTTAGCCTGCAGCAAAAAGTAAGATCTTGTTGTTTATAAGTTATTTATATATTTTTTAATTTCCCTTGGGCACAGACATGATGGGCCGAATGGCCTTCTGCTGTGCTGTCATTTCCCCAACCTGCTTATTTTCTTCTCTCTGTGCTCTCCCACCTTCTCAGGCTGAGATAGCTTAGGTGAGATCTTCCATCTCAGGGCTCTTATTTCGCTCCCCCCAACCCATGAATTGCAGCCCTATATAAAAAAAAAAACACCATGTAATGTATCTCGTAGGACTGATACATATGAAATGAATTGTTCAGCAATCCTATTAACTTGCCTGTTTTCAACTTTGGGTGAAACCTTTTATAATTAAAGTAATAGAAAACCACCTCAACAGCAACTGTAGTGACCTTCAGCTGTTCTTGGGATGTGGGCAGCCCATTGAGTGCCAAGGAGGTGGCGGGACTTCTGATTTTAAAGAAGGAATTTGCATTTATATAAGCATCTTTCACAACCTCAAGACATGCCACTGCGCTTTACAGCCAATGAATTACTATTGAAGTGTAGTCACTGTTGTAATGTAGGGAAACGTGGCAGCCAATTTACACACAGCAAGACCCCATAAACCTGTTTTTTAGTGATGTTGGTTGAGGAATAAACATTGGCCAGGACACTGGGAGAACTCTCCTGCTCTTCTTCGAAATAGTGCAATGGAATCTTTTTGTCTACCTGAGTATGAGCCTAGTGCATCAGTGAAATCATATTTCCTTTGTCTGGCTTCGAAGGACAAATATTTTTAGTCATTCGCTTGAAGTCCTCCAAACCTCATAAATCACTACAGTAGAGATGGAAATAGAGCCTGATCATGTGAGGTAGCACAGCTTGAGGTATGTGGCAGCCCTGCTCGAGTGTTGGGAGCATTGGAATATCAGAGCCAGGGAGCTTGTGGCAGCTCCCCAGCAGCTGAGCTGTGAGGCTTGTTCACTCTTCTCATCGTAGCTTTAACACTTGAGGGCTGGGTAAGTTTTAACAAAATACCATAAAATGGATCCTGTCCACGCACTCCTACCCACACTGGCTCTGCTTCTATTGTTGGACCCCTAACTATAAATTCACTGCATAGCAATCACCCTGCTTTATTTTGTCACCTCCCCAGCCTTAGAGGAAGGGGAGATGCATGCCAAGCCTAATTGGTGCTGCTGCGATTCAGATCGGTTAAGTCAGTAGAGCCCAGAGATTGAGCGTGGGATCTTCCTGTGCTGCGCCAGACGGTATATTTCCATCTACTGAAACCATTGGGGGAGCTTCAGGAGTGCTTGAAACTGTTTGGTCCTTTATATAGGCAGCTCTCAGTTAGGAGTTTACTAGTATGGTATGACTCTAATAGAAGTTTAAAGTTATTAAAATTCCTGGTCTAAACCCTCCCTTAACATTAATACACTGGTAAAGATGCACGTGCTGGCCACAGTTTAGGCACTTACTCCGTTCAGCCCGATCTGCCTACAGCCTACTGAACTCGAATAGTGAAATTGGGATTTGAGTCAGTGCTGTGAGTGGAAAGGTGTTGCACTCTGAATTTCAGCTAGGCTTTTCTCATAGAAGTGGATCTCAGAGCAAATGCACAGAGTTTTGAACGGCGTGGGCTCAATTCAAGGGCTTGATATCTCGATAAGTTAACCAATCTAGCACACCCTGTGGTGATCTGCACTTGAAGGTGATGAGGTTCGGAGGGGGCTCTAGAACAGTGTGGCATCGGTTGTTTTTCAGACTGGAGGAAGGTATGCAGTGGTGTTCACCAGGGGTTGGTTCTAGGACCACTGCTTTTCTTGATATATATTAATGACTTGGACGTGGGTGTACAGGGCACAATTTCAAAATTTGCAGATGACACAAAATTTGGAAGTATAGTGAACAGTGAGGAGGATAGTGATAGACTTGAGGAAGACAGACAGGCTGGTGAAATGGGCGGACACGTGGCAGATGAAATTTAACGCAGAAAAGTGTGGAGTGACATATTTTAGCAGAAAGAATGAGAAGAGGACATAAATTAAATGGTACAATCCTGAAGGGGGTGCACGATCAGAGAGACCTGGGGGTATGTGTGCACAAATCGTTGAAAGTGGCAGGGCAGATTGAGAAAGCAGTTACAAAGGCTTATGGGATTCTGGGCACCACACTTTAGGAAGGATGTGAAGGCCTTAGAGAGAGTACAGAAAAGGTTTACGAGAATGATGCCAGGAACGAGGGACTTCAGTTACGTTGATAGACTCGAGAAGCTGGGGTTGTTCTCCTTGGAGCAGAGAAGATTGAAAGATTTGATTGAGGTGTTCAAAATCGTGAGGGGTC
Source organism: Squalus acanthias (assembly GCA_030390025.1). Taxonomy (NCBI): domain Eukaryota; kingdom Metazoa; phylum Chordata; class Chondrichthyes; order Squaliformes; family Squalidae; genus Squalus; species Squalus acanthias. The sequence goes on along the minus strand of CM059425.1, from coordinate 225,390,765 downwards.
TGGACAGAGTAGATGGAGAGAAACTGTTCCCATTGGCAGAAGGGTCAAGAACCAGAGGACTCAGATTTAAGGTGATTGGCAAAAGAACCAAAGGCGACGTAAGAAAAAACTTTTTTACGCAGCGAGTGGTTAGGATCTGGAATGCACTGCCTGAAAGGGTGGTGGAGCCAGATTCAATCACAGCTTTCAAAAGGGAGTTAGATAAGTATCTGAAGGAAAGAAATTTGCAGGGCTGAAGTGCTCTTGCAGAGAGCCAGCATGGGCTCGAAGGGCCGAATGGCCACCTTCTGTGCTGTAACCATTCTATGATTCTCTGACCCACACTCCCTTCGAGCTCAGTACCCTGTCGGCAGTGCGGGATTGGTTAATTTACCTTTAGAGAACCACAAGATAGAAAAGCTAAACAAAGGAAATATGAAAGGAACAATTTCATTCTGAGCAGAAAGTGAATCTCTGAATCACAATCATTTACTCCAGTTTACTTTTGATGTCCGCGTAGCACAGGCCCCACCTGATTCTGACGGGCAAGCTACTTCCGAAGCTATTGGTTTCTCTCCCAAACCCTTCGACTATTCTCATTTTAAATAAAGGCCTAAATGTATTGCATGCGATTGTGTAAGTTCAGAAAAATGTCATCCAGATGGGATTTGAAGACAAGAGTACAAGTTAATTTTGTGCGGATGAGGAGATATTTTGTTTAGATGACATCCATGGCTTTCATTGAGGTTTAAGGATTGGAAATGGCATTTACCTGCTATTCCTTGGTACTGTGGTTATTGTCTTTTTTTTTAAGTGGGAAATCAATGAGACACATCTGCGTCTGTATCAACACAATTCTGCTTTTAACAAAAAGCTTATTATCTACTTTGCTGTTTTCATATCTTCGCATTCTTCCCTTGGAGCATAGTGTGAAGTAGTGGAAGGATTTGCAGGCTGATTAACAGTCTGACAGGCCACAATGTGAACACTCCTTCCGTGGCCGTAACCATCTTACGGTTAGTCCTATACAGTGGAAGGGTATTTGAGCTCCCACAACTCATGTTATCTACTGATAGAGGACATTAAACAAGATGTAGGTTCAGGGCTAGTTGTGACACCAAAGTGTGACTACATGCAGTTTGTATGCAGTCCCCATCGCTAATAGCGGGCGCGTTGGTGCTAACCTGATTTGTCCGCTATACCCGTTGGCTGGTTTATATGCAGTCCTGTAACTACCTTGGAGCGCTTGCCATGATGAGTCGCATATATCTAATCCTTTTTCAATTGGTATTGCTAACTACTCCACTCCCTGTCTCGCACAACATTGTAAGGTTCTTGATCTGGTCTTGACATTATTCCTCTCAAGTATGTGTGGGGGAAATATCTGACCACCTTTCATCTTGCTTCTTGGACGATTTAATGAATTTGATTCAGCCAAGGTAGCAGGGAAACTTGATTTGCTTCAATAACTCCCCTTCATTCTACATGTTTATGATAAAAATTAATGTAGACGTGATCTACATAATTTGCGATTATAAGTCAACCATGGATTGCAAACTGTAACCTGATGCTACTTAGAGGGGATTAAGTATACGAGGTAATTGTACCTTAACGAGGTGCAAATTTACTGAACACCTGTTACTGTTCGAAATAGCCGGGACACTTAACGCGCTGTAAGCGGTGACTTTGTAATTGACAATAATGTTGATGGAAATTGGTTAGTGCTATTTGCCTGATTTAAACGTGGGTGGTGTAAGTGTTGGGGACTGTATATCCACGATGAGCTCCAAACCTACAGTTTAAAAAAAAAAAATTTGATAGTGAATCGTGGCAAGACAGCACTGTTAATGTATTGGAGGTTTTATATGCTTTACACTCCATTACTACTGTTTGGTACTGGTCAGTGTTCAGTCCTTCTACAATACAGCATCTTTTCAGCAAACAAGAAATGATAGATTCTCAAAGTCATCCTTTAAGAATGAATAAGGTTCATCATTCAGCTTTCTCTACAAGACTGAGTAATGGTTGCCTCATTGTATCAGCCTGTGGGTTGAACGCCACCGCTCCTTGTGTTCTGTGACAAGTGAGATCTGTAAACAACATTCATCTTTTTTCCTTAACGGAACATTTCTGTTAGTTCTTGCAGATCTGGTGTAGCCTGGAAACTGGACAACCCTCCAGCGAGGCCACTTGTCGATGGATCAAATCGAGCCACCTCCACGGTCAAGACCAGTCAAAGAGTTGCATCCATGACCACTCGGATAGCTGCAAGGGTCGAAGGGGGCTGCCATGACAACGGAAGCATTTTCTGTTCCATTCTTTAATGATGAAAATCAACATCGGTACAGAACGTGCCACAGAAAAAAGATTTAATGCCTCAGTTCGTGTATCAAATGTGCTTTCAGTAATGGACAAGAAACTTGGGGCACACCTTTTGTTAATTCACTGCTTTACAGGTTATCTTGAACTTAATATAATCAAATGAACAGCATGACTGTTGACTTTAACCTCCATTTGGAGTTTAATAATATGGTGCAACCCTCTAATAGAAGCTTAAACCTGCTTATTAAAGTTCCTGGTTTCGTACCTCAGTCTGCATTATTAACAGCTGCCAATCTTATCCGTGTATTTTGACTCCAGGCCGGTATGCAACAAGGAAAACCCTTTACCCTGAACCTGAATGTTTCCCAACCTGTGACATCTACACAGAAATAAGATATTTCCCCTAACATTTCAACGGGTAATGGTTATGAATGGAATTCCACCGATTTGAGAACCTGCAGAACATTTCATTTTGTGTTAGTTAAACTTGTTTTTAATTTTCTTTGTGGACTAGTACTGAATTCCTCCTAAAGTTTTATTATCTTTAAGAGTAAAAGAACGTTTGAGACCTTGGTTACACTGGACCCTGCTGTATGTGCCGAGGTGGACAAAAACATTTTTAAGGAGACTTTTTACATTGTGCGCGTCCCCTGAATCCTATGGTGTGGTACTTCGTCATGGAGAACAGGAAGGTCTTGGGTTTGAACCCTGGTCAGTAATGTGGTACACAGAAGAAGCATTGCTGATGTGAAATCAGCTCCCTGACAGGGACCTAGTTTAGAGGTTAAGCTCCCTGATGCTGGTCACTTTGCTAAATACTGGAGCTTAAGTTGTGATTGGTGCATCCTGGGTGTGCCAGGATAACCCAAGTATATGAAAATGTTTAGCGATTTCTTCTGTGAGCTATGTCGTGAAGCCATTTATAAAGAATGCTTGTACGATTTAGCTGCACGTAGCATGCGGAGGAAATCTCCCCCTGGCCTTACTCCATTCCGATTCCGGATTCTCAGGCGTGAGGGGGCTGCAGGTTTCTATGGACCGAAGGAAGAGTCACCCAGGCCCCTGTTGCATCTCTCTCTAGGCTGGCTTCAGAATGATGTCGAGGGAAACCCCAGAGGCCAATTGAAAGGGAAAAAATATTTTAAGCACCACCTTATGGAATTTCAGTTAAACTCGACTGCGTATAGTCAGTGTTTATAGTCAATCCATTTCAAATCATCTGCCAAACAGAACTACAGCTGATTAGAGTGATCCAAGTCTTGGTAAAATATTGGCCCTGAAATTCCACAGGGTTTTTAAACTCTAGTGAGGGACCGGCAAAAACTTCCAAAGAAAAGGTGTTAATGGCCACCCTCAGCCGTTTCCCTGGAGGTTCCCCCTGACCTCCCGTCAGCGTAGGATTCCAGTAGAATCCTGGTGGAATTTCAGGGCCACCGTGTAGGTATTCAATACCGTGTAGGATGAGTTTCCACAGCGGTTTTCCCACTTGTACAGTGACTTGGCCATTTTTCTGGGGTTTCCGTAGCTCTTCTACCAAAGTTACAGGAGCGGTGGTGAGAGAAAGAAAACTCCTGCGGAAACTCCCCCACCCCTTGCAGGATTGGGGAAAATGCTTGCTTTTAGACTTACGCATCCCTGTCTTATTTGGATGACTCCAAAGGGAGAAACTTAAAATAACACTTGAGTCAGAATTTGAACAGCTGCCTCACACTTGCCAGCAGTGACAACCGTTTCTCTGTCCAGCTCAGTGAGTAGATTGTATGATGCTGCATTCACGTTTAAAAATTGAACTGGGAAGAAAAAAATTGGCAAAGCGTCATAACATAATTGTTGAAAATCTAGAAACCTGGGGAGTAAAATGCAATGGGGGCACGAAACAGGCGATAGTGGATCGCCCGGCCATTATACACATTATCCGCTTTAAGGAAAGGAAAATCAGGAAGCGTAAATATCAGCTGGGGCGTATAACTGGCAACCGATCTGCGACTGCCCGTTTTGCACCCCAACCGAAGCTTAATTGTACCTCCATATGTTTTAGACAAGTCTCAAATTTTGGAGCTCCATTCATTGTTGATCCAATCGTTCTTTTAAAATTGGTTATCCATGGACTGAGTTTAATTCCCTAGGTTCTATACCATTTAGTAATTCTCTTGAGCCTTCCTGTAGATTGGCAGACAACTATCAAAACACCATTGCTATTCATTACCTTTTTTCCTGTTGGCTTGTAATGAAAAATAAATATTTTTTCTAATCCCATCTCACATGAAGCCTCTGATTTTACATTTACAAATTGGTTCAATTTGGGGCATAGGATTTGGAACCATATTGTATTTCAATGCAAAACAAAAGGAAGTCGCATTTTTATAGCACCTTATCACTTCCTCACGATATCTAAATATTCACAACCAATCAATTACTTTTTGAAGCGTAGGCAAACGTGGCTAGCAAGTTTCCACACAGCAAGGTTCCACATGAATTGCGTTAGTCTTTTTTAGTGATATAGGTTGAGCGATGAATGTTGGGCAGGATATTGGGAGAACTATCCAGCTCTTGTTCATATAGTACCATGCACCTGAACAAGCAGATGGAGCTTCAGTTTAAAATCTCCATCCAAATGACAGCACCTCCAACAGTGCAGCACTCCCTCAGTACTGCACTGAAGTGTCAGCCTAGATTATGGGCTCAAGTCTCTGGAGTGGAGCTTGAATCCACTAAGAGAAGACGGTGCTAACAACTGAGCCAAGCTGACACAAAAACAAGTAAATATTTGATATGAACAGTTGAATCATTTGTACCGAACCTTTCTCTATTGATTCCATCAGAACTTAGCGTCAGAAATAGTAACCGTAGATTGCTCCCCTTCAAGTGTGGCAGTGACGTTCTTCAATTGAAAAGATGCACTGCACTTCAGGAGTAAGAAATTAATAAATTGTGAAACCCTGCAATTTGTAACCGAGACCCTCCAGGCCTCCACGTGCCCTTTCTTTATTGCAGGTGGATGTAAAAGATCCCATGGCACTTTTCAAAGAAGAGTTATCCTGGTGTCCTAACCAATATTTATCCCTCAAACAACACCACTAGAACAGATGGTGGGAGGGTAACAGCAGCTGGGCACAGTGCACGTGATGAAAGCGCCCAACTGGCATCATGCTGCTTCCCTCCCCTCTCGAAAGCAAAGATAATGGCATTTACGAACATACATACGAATTAGGAGCAAGAGTAGGCCCTTCGAGCCCGCTCCGACATTCAATAAGATCATGGCTGATCTGATTACTCCACATTCCCGCTTACCCCCGATAACCTTTCACCCCTTTGCTTACCAAGAATCTATCTACCTCTGCCTTAAAAATATTCAAAGACTCTGCTTCCACTGCCCTCTGAGGAAGAGAGTTCCAAAGACTCACGACCCTCTGTGAGAAAAATTTCTCCTCATCTCGGTCTTAAATGGGCGACCCCTTATTTTTAAACAGTGACCCCTAGTTCTAGATTCTCCCACAAGAGGAAACATCCTCTCCACATCCACCCTGTCCAGACCCCTCAGGATCTTATACGTTTCAATCAAGTCACCTCTTATTCTTCTAAACTCCAGCGGATACAAGCCGAGCCTGTCCAACCTTTCCTCATAAGACAACCCGCCCATTCCAGGTATTAGTCTAGTAAACCTTCTCTGAACTGCTTCCAATGCATTTACATCCTTCCTTAAATAAGGAGACCAATACTGTACACAGTACTCCAGATGTGGTCTCACCAATGCCCTGTATAACTGAAGCATAACCTCCCTACTTTTGTATTCAATTCCCCTCGCAATAAACGATATCTTAAATTAGGAAAGCTAATAGAATGTTGAGGATGGGATTGGGCTTGGTTATGATGCTCTCCATGGAGTCCAGCTCTGCAGGAGCACAGGAGAAATTTGGATGAGAAATCTAATTAAACCCTTTTATCAGTAAAATTATTCTCTACCTCCATTTCCCTCCAGAAATGACATTTTAAATGTATTTTTCAAAAAATCATACTGAAAGTTATTCTGATGTCAGTTGATGTACTAAATTAGAATATGGAAAGACACCATCTGTCTGCCTTTTTTTCTTCCTCGCTGCCGCAGTGGTTTTAGCAATTTAGGATCTGTTTCTTAATGTTTTAAATAATTAGCAGTTACCTTTTCCAACCATCAGCAAAGCACGGATGAATAATTAGTTGATTTCAAAATTCACCTGTAGCTGTTACAAAGGGGCATAACTATAAGGTGCATGGGGGGAGATCTAGAAGGGATGTCCAAGGTAGATTCTTTACTCAGAGTGGTTGGGGTGTGGAATGGACTGCCTGCTGTGATAGTGGAGTCGGACACTTTAGGAACTTTCAAGCGGTTATTGGATAAGCACATGGAGCACACCAGAATGATAGGGAGTGTGATAGCTTGATCTTGGTCTCGGACAATGCTCGGCACAACATCGAGGGCCGAAGGGCCTGTACTGTGCTGTACTGTTCTATGTTCTAACTGGTGTTCTATTTTGAAAACCAAACTAACAAACATCAACTCTCTCTCTCTCTCCCCCTCAGCTTAATGCAAGTTTTGGAATATAAAATCAAAGCTTACAACAAGTGTGTAATCAGAAGTATCCACTTTCTCATTCTGTTCCACACACACTCACTTTAAACACAACAAAACGATTTTGAAATGTGATCCTGTTTCTCAAAATGGTTTCAAGAAAACTACTGAATTGTACTGATGCATCCTGGTAAATTAGATATACGAATCTTCTTAGGCGGAACCGAGGATGACTTGCTTCCACACTAAAGATGAGTTCTCAGGTGACCGATGAGTCCAATGCGGGACCTACAGTCTCTGTCACAGCTGGGGCAGACAGGGGTTGAAGGGGCGGGTGGGTGGGGTGCTTGGGTTGACGTGCGCTCCTTCTGCTGTTTGCGCTTGGCTTCCGCTTGCTCCCGGCGAAGAGACTCGAGGTGTTCGGCGCCTTCCCGGATGCTTCTCCACTTTGTGCGGTCTTGGGCCAGGGATTTCCAGGTGTCGGTGGGGATGTTGCACTTTTTCAAGGAGGCTTTGAGGGTGTCCTTGAAGCATTTCCTCTGCCCACCTGGAGCTCTCTTGCCGTGTCAGAGTTCTGAGTAGAGCGCTTGTTTTGGGAGTCTCGTATCGGGCATGTGGACGATGTGGCCCGTCCATCGGAGCTGATCGAGCGTGGTCAAAGTTTCGATGCTAGGGATGTTGGCCTGAGCGAGAACACTGACGTTGGTGCGCCTATCCTGCCAATGGATTTGCAGGATATTGCGGAGGCAGCGTTGGTGGTACCTCTCTTTGAGGTGCCTGCTGTACATGGTCCATGTCTCTGAGGAATACAGGAGGGCGGGTATCACTACTGCTCTGTAGACCATGAGCTTGGTGCTGGGTTTGAGGTCCTGGTCTTCAAACACTCTTCCTCAGGCGACCGAAGGCTGCACTGGCACACTGAAGGCGGTGTTGGACTTTGTCATCGACATCTGCCCTTGTTGACAGTAGGCTCCCGAGGTATGGAAAGTGGTCCACGTTGTCCAAGGCCTCGTCATGGATTTTACACATTTCTACACATGCTCAGACTGCACAATCCAAATTCAGCTCTTACCATCACAGCTCTGGGGAAAAATATCAAGTCTGAGCCTGGGCTTTTGAGAAAGGCTAAGGTCTTCAAGGGAAAACTTTAATAAAAGCATTGAGAGACATAAGATAATTCACTGGATCCATTTAATCATGTTATTGTAAAATATATATTTTTAAAATTATGTTTGTACTTATTTTGGGCATTCAAAATTTGTTGGAGAAAAAAAATTCAGAAAGCCTGAGTAATTTGTAGGAACAGAGTGGCCAGATTACACAATCCCAGGATAATATTGTCTCACTATAAAACAACAGCTAACATGCGTCCCATGACACCTTTAACTTTGAAAAACCTATCACTGCACCACCTACAGGAGTAATAGGTACCTATCAGTTTTCAGTAAAACATGTGGCCCATATCCTGAATTTGATATATAATAGATTGCACTCATCAAAGTGAAGATAACATAATTGAGGAATAGAACACTTTTGATATCCATTGTCAGAACTACAGGTTATTTATAACACACCCCACTACCAGGGCGATAATCTGGCAGAGCAGTTGTAGAGCCCGACTGATCTTCAACGCACTGAAATCAACAGGATGAAAATTGGGTGGGTTCTACAAAGGGCAGGTGATCCACTCCGCCAGATTACCACCATGGCAGTGAAGGGAAATTAGTCCCCAGTCACTATATCCATCTGATGCCTGACGTGTCCCCTTGTCCTCCTCAACGCACCCGATGGCTTTGCTCACTCTCTGCCCCTTCTCTCTCTCTAAAAGAGTAGGAAGGTTCAGCCTGCATGAATACATACCAGGAATCTAGGAAAGGAGCTTCCAATCTCAAACATAATTCTTTTAAAAGTGCCTGTACATAAAGCAAATGTATTAACAAAAATTATTTGTGTACCAGGCCCATATGGGCATCTGCTGATTTCGAGCCACCTTTACACGAAGTATGGAGTGGTGCAGTAAAGGAAAATACAATTATTTTGGCAGTCTAGTAAACCGCACCACAATCCACACAAGCCTTGTGTACTCGCAACATCCAGATTACTGAACACTCAAAAGCAGTACAACAATGCTCTCAAACCCAAAGCTTCAGTTTGAACCTCAGACAACCCAAGCAACATCTGCTGAGAAAAAGCAGTACTGCAAGAGAAAAAGCTGCTGCAATATGAATTTACGTTCACTTAGAGCAGAGAAGCTTCGGGGGAGATTTAATAGAGGTGCTCAAAATTATGTGGGGTTTTGATAGAGTAAATAAGGAGAAGCTGTTTATAGTTAGAGTTTAATCCCACTCTGTGCAGTCTGCACAGAGTGGGATTAAACGGAGTGGACTTGAACAGAGTGCTTTGGTTGGGAATTTGGAAAGAGTGGGAATTTGGAGGAGAGGGAAGGAATTGTTGCTTTTTGCCTCCACTACTTGTAGTGCTTTGTGTTACAGGTAGAGGTTTAATTTCAGTACCCTTAACTTAATCTAGATCAAGTAAGTAGTCAGGAAACTACACTGTAAACTAAGTTACCTAATTACAAATTTAATTAAATAAAACAAGGTCATATAGGGATGGCAGTGCAGGTGGTGTGCCGCAACTGCAGCATGTGGGAGTTTGTGGAGAGCATTATGATCCCGGACAACCACGTCTGCAGTAAGTGCCTGCATCTTGAGGAACTTCAGCTCAGAGTTTTTGAGCTGGAGTCTGAGATGCAGACATTGCGGGGCATCAGGGATGGGGAGAGTTACCTGGATACTTTGATCCAGGAGGCAGTCACACCCCTTAGGTTAGGTAGTGGTACAGGTCTGGTTAGTGGTCAGGGACAGGAGAGTGTGACTGCAACTCAGGCAGGTAAGGGGACCCCAGGTGCAGTGCCGGAGGAGGCTCAACCTTTGCCTTTGTCCAACAGGTATGAGGTTCTTGCTGCCTGTTTGGATGAGGGAAAAGCCTGTATGAGGGATGAGCAGCCTGACCATGGCACCATGGTGCAGGAGGCCATTCAAGTGGGGGGAGTGAAAGGAAATGTAGTTGTGGTAGGGGACAGTAGTCAGGGGGATAGATACTGTTCCCTGCAGCCACGACCGAGAGTTCCGAAGGTTGTGTTGCCTGCCAGGGTTAAAGACATCTCCTCGCTGCTGGAGAAGAACTTGGAGTGGGAGGGGGAGGATCCAGTTGTCGTGGTCCACGTAGGAACCAACGACATAGGTAGAACTAGGAATGAGGTTCTGCTGAGGGAGTTTGAGGAGCTGGACTGTTACCTGAGCTACGCGCAAATTGGCATAGGGTCAAACAGATTAGAGGTTTAAATGCGTGGCTCAGTGGTGTGGGCGGAAGGGGTTTCAGTTCACGGGGCACTGGCACCAGTACTGGGGAAAGAGGGAGTTGTTCCGTTGGGATGGGCTCCACTTAAACAGGACTGGGACCACTGTCCTAGCGAACTGAATAACTAGGGCAGTAGACAGGGCTTTAAACTAATGAAGGAAGGGGCGGGAGGATTCAGGAAAGAGTAAATTTAAAAGCAGCGAGAGAAATGTCAAGGCACTAGAGCAGAGTAGAGTTTTGGGTAAAAATAAGCAGAGTGGGTCAGGAAGAGACAGAGAGAGTAACAAAGGTAATAAGGCATCAGTGACTAAGGTGACATCAGGGAAAAAGAGAAATAAGTCAAAGCTAAAGGCATTATATCTGAGTGTGCGAAGCATTTGTAACAAAATAGATGAATTAATAGCGCAGACAGAAATTAACAGGTTTGATCTAATAGCCATAACGGAGACGTGGTTGCAAAGTGGCCAGGGTTAGGAACTAAATATTCCAGGATACATAACTTTTTAAAGGGATAGGCAAAATGGAAAAGGAGGAGGGGTAGCACTGAAAATAAAGGATGGAATAAAGACAGTAGAGAGAAAGGATCTTAGCTCCGAAAATCAAGAAGTAGAATCAGTTTGGGTGTAGCTAAGAAACAGCAAGGGGCAGATAACATTTGTGGGAGTTGTTTATAGGCCCCCAAACAGTAGTTGTAATGTAGGGCAGAGTTTAAATCAGGAAATTAGAGGTGCATGTAACAAAAGAAAGAAAATAAAGACTTGCATTTCACGACCACCGGACGTCTCAAAGCGCTTTACAGCCAATGAAGTGGAGTCATTGTTGTAATGTGGGAAACGCGGCAGCCAATTTGCGCACAGCAAGGTCCCACAAACAGCAATGTTATAATGACCAGATAATCTGGGTTTTTTTGTTATGTTGGTTGAGGGATAAATATTGGCCAGGACACCAGGGATAAATCTCCTGCTCTTCTTCGAAATAATGCCATGGGATCTTTTACACCCACCTGAGAGGGCAGACAGGGCCTCGGTTTAAGAACATAAGAAATAGGAGCAAGAGTAGGCCATTCGGCCCTTCGAGCCTGCTCCACCATTCAATGAGATCATGGCTGATCTTCTGCCTCAACTCCATTCACCAGCCCTATCGCCATATCCCTTGATGCCCTTACTAGTCAGAAATCTATCGATTTCTGTTTTGAATATACCCAATGACTGAGCCTCTACCGCCCTCTGGGGTAGAGAATTCCAAAGATTCACCACCCTCTGTGTGAAGAAATTTCTTCTCATCTCAGTCCTGAATGGCCTACCCTTTATCCTGAGGCTGTGGCCCCTGGTTCTAGGCTCCCCAGCCAAGGGAAACATTCTCCCAGCATCCACCCCATCAAGCCCTGTAATGATTTTGTATGTTTCAACGAGATCCCCTCTCATTCTTCTGAATTCAAGAGAATACAGGCCTAGTTTACTCAATCTCTTCTCATACGACAGTCCTGCCATCCCAGGAATCAATCTCGTGAACCTTCGTTGCACTCCCTCTATGGCAAGTATATCTTTCCTTAGGTAAGAGACCAAAATTGTACACAGTACTCCAGGTGTGGTCTCACCAAGGCCCTATATAATTGGAGTTTAACATCTCATCCGAAAGACGGCACCTCCAACAGTCCAGCACTCCCTCAGCACTGCATTGGAGTGTCAGCCTAACTTTATGTGTTCATTACAGCCTTGGTCCAAACATCGACAAAGGAGCTGAATTCCAGAGGTGAGGTGAGAGTGACTGCCCTTCACATCAAGGCAGCATTTCACGGAGTGTGGCATCAAGGAGCCCTAGTAAAACTGAAGTCAATGGGAATCGGGGGAAAACGCTCCACTGGCTGGAGTCATACCTAGCACAAAGGAAGATGGTTGTGCTGGTTGAAGGTCAATCATCACAGCCCCAGGACATCGCTGCAGGAGTTCCTCAGGGCAGTGTCCTAGGCCCAACCATCTTCAGCTGCTTCATCAATGACCTTCCCTCCAACATAAGGTCAGAAATGGGGATGTTCGCTGATGACTGCACAGTGTTCAGTGCCATTCACAACTCCTCAGTTAATGAAGCAGTCCATGCCCGCATGCAACAAGACCTGGACGACTTTCAGGCTTGGGCTGATAAGTGGCAGGTAACATTCGCGCCACAGAAGTGCCAGGCAATGACTATCTCCAACAAGTGAGAGTCTAACCACCTCCCCTTGACATTCAATGGCATTACCATCGCCAAATCCCCCACTATCAACATCCTGGGGGGTCACCATTAACCACAAACTTAACTGGACCAACCACATAAATACTGTGGCAATAAGAGCAGGTCAGAGGCTAGGTATTCTGCGGCGAGTGTCTCAGCTCCTGACTCCCCAAAGCTTTTCCACCATCTACAAGGCACAAGTAAGGAGTGTGATGGACTACTCTCCACTTGCCTGGATGAGTGCAGCTCCAACAACACTCAAGAAGCTCGACACCATCCAGGACAAAGCAGCCCGCTTGATTGGCACCCCATCCACCACCTTAAACATTCACTCCCTCCACCACCGGCATACCGTGGCTGCAGTGTGTACCATCTACAAGATGCACTGCAGCAACTCGCCAAGGCTTCTTGGGCAGCAGCTCCCAAACCCATGACCTCTTCCACCTAGAAGGACAAGGGCAGCAGGCGCATGGGAACACCACCACCTCCAAGTTCCCCTCCAAGTCACACACCATCCTGACTTAGAAGTATATCGCCGATCTTTCATCGTCGCTGGGTCAAAATCCTGGAACTCCCTCCCTAACAGTACCTTCACCATACGGATTGCAGTGGTTCAAGAAGGCGGCTCACCACCACCTTCTCAAGGGCAACTAGGGATGGGCTATAAGTGCTGGCCTGGCCAGCGACATCCACATCCCATCAGCGAAGGAAAAAAAAGTCCCTGGAGTGGGACTTGAACCCACAACCTTCTGACTCAGAGGCGAGAGTGCTACCCACTGAGCCACAGCTGACACTGAGTAATACAGTAATCATGGAGGACTTTAATCTGCATATAGACTGGGCAAACCAAATTTGCAGTAATAGTGTAGAGTACAAATTCATGGAATGTATGCAAGATAGTTTTCTAGATCAGTATGTTGAGGAACCAACTGGGGAACAGGCTATTTTAGATCGAATATTGTGCAATGAGAAAGGGTTAATTAATAACCGTGTAGGAAAGGGGCCTTTAGGGAAAAATAACCATAATATGATAGAATTTTATATTGAGTTTGAAAGTGACTTAGTTAAATCTGAAACTAGGGTCTTAATTCTAAACAAAGCAAACTACGTAGGTATGAGGGGCGAGTTGGCTAAAGTAGATTGGGAAACTACATTAAAAGGTATGACAGTGGACGAGCAATGGCTAGCATTTAAAGAATTAATACATAATTTTCAACAAATATACATTCCTTTAAGGCACAAAAACCCCACAGGAAAAGTGATCCAACCGTGGCTAACAAGAGAAGTTAAAGATAGTATTAGATCAAAGGAAGAGGCTTATAATGCTGCCAAAAAGAGTAGTAAGCCTGAGGATTGGGAGGATTTTAGAATTCAGCAAAGGAGGACCAAGAAATTGATAAAGAAAGATAATAGAATGAGAGTAAACTAGAGAGAGATATAAAAACAGACTGTAAAAGCTTCTATAGGTATGTAAAAAGGAAAAGAGTAGTGAAAGTAAATGTGGGTCCCTTATAGGCTGAGACAGGAGAAATTATAATGGGGAATAAGGAAATGGCAGAGAAATTAAACAAATGCTTTGTGTCTGTCTTCACAGAAGAAGATGCAAAAACTTCCCGGAAATAGTGGACAACCAAGGTTCTAGCGAGAATGAGGAGCTGAAAGAGATTAGTATTAGTAAAAAAGTAGTACTGGAGAAATTAATGGGACTGAAAGCCGATAAATCCCCTGGACCTGATGGCCTACATCCTAGGGGTTTGAAGGAGTTATCTCGAGATAGTGGATGCATTTGTTGTCATTTTCCAAAATTCCATAGATTCTAGAATGGTTCCCACGGATTGGAAGGTAGCAAATGTAACCCCACTATTTAAGAAAGGAAGGAGAGAGAAAAAGGGGAACTACAGACCAGTTAGCCTGACATCAGTAGTAGGGAAATGCTAGAATCTATTATTAAAGGACGTGGTAACAGGGCACTTCGAAAATAATCATAGGATTGGGGAGAGTCAACACGGATTTATGAAAAGGAAATTGTGTTTGACAAATCTGTTAGAGCTTTTTGAGGTTGTAACTAGCAGAATAGATAAGGGGGAACCAGTGGATGTGGCGTATTTGGATTTTCAGAAGGCATTCGATAAGGTGCCACACGAGGTTATTGAACAAAATTAGGGCTCATGGGATTGGGGGTAAAAAAAACTAGCATGGATTGAGGATTGGTTAACGGACAGAAAACAGAGAGTAGGAATAGACGGGTCATTTTCGGGTTGGCAGGCTGTAACTAGTGGGGTACCGCAAGGATCAGTGCTTGGGCCTCAGCTATTCACAATCTACATCAATGATTTGGATGAAGCGACCAAATGTAATATATCCAAGTTTGCTGATGATACAAAGCTGGGTGGGAATGTAAGGAGGCTTCAAGGGGATATAGACAGGCTAAGTGAATGGGCAAGAACATGGCAAATGGAATATAATGTGGAGAAATGTGAAGTTATCCACTTTGGTAGGAAAAATAGAAAAGCAGAGTATTTTTTAAATGGTGAGAGATTGGGAAATGTTGGTGTTCAGAGGGATCTGGTGTCCTTGTACACGAAGCACTGAAAGTTAACATGCAGGTACAGCAAGCAATTAGGAAAGCAAGTGGTATGTTGGCCTTTATTACAAGAGTATTTGAGTATAGGAGTAAAGACATCTTACTGCAATTATATAGGGCCCTAGTGAGACCACACCTGGAGTATTGTGTACAGTTTTGGTCTCCTTACCTAAGGAAGGATATACTTGCCATAGAGGGAGTGCAACGAAGGTTCACTGGACTGGTTCCTGGGATGGGGGGATTGTCCTATGAGGGCAGTTTGAGTAGACTAGGCCTATATTCTCTGGAGTTTAGAAGAATGAGAGATGATCTCATTGAAACATACAAAATCCTTACAGGGCTTGACAGGGTAGATGCAGGGAGGATGTTTCCCCTGGCTGGGGAGTCTAGAACCAGGAGTCAAAGTCTCAGAATAAGGGGTCAGCCATTTAGGACTGAGATGAGGAGAAATTTCTTCACTCAGAGGGTGGTGAATCTTTGGAATTCTCTACCCCAGATGGCTGTGGATGCTCAGTCGTTGAGTATATTCAAGACAGAGATCGATAGATTTTTGAATATTAAGGGAATCAAGGGATAAGGGGATAGTTCAGGAAAGTGGAGATGTGGTCGAAGATCAGCCATGATCTTATTGAATGACGGAGCAGGCTCGAAGGGCCAAATGGCCTATTCCTGCTCCTAATTGTCGTAAGAATGAGCCTTACGCGTGGTGAACTTAAAGTAAGCTTTAATCAACTAAAAAGGTGCTACATACAAAAGAGGTCTTACTCTATGCCTCTCCAGGATCCAACTGATCAGTCCAGTATTTATCCTGGACTAATCACAGGAAGTGATGCAATAAAGTTCGAGTCACAGGAAGCTGTATTGTGTTACCACACTATTTCTTATGTTCTTATATACTGGCAGGAAGGTCAGTAATCAGAGTACACAGATTTAAGCTAATTGGCAAAAGAACCAGAGGGAAGAGGAGAATTTTGTTTTAAAAACCGTTATGGTCTGAAATGCAGGGAAAATTTGCAGGGGAGTGGGACTAATTGGATAGCTCTTTCAAAGAGCCGGCACAGACATGATGGGCCAAATGGCCTCTTTCTGTGCTGCAGGATTCTATGATCTGAATTGATATTAGCATTTACTCAGCAAAAAGTCTGTCAGACAAGGAAATTGGCCCATCAAGCCTGCTTCTTCCACACACCATCTACATCCCAATAACACTGATCTGTGTCCACCATGTTAACAGAAGATTTGTTTATCCGTGTAATATGTGTGGGTAGAACAAATGAAGGACAGACACCAGTTTCTAGGTCATGAGCTTGCTTTACGAAGCCAGAGCAAACTGAGCATGCTCATACTAAACCATGTGACAAACCATGTGATAATACATTACACTGCTTTCCCCTTAAAAATAAAATTTACATATTCCCTTCTCAAATACAACAAAACTATGGTCCCACCTTTCCATGTACCACATAACAAAAACTCCTGGCTTTTTTTCTTTTAAATCAACTACAAATGAACTACAAATCCAGTTTAATAACAGGTTTGCGGAGCCTTCCTGATCTCCTTACAAAAGGTTTTGGTGTTGAACCAATTTTCGGGCTGTTTTGTTCTGGTTCCGAACTCAAAGATGATCCTGTTTCTATCTCAGATTTGGTTGAACCTGGTACTTCAGTTACTGAAGTCTGAACTGAATCAAACTCATGTATGTGTTTATGATCAAGTGGTTCAAGATCACGTCTTGGTTCATCTCTAGCAGAGATCATTTGATCTACATGAACACTTCGATGTTGTTTCCAATCTCAACCAAATATCTCTTGGTTCCACCAACCTCTACTATGGTTCCTATATCCCACTTGTGTGAACTCGGCTTGCGAGGGGGACTGAGAACACGAACACACTCGTTTTGTCAAACTGCGTTCTTTCTGATAGCTGTCACAATAATGTTTCTGACTCAACTGTTTCTGTTCACCTCTTGAGGCCAAATTTGGTGAACAAGACTCAATTGTGTTCTCAATCTTCTCTTCATCAAGAGTTCTGCTGGGGTATATCCAGTTGTAGTGTGCGGAGTAGTTCTGTACTTCAGCAAGAAATTTGGCAAACATTGCTTCATGCTGAGTCCCGAACAACCCTGCAACACTTGCTTTTTGAGAGCTTCTTTTACTATTCTGACTAACCTTTCGGCTGCTCCATTTGAAGCTGGATGATATGGTGGAACGAGAGTGTGTTTGATGCCATTCCATTTCATGAACTCTTGGAATAGAGCAGAACGGAACTGAGGGCCATTGTAAGAAACAAGCTCTTCAGGTAAGCCATGACATGCGAAGATAGACCTCAACTCATCTATGGTACGTTCAGTTGTAGTATTTGAACCCATGTGTTTCACTTCAATCCACTTTGAGTGACTATCTACAAGTATCAGGAAATAATCATTTGCTTTCTCACAGAAGTCTACATGTACTCTCTGAAAAGGTCTACTTGGCCATGACCAGGGTTGTAGTGGAGTTTTAGGTGGTTTGTTTCTGCAATTTTGGCAAACGCTGCATTTGCTGACAAGTGATTCAAGATCACTGTCCAATCCAGGCCAGTAAACAAAGCTTGCAATTGATTTCATACTGACGATCCCTGAATGTTCAGTATGAAGTTCGGCCAGAATTCTATCTCAAAGAAGTAGGTACCACCACTGTGTTTCCCCACTTGATACAACCTTGCTCACAAGACAATTCAGTACGACGGTTATGGAATGGTTTCAACTCTGTGTCCAGACACTGATCAGTCCATCCATTCAAGGGGTTTTCATACATTCTTTTCAGTACTGAGTCCTTTTGAGTCTCATTTGCAATCTCAGTTGCATTCACGGGAAAGTCTTTGTCAACTGCACCTAGCGTGAAAATCTCACCTTCACTCCCAACACGAGTCTTCATATGGCAATCTGGACAAAGCATCTGCGATTGCGTTTTGCTTTGAAGTGCGATATTGAATCGTATAGTCATATTGTGACAACACCACAGTCCAACGTTGCATTCTTGATGCGGCCATTGCAGGGATGGCAGATTTGGGCCCCAATATTGCTAGGAGCGGTTTGTGATCAGTTATCAGGGTAAACTTTCTGCCGATCAGGAACTGTTGGAATTTCTTGATTCCAAACACTATGGCGAGTGCTTCCTTTTCAATTTGCACGTAATTTCTTTCGCTCTCTGTGAGGGTTCGTGATGTGAACGTGATTGGTTTCTCATGGCCGTCACCCATTACATGGCTTATGACAGCTCCCACACCATAGCTAGAAGCATCACACACTAACTTAAGCTCACGCTCCGTGTCATAGTGCACAAGTAGAGCATCGCTAGAGAGACTTCTCTTACAAGCGTCGTAAGCTTCCTGTTGCGCTTTTGTCCACTTCCACTGGACATCCTTCTTGAGGAGCTTGTGCAATGGAACTAACATGGTCGCTAACTCAGGTAAGAAACATGTGTAATACTGGACCATTCCAAGGAAAGATCTTAACTCAGACACGTTCTGTAGCTTTGGAGCATTGATGACAGCATCAACCTTTTCCTTAACTGGTTGCAAGCTGTTTGCATCAACATTCAGATCAAGGTACACAACCTCGGGCTGCACAAAAGCACATTTGCTCCTTTTCAATTTGACATTGTGGGAATTCAACCTTTGAAGCACTAAATCTACCACCTCTAGATTTTCTTCCTCGCTGTTTGTTGCAATCAGCACATCGTCTTGGTTGCATAAGGAATTTGGAATTCCTTGCAAAATCTTATCCATAGTAGCCTGGAAGATTTTGGGGGAGGACTTTACACCATACGGCAGCTTGGTGTATGAGTACAGTCCCTTGTGTGTGTTGATAATCTTCTTCTTAGGCAGTCCCTCAGAACTGAGGATGACTTGCTTCCACACTAAAAATTAGTTCTCAGGTGACTGATGAGTCCAATGCGGGACCTACAGTCTCTGTCACAGGTGGGGCAGACGGTGGTTGAACGAGCGGGTGGGTGGGGTGCTTGGGTTGACGTGTGCTCCTTCCACTTGGCTTCTACTTGCTCCCGGCGAAGAGACTCGAGGTGTTCGGCGCCTTCACAGATGCTTCTCCACTTTATGCGGTCTTGGGCCAGGGATTCCCAGGTGTCGGTGGGGATGTTGCACTTTTTCAAGGAGGCTTTAAGGGTGTCCTCTGCCCACCTGGGGCTCTCTTGCCATTTCGGACTTCCTTGTAGAGCGCTTGTTTTGGGAGTCCCATATCGAACATGCGGACGATGTTGCCCGTCCATCGGAGCTGATCGAGCATGGTCAAAGCTTCGATGCTGGGGATGTTGGCCTGAGCAAGAACACTGACGTTGGTGCGCCTATCTTGCCAATGGATTTGCAGGATCTTGCAGAGGCAGCATTGGTGGTACCTCTCCAGTGCTTTGAGGTGCCTGCTGTACATGGTCCATGTCTCTGAGGCATACAGCAGGGCGGGTATCACTGCTGCTCTGTTGTCCATGAGCTTGGTGCTGGGTTTGAGGTCCTGGTCTTCAAACACCCTCCTCCTCAGGTGACCGAAGGCTGCACTGGCACACTGAAGGCGGTGTTGGACTTCGTCATCAACGTCTGCCCTTGTTGACAGTAGGCTCCCGAGGTATGGAAAGTGGTCCACGTTGTCCAAGGCCTCATCATGGATTTTGACAATCGGGGAGCAGTACTGTGTGGCGGGGGCAGGTTGGTAGAGGACTTTTGTCTTACGGATGTTTAGTGTAAGGCCTGTGCTCTCGTACGCTTCGGTGAAGGTGTTGACGATGGTTTGGAGTTCAACCTCAGAGTGTGCGCAGATGCAAGCGTCATCTGCATACTGTAAGTCGATGACAGAGGATGGGACGACCTTGGATCTGGACTGTAGCCAACAGAGGTTGAACAGTTTCCCGTTTGTTCTGCAGATTAGCTCCACTCCAGCGGGGAGCTTACTGAGGGTGAGATGGAGCATTGCAGCAAGGAAGATCGAGAAGAGCGTTGGTGCAATGACACAGCCTTGCTTGACCCCGGTCCGTACGTGAATTGGGTCTGTGGTGGATCCGTTGGTCAGGATCACGGCTTACATATCGTCATGAAGCAGGCGGAGGATGGTGACAAACTTTTGAGGGCAGCCGAATTTGAGGAGGACACTCCATAATTGGCAGTGTCGAAGGCCTTTGTGAGGTCAAAGAAGGCCATGTACAGCGGTTGGTGCTGTTCCCTGCATTTCTCTTGTAGTTGACGCACGGTGAAGATCACGTCCATTGTGCCCCTTAGTGGGCAGAATCCGCATCCGCACTGGGAGGAGCTCTTCAGCCACTGGGAGAAGGCGATTGAGGAGGATTCTTGTGATGATTTTCCCTGTGGCAGACAGCAGGGAGACTCCTTTGTGACTCTCTGTCAACATTCAGCTGAGTGTAAGCGTGCGACAGGCCAAGCTTAGAGAAAACCTTTGACCTAGAGAGTGCTGCATACAAATCTTGTAATGGGTACTGTTCATCATCAACTGCTTGGTTGATAGTAATTTTGTAGTCACCACACAAGCATACATTTTAGTCTGCTTTGGGCACTAACACAATCTGGGTAGCCCATTCACTTTTGTCAATTTTTACTAGTATTCTGTTCTCTGTTTCTCTAGCTCTTCCTCCAACTGACTTTTTAATGCATAGGGGACTGCCCTTGCCTTACAATAGACAGGCTTCGCATTGGACTTGATGTGGATATGTGTATCGTACCAAGTGATGCCCTCATAACTGTCTGAGAATATGCTTTTATACTTGTTCAGCATTGTGTCGAGTCACTTCTTTGAAGCATCTGCACTGAAGATGTTTTTCCAGTTTCAACTTTCTCAACCAGTCTTTGCCCATGAGGGTTGGCCTGTTGTTGTAGCTCGCTGTACAAGATATTGGTCATTGATCAAAAGTTTTGTTGGGAAGTCTTTCTCATGACTGCTGGTGTTGCCGCTAGTAGCATGGATACTGTAGATGCCTAGTTCTTCAATATCAGGTGTGTTCACTTCAATTGTGAATTCTTCCCTTTTGTTGTCACTGCTTTGCATTGCCAATAGAATGGTTCTTACTTCCTGCTTTTGATCTCGCTCTGCAAGCTGTTGAATTCTGGCAGTGCAAACACGTCGCATTTCTGTATTGGCAGGACTGTGGTGAGTGATTTCCACTGCAGCGATAACAATTCACTGAACTGCTCTCACTGACATGCTTTTGACTTGGGTTCTCAGCTTTAGGTTCGGTGGTGGCTTTGTGACTGTAGACCTCAGCTGCACTAGTCACTCGAGTTGGACGGAGCTCCCTAGCATTCTTAGATGCCATCTCCATAGATAGGGCAATTTTGCATGCTATGTCAAACGTTAGGTTTGGAGTGTCCAGTAACTTGGACTGTGTGTGCTCATCCACCAGTCCACACACAAACTTATCTCGCAATGCACGATCCAAAAATGTGCCGAAGTTACAATGCAAAGACAGGTTCTTAAGAGCTACAATGTACTCACTGATGGTTTCACTTTGTTTTTGGTTTCTGGTGTGGCGGATCGACACCTAAACGGGCATAACCCACTTTTCCGTCTGTGGACAATATATCGGTGAACCTTCCCTTTAAGGCACCTTACCTTTAAGACAGGAGTGGGCGGGGCTTCAGGGTTTTTCCAGAGAATTCTGGGAGCAGCTTTCTCAGCCATTTTGTGTGCCATGCAGTGAATTAAAGTTTCTTGTTTTCCACATATGGATTCAGCCTCCATTCGTGTTTCGCGGCAGCCTCAACACTGGTACCAAACTTATAGCTCTCTGCTTTTTCTAATGGCTTTGGGTTGAAATGGTCCTCGAGTTTCTCGACAATGTCTTCAAACGACACATCCTTCGCTTTCCCTGGTGTGAGTAAATTTGCCAATGTTCCGTAGAAATCTGGCTCAATCTCCGTCAGAAAAATTGCTTCTTAATGTTCACGAATTACTTTATTTTGAACTTAAACATTCTCATCTGTGCCTTCAGTCTCAGTAACGTTATTGCCCTAAAAAACATCTCCATCTACTCAATGTAAGAACTGAATGGTTCGTGAGCTCGGTCATACATGCCAAGGCTTCCGATGAATCCCGTAGGCGCGGCCGTGATTGTCCCGATCCCATTGAACAGTGACTCAGCACGCTACCTGTGTATCTGTGAGAATCAGCGCCGCTGTTGCTGTGTATACATACACACGAAGGTGAAGCACAGATGACTCTGCATGAGCATTAACCGTAAAACATCGTGCAAAAAAAATTCAGTTTAGGTGTCACAAATTCACCTTAAACTTTTCCATTCGAAGGTTGAACACTGTGTCCTTCCATAATCCCTAAGAATGGCTTTGGGATCTCATTCTCATCGCCAAAAATTAATATATGTGGGTAGAACAAATGAAGGACAGAGACACCAGTTGCTAGTTCATGAGCTTGCTTAACTAGGCCAGAGCGAACTGACAACACTCAATCATCAGCAAAGTGATGGAAGGTGTCATCGACAGTGCTATCAAGTGGCACTTACTCACCAATAACCTGCTCACTGATGCTCAGTTTGGGTTCTGCCAAGACCACTCGGCTGCTGACCTCATTACAGCCTTGATCCAAACATGGACAAAGGAGCTGAATTTTGGAGGTGAGGAGAGAGTGACTGCCCTTGACATCAAGGCAGCATTTGACCCAGTGTGGCATCAAGGAGCCCTAGTAAAACTGAAGTCAATGGGAATCGGGGGAAAACTCTCTACTGGCTAGAGTCATACCTAGCACAAAGGAAGATGGGTGTGGTGGTTGAAGGTCAATCATCACAGCCCCAGGACATCACTGCAGGAGTTCCTCAGGGCAGTGTCCTAGGCCCAACCATCTTCAGCTGCTTCATCAATGACCTTCCCTCCAACATAAGGTCAGAAATGGGGATGTTCACTGATGACTGCACAGTGTTCAGCGCCATTCACAACTCCTCAGTTAATGAAGCAGTCCATGCCCACATGCAACAAGACCTGGACGACATTCAGGCCTGGGCTGATAAGTGGCAGGTAACATTCGCGCCACACAAGTGTCAGGCAATGACTATCTCCAACAAGCGAGAGTCTAAACACTGCCCCTTGACATTCAATGGCATTACCATCACCGAATCCCCCACCATCAACATCCTGGGGGGGTCACCATTGATCACAAACTTAACTGGACCAGCCACAAATACTGTGGCAACAAGAGCAGGTCAGAGGCTAGGTATTCTGTGGCAAGTGTCTCACCTCTTGACTCCCCAAAGTCTTTCTACCATCTACAAGGCACAAGTAAGGAGTGTGATGGAATACTCTCCACTTGCCTGGATGACTGCAGCTCCAACAACACTCAAGAAGCTCGACACCATCCAGGACAAAGCAGCTCGCTTGATTGGCACCCCCTCTACCACCTTAAACATCCACTCCCTCCACCACCGGCGTACCGTGGCTGCAGTGTGTACCATCGACAAGATGCACTGCAGCAACTCGCCAAGGCTTCTTCGGCAGCACCACCCAAGCCCGCGACCTCTTCCACCTAGAAGGACAAGGGCAGCAGATGCATGGGAACACCACCACCTCTAAGTTCCCCTCCAAGTCACACATCATCCTGACTTAGAAGTACATTGCCGATCCTTCATCGTCACTGGGTCAAAATCCTGGAACTCCCTACCTAACAGCACTGTAGAAGTACCTTCACCACACGGACTGCAGCGGTTCAAGGTGGCGGCTCACCACCACCTTCTCAAGGGCAATTAGGGCAATAAATGCTGGCTTTGCCAGCGACGCCCACATCCCATAAAAACCATGTGACAATACATTACAATCTGGATAAGTGAAAGTTAGAAATTAAATAAACTTTTTGATGAAGCTTGTAGTATGCTTTTCATTTTCTTCATGAGGGCCTCCTGATCCTCATCTTAGTCCGGATAACTTTTAAACATTCTTGAAGTGAAAGTATATTATACTGAATTACCCTACATTTCTATATCTTAAAAAAAAGACCTGCCGCTTTCCTTGTCACACCACTTTATGGTTTCGAACTGTTGGTTAGAGGCAGTCTGCAAGACGACACCTGGTGCAGAGTTCGTGTTACTATGACATCAAAAATAAAGAGGGCCATTTGCTATCCATTGGGACATATCACAGACTAAACTTTACAATTGAACCAACACCATCAAAAAGCAGATTGGTGTTTGTGGAACCTTGTGTGCCAATTAGCTGTCACATTTACCCATGTAATGACAGTTACTGTACTTCAGCAGTAATCCCTCAGTTGTGAAGTGCTTTGGGATGTCCTGAGGACCAGATAGTCTATATACTCCAAGTTCTGTATTTTATTTGTACAGGCAATTCAGTTGAACATAAAAGGTTGTGTTTTCAAATACCTGCTGACAGCATATCACTGAACACAGCGTCAGGAGGAGTTTGTACAAGGGTTTATGCTACTGAATCCCTATCTGGTGAGTCCCTGCTATTGACTGAACCACTAAGCAAGACATGGAAGAAAAACAAGACATTTTAATCTGTGCTGCTTTACTGAACCACCTAGTAAATGGTTACAGATCAGCATCCAGAGACCTGAGCCAGGTCTGTCCAACTTCTTAGTCGAGGTTTGGCTTGTGAAACTGGAAAGCTTTTAAAAAAAGCATTGGTGGGGGGGGCGGCATTTATATAGCACCTTTCACATCCCCAGGACATCTCAAAGCACGTCACAGCCAATTAAACACTTTGAAGTGCAGTCACTATTCTACTATTGTTATGTAGGCAAACACTGTAGCCAATTTGTACACAGCAAGATCTCAAATAGGAAATTAGATAAATGATCAGGCAATGTTTTTTGTTGGTGCTTGCTCAAATGTTAGAAAAGCTCAATTGGGAAGAAAGCTTCCCAAACATATTACATCTACCTGCCATTAGTCAGTACAGTGACCTTCTTTGTAAGGACACTAATGCTGCATGTGCAGGTGATTCAATGCATATTATATGATATCCATGTGAGCTTGGATTTTACTGGGCCCAAGCTTTGATCTCGACAGAGATCCGTTGATACCTTTAGTTATGCAGCCACAGGAATGATTTGTTTTATAGGGCTGTGTTTGACTATAACAATAATATTAAAGACATGAGGCATGAAACACAAAGCACAAGGTATCTGTCGACTTTGTGGTTTTAAATTCATCATGTCTGCTTTTAGCTTAACTAAAACACAGCTGAGCCTGATCAACCTACACTTTCCAGTAGGAGTCATTGAATAGTAATAGAAGCAGCTGATATTTCCCCTTTATCTGAATGCAAATGCCATGGGATCTTTTACGTCCACTGAGCTGGCTGACAGAGCCTCAGTTTAATGTTTCGGCTGAAAGAAGACACCTCCAACAGTGCAGCACTCCCTCAGTAAGAACATAAGAAATAGGAGCAGGAGTAGGCCATTTGGCCCTTCGAGCCTGCTCCACCATTCAATAAGATCATGGCTGATCTTCTACCTCATCTCCACCTTCCTGCACTATCCCCATATCCCTTGATTCCCTTAATATTCAAAAGTCTATCGATCTCTGTCTTGAATATACTCAACGGCTGAGCCTCCACAGCCCGCTGGGGTAGAGCATTCCAAAGATTCACCTCCCTCTGAGTGAAGAAATTTCTCATCTCAGTCCTAAATGGCCAACCCCTTATTCTGAGACTGTGACCCCCTGGTTCTAGACTACCCAGCCAGGGGAAACATCCTCCCTGCATCTACCCTGTCAGATTTTGTATGTTTCAATGAGATCACCTTTCATTCTTCTAAACTCTAGAGAATATAGGCCTAGTCTACTCAAACTGCCCTCATAGGACAATCCCCCCATCTCCGGAACCAGTCTGGTAAACCTTCGTTGCACTCCCTCTATGGCAAGTATATCCTTCTTTAGGTAAGGAGACCAAAACTGTACACAATACTCCAGATGTGTTCTCACTAGGGCCCTATATAATTGCAGTAAGATGTCTTTACTCCTATACTCAAATACTCTTGTAATAAAGGCCAACATACCACTTGCTTTCCTAATTGCTTGCTGTACCTGCATGTTAACTTTCGGTGATTTGTGTACAAGGACACCCAGGTCCCTCTGAACACCAACATTTCCCAATCTCTCACCATTTAAAAAGTACTTTGCTTTTCTATTTTTCCTACCAAAGTGGATAGCTTCACATTTCTCCACTTTATATTCCATTTGCCATGTTCTTGCCACTCACTTAGCCTGTCTATATCCCCTTGAAGCCTTCTTGCATCCTCCTCACAACTTACATTCCCACCCAGCTTTGTATCATCAGTAAACTTGGATATATTACATTTGGTCGCTTCATCCAAATCACTGATGTAGATTGTGAATAGTTGAGGCCCAAGCACTGATCCTTGCTTTATCCCACTAGTTACTGACTGCCAAGCTGAAAATGACCCCATCTATTCCTACTCTCTGCATTGAAGTGTCAGCCTGGATGATGTGCTCAAGTCTCTGGAGTGGGACTTGAACCCACGACCCTCTGACTCAGAAGCAAGCGCAATACCAACAGCCACGTACAGAAATGATAAATCTGGAACATTACTCTAAATTAAATAATGACAGTAGGACAATGAGGCATAGGGTCAAACTGTTGATCGGCAAACTAAGGACTGATTTAAAACAATTCTTCACACAAAGTGGCATCGGAATATGGGATGTGCAAGGCAGAAGCTGTGAAACCATTTAAGAAATATTTGAATGCTGTGATTTGGGGGGGATATATGTTTTTTTTCCATGGATGAATGGGTTTCCTCATCTACATCAATCTTATGATTCTGCCCCACATATTTAAATCCCGAGGAAAAGCTCTGCAAAGCTTCCCCCTCGACCCCCGAAAGTAATTGAGCGAAATTCCAGAATATCCAGCCTTACCTTATCCAATGTCAATCTACTATCAAACTTCACCGGGAAACAAACCGCTGTGTCTCAGTATAACCAGGTCAGCTTTGACTGAATTGATGAATAAGATATAAAGGGGTGTCGTGTGGAGATGTGCAAAGCGACCAGTTTGTACAAATTCTGATCCAAGCATTGCATTTCCTGACAAACTTGCAGTGCGTCCACTGGGAATCAACTGGATAAATACTCAACTCCACATGAATTACTCAGTTGTATTTTGAAGTTTTAATAAGAAAACTGGAGACATATCTCAACGGTCAACTATTAACTCATAATTTAAAGCGCCTATTACATCTCGATCACACTGTAATGATACCTGGGTCCTCCTATTTAAAATAAAAATATTTTCTGAAGTATTTACCAACTCTTCATACCAGACAGGGTTCCTTTGGTTAGAGATTCTTCACACATGTCCCTTTGTGGACTCAGAGGCTGATTTTACCCTTGGGTTATGTGCAATGTTCCTTGCAATTTTTTTCGGGGGCTGTGCAGCCCATTCAAAATATCGCACATGCGCAGTTTTCCCATTGAAAAGCCGGCTCCGCAGGACCCCTGGAGCGCTGTGCGGCCGTGCGGCTTAAAGGGAACATTGGTTGCGTGTCCCTGGTTACAATTTTTTAGGTCATTTTCTTCCTTTTGCGACCACGAAGTATACTTTGCACAACCAATGGTAATGAGAGAGTCGCTATTTTATGATCCTCTGCAGCACCACCGGGAATATCCACCTTTTTCTTTGCGACCTTTAAACCCATTGCTCTTGCAATGTCCAAAATTCTGTAAAGTACAATAAAACAGGTGTTGAGAAATGAACGGCTTCTGTACCATTCTCTACATTAACAAAAGTGAGAGAGATATACGAAAACAGTTAATGGCACATGTAAGGGGAATGTTTGCTCATGCACCAATTAATCCCTTATATAATAACCAAGGTTTGCGCAACTGAATTGTTAGATAAAGGCAATATTCTGCTCACCATGGCTGGGGGTTCAATGTCCCCAGTAAGGTAGAGATTTTTGTTGGGTAGTGGTATCAAGGGATATGGAGCAAAGGCAGGTTAATAGAGTTGAGATACAGATCAGCCATGATCTAACTAAATGGGGGAACAGGCTCAAGAGGGTGATTGGTATACTCCGGTTCCTAAGTTATTACTGTAGTGTGGAGCAGAGGAGTCCAAGCTTTTGCCTTCATGGATCACAGAGACATAGTATGGAGCCTCGGGGGCTTCATACAAAATTCAATTCGTATTTCAACGTCTTGATGTTCTAATTTAGGATTTATTCACCAATGAGGCAACAAAGCTCAGAACAGCCCATTCCAAACCTCCAGGCCCACAGAAATCAAACAGGACAAACCGCAAATGAGAAATGTAAACACAAATAGGACCGAGCTGCCTAGGCTTCATGGGCTGGGCTGGCAAGGCTTGAGGCCTCATTTGGCCCCAGAGCTGGAGGTCGCACACCACTGCTGTAGACAACATAGGATTTAGTGGGGAGTTACAAACCTGAAAATATTAGAGGTGGGTGAAGGTACATGTCACGATAGCCATCTTTTATGTCAATAGGGCCTTTAGTGGTTGTAAGCCAACACTACACAGCTGTTAATAACTTTACAAATTCAGGGCATGGAACCATGAAAATTGTCAAAATGCTGAACATTCTAAGTCCTAGTTAGTAGTAAGTTTAAGACACTGTAGACTTCGAACTTTTAATTACAAGCCATTAAAGTGCATCTCTGCTAGGAATTTAAAAAAATATATTTTCTACTATCGGACTGGGCAGAAATAGTGTTACAAAACAGTCCCAATTGTTCTCGTTTTCAAAATAGGCAAGCCTAAGAAATTAAAAAATAAATGTGTGTCCAAATCCAGTGAGGCCAAGTTATTGGAGGAGTTCTGGAGGTTGGTTTCACAACGAGTAGTCCTTAATTGAAACTATTTCATTTCTTTATATAAATTATCTGCATTCAGCATGCAGATGTCAAAAACCATTTAAAATGTACTACTAATCCAGTACTGAATGCCACAGGGAGCCATTCGAAAAGATAAGGAGCAGAAAGCACTGTGTAACAGTTTTTTTTTTTAAATTGAAATTATATTTAAACATCATCTTACTTTATACAAAACGGTTACTATTTAGCTACTCAAAAAAACTTAAATGGATTACAAAAATATGGAAATTGTGTACAAGACACTTAGAACACTTGAAAAACACTTCAGCTGGGCCCCTTACTAAATAGAGGCACAAATATCATCAAATTGCACTACTGCTAAAATACATTCCCATCAACGGCAGTACAGTCACAAGCTTTTAAAGGGTTTGGGCCTTCACACACTAAAGAGATCTTACACAGGAAGAACTAGAACAAACAAGCATTTATTTTTACACCTCTCAATGTCCCAAAGTGCTTCACACCCCATACGTTACAGCTCAAACTTTTGCATACACTTTCACAACATTGTGTGCGACATACTTCTGGGGGCAGGATCGGAGCATTTTGTAGCCTTTATGCATGTGGCATCTAAACTTGCAGTGATGAGCGCATGTGGAACCCGATCTGTGAATCAGGTTGCCACGCCCCCAATTAGAGACTCTTAAGTAATGAACATTAAAAGGGCTGTTCTTTCCAATCTGCATTGCTTGCTATTACATGGGCTGCTCTTTCCAAACTAAAGCAAGAACCTTTATTTATATAGTGTTTTTTACAATCTCAGGATGTCCAAATCACTTTAAAGCCAATTAAGTATTTTAGAAGTGTAGTCACTGTTGTAATGTAAGAAACACAGCAGTCAACTTGTGCACAGCGAGGTCCCACAAACAGCAATGTGATAATGACCAGATAATTTGTTTTAGGGATGTTGTTCGAGGGATAAATATTGGCCAGAACACTGGGGTGAACTCCCCTGCTCTTCTTCGATATAGTGCCATAGGATCTTTTACGTCCACCTGACAGGCCTCATCACGTCTCATCCGAAAGACAGCACCTCCGATATAGTGCAGCACTCCCTCAGTACTGCACTGGATTGTCAGCCTAGATTTTGTGCTCAAGTAGCTGGAGTGGGACTTGAACCCACAACCCTTCTGACTCAGTGGCGAGAGTGCTACCAACTGAACCACAGCTGACACCTACCGCATGCTATTAAATGAGCTGTTCTTTCCAATCTGTATTACTTGCTATTAAATAGACTGTTCTTTCCAATCTGTATTACTTGCTATTAAATAGACTGTTCTTTCCAATCTGTACTGCTTGAATGCAGAACATTCTGAGGGGGGAGGGTGAACAGCCAGAGGTCGTGGTCCATATCAGTACCAACGACATAGGTAGAAAGAGGGATGAGGTCCTGCAGGCAGAGTTTAGGGAGCTAGGCAAGAGTAAAAAGCAGGACCTCAAAGGTAGTAATCTCTGGATTACTCCTGGTGCCACGCGCGAGTGAGTGTAGAAATAGAAGGATAGAGCAGATGAATGCGTGGCTGGAGAGATGGTGCAGGAGGGAGGTCTTCAGATTCCTGGAGCATTGGGGCCGGTTCTGGGGGAGGTGGGACCTGTACAGGCCAGATGGGTTGCACCTCAACAGAGCCGGAACCAATATCCTCGTGGGAAGGTTTGCTAGTGTTGTTGGGGAGGGTTTAAACTAAGTTGGCAGGGGGATGGGCACCAGGATGTAGCATTAGAAAAGAGAAACAAAGGGCACAAAGGATTGGGAGAGACGGATAGCACTAAAGTAAGAAATAGTAAGGTAATAGGTGGGGTCAGACTAAGCGAGAACACAGGATGGTCTAAGATAGGTTTACAGTGTATGTACGTGAACGCACAAAGCATAGTAAACAAGGTTGGTGAGCTGCAGGCGCAAATAGCCACATGGGAATATGATGTTGTGGCAATGACGGAGACCTGGCTCAAAAAAGGGCAGGGTTGGGAATTAAATATTCCTGGATATAAGGTGTTCAGGAAAGATAGGAGGTGGTGTGGCAGTATTGGTTAAGGAGAATGTTACAGTGCTGGCGAGAGAGGATGTCCTGGAGGGGTCAAGGACAGAATCTATATGCCTAAAGTTAAGAAATAATAGAGGTGTCATTACACTAGGTGTATTCTATAGGCCACCAATTTGTGGGAAAAATATGGAGGAGCAAATTTGCAGAGAAATTACAGAGAGATGCAAGAACTATAGAGTAGTGATAATGGTGGGGAAGCTTCAACTATCCTAATATAGACTGGATAGTAATAGTGTAAAGGGCAGGGAGAGAGAAGAATTTATGAAGTCTGTTCAGGAGAACTTTCTTGATCAGTATGTTTCCGGCCCAACGAGGAAGGAGGCATTGCTGGATCTGGTTCTGGGGAATGAGGTAGGTCAAGTGGAGCAAGTGTCAGTAGGTGAACATTTAGGGAACAGTGATCATAGTATCATAAGGTTTAGATTAGCTATGGAAAAGGAAAGAGAGCAATCTAGAGTAAATTGGAGGAAGGCCAATTTCAGTGGGATGAGAACAGATCTGGCCCGGGTAAATTGGAATCAAAGATTGGCAGGCAAAACTGTAGTGGAACAATGGGCTGCCTTTAAAGAGGAAATAGTTTGGGTACAGTCGAGGTACATTCCCACTAGGGGGAAAGGTAGGGCAACTAAAGTCAGAGCTCCCTGGATGACGAAAGAGATAGAGTAAGATGAAGCAGAAAAAGAGCGCGTATGACAGATGTCAGGTCGAGAATACATCAGAGAATCAGGCTAAATATAGAAAGTTCAGAGGAGAAGTGAAAAAGAAAATAAGAGGGGCAAAGAGAGGGTATGAGAATAGAATTGCAGCTAACATAAAAGGTAATTCAAAAGTCTTCTATAGGCATATAAATAGTAAACGGGTGGTAAGAGGAGGGGTGGGGCTGATTAGGGACCAAAAAGGAGACCTACGCATGGAGGCAGAAGGTATGGCTGAGGTACTAAATGAGTACTTTGCATCTGTCTTCACCAAGGAAGAAGATGCTGCCACAGACATAGTGAAGGAGGAGGTAGAGGAGGTACTGGATGGGATAAAAACAAGGTACTAGAAAGGCTGGCTGTATTAAAGTAGATTAAGTCACCAGGACCGGATGGGATGCATCCTAGGACGCTGAAGGAAGTGAAAGAAGAAATCGCGGAAGTACTGGCCATAATCTTCCAATCCTCCTTAGAAACGGGGGTAGTGCCAGAGGACTGGAGAATTGCAAATGTTACACCCATGTTCAAAAAAGGGTGTAAAGATAAACCCAGCAACTACAGGCCAGTCAGTTTAACCTCGGTAGTGGGGAAGCTTTTATCAATAATCAGGGACAAAATTAAGTCACTTGGACAAGTGTGGATTAATTAAGGAAAGCCAACACGGATTTGTTAAAGGCAAATCGTGTTTAACCAACTTGATTGAGTTTTTTGATGAGGTAACAGAGGGGGTTGATGAGGGCAATGCTGTTGACGTGGTGTACACGGATTTCCAAAAGGCGTTCGACAAAGTGCCACAGAATAGGCTTGCCAGCAAAGTTGAAGCCCATGGAATAAAAGGGACAGTGGCTGCATGGATACGAAATTGGCTAAGTGACAGGAAACAGAATAGTGGTGAACGGTTGTTTTTCGGACTGGAGGAAGGCTTTTCTTGATATATTTTAATGAGTTGGATGTGGGTGTAAAGGGCACAATTTCAAAATCTGCAGATGACACAAAACTTGGAAGTATAGTGAACAGTGAGGAGGATAGTGATAGACTTCAAGAGGACATAGACAGGCTGGCGGAATGGGCGGACACGTGGCAGATGAAATTTAACGCAGAAAAATGTGAAGTGATACATTTTGGTAGAAAGAATGAGGAGAGGAAATATAAACTAAATGGTACAATCCTAAAGGGGGTGCATGAACAGAGAGATCTAGGGGTATATGTGCACAAATCGTTGAAGGTGGCAGGGCAGGTTGAGAAAGCAGTTAAAAAAGCTTACGGGATTCTGGGTTTCATGAATAGAGCTATAGAGTACAAAAGCATTGAAATTATGATGAACCTGTATAAAACACTGGTTCGGCCTCAACTGGAGTATTGTGTCCAATTCTGGGCACCGCACTTTAGGAAGGATGTGATGGCTTTAGAGAGGGTGCAGAAAAGATTTACGAGGATGAGGGACTTCAGTTACGTGGATAGACTGGAGAAGCTGGGGTTGTTCTCCTTAGAGCAGAGAAGATTGAGAAGAGATTTGATAGAGGTGTTCAAAATCATGAGGGGTCTGGACAGAGTAGATAGAGAGAAACTGTTCCCATTGCAGAGGAGTCGAGAACCAGGAGACACAGATTTAAGGTGATTGGCAAAAGAACCAAAGACGACATAAGAAAAAACATTTTAACGCAGTGAGTGGTTAGGATCTAGAATGCACTGCCTGAAAGGGTGGTGGAGGCAGACTCAATCACGGCTTACTGCTAAATTGATAGGTTGGGTTGAATCAATTTCAAGAAAAATTCAGCAAAATACAAATTCTCTACATTGAATGGTGTTCACATGCAACACCAGGCAGTGATACATAATGTTAGTTAATAAATTATAGCAACTGTGGATAATTTATAACACTCCAGAGATCCAATTCAACTTTTCCTGAATGAATGTAGGACAGAATAAAACAGAAATCTTACAGCAATGATGCAGCATGTTGGTGTGCCAAAGCCTTTGTGTTACAGTCACAGAATACAAAGGGCACACTTGCAATTCCTCAGATGGTAAGCTCCCAACCTTTGCTTAAACATCAGTTGGGAGGCATCACTGAAGACAAGGAGGGGAAATCTGAGGCCAAGTTATCCCAGGTTGCTCTTGCACATATCCTAGAGCTGGTTACCAAATAACCAGTACAGGCCAGGACCCCAGACAAAGTCAGGTACCTGCTGCTTTCAACAGTAATAACCTGAGGGGAGGTAATAACTGAGCAACTAATAAAATACTTAAAGGAAAACAACCTTACCTGTTTTCACTGATTTTCAAATCTCGCTGTAGATATGTGAGGTCAGCTTGAAAACTATTGATGTGTAAAGCCAGCGCAATAATGTATGCCACTATCTTAGCTTTCATGGAGGTTGGCATTACATTTTTTATACTGAAAGCAAAGACAGTAGGAGTTGGTTAGATACAAGGTTTGACAGGACAGGACTTCACACAGCAGCCACCATTGCAAACCCTTTTTTCATTACTTGCCATAAAGCTATTACCAGCAAAATCTGACGTTTGTTAGGCAGATCACTAACTCCTGTGCCTGTCGTACAAACATGTTGTCTGTCAAATTGTAAATTTCTCATGCTGAATGATGTACAGTCAATTTTAGAGACAGGATAAATATATTCTTACTGAATATTCTTGGAGTTAAACATTTGTTATTTTATTCAGTAATACTCTTGCAGTTTCTAAAGGTTTTAATACAATATTTTGACAGTTTTTACAAAGTATTTACAAAAATCTGTTTCGTCAAATAGTCAGTACAGCAAAACCGAATAGTGAACACAAATACAAACAGTTCCAGTGCCCTAATTCACTATGACTAAATAAAACACATTGACAGCCAAAAGCAGTATATAATCTACATTTAATCCAGAAACAATGGATTGTACATCACACATCAAAAGAAAACTATGCTTCTTGACATGAGGTGTTTAATCCAGTCGTACAGATTTTCTTACACGTTAACCTGCACCGACACATATCCCATCCTATCCCCGTAACCCCACATATTTAATCCCCCCCTAACACTAAGGGTCAATTTATCATAGCCAAATCAACCTAACCCGCACATTTTTGTACAGTATTCATTTGTGCAGTCGATTTATGTTTGTCTTTTTGATCATTTTGCAGTTTAACACTTTCTTTTCCCATTGCACCAAGACTTTGTTTTAGATGGCTCATTAGCGGGGATGTGGGACGAAGGATGATTGCTCTTTCAAAGAGCCAGCACAGGCATGACGGGCCAAATGGCCTCCTTCCGTGCTGTAAGTTTCTATGATTCTATGATTAGATTTTCCACTATTCTTTCCTCTAATGTGTTTTTCTCTACACTGCTTTGAGTGGCAGATTGTCCCTTAACTGTAAGTGTTGATCTGAATCTCCATTCGATTTAACGTGCTTCATATATAGTACATGCAGCTAGATGTGAATTACTGTCAGGAAATTTCATTAAAAAAAAATTCTACTGTATTAGTAATCAATGATCGGCAAGTGTTTAACATGGGCCCATTGGTAGTTTCCTTTCCTGAATTAGTCTGATGCTGAAGTATGTTGGTCCAAAAAATGGCATGCTTGTTACAATTTTTGAAACCTTGGATAGACGTCAGTAGAAAGACTACTCAACACCGATATTCCTCATTCTTTCTGAACTAGCTCTTCTCTGCTGGTTATGTTTTTCCAACCAGCGCAATAAAAGAAATGAAATGAATTGAGCAGTTATGCAGCTCTTAGGACAGCTAAAGGCCCATGACAGCACAACTAGTCACCCTTAGTTCAGTGTTCAACCTACCAAGAGTGGTGGCAGAAAACATTTCTAAAAATGCAATGAAAAGAGGGAGAGCAAAATTTAACACAGAGAAAGTAGCATTGGGAAAAATGAAGAATATGGGTATGCAATCTACTTGTAACACTTCAAACCAATCTCAGCTTTTTTGAAAGAAATACCAAAGTTCCCGGAAGCACAACAGAGGAACAATTTTTCAAATTTGCATCTCTACCTGGCTAAATGAAGAACAGCGAAGTTAACATATTAATGCTGTGTGTGTGAACGTTGCTCCATCCAGCTGCCCACCAAACATTGTGGAATAGCCGTTAAATGAACCGGATACAGAGTAAACATTAATGGCATTACTATGCAGTGTGCCTGGAACTGCTTGGTGGTGAAGGGTTTACAATTCTTCGCAGGACATTACTTTAGAGTTGTGTGAATGGAATAGAAAACACTGCATGCACATATATCTCGGGAAGTGTTGTACCTTACCAAAGGAGGCTGAAGTAAGTCAAAATATTCTAGGAGCTGAGAAAGACAGAGACTGGCTTCTGAGAAAAAGGAGAGATGTGGCCAAAAGAATACTTTATCAGGAACAAAAACAATGCACTCGTGACTATTGCATGCAGCTCACCAATCCTTCTCATCACAGGGATGGCTACCAGAGAGCCAGTCAGCATGACAAAAATTGTCACATGCAGAAAATGGGAGCTTAGGAAAGAACCTAAAAGACTATTGAACACAAAATAAAACTCTCGTTGTGGTATTACGATACTGAAGAGCTTTCAAAAGCAAAGAACTTTCAGATATTTGGAAAACAGCAAGCAAGCCAGCCTACAGAGGAACACTGTACATGGTGGGATAAGGAGTTTGCCACATGACCGTGGGCTAAGGACAGTTTGTCACATGACCATAGGGCCAAGGAGACAGTTTGTCATGACCCTTCAAGAAACTGGCCTTGGGTCCCATGTCAAATAGAAGGCAAAACATTTGAGGTACTATAAGCTGATTGACACAAGAATGAGCAGCACATATAACCCACAAAAAGGTGGCATTAGTAGATAATATGGATATTGACGAGAGCATTCAGACATTGCTGTTCAATGGCCATCTCTTCACATGAAGAGAAAAAGATTCTGGGCAAAGAACAGGTTCTCCCTCCCCCAAGAAACTAAGAAAATGGGTCTTTCGTCCTTTGACTCGGTCCAACAACAACCTGCATTTATATTGCGTCTTTAACAAAGAACATCCAAGGCACTTCAAAATTGAAACAGACAGGGAAATGGAGGAAGAGGCTGAAAGGAGAGATTGGAAGGGTGACCAAAAGCCTAGTTGAAAAGTTCGGGTTTTCAGTAGGCTCTTTAAACCTTAGGTGTCAAAACACTTCATAGAATCATAGAGCACAAAAGGAGGCCATTTGGCCCATCGTGCCTGGTCTTTGAAAGAGCTGTCCAATTAGTCCCACACCCCCGCTCTTTCCCCATAGCCATGCAAATGTCTCCTTTTAAAGTATATATACAATTCCCTTTTGCAAGTTATTACTGAATTTGCTTCCAACATCCTTTCAGGCTGTGCATTCCAGGTCATAACTCGCGGAATAAAAAAAATCTCCCCATTTCCCCCCATGTCAATTATCTTAAATCTGTGTCCTCTGATTACTGACCCTCTTGCCAGTGGAAACAGTTTCTCCCGATCTACTATATCAAAACCTCTCAATTTTGAACACCTCTATTAAATCTCACCTTCACCTTCTCTGCTCTAAGGAGAACAATCCCAGGTTCTATAGCCTTGCCACATAACTGAAGTCCCTCATCCCTGGTACCATTCTAGCAAATCTCCTCCTCTGCACCCTCTCCAAGGCCGTGACATCCTTCCTAAAGTGTGGTGCCCAGAATTGAATACAATACTCTAGCTGAGGACTAACCAGTGATTTGTAAAGGTTTACCATAACTTCCTTGCTTTTGTACTCTATGCCTCTATTTATAAAGGCCAAAAAATGTGCGGGTTAGGTTGATTTGGCTATGATAAATTGACCCTTAGTGTTAGGGGGGATTAAATATGTGGGGTTATGGGGATAGGATGGGATATGATAGGGGGAATTAAATACGTGGGGTTACGGGGGTAGGGTGGGATATGTGTACTGTGGGGATTAAAGCAGGGACAGGGTACTGGATTTGGATGATCAGCCATGATCGTATTGAATGGCGGAGCAGGCTCGACGGGCCGAATGGCCTACTCCTGCTCCTAGATTCTATGTTTCTATGTTTCTATGATGCAGAGATGCCGGTGTTGGACTGGGGTGGACAAAAATGAGAAGTCGCACAACACCAGGTTATAGTCCAACAGTTTTATTTGAAATTACGAGCTTTCGGAGCACTGCTCCTTCGTCAGGTAAAGTGAGGGAATACAAATCAGTTACAAAGCATATATAGACAGAGAACAAGGTGTCACGCTACAGGACGTGACTAGAGTCCAGTCTAGAGTCGTCGTTGTCTTGTTCACAGATGTGATTTCCAGTTTTTTTTAAAAAGTAAAAAGCTTAACTGCAGACTGCAAAATTTGACACGTTGGACCCCCTGTGACCCCACCTCATTGTCTTAGCTGTTCTCTGCTGTGTCTTTGATGTAATGCCTCCCTGACGGATTGTATCTCTGCAGACAGATTGTTCTCTGTCTATATATGCTTTGTAACTGATTTGTATTCCCTCACTTTACCTGACGAAGGAGCAGTGCTCCGAAAGCTCGTAATTTCAAATAAAACTGTTGGACTATAACCTGGTGTTGTGCGACTTCTCATTTTTGTCCACCCCAGTCCAACACCGGCATCTCTGCATCATGGCCTTTATAAATAGAGGCATAGAGTACAAAAGCAAGGAAGTTATGGTAAACCCCCCCCATTTACAACACAAACATACACTCTGTTTCCTCAGCACTTCTGGCCATTCAGCATGACATTGAAGGAACAGCAGGATAAACGATCTGGGAACAATATTCGGAGCCTAACAATGGTGCTTTCCAGAGAGGCTGCAAGCTTTTTTCTTTTATTATGTTGTAGGCAATGTTAATGGTACTGGCGATGTTTGGAGCTTGTTATTTGAACAATCTTTTGTACTTGTAAAAATAAAATTACGCCATTCTCCTTCTTCAGAAGAAGCTTAACTACTTAAAGCATATTTACCGTCCATTGTTGTAAGTCAGGACTGTGAAATTTTTCATCAAACTGTTTTTTACAACATCCACAACATCACTCCCAAGGGAACCTGAAGCAGAAAATTTTAAAAATTGTACATGAATATGAAGTTTAGTTAGGAACAGACTGCTCACACTGTAGAAATACAGCACTGGATCACATTTATTTTTTGGGAAAGATCAAAAATAACATGCACACAAAAAATTGAATTAGCATATTGATTTTTAAAATCTGTATATACTAATAGATATCTAGCACAAACTACTTAACGCTTAGTCATTTTCACTTTTAAAAACATTACAATCATCCTTTGTGTTAAGTCAGAAGACAATTGATACCTGGGAGTGATCAACAAGGCAGGAACCTGACCAAGGGTATTCAAATGCTCGGAACAAAACTTAAGTAGTTTACAACCGTCATCTGAACTTGAGATAAGATTATAATTCAGAAATGTTTCACAGTATTACTTTTAAAAATAATATATAGATCCTGAAAACTTCATGGGCGGTTTTAGTCAAATTTGAGTCTATTTATACCGACAGCAACCCTTTCATGACAATATACAATGATTGGCAAACTGAAGGATAATCATTGAAAGTTTATCAAGAAAACGTGGGGCAAAATAATTAACATTTAGCCCAACAGTTATCAAGTTACTAAAATCACTTCCCGCCATTAAATAGCAGCTGAAACTGCACAGCATAACACCTTCAAAAGTATGTCGAAGCACAAACTATTTGAATCAGACTGGGATTTTCTATCATATTGCAAAGGAAAGCTTATCCCAGAAGAGAAGGATGTGGAAACCTTTTCAAAAAACCGAAAAGAAGGAAAAGTGATTGTGGCACACATGCGTGCGTGTGTCAGTGGGGTAAGTGATAAGCAGACTATACAGTAGCTTCAAACTCTTGCCATGGAATGTGAATACAGTTATTTGATTTTCCGGTTACCAGATAAAAGTCAAAACTGGAAACAGTTAAATATCCTCCACGTACTGCAGTAGGAGACAGAATAACACCTTGTGCAAAACGTCTGAAATTAAACCTGCAAATAGTTGCTAGCCAGTGGATCAATGACTGCCTGTGGAACAATGACTGCCTGTGCTACACTGAACCAGGTTTGATCGCCAAGTTTGCACTCTGTGGGCTGGATTTTGAAGTTGGAGTCAGGTTGGGGTCAGGAATCACACATTCTGGCTTGTGAACCCTGCCTCCATCGAGATGTGGCCAACCCACTGTATTTTCCCTTGATTGACCTTGTTGAGCCCACCCAGTGGGCTCAGCAGGCCAATTAAGGGCCACCCGGCAACAGGTGACGTCACAGACTGACATTTCATCTGTCAAGAGCATTTGACAGATGAAATATCAGCGTTTGACAGCTCTGTGAAGCTGTCAAACACTCACAATATGATTTCTAACTTCAGTCCTTCCTTTCAGGCTGAGTTAGAAATCATTCCAGCACAGAAAACAGAAGGTTGCAGTTTTTGACAGAACCACGGCTTTCCTGCTTTCTGTGCCGGTGAGATTTCTAACTCCCGAGAACTGAAGGGCTGACACCTGCAGGAAGAAGTTAAGGTAAGTAAAACTTTTTTCAATACTTAGCACTTACCTTACACACTTACCTCTGCACACATGCACCCATCACTCACCTGCCCACCGGACATATCGACCCCTCCAACCCCTGCAGACCCACGGCCCGCCCCGATAACTTGGAGTGGTTGCCACCTGTCGGGAAGCCCACACTTTTCTTTTGAAAATAGGGATTATGCAAAAAACTGCCCGTTAACTGGCAGTTAATTGTCACTAATCCCTTCCCGCCTCGGGGAGTCGGGTCTCAGCCGCCAGAGAAACTGGCATGGAGTCGGGATGGGGTTGGGACCCCCGAATCTGCAACTTTAACCCCCCCCGCCTCCAAACCCGACTCCATGGGTCATTGAAAATCCAGCCCTTAGTCTTCACTCAACCAGGACAACAACAACAACTTGTATTTATATAGCACCTTTAACGTAGTGAAATGTCCCACGGCATTTCACAGGAGTATTTTAAGACAAAAAATTTGACACCGAGCCACATAAGGATAAATTAGGGCAGGTGACCAAAAGCTTGGTCAAAGAGGTAGGTTTTAAGGAGCGTCTTAAAGGAGGAAAGAGAGGTAGCAAGGCGGAGAGGTTTAGGCAGGGAATTCCAGAGCTTAATGCCTAAGCAACAGAAGGCACGGTTCGGCAATTATAACCAGGGATGCGCAAGAGGGCAGAATTAGAGGAGCGCAGATATCTGGGGGGGGGTTTGAAGGGCTGAAGGAGATTACAGAGATAGGAAGGGGCGAGCCCATGGAAAAAATGGGGGCCGAGGTTATGATCTGAAATTGTTGAACTCAATGTTGAAGTAATAAAAAGGCATATGGAAACAATAGCTGGCGCAGAGGACAGTAACACTGTCCTTTCACCCATCACCTGAGTTTGAACCCAAACTAATTGGATCAAATTTGGGCCTGCTAGATGAAGGGTCTAGCAAATTGATATCAAATAGGCTTGACATCTCCCAGCAGACAATTTAAAACAGCTCAAAAATCAACTAAAATTGTAAAACATTAATTTTTTGAGCACTTTTCCTTGGGACAAGGTGCTCAAACTATGGAAATTAATAATGAGTTGACAGAATTTTTTTATGACTGCAAATTTGTCTCCAGTTAAGTCAATCCCATGGTTCAAATGCAACTTCTTGGTACCATGCTGTAGACTGCAAAGCCAATCAGTATGACCACCAATGTTCCCTGTAATTTTGTTTGGCGCTGCACAGCCCCTTCAAAATACCACGCATGCTCAGTTTTAGCACTGAAAAGCTTGTGCAGGGTGTCTGGAGCACTGCGTGGCCGCACAGTTTACAGGGAACATTGATGACCACCCCAGTTTGCATTCATTTATCACTTGCTCTGGAGATCAGATACTAGATTTGAAACAAGGTTGTCAGTACCTCAGTGACTGCCCTACATGATAATAAACTAGAGGCAATATTTGAAACTTGGATTTTAATTAATTCGCAAAAACACAATGGCAATGACTCAGCCTACACTCACTCTTTCATATTCGTTCATTAGACTTGCTTCGAAGTCACTTTCACCACCCCCTCGGCTGACCTCCAAGTCTCATAAGAACATAAGAATTAGGAGCAGGAGTAAGCCATTCGGCCCATCGAGCCTGCTCCGCCATTCAATGAGATCATGGCTGATCTTTGACCTCAACTCCACTTTCCTGCACTATCCCCATATCCCTTGATTCGCTTAATATCCAAAAATCTATCGATATTTGTCTTGAATATACTCAACAACTGAGCCTCCGTAGCCCTCTGGGGTAGAGAATTCCAAAGATTCACCACCCTCTGAGTGAAGAAATTTCTCCTCATTTCAGTCCTAAATGGCCGACCCCTTATTCTGAGACTGTGACCCCCTGGTTCTAGACTCCCCAACCAGGGGAAACATCCTCCCTGCATCTACCCTGTCAAACCCTGTAAGAATTTTGTATGTTTCAGTGAGATCACCTCTCATTCTTCTAAACTCGAAAGAATATAGGCCTAGTCTGCTCAATCTCTCCTCATAGGACAATCCCCCCCATCCCAGGAATCAGTCTGGTGAACCTTCGTTGCACTCCCTCTATGACAAGTATATCCTTCCCTAGGTAAGGAGATCATAACTGCACACAGGTGTGGTCTCACCAGGGCCCTATATAATTGCAGTAAGACGTCTTTGCTCTGATACTCAAATCCTCTTGTAATAAAGGTCAACATACCATTTGCTTTCCTAATTGATTGCTGTACTTGCATGTTAACTTCCAGTGATTCGTGTACAAGGACACCCAGGTCCCTCTGAACACCAACATTTCCCAATCTCTCACCATTTAAAAAATACTCTGCTTTTCTATTTTTCCTACCAAAGTGGATAACTTCACATTTCTCCACATTATATTCCATTTGCCATGTTCTTGCCCACTCACTTAGCCTGTCTATATCCCCTTGAAGCCTCCTTGCATCCTCCTCACAATTTAAATTCCCACCTAGCTTCGTATCAGCAGCAAACTTGGATATATTACATTTGGTCCCCTCATCCAAATCATTGATATAGATTGTGAATAGCTGAGGCCCAAACACTGATCCTTGCGGTACCCCACTAGTTACAGCCTGCCAACCCAAAAATGACCCGTCTATTCCTAGTCTCTGTTTTCTGTCCGTTAACCAATCCTCAATCCATGCTAGTTTTTTTTTACCCCCAATCCCACGAGCCCTAATTTTGTTTAATAACCTCTTGTGTGGCACCTTATCGAATGCCTTCTGAAAATCCAAATACACATCCACTGGTTCCTCCTCATCTATTCTGCTAGTTACAACCTCAAAAAATCTAACAGATTCATCAAGCATGAGTTCCCTTTCATAAATCCGTGTTGACTCTGCCCAATCCTATGATTATTTTCTAAGTGTCCTGTTACCACGTCCTTAATAATAGATTCTAGCATTTTCCCAACTACTGATGTCAGGCTAACTGGTCTGTAGGTCCCCGTTTTCTCTCTCCCTCCTTTCTTAAATAGTGGGGTTACATTTGCTACCTTCCAATCCGCAGGAACCGTTCTAGAATCTATGGAATTTTGGAAGAGGACAACCAATGCATCCACTATCTCTATTGCCACCACTTTTAAAACCCTCGGATGTAGGCCATCAGGTCCAGGGGATTTTTCAGCTTTCAGTCCCATTAATTTTTCCAGTACTTTTTTTTTTACTAATACTAATTTCTTTCAGTTCCTCATTCTCGCTAGACTCTTGGTTTGCCACTAGTTCCGGAAGGTTTTTTGCATCTTCTTCTGTGAAGACAGACACAAAGGGCTCGATTTTGCCAGGCCCGAGGAGGCGGGAATGGAGGCATGTGGGGTGCTAAAATTGCAAAAAAATGGCGGGTGGGCCCGACCCCGCCTCCAAGCAATTTTCCCAAATGCGTGGTTTCTGATCCAGTCTCAAGAGGCGGGATAGGCCCTTAACAACCACTTAATTGCCTCTATAATCCCATTTTGAGAGGCCTTTCTGATTTTAACACTTTTCTGACGTGATGCACGCCTCCTCTGAAACACGACGGTGAAACCTGGCGGTAGCACACTTGGATTGCTGACTATCAGCTGCAGCTCCACCATTAAAAAGGAGATTTGATCAATCATCATTATGGTGGTGGCGGTGGCAAAAATCTGGGAGCAGACTTAGGGCTCCTGCTGCTCATTTTGCCTCCAGGTCCCTCTCACAGCAAAGGCCAAAAGTTTGGCAGTCTTTGCAGACCTTAAATGCAGCAGCAATGATGGCATCATCAGAGGCGACTTTCAGACTGAAAAAACTAATTGGGTCATGAGTTCCCACATGCTGGAACTCAATTGCCCAATTAGGGGAAAATCGCATCAATCTCCCACATCCAATTGGAGTCGGGTGGCTAACACGAAAAGCGGATGACACGACCCCAGCCCGCCCCATGACAAAATCGAGCCCAAAGTATTTGTTTAATTTCTCTGCCAGTTCCTTATTCCCCATTATAATTTCTCCTGTCTCAGCCTGTAAGGGACCCATGTTTACTTTCGCTAATCTTTTCCTATTTACATACCTATAGAAGCTTTTACAGTCTGTTTTTATGTATT
Source organism: Squalus acanthias (assembly GCA_030390025.1). Lineage (NCBI taxonomy): Eukaryota > Metazoa > Chordata > Chondrichthyes > Squaliformes > Squalidae > Squalus > Squalus acanthias. The sequence goes on along the minus strand of CM059425.1, from coordinate 225,346,511 downwards.
TCGCTAGTTTACTCTCATATTTTATTTTCGCTTTCTTTATCAATTTCTTGGTCCTCCTTTGCTGAATTCTAAAATCCTCCCAATCCTCAGGCTTACTACTCATTTTGGCAACATTATAAGCCTCTTCCTTTGATCTAATACTATCTTTAATTTCTCTTATTAGCCACGGTTGGACCATTTTTCCCCGTGGTGTTTTTATTCCTTAAGGGAATGTATATTCGTTGCGAATTATGAATTATTTCTTTAAATGTTTGCCATTGCTTTTCTACTGTCATATCTTTTAATCTAGTTTCCCAACCTACCTTAGCCAACTCGCCTCTCATACCTGCGCAGTTGCTTTGTTGAGGTTTAGGACCCTAGTTTCGGACTTAACTAAATCACTCTCAAACTCAACATAAAATTCTATCTTATTATGATCACTGCTCCCCAGAGGCTCCTTTACTACAAGGTTATTAATTAACCCTGTCTCGTTGCACAGTACTAGATCTAAAATAGCCAATTCCCTCGTAGGTTCCTTGACATACTGATCTAGAAAACTATCTTGAATGCATTCCATGAAATCTTCCTTGGACTGTTTCTGCAAATTTGGTTTGCCCAGTCTATATGAAAGTTAAAGTCCCCCATGATTACTGTATTACCCTTGTTACATGCATCTTCAATTCTCCCTATTTCATCTGACTCCTGGAAAGCAGTTCTACTTCATCGAGCACTCCCAGGAAGTACGAAAGACATGTTATTGGAAGGCTGACCGCGAGCTATAAAAGATCGAGCTTCTATTTACACAGTGTCTTTCACATTCTCAGGACATCCCAAAGTGCTTCACAGCCAATTAACTACTTTTGAAGTGCAGTCACTGCTGTTTTGTAGGCAAACACAGCAGCCAATTTTGTGCACAGCAAGGTCCCACAAACAGCAATAAGATTAATGACCGGATAATTTGTTTGATGATGTTCGGTTGAGGAATAGATGTTGGCCAGGACATGGGGAGAACTCCCCTGCTATTCTTCAGTCTTTTACGTCCACCTGAGCGGACAGAGGGAGTCTCGATTTAATGTCTTATTAAAAGATGGCACCTCTAACAGTGCAGCACTCCTGCAGTAAAGCACTGAAGTGTCAGCCTAGATTATGTGCTCAAGTCTTGGAGTGGGGCTTCAACCCACGACCTCTGACAGAGTTCTACCACTGAGCAAAGGTGACACAATTAAACCACTATTACCACTGCCGGCAACAGACCAGCTTTGTAGCATTCTGGACGCCAGTAAGGCTACTAAATCAGCACAGAAGCTAAACCCATGAAAATGAACAACAATTTTCCAAATCATTACATTTACATGTTAATCCATTTAGTAATTAGACACCTGGAAAGTTGTTTTTTAGTCACTCTGTAGCACAGTTGTATCATTAGTTCAAGCACTTCTGACTAATTTTCTGATTGCCTGTAGACATTTTATGCAGTGAGCTAATACAGGCAGTGTAGATTGATCACAACAGCAATCATACTGTGGCATTAGGTGATTACAAAACAAAATTTCTTTGCCTATTACTATCAACAAAGGGGAGGGGATTTTAACTTTGCCGGGAGAAAGTGAAATCTATTGGAAATTAAACTGGATACAAGGTCTACAAAGAAAGTACAAGGTTCATATATATTTTCATTTGAAGACTTGTAAAGTTCAACTGAATCATCTGAAGCTTAAAATAAATAGGTAGAATCCACGACAGCATCTGTAGATTCCTGACCTTGATCCTGACTCCCTGCAGTCTCACGATATTTAAACCTAGGCCCAAATCAGTACTTTTATACTATGCAAGCAATGAGAATGTTGTGCTTAGATCAGGAGTGGGACGTTTATCCATATTCAGTGTGTGAGATTTTGTTGCACAATTAATGGAAAGCTCTCAATGCCCCCAAGTCTAATTCTTTGAACTGATTTAATGTACATGTCAGTTTTCAGTATTACTGACAAAAATACAAGAGACAGAGAGATGAGTTTTACCTTTGTGCTTGAATTCGTGGTTTTTTAAGTTGTGCAATCTGATCAGAATCTGTAAATAAAACAGGCAGTGAGCCTTATGATCACGACTTTTCTCATCCTGCGGTAATGATGTAAGTGATTCCAGAACAAAGGAGCAGTAGCTAAAAATAAAGAATAAAACAGCATTAGATCATTGCCTAAATATCATGTTGCAAACCTTTTCTACCCCCTGCTAGTCCAAACGCCATTTCTAACCCTGATTTGCTTCAAAGAAAGTATAATAGTGTGTAACAAAGAAGATTAAGGACCGACGGGCATAATGAACTGTATAAGCTGTGTATAAGATCAGGATTTTGTTTTGTAAAATGTACTCTTCAGAACAGGATATTACAGCTAAAGGCATCAGAAATACACCAATACACGGCAATTATTGTGGCGGACAGCTTCATCCGAACAGGTTGTCTATTAAACTTACTTGCCAGTTTGTGCCAGTTTGCAAATTTCTTCTGCAGTGCTAATCTTCAGTGGTACACAGTGTGCTTCGATTGCTTGATACTCAGCAGTTGAGATAACTTACTATGAATTAAGGAGCCACCCACAGAAGAAAATATGATAACCTTAAAACCTTGACACAAACTACAGTCACCCAATGATTGTGTCCAACTGTCCAATACCATAGCGGTAGAACTGTAAACAGATCAAGTGTTTGTCATTTCTTAAAGAAAGTCTCACCATCAGGATCTTTGCATGGACTAAATTATCACAATCTTAGAATTTTACAGCACACAAGATGATTCAGCCCATTGCACCGGTTACACATTTAGCCAATACTGAGGAGGACTGCAACAAATTACAAGAAGACATTAGGTAAACTTGCAGAATGGGCATATAATTGGCAAATGAAATTCAACACAGATAAATGTGAGGTATTACATTTTGGTAAGAAAAATAGGGAGGTCACATATTACTTGGAAAATAAGAATCTAAATGGGGTAGAGGAACAAAGGGATCTCGGAGTACAAATATACAAATAACAAAGTATCGACACAGGTTAACAAGGCCATAAAAAAAGCAAACCAAGCACTAAGGTTTATTTCTAGAGGGATAGAATTGAAAAGTAGTGAAGTTATGCTAAACTTGTATCGAACCTTGGTTAGACCACACTTGGAGTACTGTGTGCAATTCTGGTCGCCATATTATAAAAAGGATATGGAGGCACTGGAGAGGGTGCAGAGAAGATTTACAAGGATGATACCAGAAATGCGAGGGTACACCGATCAGGAAAGGATGAACAGACTGGGTCGCTTTTCTCTTGAAAAGAGAAGGCTGAGGGGTGACCTAATAGAAGTCTTTAAAATCATGAAAGGTTTTGATAGAAGTGATACAGAGAGAGTGTTTCCACTTGTGGGGAAGAGCATAACTAGAGGCCATCAATATAAGATAGTCACCAAAAAATCAAATAGGGAATTCAGAAGAAACTTCTTTACCCAGAGAGTGGTGAGAATGTGGAACTTGCTACCAGTGAGTGGTTGAAGCAAATAGTATAGATGCATTTAAGGGGCAGCTAGATAAGCATATGAGGGAGAAGGGAATAGAGGGTTATGCTGATAGGGTTAGATGAGGAAACACGGGAGGAGGCTTGAGTGGAGCATAAACACCGGCATAGACTGGTTGGGCCGAATGGCCTGTTTCTGTGCTGTATATCCTATGTAGTCCCATTTCCCTGCCCTTTCCCACACCCTTTTAAGTTTTTCTTTTTTCCAATATTTATCCACTTCCCTCTTTAAAACCATTATAGATTCTGTTCCTGGTAGGACATTTCATGTCCCAACAACCTTCGGCACAAAAAAATCTTCTAATCTCTTCATTCTTTTGGTGATGATCTTAAATTTAAGCCGTCTAGTTACTAACTCACCAATCAGTGGAAATAGATCAAAAATCCTCATACTTTTGATCACCACTATCAGATTTCCTCTTAACCTTCTCTGTTCTAATGAAAAGAGCCCGAGTTTCACTATTCTTTCCTCGTAACTAAAGCCTCTCATCCTTGGCATCATCTTAATTAATCACTACCGTATCTTTTCCATGGCCTTGACATCTTTCCTAAAGTAGGGCGCCCAAAATTGGACATAATAGTTTCAATACCCCCTAATCAATGATTTGTACAGGTTTAACTTTGTTTTTACATTTTAGGCCCTTATTTATAAAATCTAGCATCTCATACACTTTTTGTTTTGCACTTGCCCTCCCACTTTTAAAGATTTGTGCATCTGAACCCCTAAGTCTCTGCTTCTCTACTCCTTTTAAAATATTATCAGTGTATAATTCCTTTCCTTACTCTTCCTCCCATAATGCATTACGTCACATTTCTTCACATTAAATCTCATCTAACCTCTACCTGCTCAATCTACCAACTTGTCTATGTCCTCCTGAAGTCACTTACAGTCCTCTTTACAGTTAACCACGCTCTATACTTTTACATCTGCAAATCTTGATTGTGCTCTCTATACCCAAGAGCAGAGCATATATAAAGAGTTCGAACACTAAACCCTGCATCACTGTTCACATCCTTCCAGTACAAAAAAAAATCTTATTACCCAATACTTTTTGATTTTGTCCTTTAACCAACTTCCTATCCATGCTGCCACATTCCCATTAATACCGTGTAACTTAATTTTATCAACAAACCTCCTTTACAGCACCTTATCAAACACCTTTTGAAAATCCATATACACAACATCCACTGCATTTTCTTATCAATACATTCCAGTATTTCCTCAAAGAACTTCAATTATAAATTTAAGAATTCTTTGAAGAAATTTAAGAGTTCTTTGAGGAAATACCAGAGTGCATTGATAAAGAAAATGCAGTGGATATTGTGTGTATGGATTTTCAAAAGATGTTTGATAAGGTACTGTAGAGGAGGCTTGTTGATAAAATTACAGTATATGGTTATAAGGGGACTTGCTTTTAATTAGCCCATGTCTTTGAGTATTACTTTTAGCCCATATTATGGCCTCTAGAAGCTTACCCATTACCAATATTAGGCTGACAGGTTTTTAGGTTATCCCCTTCTCCCTACAACAGAGGTGTTTCACTGATGTTTTCCCCCTTCTCTTCAGACTTATCTGGGGCAGGTCGGGGGCAGGGTGCAGAGTATGATTCCACATTGGCAGCCTTCCCCTATATCGACTAAGAGGCCATTCTTTATGTGGCTACTTGGGTGAGATAGTAGAGGGTTCCCAGACAGCAAGTGTCACCAAGCTATTTAACTGCAGAGGCATTATAATTAGGCCCGATCCTATCCACACTTTGAATCCAGGGACACGCATTTTCCAGTAGGATCATTGGACAAATCAGGAGCAGGAACCCCAGAAGCATGAAATGGAGAGTAAAATTCAGGAAAGAAATTCTAAATGCAAGCTGATCCTTTAATTATATTTTTATATCTTCAAAGCTATCATCGCTCACATATTCTGCTAAACGTTTTGCTTTTAAGTGGCTGCAATATTTTGTTAACAATCTCTGGCTTGTTTTAAAAGAATTAATTTATAAATGCCAAAGTGAAGCATGTGCCTTGGATGGAGTATGTTTCAACCCCTACAACTCAGAACATGTGGAATCAGGGGACAGGTAGCTGAATGGATAGCAGGCTGGCTACAAAACAAAGCAGAGAGTAGGGGTTAAAGGTAGTTACTCAGATTGGGAAAAGGTGGGAAGTGGTGTTCCACAAGGATTGGTGTGGGAGCACTGTTGTTCATCATTTACATAAATAATTTGGACTCAGGAATCGGAAGTACAATTTCAAAATTTGCGGATGACACCAAATTGGGGGGTGTAGTTAATACAGAGGAGGGGTGTGACAAAATACAGGAAGACATTAATAAACTTGCAGAATGGGCGTGTAATTGGCAAATGAACTTCAATATAGATCAGTGTGAGCTGGTACATTTTGGTGGGAAGAATAAGGAGGCCACATACTCCTTGGAAGATAAGTATCTAAATGGGGTAAAGGAACAGAGGGATCTGTGGGTACAGATACACAAATCACTAAAAGCAGCGATGCAAGTTAATAAGGTCACAAAAAAAGCAAGCAAAGTTCTGGGGTTCATTTCTAGAGGGGTAGAATTGAAAAGCAGAGAAGTTATGTTAGACTTGTATAGAAGCTTGGTTAGACCACACTTGGAGTACTGCGAACAGTTCTGGTCTCCATATTATAAAAAAGGATATAGAGGCACTGGAGAAGGTACAAAAAAGATTAACTAGAATGATACCAGAACTGAGAGGTTATACCCATCAGGAAAGGCTGAACAGGCTGGGGCCATTTTCTATAGAAAAAAGACTGAGGGGGTGACCTGATAGATGATTTTAAGATTATGAAAGGGTTTGATAGGGTAAACGTAGAGAAGATTTTTCCACTTGCAGGTGAGACCAGAACTAGGGGCCATAAATATAAGATGGTCCCTAATAAACCCAACAGGGAATTCTTTACCTAGAGAGTAGTTAGAATGTGGAACGAGTAGTAGTTGAGGCGAATAGCATAAATACATTTAAGGGGAAGCTAGATAATCACATGAGGGAGCAAGGAATAGAAGGATATGTTGATGGGGTTAGATGAAGAGAGGTGGGAGGAGGCTTGTGTGGAGCATATACACTGGCATGGACCTGTTGGGCTGACTGGCCTGTTTCTGTGCTGTAAATACTTCTAATACTTTGTAACTCCCCTCCCCATGCACCAAATCTAAAACCCTCTCTAGAACAGCACTGCAGAATAGTGACATTACATACTTTGTGTATAGCTCCTAAAGTCAAGTTAAACCGTTTCTAGAGTGTTGGCACTGTACTAGTGAAGAGCAACTAACTACGTAGCACAAGTTCAATTTTCAGTATGTAAAGGATACTGTCCTCAAACTTGTAAACATCCTCAGGCTTATCTGCATCAGCATGGCAAGGAGGAAGAAAGCTCGACTTGTCCTGCGACTCGAACTGTGTTGCCTCGTTAGCCAAAGCTTTGGGAAAACAAAACGTGGGAAACATGTTACACATCAAACAGCACTCCATAATAATACACAAAAGCAGAAGAGCAGATATTTCCTTACACATATTGTGCTAAACACAGGATTGCAGAAATCTGTAACTGCTTCTTCACCCAGTGCTATCGTCACCCTGCCTTACCTTTTTTTTTTAAATTGGGGAAATCATTTTTCTTTTAATTTGTTCTCAGGATGTGGATGGCAACCACCCCTAGCTGCCCTGAGAAGGTGTGGAGGACACTTCAGAGGTCATTAAGAGCCAACCACATATTGTAGGCCAGACTGGGTTTCCTTCCCTGACGAAAATTAGTGAACCAGTTGTGTTTTTACACTTTTCTGGTGCTAACCCATAATAACCAGATTTATTGAGTTCAAGTTCACAACTTGGGATTTGTATCTCATGATCTCTGCGATGCTAATCTAGTACCACAAACACTACATTATTGCACCCAACTAAGTCTGAGACCTAAATACAGGAAACTCTTTCGTATCCGGCACCGACGGGACCGGGATGGTGCCGGTTGATTAAAAATTCCGGATAACGGAGAGGTATATCTACCGAGGCTATTTTTAACAAACATCACAACCCAGACCTTACAGGTTAAAACTAATGTTGTTTATTTGCAGATTAAGTAAACATTTAAGGTTTCTTGCGAAAGATTCGCAAAAAAGTATTCAGTATAGTAATCAACTTATACCGCATACAAACTAGGGTGACTGTTTGAAAACACAGGCGTCCATAGTTAGAAACACAATCTATACTGGTATACACACACAAGATTATTCTTATGGTGCTCTAATCACTCCATTCAAGTAGAGGCATAACAAACAGACAACTGAAGACCACGAGAAAGTGGATTATAACAATATTTTTTCCTTTGAGGTTCAACAATTTGCAACACTCAGACAATCAAAATGTTAAAACTTTAACACCTTAGTCAACAGTGGAGGAAGGGCCTAGAACAGGGGCATCCAAGCTTTTCTCTTGGTGGGCTGCATATAAAGTTTCAATCCACATTCCCATTAATGCCCAGATATCTCGAGTTGCTGACACTAACAGATCTCAGTGTTCTGATTTAGGATTCATCCACCAATGAGGCAACAGCGCTAAAATCACCCTTTTCCAAGCCTCTCGGCCCATACAATTCAGAGTTTCCAGGGCTTGGAGGGTCTGATTGCCAGGGCTCGGGGCTGTGTGGCTCCAGGATAGTAGGTTGGGTACCTCTGGCCCATGAATTGTCTCTCCTCTCGGTGGTGTTTACATCCTCCCAGTTAGACTGGCTTTTAACATTGGATAACAGAAGAAATTACATTTTTAGACCGCTACCATCAAGATGAATTCATGCATATGAAGTACAACTGTAGGGGGTTCCAAGGAAACAAACATTGGGCTCTGTTTTGGGCAGTCCAACAGGGATAAAAACCATCCAGATACAATTCGGACAAACATACTCATTGAGTAAGTTAACAAAGGCTAATTGTAGCCAGCCATGTGCACGGGGTACCACACACTAACTGCCACAGAATAAAGAAAATTTCATACAGACATCCAAAGATACTGCCGGCTGATGCCATTTTGAATACAGATTAACCCTATTTAAAATATAAATATAAAAGATATAGGGCCAAAAACTGCAGTCAGCGCGTACCTCCGGAGTACCTCAGAATACGGCATCATAGCCACCGCAAAATCCGGGCCATAATATTCCGGTTTTCATCATAAACCCACCATTCTGTACCGCAGCCGGTTCCCGGTTTTCACTTCGCAGTACTTTTCATACTTTTTAGAATAATTTTTCACAGCCTCAAGACTATTCTTCCCCTCTATTTCAGTCACTGTGATCCAGGTCCTGATTTATTTTGCATAAACGACAACATAACTTGGGGCGTGTAGATGAAGTACTTTCAGTGTTAAGTACTCACCAAGAAGAACTAAGCATAGAAATTATTTATTATATATCTCCTCCCAGACAGATGATATTCCCCAATTGTTCAGAACTGCAGAGATCCATAATGCTAAGTGTCTCTGCATTAAAGATTCTTTTATGTATCATGTACTTAATGTGCCTATGTCTTACTAGCTGTCACTAAAGTGAGCGGACATTTTCATTTCTCCACTCATGGCTGCTGATTCTCAGTGCCCAATGCAATGCAAAAGCTTAGCGCTGGCCAATTGTTGCAATGGATGGTTTACGTGATTTATCCGTGTAACTTGACAAAATAGTCATTAAACCTCAATGCCCTTCCCCTTGCATCTTTCCTCAGGTCAATAACTCAGATTTCTCTAAATAAAAATGATTTTCTGCATGGAGATTGTTTGATCTTATCATAGTTATGGAGCAGCTGTTGCCACATAATTTGGCTCCTTTACCTGTTATTCCTTTCTTATCAATGATATTTTCTGCTGCTTTGGCCACAGCTTTCTGCAAAGTCTCATTCCCAACCTGATTCAGCCTGCGAGAGCTCAAGGCACGTTTCTGCTTAATAGTACCAAAGGCCTCAATGAGAGAGTCCACCTAGAAATCAACAGCATGCAGTTAATACACATTAATAGAAAAACATCGGTTGGGTTAATTACTTCCTTCCTATTCATAGGCCTGTACAGGCTGGTTAAACTAAAATTGAATGAATGCAATATTTTAATTCCTGATTGTTCAAGCAGTTGACCTAAAGGCCTTGAGGTCTTTCTTCAGGTTTCTACTTACTCCCACTTATTTACCTTGGTTGAGCAAATTCCATTAGCTCGCACTTGTCACATGATGCCACGTGAGATGGAAAAGTAAACACAAACCAACTCACAGGACTGAACTGTGCCTCCTAGTAGATGACTGCCACATTTGTTAGTGCCCATGAGAAAGCCCCATATACTCAGCTGAAGGGTGCTATGTGATTAAGATGTAGCATCACCAGTGTTGAGACAAACCTGCTCCACTTTGCACCTAGCCAGACCATAGACGCGAGGCACAGAGTAGAAGTGAAGGGTTGCAGAATGGCTGTACCAGTCATTCAAACCAAGGCTACTCTCGAGGTTACTGGCAGTTAGTTACAAAGCAACATTCAGAGAAGCCGGACAGAAAATCGCCGTCAGCCTGGTGATGCTTGGTGTTCAGGGGAAAGGAAGGAGAAAGAACTTTAAAAGAACACATACAAATGTCAGGGTGAGAAATGGCCACGCGTCACGTCCCATCCCATCCCGCTGGTATCTCAACTCTTCCATCATGACATCCAATTGTATTCTGAATAACCCCAATGTTTTTGTTTTGATTACCTTGCTTGGTATATATTTTTTCAAACATTAAGTAAATAAGGGATTTTAACTCAATCTCTGGGTTGCTAGTCCACTATCACAACCACCAAGCTACAGTACTCGTAAGTATATTTATGTCAGAGAACCTTATTTTTAAGCAATCTATTGTGACCTCCTCTATATTTTTGTTTACTGACCTTGTGATCAGGGAGTATTTATACAGAACAAATCCTCAGGTGGTTCAATAAGTGGGGCAAATTGCACATGGCCTGTGGAAGCAGAGTTGATGAGCTGAATGGTCTTTTCTCGTTTCATGAGTTGCTTCCCCACAAGGAGAGTTTAAAACCAGAAATGTTAACAATGGGCAAATGCAATGGGGTGATGTAGCAAACAGCTCAGCAGTTTTATCTCTGGTCTGTGCTAATTAGCCAATCTCAGCCAGGGCAGCGGTGGGAATACTACAATTATCCACATCAATGCTGGACTAGAAACACTGCAGGGTTGCTGTCTGTGCAGCAGTGCTTCTATGTGGACAGGACTCTACATGGAGGCCTCAATGGACAAATAGTCCAATATCTATTCACGTACAACAGCCACTTGGGTGAGGTACCAGATGGGTGTCACTGCTCATGGAACTGTAGGCCAACAATTTATCCTTGTGGCCAATACTGGCAGGAGGCTGTAAGTAACCCAATCTCTCCTCGGCTGGAACAGTATTTAAAATTGGGGACACATCGGCAAAGCAGCATTAACTGGGGTGGGGTGGGGTGGGGGGAAATCAAGGATTTCAATATAGAATTAGGTTTGCTTTCATGTGACGTCATCAGTAATTTTGAATTCATACTTCAGTGATTTAAAAAAAAAAAATCATTCTCGGGATGCGGTAGTCACTGGCAAAACCAGCATTTATTGCCCATCCCTAGTTGCACTGAGGTGGTGGAGGGCCTTCTTGAACCACTGTAGTCCGTGTGATGAAAGTGCTTCCACAGAACTGTTAGATAGGGAGTTCCAGGATTTTGACCCAGTGATAATGAAGGAATGGCTAATTATGTCAAAGTCAGGATAGTGTGTAACTTGGAGGGGAACTTGGAGATGCCCTTGTCCTTCTGGCTGGTGGAGGTCACGGATTTGGGAGGTGCTGCTGAAGAAGCCTTGGTGAGTAGCTGCAGTGCAACCCATAGATAATACACAGTGCCGTCTTTGTCAAATGCTGCACAAAGAATAATTACCTTCTCCCTGTAAGAGGTGCATTTTTCATCGGTATCTCCTTCTGCAGCAGATTCACCTGAGGAGACAACACTAGCATCAATACACTGCTCCGACTCATAATGGACATTTTAAATAATTCTTGGCAGATGAGGTTGGAAGTCCAGCACTGCACACACAACTGATGTCACAGGTAATGGTGCTCTGGTTCATTTAAGACCACAATAAACATGTAGTCCTAGGGAACCCCCGATAAAACTCGAGAAATAAAATAACATGCATTTATACGGTGCCTTATTGCATCTCTCAAGCATCCCAAAGTGCGTCACATGGAATCCTGCTCGTCTATTACTCCTGTCCTCAACAACCTATATTGGCTCCTGGTCCTTCAACACCTCAAATTGAAAATCCTTATCCTTGTGCTTAAATCCCTCCATTGCCTCGTCCCTCCCTATCTTTGTAACCTCCTACAGCCCTAACCCGCCAACCCCCCAGCTCTCTGTTCCACTGACTCTGCTCTCTTGTGCATTCCCCACTCACCCCGCCTTTCTCTACCATTGTCGACCATGCCTTGAACCATCTAGGCCCCACACTCTGGAATTGCCTCCCTAACCTCTCCGCCTCCCTCTCCTTAAAGCCCAGCTCTTTGACCAAGCTTTTAGTCACCCCTCCCAAAACCTTCTTGGGTTTAGCATCCAGTTTTTTGGATCACACCTCTGAAATGTCTTGGGACATTTTTCGACATTGAAGGCACTCTATCAATGCAGTCTTTGTCAAATGCTACACAAAGAACAATTACTGTTGTGTCTGAATAGCTGCAATGACGGGGGCTTTTATTTTGGGTGGGGCGGGGGGGGGGGCGGGGAAGGAATAGGTCTCCTGGTCAACCAGTTCAAAATTACATTTCATACCCTCACAAAAGTGCATTAAAGTTATAAGATTTAACAATGGAACAGAGCTAATTTTGCCAAAACATTTTGCTAATCATGCCATGTGTACACTGTCCCATTTTTAGGACACAACAGGCACATTGACCCTTAAAGATTTTTTTTTGCTGACCAAAAGAATTGCCCTTAGAACCTGGAAAAGCAGAGACATTGCAGCATGCTCCTGATTGCGGAAAATTAATCCATTTCGGCAGAAAGGAAGCAACTGTCAACAGCAATGCCCCTTCTTATTTCTCAAGGGTTAGATAAGTTCTGAGTACAGTGGTTAGCAACTAGCTAACAAGAGTCTGGATTCTTGCAGTTCCCCTTATTGAACTGAGCCAGAGATCAGAAAGATCCCAGGTTCAATCTTTAATTTATACCGAGTTAACTCGGGGCGTAACAATCGGTCTGTGTTCCCCTGGTTAGGGCGGGGAAAAGTCAACCGGAGTTCCCTCCTAATCACTCCAGCTGGAAATGTGCACATGCGGACAACGGGAGAGAACAGATTAGCTGAGATGCTCCTGATGATCGAACAGTCTGCTGACACTCACTGTCTAGGCTCACATATCAAGAATGGCCATTAGGACAAGCTGCCAGTAGTCAACCAGAAGCAGAAGTGCGCCGAACAAGAGTCATGCCTTCAGGAGAAGACGGAGTACCTGAGCTGCTGTCTCAATAGGGTCAAACCCGGTTAAGCACAACTCCACCTCAACAGCTATACCCTGCTCTGGGCCCCAGACTACCTGTGAGCAACGTCACAGGAGGTTAGCTAGTATTATTTGGGGAAAATAAGCAGAGAGGCTGGCCAGTTTCAAAACCATCTCATTCTCATTTCTTATTTCCACCACCTCAACTCAAAAACTCCTTAAATGTCCCATCAAGAGATCATTTGAGGTCAAACGTAGCCTGAATTCCTTCTGTGTTTATTCGTGTGCTCATTTTGGCTGCTGCTCCAGACCCATTACTTCAATCTTTTTTTCCACCTCTCCTGCCACCTTTCATTTCTCCCCTCAACTACTTTGCCTCCACCCACCCCCCATCTCTATCCCAACCCATCACTACGACTGTGCCTTCCTACTCTCCTGCTGACATTCAAGGCTTCCCCTTTTGGATAAGCCCAAAGCTACCCTCTGTGCATCTCTCTGCATTGTCCAAGGACCCTTCTAAACACCCGTTGCTACCTCCTTAGGAGCAGCAACCTCAACTGCCCCAGCCTCCTTGTTTGCCAACCTTCCTGCCCAGCACACTCGCTGGAAGCTAACTTCACCAAGCTCCTTCCCATCCCACTTACCCCACCCACCATTACCACCTTGGACTCTGCCAGCAGATCAACAATCACCACCCGCCTCTGCATTGCTCTCCAGAATGTTCGTTCACTCAGACATGGCCCTTGCCATCCACAATCTTATTGTGGCTTTGGCGGAAAGTTGGCCCTCCAGTCCCTGTCCCTAGAAAAACAGTTGCTCTCTCACATCCTAGTCGAACCCTCTGGCATGGCTCTCATTTTCACACCCTCAATTCCAAGGGGCACTGACTTGAATGTATCTGCCACACAACTGGTTTGGCCATCAATTGCCAGATCTAGCTGGACTAGATCAGGCACTATTGGGACCCCCACTGTACTGCCAAAACTATTCACTGCTCCAGGATCACTCTGGAGTGCAGAGATAATCCCCGACTTCTTTTCTCCACTACCAGCCATCTCCTTAAACGCCTCTCCCCTGGCACCTCCAACAAGTGCAAGGAGCTCATGGACTTCTTTATCACAAAGACTGAGACTATCCTTTCAGCTGCCTCTGCCGCGCCCCCCTTCCCAGCCAAGCCAAACATCCACCCAGGGTCCCACCCTGCCCTAGCCCTAGCCCTGAACCCACGTCTTCTTCAGTTTCTCCCTCCATGCCCTCTCTGAGCTCATCTCTTCCATGAGGCCCACCTACTGCTCCCTTGACCCTATTCCCAACTAAACTGCTGACCACCCAACTTCCCTTCCTGGTCCACACTAGCTGATACTGTAAACAGTTCCCTTTCCTCTGGTACTTTCCTCCTACCTTTCATATATGCAGTCATTACCCTCTTCCTCAAAAAGCCACCCGACACCTCGGTCCTTGCAAACCACCGCCCCATCTCCAACCTCCCTTTCCTCTCCAAATTTCTTGAATGTATTGTCACCTCCCTAATCCATGCCTAACTTTCCTGCAACTCCATGTTTGAATCTCTCCAATCAGGATTCCACCCCTGTCCCCCCTCCACCACCAACCCCCACCATAGCACTGAAACAGCTGAAACCAAAGTCACAAATGACATCCGCTGTAACCATGGTGCACTATCTCTCCTCAACCTCTCTACAGCCTTTGACATGGTCGACTGCACCATCCTCCTCCAACGCATCTCCATTCTCCATCTCCATGGGATTGTCCTTGCTTGGTTCAAACTTACCTATTTGATCGCAGCCAGGGCATCTCCAGCAATCGTTTCTCTTCCCACCCTCACCTCCGGAGACCCCAAGGATATGTCCTTTGCCCCCTCCTCTTCCTCATCTACATGGGGTCACATTCCACATGTACACTGATGAAACTGAGCTCTACTTCTCCACCACCTCCACTGCCTCTGTGTTGTCAGACTGCTTGCAGTTGCTCTCTGGATACTGAGCAATTTCTCCCAAACATTGGGAAAGCTGAAACTACCGTCTTCAACCACCTCCACAAGCACCGTACCCTCGCCACCAATTCCAATTCCCTCCCCAACTATTGTCTCAGGCTGAACCTGGCTGTTCACAAAGTCGGCATCCTATTCAATCCTGAGGCGAGCTTCCGACCCCATATCCTATCACAACATCACCTACTTCCACCGCCATAACATTGCCAACATCCTCCCCTGCCTCAGCCCATCTGCTGCCAAAATCCTCACCCATGCTTTTGTCACCTCGAGAGTCAACTATTCTGATGCTCTCCTGGCTGGCCTCCCTTCCTTCACCCTCTGTAAACTTCAGCTCATCCAAAGCTGTGCTGCCTGTATCCTATCCTGCACCAAGTCCCACTCACCCATCACCCCTGTCTATGCTGACCTACTTTGGCTCCTGGTCTCCCAAAGCCTCCAACCTCCAATTTAAAATTCTCATCTTTGTGTTTAAATTCCCTTATAGCCTCACCCTTCCCTGTCTCTATAACCTTCTCCAGCTCTACAAACCCCTCCCCAGTCCTGAATTATCCATTCCCGTGTCTCTGGCCTTTTGTGGCCATGCCTTCCATTGTCTAGGCCCTACGCTCTGGAATTCCCTCCTTAACACCCACTCTTTGACCAGGCTTGCGGTCAACCTCATCTAATATCTCCTCCTCTGGATCGGTGTCTATTTTAGACTGCTGACGCTTCTACGTTAACAGTGGTACATAAATTCAAGTTATTGATACAAAGAAGCTTAATTTAGCCATATCTAATTATGCTCACAGGGTAGACAAGAACTATGTACTGGAGAACTTACCAGGAAAGTAAGGCTGCATGTTGAACAGCTGAGCATCGTGCACTTCCATTTTCCCTGTTTTTTTATTTAGCACGCCAACAAAATACCTGAATGGAACAGAGCACATTCCACTAAATGAAAGCTTTTTAGTCACTTTTATCCAGTAACTTCCCAATCATTTGCATTTTTGGAACAGTAATTTCCAGGCATTAATCTTTTATTTTACACAAATACTACATGCACATAAACACTTAACCACTCTCTTATCAATGCTGTAACAATATTTTTCAATTCTCTCTCATAGACAAATAATTCAGTCAAAATGTAAAATACAACCAGCTGAATTATTTTATAGTTTTTTATATAGTTAAAGGGAAACTTGAGCAGCCTGGGGAAACCACATTACATTATATTGTTAAAATTTGCTCGTCACTTTTTGAATCTGGCAAATTGAAAGTCAAAACAGAAGTCTCAGAAGATTACCAGAACAGACCAAGATAAAAATAAAAACCATCATTGCTTCCTGATAGCAATGAGCAATGGAGTCATACAAATCAGGAAGGTCCCAGTTTTGGCACGTAGTCTATAGCGGCTTTGCTGATTTTGGGTAGAAGAGGTACCACAATTGAGCTCAGCATCTCCATCAGGACAATGAAACATTGGCCAGGGGATGTGCTCCAGCATTCCGTGCTGGAAGCATGCACCTGGGTGTCAGATGGCGGCAGGATCGAGGTTGACTATGATGCCCCCATCTTTTCCGGCGGTCAAAAAACCTCAACACTCACTGCCTCATCCATAAAGTTGTGAACACCCTTCAGAGGGAGAAAATGTCAGGAAAAAAAATCAGGCAAAGTGCAAGAAATTGGTGGACTCTTCGTCATTTTCACCAATCTATCCACACGTACTAATTCATAATGTATTCACTTTTTAGGATGAGTTTTGGTTTTAAATTGGCCCCGTTAGCCCTTGGGATAGGAGGGAAACAGCTTTTCTGACTTTGATCGCTATCCAACGGCCTCTGCTGGAAAGTACATGAATGCAAGTGTCGAGTGACAATAGGACTCAAGGCTCACACATGCAAGAACTATTTACGCAAAGTAGTGAAGGGCCATCCACAGCTGTGAAACTGTACTGGAAGGATACTAGGAGAAATTTGAAAAGGAGCACCAACTAAGAGAAGTTAGCATAGAACATGTTGAATCTTTAACAGAAGAGGTGGGCAAGTTCTGGATGAGGGACAGCGAGGCCCTTTTTTGCTCTTATTTTATACATAATTGTCAAGTTCAGGATATGGAGGCAAATTTCCTGTGACACTTCTTACAGTAGAGGATATGCAGCTTTACAAGGACAAACATTCTACCATGTAAATCACAAGGTATTATTCTGCTGCTATAGTGTAAGTGTGTCTCTCATTAAAGCTGCAAAAAATAATCGATTTAAGTAAACACTGCATGAATTCATACACATGTCAACTGAGAAGCTGCAGATGTTGCAACTGGTATTTTCTGTTGAAGAGTTTGTACATTCTAAATGACTACCGCTGTTTCAGTCAGAAACCTGCATTAGGCAGTGTGTGATTTTCAAAGTGTGATGGGCAGGAAGTACATGCATACTCCAGGTTTTCATATTTAAGATATATTACAGTATAAAAAGTTTATTAAAGAGAATGCTGAAAAACTTGCAAACCGTACACTGTAGATTAAAAATCCTGCAAATACTTAAAACATAAAATAAAAACAAAATTAAATTGCTGGCAACACTCGATCAAGGTTCTCTACCTGAATATGAACCTATCTCAAGTGAGAAGTCGCACAACACCAGGTTATAGTCCAACAGTTTTATTTGAAATTATGAGCTTTCGGAGCGCTGCTCCTTCTTCAGGTACAGGTACCTGATGAAGGAGCAGAGCTCCGAAAGCTCGTAATTTCAAATAAAACTGTTGGACTATAACCTGGTGTTGTGCGACTTCTCATTTTTGTCCACCCCAGTCCAACACCGGCATCTCCGCATCATATCTCAAGTGAGGCCATCCTTTCAAAGCTCAAGAGCCTAACAAAGAGCCGCAAGTCTTAGATTATTTTATTTAAGAGTAGGCAATCTCCTGAGGCATTGCACACGGGGAGTCAAGACTAACTGCAGTCTTCAAATGAAGTGTGGTTAGAGGGTAGTGATAAATGGACCAAGGGCTGCAGACATATTTCAATCCCCATTTTAAAGTCACACATTATTCCCATTATGAATTCCTTTGTCCACATTTATAATGGAAGCTTATGTAAACTTGTCACGCTGTAATTATACCCACTGGGGGAAGGGTGCAGTTACAGCGTGACAAGTTTACACAGGCAGTTTCCATTATAAATGCAGACATAGGAATTATAAATGGGGACACAGGCATTTACAACGGAAAAAGCTGACAGAAAATGCAGACAAATGCAAGATAAATGTACGTGTATTAACATTTTTACATCTAGCACATAATCCACATAACACTTTCCCTGACACACTTTGTTGAGAAAACCCATATTGTCATGCAACAGTGTATCCTCTAACTCAATGTGAGCAATCCCACAGCAGATGTTAGTATAAATAATAATGATCGATATTATCATTGTAACAACCACCAACACAACTGTATCATGTACTTGTACACACTTCCTTCTCTCTTTCCGCCTTTTACCGGTCTCAATTCCCCTTTCCATCTCGCTCTGTCTCCCTTCCTCCCTCAAGTTACCCAGGGCAGCTTATTCCATGAACACCAAGTAATGCCTCTGCTCCACATTACAGCATCTGGCTTCTTTTTCACTGCAGAGACCGCAAGCATGCAAACTTTGTACTGTGGTACTGGCATTGCAGCTTCCTGTACTCCACTGCTAAATTTAAAAAATGAATGTGCTTTGCAGGCCCCATTGCCCAATATGTTGCTGTATGGGGGGGGGAAAAAATCATTGTATCTTACAGGACAGAAGGCCCATTGTGTCTGAGCCAGGTCTTTGAAAGAGCTATCCAATAAGTCCCACTCCTCCACTACTTCCTCATAGCCCTGCAAATTTAACTAGTTGATATTCTGCTTAATTCACAATATAGTTAGGTCAAACTGGAAGGAAGACTATTTTATTCTAGCTGGTCTGTATCACCTACTTCAGGATTGAATGCGTGGGTAGGTGCAAAAAGTGACGCTCAAATCACAAGCGAGTGCCTGTTGGTCACCATAACCTCTCTCTCCTCTTTTCAGATGCTGACGACACTGTTGTACATTTCCAGCACTACTTTTAAACAGAATTCTGCCTCCGAGTTGGAGAAATATACTTACTTGCACAGTGAGCTGCACTTCAGAGCACTCGGTCCAAAATTATTTCCAACATATGTCAATCTATCCGTCTCAGCAGACTACAGGGGAATGAAAAAGAATCATCTGAACAAATAAGGTGAGCAATTTCAAAAATGTATCAATGTTGTTAACACAGTTTAACGTTACGCAATCATAATAATCAGTCATGCCAGTTTTAACCATGGTACATTGTAGAGCAGCCCATTCTATGGAAACAGCAAAATGTTAGTGTTTTATTACACAAGAACACACGTCACTTAACTCTTACCAAGATAAGTTGATGCTTCTTCCGGGGGTTATTTTTGTGTATATTTTTGTGCAGCTGAAATTCCACATTTTCTGAATTTGTGAGCTTCCCATTGGAAAACTGAACTGCAAAACAGGACAACATTTTATAAACTTAATTAGTGGCCCACAGGATAATTTTGTACAGCAATCGTAGAAGAGCCTGGTAGATGGTTCTGGCTAACTTTCCGACAAACAATGGAATATAAGTTTTTAAACTGAAGATCAATCTATACATTTTAAAAAATTTGATCTTGGGTTGTGGACGATGCCAGCAAAACGGTGTTGGTTGCCCGGAGGCCATTAAAGGACAACCATGTGCTTGGGGCTGGAGTCACGTGTAGGCTAGACCAGGTCGGGGTGACAGGTTTAAATCCCTGAAGGACATTCATCAACCAATTAGGTTTCTATGATAATCTGGCAGTTTTGATGGTTATTTTATCTGGTGTTAGCCCACAGATTACTAGATTTATTGAATTCAATTGCACAATTTGCCCTGGTGGGATTGGGACTCATTGCCTGTGGGTTATTAGTCTAGTACCAGAACCACTAAACTACCATACCCTATGATGCGGAGATGCCGGTGTTGGACTGGGGTGGACAAAAGTGAGAAGTCGCACAACACCAGGTTATAGTCCAACAGGTTTATTTGAAATCACAAGCTTTCGGAGCGGCTGCTCCTTCGTCCTTCACCTGACGAAGGAGCAGCCGCTCCGAAAGCTTGTGATTTCAAATAAACCTGTTGGACTATAACCTGGTGTTGTGCGACTTCTCACTTTTTACCATACCCTAAACACACCTGTTAAGTCAAAGCTTTTTTTTTAAATGGAAAAAAAATACAAATTACCCATTGAGTAATTTAAGTAAAACAGCACTAGGAACCTATTTTTGCACATTTTAACTCAAAGTAACAGTAATTTCAATTAACCTACTTCAATTTAAAAGTAGATTGTACATTTGCATACTTATACTAAACATTAATTGAGTTTAGCTCTACAGTTCTGTGTGACAGTTTCTTCCACTTCACCTCGCTCGCCATCTTTCTAAAATCTGCCCTAATCCAATCTGATGTTCTAGTTTTTGAACTGAATTTTTCCTTTTCCAGCTGAATCTTATACCTTATCATATTGTGGTCACTACTCCCAAGGTGTTCACCCGATTTCAGCTCATCTACCTGATCGACTTCATTACTCATAACCAGATCCAGTAACGTCTCTGCCCTTGTAGGCTGCCTAAAACATACTCCATCCCTCTTTGCCTTTGTGTGTGACTCTCTCCCCACCTCATGTCTGTCTGTCTGTCTCTCATTGTGCCGGTGTGTGTCTGTCGGTCTCTCACACACACTCTGTCAAGGTCTGTCTGTTCCTCCCGACTACCGGTCAGTCCCGGACCATTCCCCGCTGCCTGTCTAATTGATGATAAATATCCCGCCCCGGTATCGGGTACTCGCAGCCGCTACCGAGTGTGGCCGATTGTTCGGGGCCCAGCTCCGCGCTCTCTCTGTATCTCCAAACACTGGCCGCCGCCATCACCGCAAACGCCAACCGGCACCGGCCGCGCGAGGGCAACACCGCCGCCTACAGCCGGAGCCCGCACGGCGCCAGCAACACCGCCGCCTACAGCCCGAACCCGCGCGGCGCCAGCAACACCGCCACCTACAGCCCGAGTCCGCACGGCGCCAGCAACACCGCCACCTACAGCCCGAGTCCGCACGGCGCCAGCAACACCGCCACCTACAGCCCGAACCCGCACGGCGCCAGCAACACCGCCACCTACAGCCCGAGTCCGCACGGCGCCAGCAACACCGCCACCTACAGCCCGAGTCCGCACGGCGCCAGCAACACCGCCAACCTACAGCCCGAACCTGCACGGCGCCAGCAACACCGCCACCTACAGCCCGAGTCCGCACGGCGCCAGCAACACCGCCGCCTACAGCCCGAGTCCGCACGGCGCCAGCAACACCGCCACCTACAGCCCGAGTCCGCACGGCGCCAGCAACACCGCCACCGACAGCCCGGGTCCGCACGGCGCCAGCAACACCGCCGCCTACAGCCCGAGTCCGCACGGCGCGAGCAACATGCCCGAGGCCGCACGGCGCCAGCAACACCGCCGCCTTTGGAACACCGCCTTCTGGAGGCCAAAGCCGCACATCACTGCCTACAGACTTAAGAGCACAGCGCCACCTACAGAGTCTGCCCAAGACCAGCAACCGAGATATACACTACACAGTTGCAGTACTGGAGCCACCCACAGACACAATCAGCATGGTATCAGCCACTGACATACTCAGCATGCACAACATGCAGACAAAATGCAAAATACTGCAGATGCTGGAAATCCTTCAACAGATCAGGCAGCATCTGTATACAGAGGAAAGTAGGGTTAACATTTCAGGTGGACGATCTTACGCCATAGAATCATAGAGTACAGAAGGAGGCTACTCAGCCCACCGAGTCTGTGCCTGCTCTTTCATGAAGGTAACTTAGCAACTATCCAAATAGTCCCACTCCCCTGCTCTATCTCATAGGCCTGAAGTATATATCAGGCAGTGCATTCCAGATCATAACAGCTCGTGTAAAAAAAAATCTCCTCATCTCCTAGGACATAGGAACAGGAGTAGGCCCCTTGAGCCTGTTCCGTCATTCAATGAGATGATGGCTGATCTGCGACCTAACTCCATATACCCGCCTTTGCCCCATATCACTTAATACCTTTGGTTAACAAAAAGCTATCAATCTCAGATTTAAAATTAACAATTGATCTAGCATCAATTGCCATTTGCGGAAGAGAGTTCCAAACTTCTACCACCCTTTGTGTGTAGAAGTGTTTCCTAATTTCACTCCTGAAATGTCTGGCTCTAGTTTTTAGACTATGTTCCCCTCGTCCTAGAATCCCCAACCAGCAGAAAGAGTTTCTCTCTATCTACTCTATCTGTCCCACTTAATCATAGAATCATAGAAATTTACAGCACAGAAGGAGGCCATTCGGCCTATCTTGTCCGTGCCGGCCGACAGAGAGCTATCCACCCTAATCCCACTTTCCAGTACTTGGTCCGTAGCCTTGTAGGTTACGGCACTTCAAGTGCATATCCAAGTACTTTTTAAATGTGATGAGGATCTCTGCCTCTACCACCCTTTCAGACAGTGAGTTCCAGACCCCCACCACCCTCTGGGTGAAAATATCTTGAAAACTTCAATCAGATGACCCCTTAACTTTCTAAATTCTAGGGCACACCACCCTAATTTGTGTAATCGCTCCTCATAACTTAACCCTTGAAGTTCGGGTATCATTCTGGTAAACCTACGCTGCACTCCCTCCAAGGCCAATATATCCTTCCTACGGTGTGGTGCCCAGAACTGCTCACAGTACTCCAGGTGTGTTCTAACCAGGGTTTTGTATAGCTGCAGCATAATTTCTACCCCCTTGTATTATAGTCCTCTAGATATAATGGCCAGCATTCCATTAGCCTTTTTGATTATTTTCTGTACCTGTTCATGACATTTTAATGATCTATGTGCCTGGACCCCCAAGCCTCTTTGGACCTCCACTGTTTTTATCTTTTCACCATTTAGAAAGTACCTTGTTCTATCCTTTTTAGGTCCAAAGTGGATGACCTCACATTTGCTAACATTGAAATCCATTTGCCATAGTTTTGCCCATTTACTTAATCTATCAATATCCCTTTGTAATTTTATGCTTTCATCTACATTGCCTACAATGCCGCCTATCTTTGTGTCATTGGCAAATTTGGATATATGACTTTCTATGCCATCATCTAAGTCGTTAATAAATAATGTGAATAGTTGAGGCCCCAACACAGATCCCTGCGGGACACCACTAGTCACATCCTGCCAATTTGAGTACCTACCCATTATCCCTACTCTCTGTCTCCAGCCACTCAGCCAATTTCCTAACCAGGTCAATAATTTGCCTTCAATTCTGTGGGCTTCTACCTTAGTTAATAGTCTCTTATGTGGGACTTTATCAAATGCCTTCTGGAAGTCCATATAAATAACATCCACAGACATTCCCCTGTCTACTACTTTAGTCACCTCTTCAAAAAATTCAATCAGGTTTGTCAGGCATGACCTACCTTTCACAAATCCATGCTGGCTCTCTCTGATCAACTGAAAATTTTCGAGGTGTTCAGTCATCCTATCCTTAATTATAGACTCTAGCAATTTCCCGACAACAGATGTAAGGCTAACTGGTCTATAATCCCCTGGTTTCCCTCTCTCGCCATTCCTAAAGAGCGGAGTGACATGCGCAATTTTCCAATCTAAAGGAACGGTTCCTGAATCGAGAGAACTTTGGAAGATTATAGTTAGGGCATCTGCAATGTGCTCACCTACTTCCTTTAAAATCCTGGGATGGATACCATCTGGTCCTGGAGATTTGTCACTCTTTAGTGCCATTATTTTCTTCATTACTGTTATTTTACTTATGTTAATTTTATTGAGTCCCTCTCCCTGATTCACTATTAGTTTCCTTGGGATTTCCGGCATGCTATCCTCTTCCTCTACTGTAAATACTGACGCAAAGTAATTATTCAACATGTCCGCCATTTCCTTGTTATCATTAACAATATCACCGCTTTCAGTTTTTAAGGGGCCAACATTGCTCTTGACTACCCTCTTTTTCCTAAAGTAATTGTAAAAATTCTTTGTATTGTCCTCTCTGATTTTTTTGTCAATTACCTTAAATCTGTGTCCTCTGGTTACCGACCCTCCTGCCACTGGAAACAGTTTCTCCTTATTTACTCTATCAAAACCCCTCATAATTTTGAACTGCTCTATTAAATTTCCCCTTAACCTCTGCTCGAAGGAGACCAATCCCAGCTTCTCCAGTCTCTCCACATAACTGAAGTCCCTCATCCCTGTTATCATTCTAGTAAATTTTCTCTGCACCCTCTCTAAGGCCTTGACATCCTTCCTAAAGTGTGGTGCCCAGAATTGGACACAATACTCCAGCTGAGGTCTAACCAGTGATTTATAAAGGTTCAGCATAATTTTACTGCTTTTGTACTCTATGGGCTGGATTTTGTCTTGGGGTCGGGTTGGGGTCGTGTAATCCGCATTTCGTGTTTCCCCCCCGACTCCAGATTAATGTGGATGAATGATGCAATTTTCACTTAATTGGGCAATTGAGTTCCAGCATGTGGGAACCCATGACCCAATTAGTGGTTTCAGTCTGAAAGTCGCCTCTGATGATGTCATCATTGCTGACTGCCTAGTCTCAGAGACTGTTGGTGAGAGAGGACCTGCCTGGCTTGCTTTTGATGTGAGTGGACCTGAATGCAAAATATGGGGGGGGGAGAGAAGGAGAGATATAGAGAAGGAGAGATATAGAGAGAGAGAGAGAGAGAATTTTTTTTGCATCCAAGTCCTCTCACAGTAAAGGCCAGGCAGTCTCTGAACACATTCAATGCAGCAGCGGCGACTTTCAGACCTAATACTACTACTACCTTCATCACATCTCCGTTGTAATAGTGGACCTGCAGCTGATAGTCAGCTGTCCACTTGTGCTCCCGCCAGTTTTCACTGGAGTGTTTCACACCAGGTGTACTTCACGTCAGAAAAGGGTTAAACTAGCTAAAACGTTTCAAAATGGCATTACAGAGCCAATTTAGAGCTTGTTAAGGGCTTTAATGGCCTCTCCCGCCTCTTGGAGGCGGGACGGAGTCGGGAACCCCGCGACTGATTTTGTCAAAATTGCGTGGAGGCGGGATGGGGTCGGAAACCCCGACCCCGCAAATTTAACCCCCCACACGCCTCCAAACCCGACTCCATGGGTCATATGCCTCTATTTATAAAACTTTTTTTTAACAAACTTACCAACTTGTCCTGCCACCTTCAAAGATTTGTGTATGTGAACCCCAATGTCTCTCTGTTCTCACACCCCCTTTAAAATTGTACCAGGCATCCTCATTCTTTCATGCATCACTTCACACTTCTCTACATTAAATTTCATCTGTCAGGTGTCTGCCTATTTCATCAGCCCTCCTGAAGTCTGCTTTTATCCTCCTCACTGTTTACTGCAGTTCCAAGGTTTGTGTCATCGGCAAACTTTGAAATTATGCTCTTTATATCCAAGTCCAGGTCATTAATATATATTTAAAAGAGCAGTAGTTCTAATACCAACCCATGGGGGACACCACTGTATACTTCCCTGCAGTGTGAAAAACAACTGTTTATGTAGAACAACTGCTTTCAGTCTATGCGGCCACTGCCCCTTTCATTCCATGGGGTTCAATTTTTCTAACAAGTCTATTATGTGGCACTTTATCAAACATCTTTGGAAGTCCATATACACAACATGCGAACAATGACGGACTGGAAAAGACCCTCTGGTCCATCCAGCCTGTCCCACACAATTGCTATACCTTGTGTATCACAATATATGCACTCTCCACCCCACCCAAATACCATGTGATCTCCTGGGAGAGGCGATAAACCAGGCCAATTTGGCAAAAAAAATCTGGGAAATTCCTCTCCGATCCCCTTAGGTGATCGAAACTAGTCCAGGAGACCACTCTGGTCTTCCTTTTTGAAAGTTACTATTGAATTTGAAAAGAGTAGAGTGATACAGGGGCAGGGTGGGAAGAGGTAATTAGAGTGGAAGGAGGCTTGTGTGGAGTATAAACACTGGCATAGACCAGTTGGACCGAATGGCCTATTTCTCTGTTGTAGATTCTATGTAATAAAGCTCAGCTCAGGATTGAAACGAACACCCTGAGCAAGCAGCCAGGGGAGTTAATGATCAGTGCCAAAGGCACACAGATACTGTCAAGTGCTAAAAAGGCAGCAGAGGGGTTGGGGAGGGGCAGTGAGCCACCGTCATAGTCATTGCATCAGCTGTGGCTCAGTTGGTAGCACACTCACCTCTGAGTCACGAAGGTTGTGGGTTCAAATCCCACTCCAGGGACTTGAGCACATAAATCTAGACTGACACTCCAGTGCAGTGCTGAGGGAGTGCTGCACTGCCGGAGGTGCCGTCTTTCGGATGAGATGTTAAACCGAGGCCCGTCTGCTCTCTCAGATAGATGTAAAAGATCCCATGGCACTATTTTGAAGAAAAGCAGGGGAGTTATCTCCGGTGTCCTGGCCAATATTTATCCCTCAACTAACATAACGAAAACAGATTATCTGGTCATTATCACATTGTTGTTTGTGGGAGCTTGCTGTGCGCAAGTTGGCTGTCGCGTTTCCTACATTACAACAGTGACTACACTCCAAAAGTACTTCATTGGCTGTAAAGTGCTTTGAGGCATCCGGTGGTCGTGAAAGGCGCTATATAAATGCAAGTCTTTCTTTCTTATTGGTGACTTCAGCCAGAATAGTTTTGGGACTATGGGCTCGTTGGAAGCTAGATTAGTGAACTGTAATGGGGAGTGCTGAGAGGTGAGCACGTATTTGGGTGGGAGCAAAGCATTCTAAGATCTTGAAGAGAAAGTGACAATTGGAGATAGGGCATTGTTTGTGAGCATAGAGAGAGCATTTATAAGGAAGAGGAGGGAATAGTGCCTGACAGAAGGGGTAGGGTTATTTTGATTCATTCTCAGAATGTGGGCATCGCTGGCAAGGCTGGCATTTATTGCCCATCCCTAGTTGCTCCGAGAAGATGATGGTGGGCCTTCTTCTTGAACCACTGCAGTTGTAGTTGGACTTCAGAGGGCAGTTAAGAGTAAACTATACTGGTGTGGGACTGGCATCACATATAGGCCCGACAGGGTAAGGATGGCAGGTTTCCTTAGATTGATGAACCGACAGTTTTGTGGTCACTGTTTTTACTGATACCAGCTTTTTATTTCCAAATGAATTAAAATCCTCAAACCACTGCGGTGGGATTTGAACTCACGTTCACTGGATTATTAGTCCAGGTTTCTGGATTACTGGTCTAGTAACATAACCACTCTACTACTGTACCCAGATTGGCAATATCATATGAGTTGGGGTGAGAGGGGGAAGTTTTGTGGTCAAGAGCTCAACTGAAAGGGATAAAATGAACAGGTTGAATGGAGAACAGAATGAAATAGATGGAGGCTGGATTGGATGGGGAATTAGAAGTGAGGGGCAGGTGTGGAATGAACAAGGAAGCAGCCGAGGCAGAGCTATCTGAATAGATGGCCTTGCAATCCAGAGGCCTGGATTAATAATCCAGAGAACGTGAGTTCAAATCCCTCCATGGGAGTTTGAGAATTGAATTAAGTTTTAAAAAGCTGGAAAAAAAGCTGATCGCAGTGAAAGTGACCATGAAACTGTCGGATTGTCATAAAAAAACAACTGATTCACTAATGTCCTTTAGGGAAGGAAACCTGCCGTCCTTACATGGACTGGCCTAAGTGTGAATCCAGTCCCACACCATCATGGTTGACATCGGGGAGAACTCTCCTACTTTTTTTTGAATAGTGCCATGGGATCTTTTACATCCATCTGAGAAAGCAGACGGGGGCTCAGTTTAATGTCTCATTCAAAAGACGGCACTCCCTCAGTGCAACACTGGAGTGTCAGTCTAGGTATGTGCTCAACTCTCAGGAGTGGGCCTTCTGAATCAGAGATGAGAGTGCTACCATAGCTTTGTAGGGCAAGGTCCTGGCGGGATTTTGCTACCAAGAGGAATCCGACCACTTTCTGTAGAGGAAAATTCTGGCAGTATTGCAGCGGGAATACTGCTGCAACACACCGAAGAGGTGGGGAACTTTTAAAGGGAGTGGAAGAGCAATAAGCGTTTTGAGGCCTAATGGGAAGGAGGCCACTGCCTCAGGGACTACAGCCATCCCCCTTGTGGCAGTGCCTGGGGATGGTGGGATCAGCGAAGGAAGGCAGGGAAATGGAGTGGTTTGCTAGGCCCCACCTTCCTGCCATAATTTAGTGGTAGCCGACTGCGGGGCGGAGGGCGATAGAGGGCAGGACGGATATGTGACAGTAAGCCTGACTGTTTGATTACAGGGAGGATCATTATCATCATTCCTTCTGTGCCGTTGAGACATATAAGGCAGCAACCAGCCAACGCCATCCAATTCTGTCTTAGGTTTTTTCCTCTAGCTCACGTAGTTGCAAGTGCAATCCAATTGCATCCGTTGTTGTATTGCAGAGAGTTCCTCTTGGTCCACTTCTAGTTCCTTTCCCTTGTAGGTTCCGTTTCCATGTTTGCTTAGCGACCTTCGTGTCAGGCATTCATAAATTTGACCAATGTAGGTCCATCTTCTTTTCTGGACTATTATAGTCAGTGATGGCATCTGTGCTCTCTGAGGTACAGTTTCATTTGTCACTTTGATAAACCATCTGATGTTAAAGAGTCGCTGCAGGAATCAACACTGGAAGCTGTTGAGCTTCTTGCCAATGACTCTCTTGGACTGCTACGTTCCTGATCCACATAGGAGTACAGCCGCCACATTGCTTTTAAAAATTCCCAACTTTGTTTTTTCTCCGATCACATTTTATTTCTAGATTGAGTGAAGCGTTTGCAAAGGTCCATCTGCTTTTCCGATGTGAGCGACATCTGGGGTGCAGTCTCCATCGTCTTGCACCTCACTAAGTAGGTGACAGTTTGCAGTTGTTCACCTTCCAGGTGTATTTCCGGGTGTATTCACCAGAATGATACCGGAGCTTAAAGGATTAAATTCTGAGGACAAGTTGCATAAATTTGATTTGTATTGCCTTGAGTTTAGAAGGTTGAGCGATGATTATTTGAAGTGTTTAAAATGATAAAGAGAGTCGATAGGGTAGACAGAGAGAAACTATTTCCTCTGGTGGGGAATTCAGAAAAGGGGGCACAATCTTAAAATTAGGAGCCAGGCCATTTAACAATGAAATTAGGAAGCACTTGTTCACACAAAGAGTAGTGGAAATCTGGCTGTGGATGCTGGGTTAATTGAAATTTTCAAGGCTAAGATCGACAGATTTTTATTAGGTAAGGGTATCAAGGAATATGGAACATAGACATAGAAGACAGGAGCAGGAGTAGGCCATTCGGCCCCTCGAGCCTGCTCCGCCATTCAATGCGATCATGGCTGATCATCCAAATTCAGTACCCTGTCCCTGCTTTCTCCCCATATCCCTTGATCCCCTTAGCCTTAAGAAATATATCTAACTCCTTCTTGAATATATTTAATGAATTGGCCTCAACTGCCTTCTGTGGTAGAGAATTCCACAGGTTCACCACTCTCTGGGTGAAGAAATTCCTCCTCATCTCAGTCCTAAATGGCTTACCCCTTATCTTTAGACTGTGACCCCTCGTTCTCGACTCTCCCGCCATCGGGAACATCCTTCCTGCATCTAGTCTGTCTAGTCCTGTTAGAATTTTATAAGTTTCAATGAGATCCCCTCTCATTCTTCTAAACTCTAGCGAATACAAGCCCAATCAACCCAATCTCTCTTCATATGTCATTCCTGCCATCCCAGGTATCAGTCTGGTGAATCTTCGCTGCACTCCCTCCATGGCAAGAACATCCTTCCTCAGCTAAGGCGACCAAAACTGCACATAATACTCAAGGTGTGGTCTCACCAAGGCCCTGTACAACTGCAGCAAGACATCCTTGCTCCTGTACGCGAATCCTCTCGCTATGAAGGCCAACATACCATTTGCCTTCTTAACTGCCTGCTGCACCTGCATGCTTACCTTCAGCAACTGGGGCACAAGGACACCCAGGTCTCGTTGCACTTCCCCTTTTCCCAATCTATTGCCGTTCAGATAATAATCTGCCTTCCTGTTTTTGCCACCAAAGTGGATAACCTCGCATTTATCCACATTATACTGCATCTGCCATGCATCTGCCCAATCACCCAACCTGTCCAAATCATACTGGAGTTTCTCTGCATCCTCCTCACAGCACACACGCCCACCCAGCTTTGTGTCGTCTGCAAACTTGGAGATATTACATCTAGTTCCCTCGTCTAGATCATTAATATATATTGTGAATAACTGGGGTCCTAGCACCGATCCCTGCGGTACCCCACTAGTCACTGCCTGCCACTCGGA
The DNA here is from genome assembly GCA_030390025.1 of Squalus acanthias. NCBI lineage: Eukaryota > Metazoa > Chordata > Chondrichthyes > Squaliformes > Squalidae > Squalus > Squalus acanthias. The sequence goes on along the minus strand of CM059425.1, from coordinate 225,316,070 downwards.
AAAAGACCCGTTTATTCCAACTCTTTGCTTCCTGTCTGCCAACCAGTTTTCTATCAAAGTCAGTACCTTACCCACAATCCCATGTGCTTTAACTTTGCACGCTAATCTCTTATGCGGGACCTTATCGAAAGCCTTCTGAAAGTCCAAATACACCACATCCACTGGTTCTCCCTTATCTATTCTACCAGTTACATCCTCAAAAAATTCCAGTAGATTAGTCAAGCATGATTTACCTTTTGTAAATCCATGTTGACTTTGTCCGATCCTGTCACTGTTTTCCAAGTGCTCTGCTATTACATCTTTTATAATGGACTCCAGCATTTTCCCCACTACTGATGTCAGGCTTACCAGTCTATAATTCCCCGTTTTCTCTTTACCACCTTTTTGAAATAGTGGGGTTACATTAGCTACCCTCCAACCCATGGGAACTGTTCCAGAGTCTATAGAATTTTGGAAGATGACCAGCAATGCATCTACTATTTCTAGGGCCACTTCCTTAAGTACCCTAGGATGTAGATTATCAGGCCCTGGGGATTTATCGGCCTTCAATCCCATCAATTTCCCTAACACCATTTCCCTACAAATACTGATTTCATTCAGTTCCTCCCTCTCATTAGACCCTATGTTCCCCGGCATCTCTAGGAGGTTATTTGTGTCCTCCTTTGTGAAGACAGAACCAAAGTATGTATTTAATTGGTCTGCCATTTCTTTGTTCCCCATTATAAATTCCCCATATTCTGACTGCAAAGTACCTACGCTTGACTTCACCAATCTTTTTCTCTTCAAATATCTATAGAAGCTTTTACAGTCAGTTTTTATGTTCCCTGCAAGCTTACTCTCATACTCTATTTCCCCCCTCTTAATTAGGCCCTTTGTCCTCCTTTGCTGAATCCTAAACTGCTCCCAATCCTCAGGTTTGCTGCTTTTTCTGGCCAATTTATATGTCCTCTCCTTGGATCTTATGCTATCCCTAATTTCCCTTGTTAGCCACAGTTGAGTCACCTTTTTTGTTTTATTTTTATGCCAAACAGGGATGAACAAATTCTGTAGTTCGTCCATGCGATCTTTAAATGTGGGTAAATGGAGTTGAGGTACAGATCAGCCATGATCTAACTGAATGGCAGAACAGGCTCAAGGGTCTGAATGGCCTCCTCCTGTTCCTATGTTCTTCGTCAGAGTCAACATTAACTTTCAGGACCTGGATGTATAACCCAACTTTTCTGGCTGTGTCTGCAAGATCATTTGTCTTTCTTTGGATATTTTCGATATTTTTATTAACGAGGCAGCTGATATCAGCAAAGTCCATTCCCAGTTCTCCACTGTTCCATGCCGTGTCTGATTTGATGCTAGGTGAATGTCTCATCACAAAATCAATCACAATGCCAAAAAGTATAGGAGACAAATTGCAGCCTTGTCTGACACCGGTTGTTATATCGAAACAGCTAGATAGCTCATTGCCTGTTCTCACCGCACACTGTGCTCCTTGCTCCAAGATCTTGTTGATGCTAATGACTTTCCTCTGTAGCCCACACACTTTGAGAATTTGCCATAATGGATTTCTGTCAACACTATCAAATACCTTCTGAAAGTCCAATGAAATTCCACCCCTAATAACTGCCATTCTTTGCGTTGCACAATAATATTACGAAGAGTAAAGATTTGGTCAATTCATGATCTGTTCTGGCAAAAAACAGCTTACTCTTCTCAGAGTGCTGCCTATGTGACACTAACTAGAGCCCACACTGCCGCTCCCAAGCCCAGATAGTGTGTATGGTGGCAGGAACAAGCATTGAGCTGTTACAATAGATAGAAGGAATTGTCAACGGGAGGGGCTTTTCAGAGAGGGGCAGAATTAGAAAAGTGGTGCAAAGTCTTCACTGTTGCATAATGGGCAACCATGTGAAGGTTCCAAGGAAATGAAAGATTGGGGGAAGGCGAGGGTGGGGGATCATGCCCTTCAGAGATGAAACAAGGAAAGATGTGAGTAGGGTTTCCTATGTTAGCACACTGGGCAAGGAGATTGAATTTCTTTCTGCAACGCAGCAAGGTCCTAGGGTATATGCTGCTCTCATTCACATGCTTGGCGACTTCCTGCCAAGCCTCTTGTCCAACTCTTGGTGAGACACAGTGTCCAGTGCCTCTTCTCCTGAACTTCGTCCACCAAGATCTCCACAACCTCATCCAAAAAACCCAAGGTGCACTGTCGCTTTCTTGACTCTTGGAAGACATATCAGCAGTGTCATCACCTGCTCATCCACACCTGGGCACTATGACTCACTCAGTGTTACCATCTATCTAAATCTTCCAAGTGGTGCAGCTGTGGCGATGCTTGCAATAGCTGGTGCAAATGATAAGAGTGCTGCTTGTTTCTTTCTGTAACACTTGGACAGCTGGCGGGCTCAAGCAGCAAGCCTTTAGTTTGTTGGAGGCCTCCAGCTTCACTATCTCCCATACCCTCTATGCTCTCAAAACTATCAAGTGTGACCAACTCAGTAGCAGAGGCCTGAAACTTGAGAGTCTTCCTCCTGTCTGCTTCATTCCCTCCTGGTATGAGACAACTTGTCCTGTAAACAGAGAAATAGCATACAAAAAATGTCAACAAACCCATCCTGCGTGCATGTGAATACACGAGTATGCATCATGTGTCACATGCTAGAAGGATTTTTGGTGCAAAGACTTTTTAAGATATATGACAAATGTTCCTGTTGTAAGTTGCAGCTTGAATGTGTGCCCTACTGGCAATTTAAAGTCCTGGGTTTTAGGGTTTTTATTTTTAATGCAAAAAAAAAAGGAGAAAATCAGTGGGGAAAAATTGGACCCCAAAACCACCAGGTAAATTTAGAGAACATCAATAAAAGCAGTTTTTATTTTGAACATTACTAACACTCAAGAAAACAAGTAAGGGACTTAAAAAAGAATTTGACTAAATGACAAGTCACAGTTATAGTATATAGTTCATGGACTCTACTTTTATGGGGCTCACCATCAGACTTTTACTTATGCCCTAGATATTTTTTTCTTTAATTAAACATAAAATAGAACTTTGGATTATTGTTGTGGCTCCAGGTGTTTACCTGCCACTATGATTGTGGGATAATAAAAATTGTTGGAAATTATGCACAGAGGGACAGATGCAATCTTGTTTCCAGTAAACAATGTCTTAGCGTGTGACCTGAGACAGTCTTTGATTAATAATTTTTTTAATTCAAGGGATTATCAGTGCCAGAACACTGCTGCCATTGGTCCATACCCATTTAGGAATGAAAGATAGCCTTTTGCTGCAGTACAAAGAATACAGACCACACAACCGTACTGAAAGAAGATCCAGGAACAATCCAAATTGCACAGTCTTTGGTTCTATTCCATCCAAAAACCAGCTTCAGAGAAGCACGCACATCATATTTGTGATGTCAGCACGGTATGTACAGCACATAACATGCGCGTTGATGTCATTGATGTGATGCATGTACATTTCCAGACCTGATTTTTGGTAAAAGAAAACACATTAACAAAGCAGCTGTGCAACATCTGTCAATTGGAATGAGTAATACATGGATTACACAAGATTTCATAGAATATACAGCACAGAATCAGGCCATTCGACCCAACCAGTCCGTGCCGGCGTTTATGCTCCACTCGAGCCTCCTCCCATCCTTCTTCATCTAACTCTATCAGCATAACCTTCTATTCCCTTCTCCCTCATATGCCCATCTAGCCTCCCCTTAATTGCATCTATACTATTCACCTCAACCACTCCCTGTGGTAGCGAGTTCCACGTTCTCACCACTCTCTGTGTAAAGAAGTTTCTTCTGAATTCCCTGTTGGATTTCTTGGTGACTATCTTATATTGATGGCCTCTAGTTTTGCTCTTCCCACAAGTGGAAACATTCTCTCTGTGTCTACTCTATCAAAACCTTTCATAATTTTAAAGACCTCAATTAGGTCACCCCTCAGCCTTCTCTTTTCAAGAGAAAATAGACCCAGTCTGTTCATCCTTTCCTATTAGTTATAATCTCGCATTTCTGGTATCATCCTTTTAAATCTTTTTTGCACCCTCTCCAGTGCCTCTGTATCCTTTTTATAATATGGCGACCAAAACTCCAAGTGTGGTCTAACCAAGGTTCGATACAAGTTTAGCATAGCTTTTCTACTTTTCAATTCTATCCCTCTAGAAATAAACCCTAGTGCATGTTTTTTTATGGCCTTGTTAACCTGCGTCGCTACATTTAATGATTTGTGTATTTGCACTCCCAGATCCCTTTGCTCCTCTATCCCATTTAGATTCTTATTTTCAAAGTAATATGTAACCTCCTTATTTTTCTTACCAAAATGTAATACCTCACATTTATCTGTGTTGAAATTTATTTGTCAATTATATGCCCATTCTGCAAGTTTATTAATGTCTACTTGTAATTCATTGCAGTCCTCCTCGGTATTGAATATCCCTCCCAATTTGGTGTTATCCGCAAGTTTGAAATTGTGTTTTGATTCCAAAGTCTAAATCGTTAATGTAAATTGTGAACGACAGTGGAGTGGTCCCAGCACTGTAGCTTACTGCTAAAAAGAAGATGGTGTGTGCTACCTTGGGAGTGAATCCCTTACATGTTGAATTTAGCATTGCAGAAATAGTTGAAGATAAAAAAAATTCCAACATAGACTTTGCCGTATTTTTTGCGCTAGAAATAAATGGATGATCATTTCAAGGGAGATGTGCTTAACCGGGAATAGGGCAACCTATCAAAAAATATAGCCAAATGAATGTCAAATAGAAACATGACACTCTTATTTATTTGTAGCATGAGCAATACCATTTTAACAATTAGCAGTTACATAAGAACATAAGAACATAAGAAATAGGAGCAGGAGTAGGCCAATCGGCCCCTCGAGCCTGCTCCGCCATTCAATAAGATCATGGCTGATCTGATCCTAACCGCCAATCTACTATCTATCATTACCAACATTTAATTCCTAGAACGTTTTGCATTAGGAAGATTCAGGAACATAGAGCCAGATTTTGCTGAAAAAATAATAGTGTCTGAACGACGCACGTCGTTATTAATGCACAAATCGGCCAACAATTTGTAGCAAGGAAGAGATACCCCGTGAATTGCAAATCACCACAAATTGCTGGCCGATTTGCGCCGCTCCACCATTAGCTTCGTGATTTTCATTAAGTTGTTGCATTTGCACATTAATTCCGATTAAAATGGCTCCAGAAAATTAAATCTAGCAATTAACAGTGTAAGTTACCTTTTAACAACGTGATAATTGTTGTCCGAGCGAGGGACCGCAAGGACATCCGCATCACCCGCGCCATGACAGGAGCTGACGACTGCTGGGCAGACCACCGCCTAATCCGCTCTGTCATCTCCATCAATGTAGCCCCAAAACAGCGGCGGCAACAGAAACAATGCCGCAGGAAAATCAACACTGGAGCACTGAAAGACCCCGCTAAGAAAGCCCTATTCAGCCTGCGCCTCACAAACAACCTGATGACTCGCAGTGATTCAGAGACACAGAGTGCCCACAGCACCTGGTCTGCACTCAAGGCCTCCATAATCAGCACCTCTGAAGAGACGGTCGGTCACTCGACCAGGAAACACCAAGACAGGTTCGACGAGAACGACCAGGAGATCCAGGAGCTAATAAGCCGCAAGCGCAAGGCATTCCTGATCTGGAAACAGCAACAGAACTCGAGAGCAAGAAAGCAGCTCTACAGACGCCTGAAGGCCGAGGTCCAACAAAAAATTCGCGACCTAAAGAACAGATGGTGGGTGGTGAAAGCGCAGGAGATCCAGCAGCTAGCCGACAACCACGCCATGCGTGGATTCTTTAGCGCAGTCAAGGCCATCTACGGCCCAAGCACTCAAGGTCCTACCCCACTGCGGGCCAAGAATGGAGAGGTACTCATCAAGGACAGAGAGGCAGTCAGTGCCCGCTGGAAGGAGCACTTCGAAGATCTCCTTAACCGCGACTCTGTCTTCGACGCGAGTGTCCTCAACTCCATCCCGCAGCATGCTACCCGCCACCATCTCAGCAGAACCCCAGCCCGGCATGAGGTTGAAAAGGCCATCCGACAACTGAAGAACAACAAGGCCTCAGATGGAATCCCCGCCGAGGCACTAAAGCATGGCGGAGAAGCACTACTGGCGCGAATTCATGAACTCATTTCTCTTATCTGGAAGGAGGAGAGCATGCCAGGGGATCTCAGAGATGCCGTAATTGTGACCATCTTCAAGAAAGGTGACAAGTCTGATTGCGGTAATTACAGAGGAGTTTCCCTGCTGTCTGCCACAGGGAAAGTCATCGCAAGAATCCTCCTCAATCGCCTTCTCCCAGTGGCCGAAGAGCTCCTCCCAGAGTTGCAATGCGGATTCCGCCCACTAAGGGGCACAATGGACATGATCTTCACCGCACGTCAATTACAAGAGAAATGCAGGGAACAGCACCAACCGCTGTACATGGCCTTCTTTGATCTCACAAAGGCCTTCGACACTGTCAACCGTGAGGGATTATGGAGTGTCCTCCGCAAATTCGGCTGCCCTCAAAAGTTTGTCACCATCCTCCACCAGCTTCACGATGACATGCAAGCCATGATCCTGACCAACTGTTCCACCACAGACCCAATTCACGTACGAACCGGGGTCAAGCAAGGCTGTGTCATCGCAGCAACGCTCTTCTCGATCTTCCTTGCTGCAATGCTCCATCTCACCCTCAGTAAGCTGCCCGCTGGAGTGGAGCTAATTTACAGAACAAACGGGAAACTGTTCAACCTCCGTCGCCTCCAGTCCAGATCCAAGGTCGTCCCATCCTCTGTCGTCGAATTACAGTATGCAGACGACGCTTGCGTCTGCGCTCACTCGGAGGTCGAACTCCAAACCATCGTCAACACCTTCACCGAAGCGTACGAGAGCATGGGCCTTACACTAAACATCCGTAAGACAAAGGTCCTCTACCAACCTGCCCCCGCCACACAGTACTGCCCCCCGATTATCAAAATCCACGACAAGGCCTTGGACAACGTGGACCACTTTCCATACCTCGGGAGCCTACTGTCAACAAGGGCAGACGTCGACGACGAAGTCCAACACCGCCTTCAGTGTGCCAGTACAGCCTTCAGTCGCCTTCAGTGTGCCAGTACAGCCTTCAGTCGCCTGAGGAAGAGAGTGTTTGAAGACCAGGACCTCAAACCCGGCACTAAGCTCATGGTCTACAGAGCAGCAGTGATTCCCGGCCTGCTGTATGCCTCAGAGACATGGACCATGTACAGCAGGCACCTCAAAGCACTGGAGAGGTACCACCAACGCTGCCTCCGCAAGATCCTGCAAATCCATTGGCAGGATAGGCGCACCAACGTCAGTGTTCTTGCTCAGGCCAACATCCCCAGCATCGAAGCTTTGACCACGCTCGATCAGCTCCGATGGGCGGGTCACATTGTCCGCATGCCCGATACAAGACTCCCAAAACAAGCGCTCTACTCGGAGCTCTGGCACAGCAAGAGAGCCCCAGGTGGGCAGAGGAAACGCTTCAAGGACACCCTCAAAGCCTCCTTGAAAAGTGTAACATCCCCACCGACACCTGGGAATCCCTGGCTCAAGACCGCACAAAGTGGAGGAGAAGCATCCGGGAAGGCGCCGAACACCTCGAGTCTCTTTGCCGGGAGCAAGCGGAAGCCAAGCGCAGGCAGCGCAAGGAGCGCACGTCAACCCAAGCACCCCACCCACCGTCTGCCCCACCTGTGACAGAGACTGTAGGTCCCGCATTGGAATCATCAGTCACCTGAGAACTCATTTTTAATGTGGAAGCAAGTCATCCTCGGTTCCGAGGGACTGCCTAAGAGAGAGAAGAAGAAGAATTGTTAATGACTGCCAATCAACCTCTCTTGCACAGAAAATGAACAATTAAAAGTGTGGTATCTCATTCCTTCAGGTTGTGAATTGTTTTACGAGATTTTAAAAATGTCAAATATTTAATTTTTTATTTTTTTCTTGCTTTTCCTCTGTCTCTTTTCCTCTCTCTTAATCCAATCTTTTTTTCTCTCTCTTTATTTCTCTTTCTGTACCTGATTTGACATTGAGTTCACCCACTCTAATTCACCCTCCTTCTCAGTCTCTCTGTTTATTTCTCAAACCTTAAATCTAATTGCTTAAGGAGATTCCCTATTTGTCCCGTTGTTCACCAAGATCCCAGATGAAAGGGTTGTCTTATGAAGAAAGGTTGAGCAGGTTGGACCTATACTCATTGGAGTTTAGAAGAATGAGAGGGGATCTTATTGAAACATATAAGATTCTGAAGGGGCTTGACAGGGTAGATGCAGAGAGGATGTTTCCCCTTGTGGGGGAATCTAGAACTAGGGGGCATAATTTCAGAATAAGGGGGCACCCATTTAAAACGGAAATGAGGAGGAATTTCTTCTCTCTGAGGGTTGTGAATCTTTAGAATTCTCTTACCCAGAGAGCTGTGGTGGCTGGGTCATTGAATATATTTAAGGTGGAGATAGACAGATTTTTGAACGATAAGGGAGTCAAGGGTTATGGGGAGCGGGCAGGGAAGTGGAGTTGAAGCCAAGATCAGATCAGCCATGATCTTATTGAATGGCGGAGCAGGCTTGAGGGGCCAAATGACCTACTCCTGCTCCTACGTCTTATGTTCTTATATGCCCTGTTGCCCTTGCTATGCCATTATCAGCTCACATTTCCAGCAACTTTATGGGCAAAAAATGTCAAAACTTAAACGTGCACGAACAGGGCACACTCCAGCAAAATCTGGCCCAATATTTCCATATATTATGACTTTTTAAAGTTTTAAGGCAGCTGCACATTTACTAATTTTACCAGCAAAAATCCACAAGAAGTGTCTGGGCAACACGGTGGCATAGTGGTTAGCACTGTTGCCTCACAGCGCCAGGGACCCGGGTTCAAAGCCGGCCCCGGGTGACTGTCTGTGTGGAGTTTGCACATTCTCCCCGTGTCTGCGTGGGTTTCCTCCGGCTGCTCCAGTTTCCTCCCACAGTCCAAAGATGTGCGGGTTAGGTTGATTTGGCTATGATAAATTGACCCTTAGTGTTAGGGGGATTAAATACGTGGGGTTATGGGGATAGGGTGGGATATGTGTCGGTGCAGGCTCGATGGGCCGAAATGGCCTCTATCTGCACTGTGGGGATTCTGTGATGAAAGTGTAATCTGGGGGTGGGTAATAAAGAGTTATTGGCCAAAATATAAATATTTAATTCCTAGCATAATGTACAAATTGCTGGTTTAAGATTGAAGCAGATTTCTGGAGCATAACAGCAACCATTGTTCATTTTGTTCAAAGAACTTGAGACTGTAGGAGTCTATTTAAAAATTAGTAAATTAAAACAAATACTAAATGAGTATTAATCCATGTTAGACTTCCACATTTGCTTAAACTCAGACGGGTTTATAAACTGCCCAATTTTTCTTTTCTCCTAGAGGTGTTGTAGCTTGACAAAATAAAACAGAAGCCGAGAAACCAGTGCTTGGTTCTGATTGACTGGACACTCTCCTTGTTATGGCAACGTCTATTTTGGGGCGCAGTTTGTTAAATTGTATTTATTTTGGGTTAAACTGACTGACTTTTTGTAAGGAGTAAAATATAACCTGATTCAGTGCTTTACTGTGAACAGTAAACACAGTCTCATTCATAGCAATCAGTTTGCAATTGTTTTTCTTATTCAAATCTAACTCCTGGCACTAGTCTGATTTTGGCAAGCATGGCTAAGATCTCTAAATACCCCTGTGTTCTTGCAAAAGTAATCTCCCCCTTCCCCTCTTCTGTGCCCCCGCCCCCACCTCCCACCTCTCCACACACAACTGTATCATTTCCCCATTGCAACAGCAGCACATGATGCTGGATTCCAGCCATCCCAACTCTGACCTCTCACTCCAGCCACACAATAAAACCTCACACTCTCTTTTGGAATGAGAACACACAGGGCCTGCAAAATAATTGGAAGACACAATGCTTTTCTGTGAAGCCCCATGGTCTAAAAATAAACCTAACTCTTTTAAATTTAGATACTGATCTATATTTTTACAATCCTGTGCAATACTGTTTAGTCTCACTCATCAGGAGCGACAATCCCTCAGCTTGTCTTTTTAAAAAAAATGTTTCAATACAAGTAACAGGCAAAATACTGCAGCTGCTGGGAATCTGAAACAAAAACAGAATTCTGGGAACGCGCAGCATCGGCGGAGAGAAGAGAGACGGAATACGCTCCTGGCCAGACTCCCATCTTCCACCGTCAGTAAATTTGAGCTCATCCATAACTCTGCTGACCGTATCCTAACTCTCACCAAGTCCCGTTCACCCATCACCCCTGTGCTCACTGACATACAATGGCTCCCGGTCCGGCAACTACTCAATTTAAAAATTCTCATCCTTGTTTTCAAATCCCTCCCTATCTCTATAGCCTCCTCCAGTCCTACAACCGTCTGAGATCTCTGCGCTCCTCCAATTCTGGCCTCTTGTGCATCCTCGTTTTTAATCACTCCACAAATTGGCGTCCGTGCCTTCAGTTGTCCAGGCCAAGATCTGGAATTAATTCCCTAAACCTCTCTGCCTTTTTCTCCTCCTTTAAGACACTCCTTAAAAACCTACCTCTTTGACCAAGCTTTTGGTCACCTGTCCTAATATTTCCTTATGTGGCTCAGTTTCAAATTTTGTTTGATAACAAAATGTGAAGCACATTGGGACGTTCTACTATATTAAAGATGTTATAGAAATACAAGTTGTTGTCGTTAATGTTTCAGACGTGCACCTTCTTCCAGTTCTGAAATTGCACCTGAAACGTTACCTCCACGGTTGCTGACTGAACTTTTAGAATTTATTCTTGGGATGGGGTGACAACACATGATGGTATTTGCTCTGAGTGCATTAAGAATTGAGATGTAAGCGGTTTTTGATCCTAGCCCAATTGCTAGATGGACGGTTCGAATTGGACTTTCAAAAGGCTTTCGATAAAGTCCCGCATAAGAGATTAGCGTGTAAAGTTAAGGCACATGGGATTGTGGGCAAGCAGAGAGTAGGAATTAATGGGTCTTTTTCCGAGTGGCAAGCAGTGACTAGTGGGGTACCGCAGGGATCGGTCCTTGGACCCCAGCTATTCACAATATACATTAATGATCTAGATAAGGGAACTAAATGTAATATCTCCAAGTTTGCAGATGACACAAAGCTGGGTGGGAGTGTGTGCTGCGAGGAGGATACCGAGAAACTCCAGGATGATTTGGACAGGTTGGGTGAGTGGGCAGAAGCGTGGCAGATGCAATATAACGTGGATAAGTGCGAGGTTATCCACTTTGGTGTCAAAAACAGAAAGGCCGACTATTATCTGAATGGCAATAGATTGGGAGAAGGGGAAGTGCAACGAGATCTGGGTGTCCTTGTGCACCAGTCGCTGAAAGTAAGCATGCAGGTGCAGCAGGCGGTGAAGAAGGCAAATGGTATGTTGGCCTTCATAGCGTAAGGGTTTGAGTATAGGAACAGGAATGTCCTGCTGCAGTTGTACAGGGCCTTGGTGAGACCACACCTTGAGTACTGTGTGCAGTTTTGGTCGCCTTATCTGAGGAAGGATGTTCTTGCCATGGAAGGAGTTCAGCGAAGATTCACAAGGCTGATACCTGGGATGGCAGGAATGACATATGAGGAGAGATTGGGTCGATTGGGCTTATACTCGCTGGAGTATAGAAGAATGAGAGGGGATCTCATCGAAACATATAAAATTCTGACAGGTCTGGACAAACTAGATGCAGGAAGAATGTTCCCGATGGTCGGAGAGTCCAGAACCAGGGGTCATAATCTAAGAATAACGGGTAAGTCATTTAGGACAGAAATGAGGAAGAATTTCTTCACCCAGAGAGTGGTGAACCTGTGGAATTCTCTACCACAGAAGGTAGTTAAGGCCAAGTCATTAAATATATTCAAGAATGAGTTAGATATATTTCTTAAAGCTAAAGGTATCAAGGGATATGGGGAGAAGGCAGGTACAGGGTACTGAGTTTGGATGATCAGCCATGATCTCATCGAATGGCGGAGCAGGCTCGAGGGGCCGAATGGCCTACTCCTGCTCCTATCTTCTATGTTTCTATGCCCCCGCCTTATGAAAGTTCTATACCCGGGAATTATTATTCAGAGGGTAAATGAAATAAGTCACGGACAGGAATGCTTCGGTGAAAAATCAAACTTATATTTATTTGGTCTAACATAAACTGGCTAAAACATGCACTACTAAACGAAATCACTGTCTCTGTGGAGAATAAAATCCAGGTTACAAACAACATACATACAGTACAAAACTGAGAACTATGACAAGCAGTAATTTCCTTTGTTGCTATGGTGGACTCTAATTCCACCCCTACCAACGAATTACCCAGTCGCATAAGCCCCTTCGCCTGGCTGAACCAAACGAAGCTCCCACCCTCGGAATAGCCCGAAAGCTTCACTTCTGAGAAAAACTCTGAGCCCTCTGGTTACCGGCTTGGGACACTCGAGACCATGCTTACCCCCACACGCAGTCGGTCTCGATCGCTGCGCTTAGCTGCTTCTTCCTCTGGTACTTCTTCTTGTTAGGTTGATCTTGGTGCAGCGAGAGCGAGAAATGGCGGGAAAGGATCTATCTTTATAGGAGTCTTGCTACCCCTATCTTTCCCGCCAATCTTTAAAATCCTCTTGTTTCTAAGCACTCCGGTGCTTAATCAGTGATGGGTTATCATCAGACCCATGTGTACTCCGTGATTGGACTAATGGCCCTAAGTCTGGGACATATTTCGGTCTTTGTGTTGGGAAAAACTGGCTCCTCTCCAGCTGGCTAGGCCAGTGGGTTCATTGTTCTGCTTCTCTTCTGAGATGGAGGTGAGAAGTGCTTTTGCATATTAGAGTGGTTTTCTAATAGGTTCAAGTTCAACGGGTGCCTCAGGGTCCTCGGCCCCTTTGTCAATTCGGGATGACAGTTCTTTTGTCACAGCCAACTGCCATGTGTTCCAGGAAGTAGTCACACCAATTAGATTAACTAATTCAGATGTAGTCCGTGGTCAGGGACAGGAGGGTGTGACTATGAGTGAGGCAGGTACGGGGATCCAGGAGGTAGTGTTGGAGGAGCCGCAGCCCTTGCTCTTGTCCAACAGGTTCGAGGCTCTTACTCCCTGTGAGGACGGGAGCAGGGACTGCAGGGAGGATGAGCAACCTGGCTACAGCACCATGGAACGGGGGGTCATTCAAGTGGGGGGAGTAAAAAGAAATGTTGTAGTGGTAGGGGATAGTATCATTAAGGGGATAGATAGGGTTCTTTGCAGCCGAGAGCAAGAGTCCCGAAGGTTGTGTTGCCTGCCCGGTGCCAGGGTTAAGGACATCTCCTCTGGGCTGGAGAGAAACTTGGAGTGGGAGGGGGAGGATCCAGTTGTCGTGGTCCATGTTGGTACCAACGACATAGATAGGACAAGGAAAGAGTTTCTGCTGAGGGAATATGCGCAGCTAGGGGCCAAATTAAAAAGCAGAACCACAAGGGTAATAATCTCTGGATTACTACCTGAGCCACGAGCAAATTTGGCTAGGGTAAATAAAATCAGAGAGTTAAATGCGTGGCTCAAAGACTGGTGTGGGAGAAATGGGTTTTGCTTCGTGGGACACTGGCACCAGTACTGGGACGGGAGAGAGCTGTTCCGTTGGGACGGACTTCACTTGGCCAGTGCTGGGACTAGAATCCTGGCGAATCAAATAACTAGGGCTGTAGAGAGGGCTTTAAACTAATTAGTGGGGGGGAGGTTTCAAGAGAGTGAAGAATAAAAATGTCAGCGGAGAAGGCAATAGAGCAAATTAGCAGTGGGGAAATTAAAAACCAGAGCGTATCAGGAAGGGACAGAATATATAAAGGGAAAGGTAAAGTAGTAAAGGGGGTAAAAGCAGGAATAAATTGTCACAAAACATGTTTAAAAGTTCTTTATCTGAATGCACGCAGCATTCGTAACAAAATAGATGAGTTGATGGTACAAATAACTACACATGGGTATGATCTGGTGGCCATTACAGAAACATGGCTGCGAGGTGACCATGACTGGGAACTAAACATCCAGGGGTATTTGACTATTAGGAAGGACAGACAGGAAGGAAAGGGAGATGGGGTGGCTATGTTAATAAAGGATGGAATCACTGCAATAGTGAGAAATGATATTGGGTCAAAGGATCAGGATAGTGAAACAGTTTGCAGTTTGGGTGGAGATAAGGAATAATAAGGGGGAAAAGTCACTAGTGGGCGTAGTCTATAGGCCTCCTAACAGTTGTAACTCTATTGGTCGGAGTATAAATCAGGAAATAGTTGGGGCTTGTAATAAGGGAACAGCTATAATCATGGGAGATTTTAACTTTCATATTGACTGGACAAATCAAATTGGGCAGGGCAGCCTTGAGGAAGAGTTCATAGAGTGCATTAGGGACGGGTTCCTTGAGCAGTATGTTACTGAACCAACCAGGGGGCAGGCAATCTTAGATCTGGTCCTGTGTAATGAGACAGGATTAATAAAAAATGTCCTAGTAAAGGATCCCCTTGGAATGAGTGACCATAACATGGTTGAATTCCAAATTCAGTTGGAGGGTGAGAGAGTTGGATCTCAAACCAGCGTACTAAGCTTAAATAAAGGAGACTATGAAGGTATGAGAGCAGTGTTGACTAAAGTGGACTGGGAAAATAGATTAAGGTGTAAGACGGTACAGGAGCAGTGGTGTACATTCAAGGAGGTATTTCACAACTTTCAAGAAAAATATATTCCACTGAGGAAAAAGGGGCGTAAAAGAAAAGACAGCCATCCGTGGCTAAGTAAAGTAATAAAGGATAATATCCGACTGAAAACAAGGGCATATAAAGTAGCCAAATCTAGTGGGAGGATAGAAGATTGGGAAGCATTTAAAAGTCAGCAAAGAATAACTAAAAGATTAATTAAGAAGGGGAAGATAGATTATGAAAGTAAACTAGCAAAAAATATAAAAACAGATAGCAAGAGTTTCTACAGTTATATAAAAAGAAAAAGGGTGGCTAAAGTGAATGTTGGTCCCTTAGAGGACGAGACCGGAAAATTAGTAGTGGGGAACACGGAGATGGCAAATACGCTGAACAAATATTTTGTATCAGTCTTTACAGTAGAGGATACTAAAAATATCCCAACACTGGACAAACGGGGGGCTATGGGGGGGAGGAGCTAAACGCGATTAAAATCACTAAGGAGATGGTACTCGGTAAGATAATGGGACTTAAGGCGGATAAATCCCCTGGACCTGATGGCTTACATCCTAGGGTCTTGAGAGAAGCAGCGGTAGGGATTGCGGATGCATTGGTAATTTTCCAAAACTCCCTGGATTCGGGAAAGGTCCCAGCAGATTGGAAAACTGCTAATGTAACGCCCTTATTTAAAAAGGGAGGTAGACAAAAGGCTGGAAACTATAGACCAGTTAGCCTAACATCTGTGGTTGGTAAAATGTTGGAGTCCATTATTAAGGAAGCAGTAACAGGACATTTGGATAAGCATAATTTAATCGGACAGAGTCAGCATGGTTTTATGAAGGGGAAATCTTGCCAAATTTGCTCGAATTCTTTGAGGACGTAACAAACAGGGTGGATAAAGGGGAACCAGTGGATGTGGTGTATTTGGACTTCCAAAAGGCATTTGATAAGGTGCCACACAAAAGATTACTGCACAAGATAAAAAATCACGGGATTGGGGGTAATATACTGGCATGGGTGGAAGATTGGCTATCTAACAGAAAACAGAGAGTTGGGATAAATGGTTCATTCTCGGGTTGGCAATCAGTAACTAGTGGTGTTCCGCAAGGGTCAGTGCTGGGACCCCAACTCTTTACAATCTATATTAACGATTTGGAGGAGGGGACCAAGTGCAACGTATCCAAGTTTGCTGACGATACAAAGATGGGAGAAAAAGCAGTGAGTGAGGAGGACATAAAAAACCTGCAAAAGGACATAGACAGGCTAAGTGAGTGGGCGGAAATTTGGCAGATGGAATATAATGTTGGAAAGTGTGAGGTTATGCACTTTGGCAGAAAAAAATCAAAGAGCAAGTTATTATCTAAATGGAAAGAAACTGCAAAGTGCTACAGTACAAAGGGATCTGGGGGTCCTGGTGCATGAAACACAGAAGGTTAGTATGCAGGTACAGCAGGTGATCAGGAAGGCCAATGGAATCTTGGCTTTTATTACAAGGGGGATGGAGTATAAAAGCAGTAAGTCTTGCTTCAGTTATACAAGGTACTGGTGAGGCCACACCTGGAATACTGCGTACAGTTTTGGTTTCCATATTTAAGAAAAGATATACTTGCTCTCAAGGCAGTTCAGAGAAGGTTCACTTGGTTGATTCCGAAGAGGAGGGGGTTGACTTATGAGGAAAGGTTGAGTAGGTTGGGCCTCTACTCATTGGAATTCAGAAGAATGAGAGGCGATCTTATCGAAACATATAAGATTGTGAGGGGGCTTGATCGGGTGGAGGCGGGGAGGATGTTTCCACTGATGGGTGAGACTAGAACTAAGGGGCATAATCTTAGAATAAGGGCCTGCCGTTTCAAAACTAAGATGAGGAGAAACTTCTTCACTCAGAGGGTAGTAAATCTATGGAATTTGCTACCTCAGAGAGCTGTGGAAGCTGCGACATTAAATAAATTTAAAACGGAGATAGACAGTTTCCTAGCTGATAAGGGAATTAAGGGTTATGGGGAGCGGGCAGGGAAGTGGACGTGAGTCTAGGTTCGGATCAGCCATGATCCTATTGAATGGCGGAGCAGGCCTGAGAGGCCATATGGCCTACTCCTGCTCCTACGTCTTATGTTCTTATGTGTTCTCTGGAGTTTTAACAAACCAGTTTATCACATATCTGCACAGGGTGATCCCATCACAGGGAACATACCCTCAGAAAAATCCCATAAAGTCCACAAAATATTCTCGACTGAGTCCATTCTTCAAACAGAGACTTTGCGATCTCTTCAATTCACATAGAGTGGGATTGGAATTACATGTAGGCTAGACCGGGTAGCGGTGGCAAGTTGCCTTCCTGGTTGGGTTTTTACAACAATCCAACAGCTTTGATGTCCTTTTTTCTCCCTGATGCCAGAACACAAAGTACCAGACTTTATTCAACTTCCCAATTTGTCATGCTGGAATTTGAACTCAGTTCCTCTGGGTTGCTATTCCAATACCATAACCACTAAGCTACCATACCGAATCATTTCACTTTTTGTAGGTAGGCTCAGTGGTAGCACTCTCACCTCTGAATCAGACAGTTGTGGGTTCAAGTCCCACTAGAGTTGCCAACTCTGATTAGACATATTCTTGGAGGGTTGATCACATGACACAGTCACGTGACATTCAATTGCTGTAGTTTGCAAATGTTATTGCATCCACCTTATAAAGGTTGGATCCCCTGTAGTTTAGTGTCTTTGCTTGCAGTTTCATTCTTCTTAAACCTGTACTTAAGTTGGCTTCTTGCTGCTTTCAGCAATTCGAGACTTTTTGACATATTCGTGAAAGTTAGCACAAGACACACTGTAGTTCAACTGCACCTTTAACAATACTTTCACGAAACTGGTTCCTTTCTTTGCTCCAAAGTTGAGTCATTAAGCTGAAAACTCTTTTGCAGTATGCATTTGAGACTGGGATTGAAAGCGTGAAAGATACGAGTTTAAAAATTTGTCTGATTTCACTTTGTGGTACTCATTTGAAAACTTCTACCTGTCTTTAATCAATGTTATGCTCTTTTGAAATTATTTCTCCTCTGATTTGTTGTTAAATGCAGTAGCCATCATATAGCTTGTCAAAATCAATCTCAATGCAAAGACCTTCTGCTAGCTTCTCAATATCAGACCATTTCTCTTCATTGTCCAGTGAGAGGACTGACATTTGTTTGAAAATCAATGTCTTGAAATCATACCATTTCTCAAGGTATGCAATGCATCTTGATAATGTCTTATCTGCTTTCTCCTCAAATTTTCTCCTCTTCGATAGAACGACATTGCGTAAATAGCCTGAACTAATTGTCCAAAGAACTTGTCCTCTTTCCTACTCTGCAATTTAGAGCGAAGATTTTCCACAACACAGTCTAGCTCTGTGCAGGTGGCATTGTTGCATTCTAGCTTTTTGGGCACTTTATAAAATATTCCCATCAGGTTATGTAGGAAGTAAAGACAACAAAGAGGAAGAGACTCCTGATCATCCTCGCTGAATGCTTCCCATGTGTCAGCCCTGGCTCAACGATAGCACCCTCGCCTCTGAGTCAGACGGTTGTGGGTTCAAGCCACACTCCAGAGACCTCAGCACAAAAATCTAGGCTGACACTCTAGTGCAGTACTGAGGGAGGTGCCGTCTTTTGGATGAGACGTTAAGCTGAGGCTTCGTCTGCCCTCACAGGTAAAAGAGCCCACGGCACTATTCGAAGAAGAGTAGGGGATTTTTAGCCTAATATTTATCACTTAACCAACACCTAAAACAGATGATCTGGTCATTATCACATTACTGTTTGTGGGACCTTGCTGTGTGCAAATTGGCTACTGTGTTTCCTATATTATAACAGTGACTACACTTCAAAAGTACTTCATTGGCTATAAAGTGTTTTGGGACATCCCGAGGTTGTGAAAGATGCTATATAAATGCAAGTCTTTCTTTCTTTCATATAATCTTTGCGTATTCTTCTTCCCCATCCAAAACAAAATATGCCTTTAGTGCTGCCTACTTCCACCTCTGTAACATCGCCCGTGTCCGGCCCTGCCTCAGCTCATCTACTGTTGAAACCTCATACATGCCTTTGTTACCTCTAGACTTGACTACTCTAATGCTCTCCTGGCCAGCCTCCCATCTTCCACACTGCATAAACTTGAACTCGTCCAAAACTCTGCTGCCCATAACCTGTGCTCGCTGACCTACATTGAAAGAAAGAATGAAAGACTTGTATTTGTATAGCATCTTTCACGACCACCGGATGTCCCAAAGCACTTTACAGCCACTGTTGTAATGTAGGAAACGCAGCAGGTAATTTGTGCACAGCAAGCTCCCACAAACAGCAATGTGATAATGACCAGATAATCTGGTTTTTTTAGTGACGTTGATTGAGGGGTAAATATTGGCCAGGACACCAGAGAGAAGTCCCCTGCTCTTCTTCAAAATAGTGCCATGGGATCTTTTACATCCACCTGAGAGAGCAGACAGGGCCTCGGTTTAACATCTCATCCAAAAGAAGGCACCTCCGACAGTGCAGCACTCCCTCAGTACTAGCACTGGAGTGTCAGTCTAGATTTTTGTGCTCAAGTCTCTGGAGTGGGACTTGAACCCACAACTTTCTGACTCAGAGGCGAGGGTGCTACCAACTGAGCCACAGCTGACAGATTGACTCCCAGTCCGGCAATGCCTTGATTTTAAAATTTTCATCTTTGTTTCAAATCCCTCCACGGCCTCGCCCCTCCCCATCTCTGTAAGCTCCTCTAGCCCTACAACTCGCCGAGACCTCCGCGCTCCTCCAATTCTGGCTTCTTATGCATCGCCGATTTTAATTGCTCCACCATTGGTGGCCGTGCCTTCAGCTGCCTGGGCCTTAGGCTCGGCAATTCGTTCCCTAAGCCTTTCTGTCCTCCTTTAAGACGCTCCTTAAAACCTACCTCGTTGACCAAGCTTTTGGTCACCTGTCCTAATACCTCATGTGGCTCGGTGTCAAATTTTGTTTGATAACGCTCCTGTGAAGTGCCTTGGGATGTCTTACTATGTTAAAGGCAAGTTGTTGTTGTTGATGATTGCATGATCCAGGATTATACTTCAATGCAGTACCATGTGAGTACTGTGTCGGAGGTACCATCTTTCAGTTGAGATGTTAAATGCTACCCTCTCAGGAGGATGTAAAAGATCCCATGGCACTATCTGAAGAGCAGGGGAGTCCTCCCAGTGTCCTGGCCAACATTTATCCCTCAACCAGTATTACTAAAACATTTTGATGGATCATTGCTGTTTGTGAGACCTTGCTCTGTGCAAATCAGCTGCTGTGTTTCCCCATATTACAACAATGACTACACTTCATTGGCTGTGAAGCACTTTGGGATGTTCTGAGGTTGTGAAGGGCACTATATAAATGCAAGTTCCTTCTTAAAAAAGGTTTAATTTGGTGTACTTTCTCATTATTTTACAGAAAAACATACACACAGCTGCATTCTGTTTACAGCATAATTTTTGGGATCACAAGTGCCACTGCTGGCATGAACCCATTCCCTTTGCTGCTACTTCAGTTTGTAAGGCAATTGACAGAGAGGACACCAAGCCCCACATGTTAATCTAGGGGATGGTCATTTCCGGTTCCGGGTGAGAGGTGACAGTTTGTCAGAGGCCGATGGGGAGGAGGAGGTGGCCGCCACTGGTCTCGTTCATATCGGAACAAACGCTGGAGTCGGCCCTGTCACAAGTAAATTCGCCGGCTCCGAGCCGAGTTCCCACTCGGTCTCAGTTTGTCTCCCGTCGGCACCGACACACACACCGGTTGTTTTGGGCGTCAACGCGGGAGGAAGCGGCGCGCGGCACAGGTAAAGGGAAGGTTCGTTAGCCCGGAGCGGGCGCGCGTGCGCAGTGCGCCAGAGGGAATGACCGCACAATGAGTAGGGGGCACGAGCGCCGGCGGGCCCGCGCACCCAGCCACACTCCAGGGAAATGCTTCCTGCACCCAGCCACACTCCAGGGAAATGCTTCCTGCACCCAGCCACACTCCAGGGAAATGCTTCCTGCACCCAGCCACACTCCAGGGAAATGCTTCCTGCACCCAGCCACACTCCAGAGAAATGCTTCCTGCACCCAGCCACACTCCAGGGAAATGCTTCCTGCACCCAGCCACACTCCAGGGAAATGCTTCCTGCACCCAGCCACACTCCAGGGAAATGCTTCCTGCACCCAGCCACACTCCAGGGAAATGCTTCCTGCACCCAGCCACACTCCAGGGAAATGCTTCCTGCACCCAGCCACACTCCAGGGAAATGCTTCCTGCACTCGGCTCCCGACCTCATTACAGCCTTGATCCAAACATGGACAAAGGAGCTGAATTCCGGAGGCGAGGTGAGTGACTGCCCTAGATATGAAGGCAGCATTTGACCGAATGTGGCATCAAGGAGCCCTAGTAAAATTGAAGTCAATGGGAATTGTGGGGAAATCTCGCCACTGGCTGGAGTCATACCCAGCACAAAGGAAGATGGTTGTGGTAGTTGAATTAAATCATCACAGCCCCAGGACATCGCTGCAGGAGTTCCTCAGGGTAGTGTCCTAGGCCCAACCATCTTCAGCTGCTTCATCAATGACCTTCCCTCCAACATAAGGTCAGAAATGGGGATGTTCGCTGATGACTGCACAGTGTTTAGTGCCATTCACAACTCCTCAGATAATGAAGCAGTCCATGCCCGCATGCAACAAGACCTGGACGACGTTCAGGCTTGGGCTGATAAGTGTCAGGTAACATTCGCACCACAGAAGTGCCAGGCAATGACTATCTCCAACAAGCTAGAGTCTAACTACCATCCTTTGACATTTAATGGCATTACCATTGCTGAATCCCCCACCATCAACATCTTGGGTGGGGGGGTCACCATTGACCAGAAACTTAACTGGACCAGCCACATAAATACTGTGGCAACAAGAGTCTGGGTATTCTGCGGCGAGTGTCTCGCCTCCTGACTCCCCAAAACCTTTCCACCATCTACAAGGCACAAGTAAGGAGTGTGATGGAATAATCTCCACTTGCCTGGATGAGTGCAGCTCCAACAACTCAAGAAGCTTGACACCATCCAGGACAAAGCAGCCCGCTTGATTGGTACCCCATCCACCACCTTAAACATTCACTCCCTGCACCACCGGTGTACCGTGGCTGCAGTGTACACCATCTACAAGATGCACTGCAGCAACTCGCCAAGGCTTCTTTGGCAGCACCTCCCAAAACCGTGACTTCTTCCACCTAGAAGGACAAAGGCAGCAGGTGCATAGGAACACCACCACCTCCAAGCTCCCCTCCAAGTCACACACCATCCTGACTTAGTATATCGCCGATCTTTCATCATCGCTGGGTCAACATCCTGGAACTCCCTACCGAACAGCACTGTGGGAGTACCTTCACCACACGGACTGCAGCGATTCAAGAAGGCGGCTCAACACCACCTTCTCGAGGGCAACTAGGGATGAGCAATAAATGCTGGCCTTGCCAGCGACTCCCACATCCCAGAAACGAATAAAAAAAAAACCCAGTCACACATTCTGTACCCTGCTTCCTGCACCCCAATTGGGCTATGCCCGTGCACCCAGCCACACTCCAGGGGCCCTGCACGCCCAATTGGACTGTGCCTGTGCCCAGCCTCCTGCACAAGGCATTCCCATTCACCCCCAACTGGGCAATCATCCCCTATACTCCTACCTGGGGATTGCCCAGGCATCCCCCTGCATCCAGCTCTCTGTCAGGCATTTCCCTGCATGCAGCCTGGGCAGCCAGCTCCCTGAACCTACAGTCTTCCGAGATCTCTGCACTCCTCCAATTCCGGCCTCTTGCGCATCCCTGATTTTCTTTGTTCTACCATTGGCCCTAAGCTCAGGAATTCCCTCCCTAAACCTCACGGCCTTTCTACCTCTCCTGTTTTAAGACGCTGCTTAAAATCTACCTCACCTGTCCTAATATCTCATGTGGCTCGGTGTCATTCTGTTTGATAATCGCTCCTCGAAAGCACCTTGGGAAATTTTACTACGATAAAGGTTCTATATAAATGCAAGTTATTGCACCCACCTGGGGTATCCTTGTGCACCCAGCCCACTGCAGCCCCAAGTGGCTCATCCTGTGCTTCCCACTGTGCAAACTCTCTCTCGGATACGCTCCAAAGCCCAGTCCTCCGGCCAGGGCACCCTATGCAGCAGCCAGCCCCCTGTACTGAGCATCCCCGGGTAGCCAGTCTCCTCCACTCAACTCCACGGGGCATCGCCGTGCAACTCGTCCCCTTTTTCTCGGTGCTTTTACACTACCGCTGTATGGTTGCATGGAGTGGGTGTTTACTTCTGTGGAGCCGCAGTGTATTCCTAGCTCGAATCCGGAGTCAGGGCCCCGAGCTGGAGAGACGGCCTCACTCCGCTTGGCACTTACACTCCGAGTTTAGCGTCGGTGCGAAGTGGTTTCGGTGTGTGATTTGCAATGCGTTGTATCCATCCAGGACATCGCTGGCATTGAGAGTTGCTCCCCGGGCAGCGCTTTTCATTGCAGGCACTGAATCCACTCCAGTGAGTCCCATGGGGTGTTAATGCAGCATTGTTAGGCAAATGAACTGGAAACCAGCAGGCCATTGCTAATCCATCCGCTAAAACGGTGCATTGCAACATGAAGAGGCACTGCCAGAGCTTTAAAGAGCCATCAGCACACTGGACATTGGAGTGCGACGGCTCTTTGCATAGCAGTTCCTGGGAGCAGATGCAACCGAAACTGGGCAGGCGCGGGTTGGAGAGAGAGAGAGAGGAAAGAAGGGGGTGCAGGTCAGTGCACTGGAGGCTGGTGGGAAAAGCCGCTCGGCATCCTGCGCCAAAACAGCCCGGACACGGCCAAAGAACTGGGGGGAGGGGGAGGAAGGGGGCAGCAAGGTATGTGTGCTGGCGGCCGGATTGTGAGTGAGTGCATTGGCCGATGCTGCTAATCCTTCCTGCATCGGATTTCCAAATGCGCCCTTTTCATTCCTGGATTCAATGCTCTGTTGTATTTGCGCGGACTGCACGCTGGTTGTCTCGGTGCTGCGTCCAAAAATGGTGCCAGTGTTATTGCAATGTCAAGCGGAATCGTAACACTTTTGTCCTACATCAGACTTGGAACTGAGGATAGTGCCGTGTGTGTCCCACTCCTTGTTAATGGGAAGTAACCTTATAGTTGGAACGCGATCCGTTTTCCGAGCAGGTGAAACCGTCAGATTGTGTTTTAGTTGGTAAGAGTATGCCAGACATTGGTGTTAATTTAATACATGGGAGCAGCGATAGCTGGGAGTGGTAGCCCAGGGGTTCAGATCGTGATGTCAGTCAGCAGGATGTGAAGCTTAATCAGATAAGAACTGCCATTTGGACCCCTGCCTTAGATTACTGCCTTGAGATCACCCCGTGTCCGTTTACCAAAATATTAATTTTATGCAATCATTTTGTTCCGTTTCTTTGCTGGAATGTGGTTGTTGACATTGAAGGACTGGTGAGTTTATAACTAAGTTTACTTTCTGGGTATTGTTGTGGCCAACATGTATTGATTTATACAATAGCAAAATACTGCGGATGCTGGAAAACTGAAATAACAACAGAAAGCGCTGGAAAAACTCAGCAGGCCAGGCAACATCAGTGGAGAGAGAAACAGAGTTTCAGGTCGAAGACCCTTCGTCAGATTGATTTATGTTTGAATTTATGTTTAGGAAAAGCCTTCTGAAGAAGAGTAATGTCAGTAAATCCAAACTAGTTGGAGCAGCGTTGTGCATGGAGCCCCCAGAAATTACTCTCTCTGATTGTTACTATCCTCTTTTTAAAAAAAACTGTGCTTTTGGTAATTAAGGCGATGGTTCAATGAGAGTAAAGATTTAAGAGAAGTGGGTGAAAATGCAGACTTGCAGCAAAACCTACATAGTGCCAAGGAGTAGCTTTGCAACTTGTCAGCGTTGCTGTCTGTAGATGCCATATTTTCCCAATTCAACTGCCTTCCAATCAGTGCAGGGTTAGAAAGCCTTTTGATCTGTAGGGTTCGCTTTGGGTGTGCTTGTCGTTGTAAACTGAATGGTTTCCTTCACGGAGGTGAAATCTGAAACATGTCCTATGAGACAGGAGGTTTGCCATTTGTTTTTTCTCTAAAACCTACTCAAAGTACCTCCTATTGGAAGTATTTTCTCCACATTCACCAGTTGCCTCATCCCTTAATTTTGGCACACAGTGTGTGTGAAGATGATCTTCCTGACATCAGCCCTAAATTTGCCTTTCACAGTTTCAACCTGTTGTCCTCCCCTTTCCTGTGGTTTAATTTGGTGTTCTGGGCTTACTTTTTCGGTCTTGTTTGCAGCCTTGTCTACCTCCTATGAGGCCTCAGTCAGTGGCCTTTTCCCAATTTAATTCAAATGAAACCTTGGGACAAGGAAGCTTGGGTTCAGTGAAGGCAACCTGTCTTCAATGTCCTATGCTTTACTAGTTCAAGTAGTATGCTTTGTTTTTAAATATTACCCTTGTCCATCTAGATTGTGCTTTTTACTGTTCTAACTCAGCTGGGCTGCCTCCCTTCCTTCAGATGTAGTTGGGCTGCCACTCTCCTATGGGCACCTTGTGGAACTGGGCTAGACTGTAGATGTAGTCTGCGCAGTATGCTAAGACTAGATGATATCTTGGGACAGAATAGCGGGATTGCTATTTTTTGGAACGAAGGAAAAGTCCTTTTCTGCCACTACGAGGCCCTCAATTTCTAGAACCAAGTAATCGGGGTGTCGAAATTGCATCTCACTGCTTTCCTGTCGCTTTTTGGCTGCCCCGATTATGCATGTTTAGAGACTGATACAAATAACCTGGGAAATCTGGTTGCCCTGTGATGTTGTGTGGTATTTTACCAAATGCAATTTTTAAAATATTGAAAAAATACCAAATAAGTAAATAAAATGATAATTAGACCTATGGGGAAGGTTTCATTTCTGTATGAAAATATTTTTATTTAACATTTTAGATTGCAAATATGAAGGCTGCTTTTAACAGGTTTGTATAGGGCAGCATACTAGAGCCTCATCGTCCCAAGTCAGGAAATGTAAGGCCACGGCCATGTTCCTGAGATACTCCACATGCTGAGTTCCTGAGCTCAGCTGTGCTGATATGAGGCAAGAAGGAGGGTAAATTGGAGAAGTGACTCTGGGCTGTTCCCATGTACATCCTTGTGGCCTGTGTCAGAGCAGCATTAATGGGCGCTTGGAATGGTTTGTCACGCAGCAAGACCTAGGGAAGGAGAGAAAGGAACCTTTTAGTGAAAAGGAGTCTTGTCTGCTAAATGACAAAAAAAAGGCCCGATTGGTGAATGGTGTGCAGTGTGTGTGCATGTGCTAAAATATTGGCATTGTGCTTTGTAGCATAAAGATTTCAGTTGTGTTCTTTTACTCCTACTCTCCTCTTGCACCATTGCATCTTGGTCCATGTTCACAAATGGCTGACAGCCATTGGATTTTAGAATCTTTGTCAGTAGAAACTTAGTGGAGTTAATGTGTTTTGCATGCACACTGACATTAACCAGAATCACCTCGAAGTATATCATGTGCTGATAAAGAAACTTTGTCTCCTGCTGATAACAGTTGGAAAAGTGACAGCACACTGACAGTGGTCATGCATCCCACATTCCAGTTTTCTCTTTTTTTCTGAAGGTGCTGATTTGTGCTGGGATACAGTCCTGTAAGTGTTGACAGGCCTCCAGTAATTTGCCTGTGGCCATTCTTCATGTGAGTTGAGACAACAATTTACATTTATATAGTGTATTTAACCTAGCAAAAGTACCAAGGCGCTTAACAAGAGCGATATCAATAAAAACATTTTTGACACTGAGATATTAGGGCAGATGTCCAAAAGCTTGGTCAAAGAGGTAGGTTTTAAGGAGTGTCTTAAAGAAGGAGAGAGAGATAGAGAGGCGGAGAGGTTTAGGGAGGGAATTCCAGAGCTTAGGACCAAGGCAGTTGAAAGCACAGCCACTAATGGTGGAGCGATTAAAATCGGGATCATAGAATAATAGAAAGTTACAGCATGGAAGGAGGCCATTTCGGCCCATTGTGTCCGCGCCGGCCAACAAAGAACTATCCAGCCTAATCCCACTTCCCAGCTCTTGGTCCATAGCCCTGCAGGTTACAGCATCCCAAGTGCACATCCAAGTGCTTTTTAAATGTGGTTAGGGTTTCTGCCTCTACCACCCTTTCAGGCAGTGAGTTCCAGACCCCCACAACACTCTGGGTGAAGAAATTTCCCCTCAAATCCCTTCTAAACTTTCCACCAATTACTTTAAATCTGTGCCCCCTGGTTTTTGACCCCTCTGCTAAGGGAAATAGGCCCTTTCTATCCACTTTATCTAGGCCCCTCATAATTTTATACACCTCAATAAGGTCTCCCCTCAGCCTCCTCTGTTCCAAGGAAAACAAACCCAGCCTATCCAGTCTTTCCTCATAGCTAAGATTCTCTACTCCCGGCAACATCCTTGTAAATCTCCTCTGTACCCTCTCTAGTGCAATCACATCTTTCCTGTAATGTGGTGACCAGAACTGCACGCAGTACTTTAGCTGAGGCCTAACTAGTGTTTTATACAGTTAAAGCATAACACCCCTGCTCTTGTATTCTATGCCACGGCTAATAAAGGCAAGCATTCTGTATGCCTCCTGGCCCGCTTCCTTCAGGGATCTGTGGACATGCACTCCAAGGTTCCTTTGTTCCTCTACACTACTCAGTGTCCTACCATTTAATGTGTATTCCCTTTCCTTTTTAGCCCTCCCCAAATGCATTACCTCACACTTCTCCGGATTGAATTCCATTTGCCACTGTTCTGCCCACCTGACCAATTTATTGATATCTTCCTGCAGTCTACAGCTTCCTTCTTCAGTATCAACCACATAGCCGATTTTAGTATCATCTGCAAACTTCTTAATCATATCCCCTATATTCAAGTCTAGATCATTGATATATACCACAAAAAGCAAGGGACCTAGCACTGAGCCCTGCGGAACCCCACTGGAAACAGCCTTCCAGTCACAAAAACACCCATCAACCATTACCTTCTGCTTCCTGCCTCCGAGCCAGTTTTGAATCCAACTTGACACTTTGCCCTGGATCCCATGGGCTTTTAACTTCGTGACCAGTCTGCCATGTGGAACCTTATCAAAAGCCTTGCTAAAGTCCATATACACTACATCAAACGCACTACCCTCACCTACCCTCCTTGTTACCTCCTCAAAAAATTCAATCAAGTTTGTCGGACACGACCTTCCCTTAACATATCCGTGCTGACTATCCTTGATTAATCTGTGTCTTTCTAAATGAAGATTTATCCTGTCCTTCAGAATTCTTTCCAATAATTTTCCCACCACCGAGGTTAGGCTGACTGGTTGTAATTACTCGGTCTATCCTTTTTCTCCCTTTTTAAACAAGGGTACCACATTAGCAGTCCTCCGGCACCACACCTGAAGCCAGAGAGGATTGGAAAATGATGGTCAGGGCCTCTGCTATTTCCTCTTTTGCACCCGCCAAGGGAAACATTCCTTCTGCATCTAGTCTGTCTAGACCTGTCAGAATTTTATACACTTCTATGAGGTCCCCTCTCAATCTTCTAAACTCCAGTGTGTACATCCCTAAACTACATAGTCTCTCCTCATAGGTCAATCCCGCCATTCCTGGTATCAGCCTGGTGAATCGCCGCTGCACCCCCTCCATGGCAAGAACATCTTTCCTCAGATGAGGCGACCAAAACTGTACACAGTACTCGAGGTGTGGTCTCACCAGTGCCCTGTACAGCTGCAGCAAGGTATCCCTGTTCCTGTATTCCAACCCTTTTGCTATGAAGGCCAGCATACCGTTTGCCTTCTTGACCGCCTGTTGCACCTGCATGCTCGCCTTCAGTGACTGGTGTACAAGAACACCCAGGTCTCTCTGTACTTCCCCCTCTCCCAATTTATTGCCATTTAAATAATAATTTGCCCTCCCGTTCCTGCACCCAAGGTGGATAACTTCGCACTTGTCCACATTATAGTGCATCTGCCATTTATCCGCCCAATCACCCAGTCTGTCCAAATCGCTCTGGAGCTTCCTGATCTCCTCCTCTGAGCCCACCCCCCCTCCTAGTTTGGTGTCGTCTGCAAATTTGGAAATGCTGCATCCGACTCCCTGATCCAGGTCATTAATGTAAATTGTGAACAGCTGGGGACCCAGGACAGATCCCTGTGGTACCCCGCTTGTTACTGCCTGCCATTCAGAAAATGAGCCGTTTATTCCAACTCTCTGTTTTCTATCTGACAGCCAGTTCTCTATCCACGTCAATACTTGCCCCTTTATCCCATGAGCTTCAATTTTCCATGCTAATCTTTTATGTGGGACCTTATCGAAGGCCTTTTGGAAGTCCAGGTACACCACATCCACTGACTCTCCCTCATCTATTTTACCAGTTACTCCCTCAAAAAATTCCAATAGGTTAGTCAAGCACGATTTACCCTTTGTAAATCCATGTTGACTCTGTCCTATCCTGTCCCCATTTGCTAAGTGCTCCGCTATTTCATCCTTCGCTTAACAGCCTGGGATACATTTCATCCGGGCCTGGGGATTTTAAAGTTGCTAAACCCCTTAATACTTCCTCTCTCACTATGTTTATTTCATCTAATATTTCACACTCCTCCCTGATAGCAACGTTTGCTTCGCCCCTCTCCTTTGTGAAAACAGACGCAAAGTATTCATTAAGAACCCTACCAACGTCGGATGTGCAAGATGCCAGAATTGGAGGAGCACAGATATCTCGAAGGAGATGAAATGTGAGCAGGTCATCTTACTGGGTGTGTGAAGCCTGATCCCGTTCTCACCCAAGGATAATGATCAAGAGTGGGAACTGTCGCTCCACTCCCAGGGACATTGAGGCCAGGTATTGCCCTGGCTGAGATTAGCTAACAGTTTTAAAATTGCATGTGCTTTTCGAGTTGCAAATCCAAGTGTTTGTGTAGTTTGTTACATTTGTACATGGTCTGGATCTGTGTATGGCAAAATATATATACTTTTAAAGGAACATCAAAGTCATATGGAGATACTCCGGCTACAGCCGCATAGGTAAGAGAGAAAGCAAGCAAGGGCAGTGCCACTGAGCTAGACAGTGAGGGTTAGAGGAGGGCAGCTACATAACTGTACCCCAGATGGTGTCAGTGCCTCAGGAAGGAGGTGTGAGAAGATTTGGAAGAAAACGGAGGTGGTAGAGATGGAAAAAGAGCGGGGTGGATAAGCCCGGAATGGTGCCCTTGGAGCTGTAACCTGGCTCGGAGTTGATGGTTTCAAGGGAGGCTAAGAAGAACAGAGCAAACAGGTGGAAAAATTAGCAAAACAAATTGGGATTTCAAGATATCCAATAGGAAATTTTAGAAAATGTTAAATAATGTTTGAATAGTGGCATAGTGGTTAGCACTGTTGCCTCACAGCGCCAGGGACCTGGGTTCGAATCCGGCCTCGGGTGACTGTCTGTGTGGAGTTTGCACATTCTCCCCGTGTCTGCGTGGGTTTCCTCCGGGTGCTCCGGTTTCCTCCCACAGTCCAAAGATGTGCGGGTTAGGTTGATTTGGCTATGATAAATTGACCCTTAGTGTTAGGGGGGATTAAATACGTGGGGTTATGGGGATAGGGTGGGATATGTGTCGGTGCAGGCTCGATGGGCCGAAATGGCCTCTATCTGCACTGTGGGGATTCTGTGATTCTGTGAATCTGGAAGAAAAACTCATTGTGGAAGTACAGTGTGAGAAAGGTTTAGGCTAGTTTAGCGAATAGACTAGAGTAGCTGAGATTGTTCTCCTTAGATGAAGGGACCGAAGGTATGGTTGCTAAATTTGCTGATGAGACAAAGTTAGGTAGGAAAGTAAATTGTGAAGAGGACATAAGGAGCCTACAAAGGGATATAGATAAGTTAAGTGAGTGGGCAAAGATCTGGCAAATGGAGTATAATGTGAGAAAATATGAAGTTGTCCATTTTGGCAGGAAGAATAAAAAAGAAGCATATTATATAAATGGTGAGAGATTGCAGAGCTCTGAGATGCAGAGGGGTCTGGGTGTCCTTGTGCATGAATCACAAAAGGTTACTATGCAGGTACAGCAAGTAATTAGGAAAGCTAATAGAATGTTATCGTTCATTGCGAGGGGAATTGAATACAAAAGTAGGGAGGTTATGCTTCAGTTATACAGGGCATTGGTGAGACCACATCTGGAGTACTGTGTACAGTATTGGTCTCCTTATTTAAGGATCTAAATGTGTTGGAAGCAGTTCAGAGAAGGTTTACTAGACTAATACCTGGAATGGACGGGTTGTCTTATGAGGAAAGGTTGGACAGGCTAGGCTTGTATCCGCTGGAGTTTAGAAGGATAAGAGGTGACTTGATTGAAACATATAAGATCCTGAGGGGTCTGGACAGGGTGGATGTGGAGAGGATGTTTCCTCTTGTGGGAGAATCTAGAACTAGGGGTCACTGTTTAAAAATAAGGGGTCGCCCATTTAAGACAGAGATGAGAAATTTTTTCTCACAGAGGGTCGTGAGTCTTTGGAACTCTCTTCCTCAGAGGGCGGTGGAAGCAGAGTCTTTGAATATTTTTAAGGCAGAGGTAGATAGATTCTTGGTAAGCAAGGGGGGTGAAAAGTTTTTGGGTGTAGGCGGGAATGTGGAGTAATCAGATCAGCCATGATCTTATTGAATGTCGGAGCGGGCCGAGTGGCCTACTCTTGCTCCTAATTCGTATGTTAGAACAGAGAAAGTTAAGGGGAGACTTAATAGAGGTATTCAAAATTATGAGGGGTTTTGATAGAGTAAATGAGGAGAAACTGTTTCCAGTGGCAGGAGGGTCGGTAACCAGAGGACACAGATTCAAGATACTGTAATTGGGAAAAGAACCAGAGGGGAGATTAGGAGAATTTTCTTTTTAGGCAGCATGTTATTATGATCTGGAATGCACTACCTGAAAAGATGGTGGAAGCAGATTCAATAGTAACTTTTAAAAAGAAATTAGATATGTACTTCAAAAGGAAAAATTGCAGTGCTATGGGGGTAAGTGCAGGGGAGTGGAACTAATTGGATAGCTCTTTCAAAGAGCCGGTAGAAGCACGATGGTCCGAATGACCTCCTCCTGTGTTGTACAGTTCTGATTCTTGGCCTGCATTGCGTTTCAGCATGCAAATGCCTGTTTCAGTGGATGGATGGTTGATCATGGTGTAAAATGTATTATACCCTATAGGATAGCTTTGTAAACTTTTGAAATAACCCTAAAGTGCTGCACTACGACTTGTATTTGAGATTTGGTTATTTCTAAAGCAGCTTAGCTTTCCAGTATTATGTTTCCAAATATAAGGATTCTTGCTTTTAAGTGACCAGTTATAGTTTCAATTTAATGGTGAATGTCAGTTTCACTATATTTTATATATATTTGTTCTTGGGATGTGGACCACCCTTACAAGGCTGTGATGGTGCTCCCACAATGGTGTTAGGTAGGGAATTCCAGATTTTTGACATAGTAATGATGAAGGAATGGCGATATATGTCCAAGTCAAGATGGTGTCTGTCTTGGAGGGGAATTTGCAGTTGATAGTGTTCCCATGATTTTGCTGCCGTTGACCTTCATGGTAGAGGTCATGGTGATGGGAGTTGCTCTTGGAGTAAGCCTGGTGAGTTGCTGCAATATGTCCTGTAGCTTGTACATACTGCGGCGTACTGGTGAAACAGGTGGATATTAAATTTACTGGCAGGAGTGCTCATCAAGCTGATTGGTGTCAAGCTTCTTTAGTGTTGTTTTGGCTGCATCCGTCTAGGTGAGGGGTGGGTATTCCTTCACACCTTTGACTTGAGCCTTGTAAATGGTGAGCGTGAAGGATCAGGAGGTGCTTGTCTGAGTAACCAGCATCTGTTCTGCTCTTGTAGCCATAGTGTTGATGTGGCTGATCCAGTTCAGCTTCATTGGTGAATCCCAGAATGTTGATGGTGGGGGACTCGGAAATGGTGGTGTTATTGAAGGTCAGGGGGGGAGATGGTTGGGCCTTTTCTTGTTGGCGATGGCCATTGCCTGGTACTTGTTTGACTTGTAAGTTTAAGCTTGGATGATGTTCATGGAGAATTGCTGATTAATATAAAACCTGGTTATTTCATTACATAAATGTAGGAATACGATGAGAAAACCCTGCTACTAGATAAATCCAAAATGATTCATTAGAATGATGATGGAATAAAATCATACAGCGCAATCATACAGTTTTGTTCCAATAGCCAGTTTTTAAAGATTATAATTCTGTAATGATTATTGGATGGAGAAGGGTTCTCCACAGGGATATGGCTGAGTTTATTCCTCTCCTGCAGATGTTTCTTGTCAAGAATTTTTCATTGGGGAAAAAAAAGTCTTAAGTCCACTTGTGACCTGCTCAAGCTGTACGGTTAATCTTCCCTGTGAAAGATCTGAGGTGTTTTGAGTACCACTTTGATGCAAAGGGGTCCGTGGACAAGAGGTCAAACTCTTCAATAAGGAACCTGTCTTTATTGACGAGAAGGGAAGAACACACAATGCACTTTACTCCATATAGGGAAACATCTGCCATAGAGACTATTTTTGGAGATGAAACTTGTAATGACCTTGTGATAGACAATCGAGGATGAACATTTATTCATCCTTTAGATGCTCCACCAGAATATGTCCATTTTCTGTTTAAGTAAAGGGATGTTCAATCCCAATATGATTGCCTAGATTAGCCCTCCTCTTGTCTACCGTGATTTAATATATTGGTAGAAGATAATCTTTGAAGATGTTCACCAAGATTAGTATTTGCTAAGTCCTACTCAACCACCATCCTTGTCAATCTGACAAAAGGAGATCAAATCGACCAGGAGCCTTCACATGAATATGCAGCTATATGGTACCATGGGTGCTGTGGCTTCCAGTTGCCCTAACAACCTAAAGGTCAGGTGAGCCTCTAGCTTTGCTGCTGGGAGGGATCAGATGTTGTATTGCACAGCTGTCATCAAACCATTCTATGAGTACAATACCAAGTCTCTCTTAGTTACAGAGTAGGTATTTATGTAATGGACAGCAGACACTTTGGGTAACTTACAAAGAACGCTACAGTTCTTTTTCAGATTGTTAATGTGCTGTTCATTGATCATCTTCGAACCTCTGGGCCCTCTGGTTTGATTAGTTTTTTATCCATCGTGCTCCTGTGAAGTACCTTGGGACGTTTTACTATGTTAAAGGTGCTATATAAATACAAGTTGTTGTTGTGATGCCATAATCTCAGAGCTAAGCAGTTACCATAGAAAGACATTTTTTGAATATCTTGCTGCTGTTAAAAAGTCCAGCAACAGAACCTCATGCTGGCAACATCCTCAGGAGGTTGTCTGAATCTTCAGTGGATGGGTTGGTGTAAAAACATGCTTCCTGAAAGAAAGACTTTTATTTGTACAGCACCTTTCACATCCTCGGGGCGCTTCATAGCTAATGAAGTACACTCCAAACATAGTCACTGTTGTTATGTAGGTAAATATGACAGCTCCCCTGCTCTTCAGATAGTACCATGGGATCTTTTATATCCACCTGAACAGACAGACTGGGTTTAAAGCATCATCCAAAGGGCAGCATCTCTGACAATGCAGCATTCTCTCAGCAAAACAGATTATCTGGTCATTATCTCATTGCTGTTTGTAGGATCTTGCTGTGCACAAATTGGCTGCCGTGTTTCCATACACTACTATACTACACTTCAAAAGTACTTCTTTGGCTGTAAAGTGTTTTGGGACATCCTAGAGATGAAAGGTGCTATATAAATGCAAGTCTTTCTTCTCTTACGACAATTAAGCTTCAGCCTAGATTACCTGCTAAGTCTGTAGCGGTGCTTGAACACACAATCTTTCACTTAAAGGTGAGAGTGCTGCCACTGAGCTAAGTTTACACTTGGCTGTAAATCTGTTGATGTGAGCCAGTCATCTGGGAGCTCTGATCTAATCACAAAGCATTTTGAATTTGTCCTTTGGATAATGGAGATCTTTTGGTACCATTGTATTTGAGCAGAAATTGCTTGTTTGGGATTCTGTGGTCTCTGTTATAGTTGTGCTAAGTAAGAGTAGGTTTACAAAAGCAATGTTAAAAGCAATACAGAATCCTGGACTCTGATATGAATAATTTTTAAAGATTATTCACAGATCTACATTGGCTCCCGGTCCAGCAATGCCTTAAATTTAAAAATCTCATCCATGTTTTCAAATCCCTCTATGTCCTCATCTCACCATAATCTCTGTAACCTCCTCCAGCCGTACAACCCTCTGAGATCTCTCCGCTCCTCCAATTCTGGCCTCTTGCTCATCCCCGATTTTCATCGCTCCACCTTTGCGATAGATCAAATAAAGAACTAGAATCATAGCATGGTTACAGCATGGAAGAAGGCCATTCGGCCTGTCGAGCCCGTGCCGGCTCTCTGCAAGAGCACTTCAGCTAGTCCCACTCCCCCGCCCTTTCCCCGTAGCCCTGCAAATTTTTTTCCTTCAGGCACTTATCCAATTCTCTTTTGAAAGCTGTAATTGAGTCTGCCTCCACCACCCTTTCAGGCAGTGCATTCCAGATCCTAACCACTCCCTGAGTAAAAAAAAGTTTTTCCTCATGTCGCCATTGGTTATTCTGCCAATCACCTTAAATCTGTGTCCTCTGGTTCTCGACCCTTCTGCCAATGGGAACAGTTTCTCTATCTACTCTGTCCAGATCCCTCATGATTGTGAACACCTCTATCAAATCTCCTCTTAACCTTCTCTGCTGTAAGGAGAACAACCCCAGCTTCTCCAGTCTATCCACGTAACTGAAGTCCCTCATCCTCGTAAATCTTTTCTGCACCTTCTCTAAGGCCTTCACATCCTTCCTAAAGTGCGGTGCCTAGAATTGGACACAATACTCTAGTTGAGGCCGAACCAGTGTTTTATAAAGGTTCATGATAATTTCCACGCTTTTGTGCTCTATACCTCTATTCATGAAGCCCAGGATCCCGTATGCTTTTTTAACTGCTTTCTTAACCTGCCCTGCCACCTTCATTTGTGCACATATACCCTAGGTCTCATATACTAGGTCTCTCTGTTCATGCACCCCCTTTAGGATTGTAGCCTTTACTTTATATTTCCTCTCTCCATTCTTTCTACCAAAATGTATCACTTCGCACTTTTCTGCGTTAAAATTCATCTGCCACATGTCTGCCCATTCCACCAGCCTGTCTATGTCCTCTTGAAGTCTATCACTATCCTCCTCACTGTTCACTATACTTCCAAGTTTTGTGTCATCTGCAAATTTTGAAATTGTGCCCTGTACACCCACATCCAAGTCATTAATATGTATCAAGAAAAGCAGTGGTCCTAGAACCGACCCCTGGGGAACACCACTGTATACCTTCCTTCAGTCCGAAAAACAACCGTTCACCACTACTCTCTGTTTCCTGTCACTTAGCCAATTTCGTATCCATGCTGCCACTGTCCCTTTTATTCCATGGGCTTCAACTTTGCTGGCAAACCTATTTTGTGGCACTTTGACGAACGCCTTTTGGAAATCCATGTACACCACGCCAACGGCATTGCCCTCATCAACCCTTTCTGTTACCTCATCAAAAAACTCGATCAAGTTGGTTAAACACGATTTGCCTTTAACAAATCCGTGCTGGCTTTCCTTAATTATTCCACACTTGTCCAAGTGACAATTTTGTCCCTGATTATTGTTTCTAAAAGCTTCCCCACTACCGAGGTTAAACTGACTGGCCAGTAGTTGCTGGGTTTATCCTTGCACCCTTTTTGAACAAGGGTGTAACATTTGCAATTCTCCAGTCCTCTGGCACCACTCCTTTTTCTAAGGAGGATTGGAAGATTATGGCCAGTACCTCCACAATTTCTTCCTTCACTTCCCTCAGCATCCTAGGATGCATCCCATCTGGTCCTGGTGACTTATCTACTTTAAGTATAGCCAGCCTTTCTAGTACCTCTTTATCAATTCTTTTCCCATCCAGTATCTCC
This sequence comes from Squalus acanthias, assembly GCA_030390025.1. Taxonomy (NCBI): domain Eukaryota; kingdom Metazoa; phylum Chordata; class Chondrichthyes; order Squaliformes; family Squalidae; genus Squalus; species Squalus acanthias. The sequence goes on along the minus strand of CM059425.1, from coordinate 225,279,308 downwards.
ACTACCTCCTCTTTCACTATGTCTATGGCAGCATCTTCTTCCTTGGTGAAGACAGATGTAAAGTACTCATTTAGCACCTCAGCCATACCCTCTGCCTCCATGCGTAGGTCTCCTTTTTGGTCCCTAATCTACCCCATCCCTACTTACTACCCGTTTACTATTTATATGCCTATAGAAGACTTTTGGATTCCCTTTTATGTTAACTCAGAAAAAACATTAAAAAATCTCAATGGGTTGTAGTTTTGGTCTCAGGAAGCAGTTAAACTGATCAGAGTTGAGCATTCTATGGCAATTTTATCTGCTGATTTAACTTGCTTTTTTATATATTTTGTTTCCATAAACGATTTGTAGTTTAACCTGAAATGTATGGTCCGTCCGTGTGTTCTTTCGCCACAAATCCGAGATGAGGATTATACAGTGGGTATCCTGTAGTATTTCCAGTATAACCCCATAGGCACACTACATGCCATTCAGTTTCAGTTCATAAGAGGTATGGGCCTGCTGATGGAAGCTGCCTTTTACAGCGAGCATGAATAAAGGGTCCTGACTATGGCTAAAGAGATAACCTGAATCATGACATTTGATGGCAGCTAAAGTGGAATAATTATCACGTGCAGACCAAATAAGGTTACTCGTGTTTTAAAATGCTAGAGGCTGAAAAACTAGCGGCTCAGTGCCAGCACAAGAGGAGAAACAGTTGCACGTCAGTGCACATTATAGGTTGAAGAAATGAAGCTCTGCACAAGCCATGGGGTAGATAAAGGACCCTCGATGTGCCAAAGTAATTGAGGCTGGTGAGTGGAATTCTAGTTGATCCAGCTGGTAATTGCAGAGGAATTCTACTAAATTTAGCCTTATTACAAATGTTAAAGAAGGGGATAACATAGATTCTTAAGGAGTTTTGAATTATTAGCAAATGACCATAACTGGGATAGAGAATTTTGGGCAGAAATGCTGGTTCTCACAATTAACAATAAAGCACTTAACTGTGCTTTCACGTGTAGATCTGATATGTGGATTATGATGCTGTAAAGTGAGCCCTTCTTGTTGCTTATCACTTGATTCCAGGGGCATGCGGGCCAAAACTTGAAAAATTGTGGAAAGCTCAGTACTATGGTTAGAGAGAGATAATAAGAGAAATGCATTGTGTAATGACATTGCAGTTAGAGGGAGAAAATGTAACCGATAATAAAGAAATATGTTCTTTAAAGTTAAGATTGAGACACCAAGATGTCAAGACATTGGGTCAGGTGGCCGAGCGCATCATACATTTCACGGCATCTTCAGCAGCAGGGAGCAACAGGTGGTTGGGTAGATAAATGACCCATGACCCATGCTGATCGACTTGCTGAGCCAGATGATCCTCCTGCATCTTGAGAGGGAGGCTGGATTCCATGCATCTGGTAGAGTGTTACAACTGAACAGATTGGTTAGCAATAACCTGGTCATTTCACCAGAGTAAGTGGTGGCAACGAGTAACCATCTTCCCATTGGGAAAGTTATGTGACAGAAAAGAGCCAGGGCTCTGGGATCTTTAAAACGGAAGACACTTGTACAGTGAGGAAAATAATTAAACGGCTACAAAGAAGCATGGACTGCAGTGGTTCAAGAAGGCGGCTCACCGCCACTTTCTCGAGGGCAATTAGGGATGGGCAATAAATGCTGGCCTTGCCAACGACGCCCATATCCCGTGAACAAAAAAAAAAGCCAAATTGCTATCCATTCTGCTACTTGTTCCCTGGCTCCTCATGCTCTGATCTTGGTCATGAGTCTATTATTCGGTACCTTATCGAAAGCCTTTTGAAAATCCAAATATATTACATCTACCGCATCACCCTTGTCTACTCTTTCTATTACTTCAAAGATTCAATAAGGTTGGGTCAAACATGACCTTCCCTTTTGAAATCCGTGCTGACGACTTGTTATTTTTTTCCGGTTTTTATATGTTTTTGTATTACATCTTTAAAAGATTCCATTATCTTTCCTACCACTGACGTTTAACTGGTCTATAGTTCTCTGGACTTGTTCTATCTCCCTTTTTAAATATAGGAATAACATTAGCTGTTCACCAGTACTCTGGCACTAATCCCTTTTCTAATATATATATCTCTCTGCGGGTGTGTGTCTCTCTGTCTCTCTCTCTCTCTCTCTCTCTCTCTGTCTCTCTCTGCCGGTGTGTGTCTCTCTCTCTCTCTCTCTCTCTCTCTCTGCCGGTGTGTATCTCTCTCTCTCTCTCTCTCTCTGCCGATGTCGGTCTGTCTCTCTCTCTCTGCCGGTGTGTGTCTGTCTGTCTGTCTCTCTCTCTCTCTCTCTCTCTCTCTCTCTGCTGGTGTGTCTCTCTCTCTCTCTCTCTCTCTCTCTCTCTCTGCTGGTGTGTCTCTCTCTCTCTCTCTCTCTCTCTCTGCTGGTGTGTCTCTCTCTCTCTCTCTCTCTGCTGGTGTGTCTCTCTCTCTCTCTCTGCTGGTGTGTCTCTCTCTCTCTCTCTCTCTCTCTGCTGGTGTGTCTCTCTCTCTCTCTCTCTCTGCTGGTGTGTATCTCTCTCTCTCTCTCTGCTGGTGTGTATCTCTCTCTCTCTCTCTCTCTCTCTCTCTCTGCCGATGTCGGTCTGTCTCTCTCTCTCTGCCGGTGTGTGTCTGTCTGTCTGTCTGTCTGTGTCTCTCTCTCTCTCTCTCTCTCTCTCTCTCTCTCTCTCTCTGCTGGTGTGTATCTCTCTCTCTCTCTCTCTCTCTGCTGGTGTGTATCTCTCTCTCTCTCTCTCTCTCTGCTGGTGTGTATCTCTCTCTCTCTCTCTCTCTCTGCTGGTGTGTATCTCTCTCTCTCTCTCTCTCTCTGCTGGTGTGTATCTCTCTCTCTCTCTCTCTGCTGGTGTGTATCTCTCTCTCTCTCTCTGCTGGTGTGTATCTCTCTCTCTCTCTCTCTGCTGGTGTGTATCTCTCTCTCTGCTGGTGTGTATCTCTCTCTCTCTCTCTCTGCTGGTGTGTATCTCTCTCTCTCTCTCTGCTGGTGTGTATCTCTCTCTCTCTCTGCTGGTGTGTATCTCTCTCTCTCTCTCTCTGCTGGTGTGTATCTCTCTCTCTCTCTCTCTGCTGGTGTGTATCTCTCTCTCTCTCTCTGCTGGTGTATATCTCTCTCTCTCTCTGCCGGTGTGTATCTCTCTCTCTCTCTCTCTCTGCCGGTGTGTATCTCTCTCTCTCTCTCTCTCTCTGCCGGTGTGTATCTCTCTCTCTCTCTCTCTCTGCCGGTGTGTATCTCTCTCTCTCTCTCTCTGCCGGTGTGTGTGTCTCTCTCTCTCTCTCTCTCTCTCTCTCTCTGCAGCGACTGGTGTCTCTCTCTCTCTCTCTCTCTCTCTCTGCTGGTGTGTATCTCTCTCTCTCTCTCTCTCTCTGCTGGTGTGTATCTCTCTCTCTCTCTCTCTGCTGGTGTGTATCTCTCTCTCTCTCTGCCGATGTCGGTCTGTCTCTCTCTCTCTCTCTCTCTCTCTCTCTCTCTGCTGGTGTGTATCTCTCTCTCTCTCTCTCTGCTGGTGTGTATCTCTCTCTCTCTCTCTCTCTCTGCTGGTGTGTATCTCTCTCTCTCTCTGCTGGTGTGTATCTCTCTCTCTCTCTCTCTCTGCTGGTGTATATCTCTCTCTCTGCCGGTGTGTATCTCTCTCTCTCTGCCGGTGTGTGTGTCTCTCTCTCTCTCTCTGCCGGTGTGTGTCTCTCTCTCTCTCTCTCTCTCTCTCTCTCTCTCTCTGCCGGTGTGTCTCTCTCTCTCTCTCTCTCTCTCTCTCTCTCTCTCTCTCTCTGCTGGTGTGTATCTCTCTCTCTCTCTGCCGGTGTGTGTGTCTCTCTCTCTCTCTCTCTCTCTCTCTCTCTCTCTGCCGGTGTCTCTCTCTCTCTCTCTCTCTCTCTCTGCTGGTGTGTCTCTCTCTCTCTCTCTCTCTCTCTCTCTCTCTGCTGGTGTGTATCTCTCTCTCTCTCTCTGCCGGTGTGTGTGTCTCTTTCCCCCCCCCCCCGTCTCTCTCTCGTTGTGGCTCAGAGAGACACACACCCGCAGAGAGACAGACACACACTCGCCTCTGAGTCAGAAGGTTGTGGGTTCAAGTCCCACTCCAGGGACTTGAGCACATAAATCTAGGCTGACACTCCAGTGCAGTGCTGAGGGAGTGCTGCACTGTCAGAGGTGCCGTCTTTTGGATGAGACGTTAAACCCAGGCCCCGTCTGCGCTCTCAGGTGGACGTAAAAGATCCCATTGCACTATTTCGAAGAAGAGCAGGGGAGTTATCCCCGGTGTCCTGGCCAATATTTATCCCTCAACCAACATAAAAAAAACAGATTATCTAGTTATTATCATATTGCTGCTGTGGGACCATACTGTGCTGCCCCGTTTCCCACATTTCCTACATTACAACAATGACTCCACTTCAAAAGTACTTCATTGGCTGTAAAGCGCTTTGAGACGTCCGGTGGTCGTGAAAGGCGCTATATAAATGCAAGTCTTTCTTCTCTCTCTCTTTACCCCCCCCCCCCCCTCTCTCTGTGTGTGTCTCTCTCTCTCTCTCTTTTCCCCTCTCTATATATACATTCAGACCAGGTATTTTACCCTCTCTAAGTTTGATTAGTTTATCAATTACCTCCCCCCTTTTTATCTTAATTGTCTTTATATCAATGTATTTTCTGGCAACTGTGGTGAGACAAGGCTTGTCTTATGTGAAAGATTATGAAAAAGAACTAAAAGGCTCTCAAAAGACTTATTTTGGTCTCCGAACGTTGTTAAGTTTCCAGTAGAGCTAAGTAGTGTGTTGCTATTTTATCTTCTAATTGAAGTTGCCTCTGTGTACATTTATTTGCAGTAATGAACGGCGGATGGTTGTGCCTGAAATAGCCAGTCTGTCAGCGGGTGTTTTTCCTATAGAAACATAGAAACATAGAATCTAGGAGCAGGAGTAGGCCATTCGGCCCGTCGAGCCTGCTCCGCCATTCAATACGATCATGGCTGATCATCCAAATCCAGTACCCTGTCCCTGCCTTGAGAGATCAGAAGTGTATGGTGGTACCTGTACTATGTTACTTAATAATAAGAGTAGTATGTTAGCCAGGAGACATGCTGTAACCCATTCACTACATGTATACGCTTATGGTTTGGTTCATAAAGTTCATGGTCCCGCCGCGTATGGAAGCTGCCTTTTGCAGAGAGCATGAATATTGCGGGGATTGCCTGAATTGTGACCTAGTTATCGGCCAACTCGGTGGAGTAACTCGTGTCAAGGCTCACCTCAGAAAAGGGCTGCTGCACATTATCCAGGCAAGCTTTTGGAATCTTCAAATAAAATCTTCTCACACTTACCTGGGGAGAAAGCTTGATATCAGTCACAGGATCCCAGAGCTGATTCCTTTCCCTGACATTGACTGCCGGGGGAAAAATGGCTAGTTTTCTGTTTTAAAAATTTGAATTGCATTCTTTAAAAAAAAAACTACCTGAAAAAGAGAACATATATAATTTTGTCAGAAAAATCAGTGTCAGATAAATAACTTAAATTGAGTGCTGAAAAATAAACAGAATTGGAAGATTAAAGTTACGAACTTAGCCTGGAAAATTTCAACATTGAAATCCAACCCTCCTAACCTAACAAGGTATTTCTTTATGCAGCCAAAACATACTTTCAACCTTGTATCATTACTGGAGCTTCAATATTATTTCTGTGCATACTGCTTACTTTTACTCTTCTCTCTTCTTGCTGGTGCTGGTTTTGCAGGTGTCCATCTGTCAGGAAATGAGAATTTGAGGTTCAGATTTGGTGAGAGGGCAGTATGTATTCTGACATAAGTCACCCTGGAGTAAGTGTTTGGTCTGTTACCACCCAAAACCCATTTTGTTGGATATTGCCATACTGTAGGGTTTTGAAGTGTTGATCAAGAAAAGCAAAACCTGAAGAGGTTTCTTTGATCCCTTCTTCTAGGTTAGTCTTGGGGGAAATCCAGTCAGTCCATCGTGATCTGTATATTTGCGCTTTCAGAATTATAAACCTTGCAGATCAAATAGTCTTAAAGCTTTGCAAATATTTAGTAGAAATCATTAATATGGAATTTCCATGTGGGACAGTGGGTCATTCACATGAAATTCGAAATCTTTATGCCAAATGTTCCTAATTGTAATGTAGATTTTTCCAATCAGATGCAGGAATACACAAGGCAATGTTCACTATTTGTCATAGGCGTGTACGTGGCAATATTATAAATAGGATTTTGGTGATAGGAATGCAGTGCGCCATCGCTGAATTTGTAGTCATCAGACAAATTCTAGTGTAATTGTCTGCATATCCACAGGTGAAAGACTTCAGTGTCTTATTATGGGGCTAGACTCTAGAGGGATATGTTTAAAATAGCAGATCCTCTAGGAGATTTGTGCAATTTTCTTGTGCATGGAACTTTGTGAATGGAGCACTATTTCAGGAATCGTCTCCTTGAGGGTCTCTGTAATTATTTGTTTGTGTCTTGTTGCCAGGGCTCTTTGTGCCAGTGCACTGCAATACTCTAGCTGCATTCTAGTATATTTCAGTAGTATGTTTTGAAGGTGTAGTCAGTAGAAGAAACTTGATCTGCTCTACTTGGTGCTCATGAACGAGTTAATGTACCAACTACTCTGCTGAGTGGAACAGGACTGTACAGGTAAGTCTGATGCCACTGTAAAGCTGAGTTTTGTAAAGGCTTTAAAACTCAACCCAGGAATTTCATTGTTTTCACCTTTCCCCCCCCCATCTTCTGTGTCCCTCTTTGCTTCCTTGCTCCCAGTTCAGATTGAAACTTCTGTATTCCCCAAAAAGTTGCTCTGTAACGGGTACATTTTTAATGTACTAGCAGAGGATATGCTAAAGTGTGACGTTTACATGAAGTATATAGATGTATTTTCTCCTCTTTGTAGGCAAGTCCCAGCCTCTCTGCAGCACCTTCCGCCAGGCTCCCCTCCCCGTCACTTCTTCAACAGTGTGTTTGTTACTTCCAGACTCGTCTTCTCCAAAGTCTTCCTTCCCAGCCTCCTGTGTTCCATCTTGAATCAATGCCTCCTGAGCCCATGTTCTGCTCCCCTCAAGTCCAACTTGCCCATCACCCCTATCCTCGCCAACTCTACTGGCCACCCTTCCCTCAACACATTAAATTTAAAATCCTTATCTTATGTTTACAGATTGCTTCACAGTGCACCTCGGCAATCTCCTCCAGCCCTGCCTCCCAGTTGGTCGGTCTTTGGACTCAGGGATTCTCTCTCTTCCCCCTTCCAAAGCCTCAAAACCTACCTCTTCAACCATGCTTCTGGTCAACTCCCCACCTCTCCTATTATCGCTTGGCATCTGTTTCTCTCCTGTGAAGCATCTTGGAATGTTTTACGTGTTAAAGAGGCTATATAAATGTTAGAATGCATTGAGTTAGCAATGCCAGCCATACCACTGTGAGAACAGAGGTAAATCCATTCTCAACAGGGAAGGAGAGCACCTGGCCATGTATCTTCTACTGGCTGGCTTTAGTGCAGCTTCAGCAGAGGCATTGTTGAAGATTGCGTCCTGCTTAGGAAAGATGATTGGAGAGCACCAAACAGGGGATGAAAATCTGCAGCATGCCTTTTGAAAAGCCACCCTCTTAATTTAAAAACACATCACTTTAGAATTGCAGTTGCGATCGCTAGCATTTAACTGAGACATAATGGTGGACGAGTGAAATTTTTATGCAAGTGTTTTTTGCACTGGGATTTCAGTACAACATGATGGTAGACATGTGAATTCATGGTAGACATGTGAATTCATGTTAGTCCAAAAACATGCCCAACAATACAATTATAGATTTTGTTCTTCCAAGCTTGGGTTGTGTTTGGAGAGTACTTTGAGCTGTACAACATAAACTGATGATTATGGCTTAATTCCTTTTTTTTCTGCATCTGATTGGTACAAATATGCAAAATAAGCCGAGTACAACATTGGGTTGGTGTAATAAGTGGGTAGATTGAGTGCCTACCTTCTTGAGATGAAGTAGAACCTCATAGTACAGAGCACAAGGTTGGCAGCCTTGCGTTGAAGGCCAGATATTGCATGGAGCCTGGGATGCAAACAACTGATTTTTCACTTTTTTATTACATTAAACGCCTGGAGTCTTTGGAAATTAATTTTAAAACTCTGATGTACTTAATTCTGTGACCACTCCTAATATAGTCAGAACATGGCTATAATGGGCAATAAGCCAGTGCATACAGATGGAGAAGCAAAGTGTGGACACTATTCATCACCTTCACCACCAATAAAACTAATGGATTTAAAATACTCCATAGATACCATTGCACAAATGATGTCCAGGGTATTCTCCATTGTGGCTTAGATGTGAAGTAGCAGAGGGCACGTGTAATGTATTTGTTGCGGAAGTATCTTTCAAAATTGTGGCTTTATTGGCAAGATGCAGAGATTGTATCTACGTATGTTAAAGGTCCCTTCTGTGCCTCTTGTTTCTTTTGAGTTGAGAGAGGGTAAAGCAGCTGTATTAACAGGCATGCCAAGACCATTTGCTACAGCTATAATGGAGTGAGATTTCAGCACAATAGGGCAAGTTCTCAGATGTTCGTAATCGCTTGACTGATTTTATTGTCAATCACTTACTGCATGTTTCGATTAAGGCCCTTCCATTCTGACTGATGTTATTTTAGAACGCATTCTGGATGTTTGGAAAAAAGGCAGTTGTTGTTTGACTGATCTTGAATATTTTTTTAGATCGTTACCTTGTTTTTGTTCTGATAAAGATGTTTTCGAAATTTACTGTGAGATTCCCTTGAGTTTCATGTATCATTTTGAGGGAAGAAATGTTTTTCCTGAAATTTCCAGGGATAGATCCACATTTCCAAGTGTGAAATTCACTTGCACAAAAGATTTACAAGGATGGTACCAGAACTGAGAGATTACAGCTATCAGGAAAGATTGAACAGGTTGGGGCTTTTTTCTTTAGAAAAGAGAAGACTTAGAGGTGACCTGATCGAGGTCTTTTAAAACAATGAATGGGTTGGACAGGGTAGATGTGGAGAGAATATTTCCACTTGTGGGAGAATCCAAAACTAGGGGCCATAAATAGAAGATAGTTCCTAATAAATCAATAGGGAAATAAGGAGAAATGTCTTTACTCAGAGTCGTTAGAATGTTTTTTTTAATTCCTTCATGGGATGTGGGCGTTGCTGGCACAGCCAGCATTTATTGCCCATCCCTAATTGCCCTTGAGAAAGTGGTGGTGAGGCGAATTGGCTGAAGACTGGCTTCTGTGATGGTGGGGACCTCCGGAGGAGGCCGAGATGGATCATCCACTCAGCACTTCTGGCTGAAGATGGTAGCAAATGCTTCAGCCTTGTCTTTTGCACTCACGTGCTGGGCTCCGCCATCATTGAGGATGGGGATGTTCATGGAGCCTCCTCCTTCCGTTAGTTGTTTAATTGTCCACCACCATTCACGAGTGGATGTGGCAGGACTGCAGAGCTTTGATCTGATCCGTTAGTTGTGGGATGGCATAGCTCTGTCTATAGTATGCTACTTCTGTTTAGCATGCATGCAGTCCTGTGTTGTAGCTTCACCAGGTTGGCACCTAATTTTTAGGCACGCCTGGTTCTGCTCCTGGCATGCTTTTCTATACTCATTGAACCAGGGTTAGTCCCCTGGCTTGATGGTAATGATAGAGTGAGGGATATGACAGGCCATGAGGTTACAGATTGTGGTGGTATACGATGCTGCTACTGATGGCCCACAGCACCTGATGGATGCCCAGTTTTGAGCTGCTAGATCTGTTCTGAATCTATCCCATTTAGCACAGTGGTAGTGCCACATAACACGATGGAGGGTGTCTTCAGTATGAAGACGGGACTTCGTATCCAAGGACTGTGCGGTGGTCACTCCTACTAATACTGTCATGGACAAGTGCATCTGCGACAGATAGATTGGTGAGGATGCGGTCAAGTAGGTTTTTCCCTCTTGTTGGTTCATTCACCACCTGTCGCAGGCCCAGACTGGCAGCTGTGTCCTTCAGGACACCAAACAGGGGATGAAAATCTGCAGCATGCCTTTTGAAAAGCCACCCTCTTAATTTAAAAACAAATCACTTTAAAATTGCAGTTGCTATTGCTAGCATTTAACTGAGATGTAATGGTGGACGAGTGAAATTTTTATGCAAGTGTTTTTTGCACTGGGATTTCAGTACAACATGATGGTAGACATGTGAATTCATGTTAGTCCAAAAACATGCCCAATAATACAATTATAGATTTTGTTCTTCCAAGCTTGGGTTGTGTTTGGAGAGTACTTTGAGCTGTACAACATAAACTGATGATTATGGCTTAATTCCTTTTTTTTCTGCATCTGATTGGTACAAATATGCAAAATAAGCCGAGTACAACATTGGGTTGGTGTAATAAGTGGGTAGATTGAGTGCCTACCTTCTTGAGATGAAGTAGAACCTCATAGTACAGAGCACAAGGTTGGCAGCCTTGCGTTGAAGGCCAGATATTGCATGGAGCCTGGGATGCAAACAACTGATTTTTCACTTTTTTCGGTCAGTAGTGGTGCTACTGAGCCACTCTTGGCGATGGACATTGAAGTCCCCCACCCAGAGTACATTCTGTTCCCTTGCTACCCTCACTGCTTCTTCCACGTGATCTTCAACCTGGAGGAGTACTGATTCATCAGCTGAGGGAGGGCGATAGGTGGTAATCAGCAGAAGGTTTCCTTGCCCAAGTTTGACCAGATGCCATGAGACTTCATGGGGTCTGGAGTCAATGTTGAGGGCTTCCAGGGCCACTCCTTCCTGACTATACACTACTGTGCAGCCGCCTCTGGTGGGTCTGTCCTGCCGGTGGGAAAGGACATACCCAGGGATAATGATGGAGGGGTCTGGGATGTTGGCTGAAAGGTATGATTCTGTGAGTATGACTAGTCTGTGGGGCAGCTCTCCCAACTTTGGCACAAGTCTCCAAATGTTAGTAAGAAGGACTTTGCAGGGTCAATTGAGCTGGGTGTGCCTTTGCTGAGTCCAGTGTCTTGGCTGATGGGGGGAGGGGTGTCCGTCCGTTTTTATTCTTACTGTTTTTCATAGTCACATTTAGGCCAGACTGGGTAAGGGCGGCAGATTTCCTTCCCTAAAGAACATTAGTGAACCAGTTGGGTTTTTACGACAATCCGGTAGTTTTATGGTCACCATTACTGATACTAGCTTTTTAATTCCAGATTTATTTAATTAACTGAATTTGAATTCTACAGCTGCTGTGGTCAGATTTGAACTCATGTCTCCGGATCATTAGTCCAGGCCTCTGGATCACTCATCCAGAAATGTAACCGCTATGCTAACGTTCTCACTCACTACCACAGGAAGTGGTTGGATGCTTTCAAAAGGAAACTAGACGAGTACACGAGAGAAAAAGGAATAAAAAGATATGTTGAAAGGCTGAGATGAGTTAGATGGAATGGGAGGAGCCTCGTGTGGAGTATAAACAGACTAGTTGGACTGAATGGCCTGTTTCTGTGATGTATATTCTATGTAATCCCCTTTCTATCAAACACTGCTTCAGCAGCTGATTGACATATCGACAAAAGGCTGTGATACTACTAGCTGCAACAGTAGGAAAGAAGATCTGAAAGCTCTTTGTGCTGGATACCATTGGAGCATTAAATCTAGGTTGCACAAGAAATAGAACGTGTTCTGTAGGGCTCCCTTACTTATAGCCTGTAGAACATTTTACAACAACAGAAAACCTGAAACAAAGGCCAAACTGCCTTTTCTCTATTCTTAAATCTCACTGTAATCCCATACAATGAGAGTACTAAATCTCCTTTGTTAAAACCAATTCTGCCAAGAGGCATATCTGTCTGATCTAAGTTCAACAATAGAAATATGATCTGAAAACTGAGAGCTCCTGACTGATTTATATTAATGTAGAGGGAGAAGGATAGCACAAATGTAATGAAGGATACCAAATACAGTAAACTCTTGTTTAAACGGCACTTAATCATCCGGAATTCTTTAATAACCGGCAAAGTAGATAACCGGTAATCTTGTCGAATCCATCCATTTTTCGTTTTTCCGAGTCCGAGTTTCCCGCGGTGGCCGAGTTAGTCAGTGGTTTTTATTTTTTTTGTGTTAAAAATTGCCTACCTCTCTGTTATCCGGAATTTTTCATCAACCGGCACCATCCCGGTCCCGTAGGTGCCGGATACGAAAGAGTTTCCTGTAATTTCATTTTGCTGAAATGCTTGATGGCCTGTTAGCTATCTTTAACTTGGGACCTGTACAGTAGGAGTGCCCAAGCTGTTTCTCGATAGAGTTGTTAGGTAAAGGCATCAAGTAATATGGATCAACGGCAGGTAAATGGAATTGAGCTACTGGTCAACTGTGATCTCACTGAATGGCGGAACAGGCTCGAGGGGCTGAATGGCCTCCTCCTGTGCCTGTGCTCATGGAGCCTTTTGGACCACATATAAAGTTTAAATCCATGCTTATATCTCAAGGTGAGGATACAAACAAATTTAGCTCTAATGATTTAGGATTAGTCCACCAATGATGAAATGGCATTAACTGCATCAACTCAGAAGACCTTTGATATTGTTTTGGGGCAAAAAGCTGTAGCCATGTAGGTAGAGAAATGGTTGGGCAGACTGCAAAGGATAGGAAGTTGCTGGGAATAGAAAGGTGTGCGGAGTGATGTTCCACAAAGTTCTGTATTGGGGTTGCTCTTATTTACTGTATACATAAATGATCTTGACTTGGGAATTAAGGAAACAATATTCAAATTTGCTGATGACACAAAATTGGGGGGCGGGGATATATTGTGATGAGTTGCAGAAGACTGTGGGAGGACATGGATGAGCAGATAATGTAGAAAATGTAAAGTAATGTATTTTGAAAGTAAGAATAGAGAAAGGAAATGCATTTTAAATGAAGTAGATGAGCAGGGGGCTTTGTTATGCATCTCTGGAGTTGAGATAGTTGAGGGGTGATCTGATAGAAGCCTTCAAGGTTATGAAGGGCTTTGATAAGGTAAATAGTAAGTGATTGTTTCCAATGGTTGGCAAGACAGTAATGAGAAGATAGAAATTTAAAATAAGCACAAAAAGAATTAGAGGATTTTGCATAAATTTCTTTACATAGAGGGTGGTTTGCATGTTGAATTCTGTGCCACAAACCTTTGCTGAAGCAAAGCCCATGAATTATTTTAAAAAGGAATTAGAATGTCGCTTGATTTAAGAGAAATATTAAAGGTGTGGGGACTGAGTCGAAGGGACTGCTCTGATCCATTAGTTGTGTGACCGTTTAGCTCTGTCCATAGCCTGTTGCTTTTGAAGTTTACCATGCAGTAGCTTTATTGGATTCATCCCTTATTCTAAGATATGCCTTGTGCTGCTTTTGGCACACGCTTCGACACTCTCCATAGAACCAGGCTTGGTCTTCTGTCCTGATGGCGATCAAGGAGTGAGGGATGTGCTGGACTATAAGCTTACAGATTGTTGTGCTATAAAATTCTGCTGCTGCTGATGGTCCACAGCACCTTCTGAATGCCCAATATTTAGACTGCTAAATCTATCCTTAGCCTGTCCCAGTAGTGCCACACTTCACGATGTAGGATGCCCTCATGGCTTAGCAAAAACTTTGCCTTCACAGTCCTTGTAAATATAAAGTCTTGTCTACAAATGCTGGTTGTGGCCATATGTGTCTGCAACAGTTAGGTTGATGAAGACGAGGTTGAGTAGGTTAATTCCTCGTATTGGTCCCCTCACCACCTGATGCAGGCCCAGTTGGTGGTTGTACTACCAAGCCACTCTTGGTGGGACATTGAAGTTCCCCCACCCAGAGTACATTCTGTGCCCTTGATTCCCTGGTTCAACTTGGAGGTGTGTCCTAATTTGGTGCTAAATTGATAGTTGCAGTCGGATAAATCAGAGGGTTGGCTAGCGTAGGAGATGGCATATATCACAATAATGCAGTAGGAAGCACAGTTTTAAGTTTGGGATTAAGGGTTGTTAGGACAGAATACGAGGAACTTTAGACTGCATGCTACTTGCGCTATGCCTGACATAGGAGTGCTTCGTGCTGCCGCTGAGTTTGTGAAATGAGGAAATCTTCCATTTCCCCACATTAACCTCATTATTTTGATGAGCACAAACTATCAAAAATAATGGTAAGGGATTGCTTGTCATAGTGGAACAGTGCCACCCAATGTATTTTTTAATATATCTGTCAAATACAAAGTCTCTATCTAAAATATAATCTAATGCTGCAGTTGGAACTTCTCCAAGTGTTCAGTAATTTTGTGCTTGGAGGGGTTCATATGACTTGGAACATTGTCTTAGGAAATTAGAGAGTATGGGGTCATGTGTCCCTCTTTCTCTGTTTTTGTGGGGCCACTGACCGCTCTATGAATGATCGTGTGTTTTCTTTGTAATTAGAACACCAAATTTCCCGAGTCCGTCTGCTTTATGTTTTTAAAAACTAACAGCCAGCTATTGTTGTGTGCAGATAATGTAATGTGTGTGCTGTAAGTGCCTGGAAGGAGAGTATTACGTTTCCAATCTGAGTGTGAATGATTATGGCACTGGTTAACAAACTGATTAATCCCACAAGTGAGAGATAAAATAAAATTAGTGTAAATTGTTGCTTAACGATTAGAAGCCAACCACCCATGGCATTTTAGAATTGATTTAGAAGCTGCATCTAACTTGATCTTTTTAAGTTGTCCACTAGAAGCCGATGATGCTATTAAATCTGATTTTCTTGGACTGGTGACAGACTTGGAGACTTGGATAAAGCCAAATTTAATGACGTAAATGCATGGAGTTCACTCATGGACACTGGACTTCTGGAATCTGACTTAAAAGACCGATGTAAAAATGGCTTCAGAATTTAAGGATTACCCGTACTCCCAAAAGATAAGTACTCCACATTATGGCTCTTTTACACAAGAGTAAGTAGTTCACTGTCACCAGTGTCACCTTTTAATCACTCAAATGCCCACATCTACTTTCATTTCAAAAGCTGTATTATTGGATAGAATTAATAATTTTACTTGGGATCTCTTTCTGAAGATGTAATAGACCAAAAGTCACTATTTTAGTTCTGTAGGAAAGAAGGAACTGGAGAGTTGGATTTTTCCATTGCCATAGAAGCTCCTATTTCTCTGGTTGCATATTCCTTTGTTTGGCTCTCCCCTTCGTCCAAGTTGAGAGTAAGGTGAATGGGTGCTATCTCTGAACGGTTTTGTATGATGCATGATGCGGTAAGAATCTGGGTGGGTGAATCTATGTTCCAGTTAGATTGGTAAATTAAAAGGAAGATCTCTCATAGAATACATGGCAAAATGAGCAGTATATTTTGCTTTGCAGTGCATTATTGTGTTATATACCTTAAAAGTATCATCTTGATAGGAAAGTGGACTTGTGCAAATTGAAGATCAAAGGACATTTGACTGAAACTTCTAAATGAGGTTCTGGGGAATGGGGAAGATTTCCCCCAGTTGTAATCAACATCATGGTAAATGTAGCCAAGAGTTTCCGCTTTGGGTGCAATCGGCGATCCAGGCACAAATTGCACCCGTTTTAAACAGTGTTTTTTTCCCTCGCGTTTCAACTCAAACTCATTTGTATATCACTAAACGCAAAATGTGCCATGAACCAGCACAATCGGGCAGCGTTTACAAAAAAATCTGCCTTAAAAAATATTTCTTGATGTATTTAAGAGTGGTAACTTGGTGCATTTTGATTAGTACAGCTGAAAATG
The DNA here is from genome assembly GCA_030390025.1 of Squalus acanthias. Lineage (NCBI taxonomy): Eukaryota > Metazoa > Chordata > Chondrichthyes > Squaliformes > Squalidae > Squalus > Squalus acanthias. The sequence goes on along the minus strand of CM059425.1, from coordinate 225,263,552 downwards.
GTTTTATCACAAAAATAAGTATTTTTAATCAGTGTCAATCCACCACCTGTGAGTAATCCAATTTTAAATTATTGAAAATGACTTTGAAAAAATATACAGAACCATTTGCTAGTTATATTGTGTACAGTAGTCAGATTCTTAGTGAATGTTTTTTTTTTTAAAATTACATTCAAAAGCTTTTAAAACATGCCTATTCGTGTCCTTGCGCCCAAAAGAACCAGTTTAATGTTTGGAGCCTCCTCGAAGGCCTGCAAACTAACGCAATTAGCGGAAGCTCCCATTGGAGATTAATTCGTCCTGGGGGTGTGACCAGTTCTGTGGGTGGGGCCAGCTTCTAGCACAATGTTTTTAAACTAGCGCAAACCCGTTTTGCGCTGAACATAATTTGCGCTTAAGGTTCTTTTGCAATGATTTTGGGCGAATTAGGCCGAAGAAACCAGCGCAACTGAGCAGAAACTCTACCCAGTATTTCCACATGATCTATTGACCCAAGAATGTCCATCAACACCCACGGGCAACCAGGGATGGGCAATAAACGTAGCCTCCAGTGTGGCTCACCTCCAGAGATAAATAAACTAATATGTATATTATTAAAAATCCTGGGCAGCTATCAGTGCAATTAGCCTGAAATCGTCCAGACCAGCTCAAAAGATTGAGGAATTTCAAGTGTAAATTACGTCCAGGGCTAATTGAGTTTCCACGATCTTTTTGCGCCAGTTTGAAAAACATCACGCTGGAAGCCGGCCCTGCCCACAAAACTGGCCACGCCCCCGATCGAATTAATCACCATTGGGAATTTCCGCTAATTGCGCCTGTTTGCGGGCTTTGAGGAGGCAAGTTTTTTTTAGGTGCAAGGACACTTGTAGGCACGTTTTAAAAACTTAAATTTTTCTTAAAATTTACGAAGAAATTCTTAGAGGTTCGTTCACACATCTGGTAGCTACAGTTCCAGCAAAGATCCTGCATTTCCTTTCACTTCAACAACAACCACCACCCCCCTCCCCTACCAACCCCAAAGGAAATCAAGATTGTTTTCAAACTACTTCTATGTTAGATGAGTGAAGGAATAAACATGAATGTGTGTCCACTAATTATTGTGGTGAATGTGTATTTTAGGCTAGACATGTCTGCTATTTTTTCACTATCGCAGTGCACTGAGATATTACCGATGCAAAATAGCCAAGACTGAAGCATGTAATTAATGTGATCTTCTGAGTAAATGATGGTGCGTAGTAATTGTGTAACAGAAAGAATAAATCATGGAGGGATCTGCCAAGTTAGAAAGAAAGAAAGAAAGATAGATTCATTATCTGGAAAGACTTATAACGTGGTGTGCTCTGTACTGGTAATCTTGTACAGGTACATACTCCAGAGACTTGAGCACAAAAATCAAGGCTGACACTCCAGTGCAGTATTGAAGGAGTGCTGTACTGTCAGAGGGTGCCGTCTTTTGGATGAGACGTTAAACCGAAGCACCATCTGCTCTTTCAGGTGGACGTAAAGAACATAAGAATTAGGAGCAGGAGTAGGCCATATGCCCCTCGAGCCTGCTCCACCGTTCAATAAGATCATGGCTGATCTTCGACCTCAACTCCCCTTTCCCGCCCAATCCCCCATATCCCTTGATTCCCCTACAGTCTAAAAATCTATCTATCTCAGTCTTGAATATACACAATGACTCCGCATCCACAGCCCTTTGGGGTAGAGAATTCCAAAGAGTCACAACCCTCTGAGTGAAGAAATTCCTCCTCATCTCAGTCTTAAATGGCAGACCCCTTATCATGAGACTATGCCCCCTAGTTCCAGACTCTCTAGCCTCTCAGCATCTACCCTGTCAAGCCCTGTAAGAATTTTGTATGTTTCAATGAGATCACCTCTCATTCTTCTAAACTCCAGAGCGTATAGGCCCATTCTACACAGTCTCTCATCCCAGGAATCAATCAAGTGAACCTTTGTTGCACCCCCTCTAAGGCAAGTATATACTTCCTTGGGTACGGAGACCAAAACTGTACACAGTACTCCAGGTGTGGTCTCACCAAGGCCCTGTACAATTGCAGCAACACTTCCTTACTCTTGTACTCCAACCCTCTTGCAATAAAGGCCAACATATTAACTTTCTTGTACTAGGACACCCAAATCTGTCTGGACACCAACATTTAATAGTTTCTCACCATTTAAAAAATATTCTGTTTTTCTATTCTTCCTACCAAAGTGAATAACCTCATTTCTCCTCATTATACTCCATCTGCCACCTTGCCCACTCACTTAACCTGTCTATATCCCTTTGCAGACTCTCTGTGACCGCCTCACAGCTTGCTTTCCCACCTGGCTTTGTAAAGTCCGCAAACGTGGATACATTACACTTGGTCCCTTCATCTAAGTCATTAATATAGATTGTAAATAGCTGAGGCCCCAGCACTAATCCTTGCGGCACCCCACTAGTAACAGCCTGCCAACCTGAAAATGACCCGTTTATTCCTTCTCTGTTTTCTGTCTTTTAACCAGCCTTGCTAATTATTTTACCCCCAACCCCATGAGCTCTTATCTTGTGCAACAACCTTTCATGTAGCACTTTATCGAATGCCTTTTGAAATCCAAATATATTACATCCACTGGTTCCCCTTTATCCTGCTAGTTACATCCTCAAGAAACTCTTAATACATTTGTCAAACACGATTTCCCTTTCATAAAACCATGTTGACTCTACCTAACCCTATAGTGTCCTGTTACCACTTCCTTAATATTCTCCGTCGCCTCCAGTCCAGATCCAAGGTCGTCCCATCCTCTGTCGTCTAATTACAGTATGCAGACGACGCTTGCGTCTGCGCTCACTTGGAGGTCGAACTCCAAACCATCGTCAACACCTTCATCGAAGTGTACGAGAGCATGGACCTTACACTAAACATCCATAAGACAAAGGTCCTCTACCAACCTGCCCCCGCCACACAGTACTGCCCCCTGATGATCAAAATCCACGACAAGGCCTTGGACAACGTAGACCACTTTCCATACCTCGGGAGCCTACTGTCAACAAGGGCAGACGTCGACGACGAAGTCCAACACCGCCTTCAGTGTGCCAGTGCAGCCTTCGGTCGCCTGAGAAAGAGAGTGTTTGAAGACCAGGACCTGAAACCCGGCACTAAGCTCATGGTCTACAGAGCAGCAGTGATACCCACCCTCCTGTATGCTTCAGAGACATGGACCATGTACAGCAGGCACCTCAAAGCACTGGAGAGGTACCACCAATGCTGCCTCCGCAAGATCCTACAAATCCATTGGCAGGATAGGCGCACCAACGTCAGTGTTCTTGCTCAGGCCAACATCCCTAGCATCGAAGCTTTGACCACGCTCGATCAGCTCCGATCGACGGGTCACATTGTCTGCATGCCCGATACGAGACTCCCAAAACAAGCGCTCTACTTGGCGCTCCGGCACAGCAAGAGAGCCCCAGGTGGGCAGAGGAAACGCTTCAAGGACACCCTCAAAGCCTCCTTGAAAAAGTGTAACATCCCCACTGACACCTGGGAATCCCTGGCCCAAGACCGCACAAAGTGGAGGAGAAGCATCCGGGAAGGCGCCGAACACCTCGAGTCTCTTCGCCGGGAGCAAGTGGAAGCCAAGCACAGGCAGCGCAAGGAGCGCACGTCAACCCAAGCACCCCACCCACCTGACCCTTCAACCACCGTCTGCCCCACCCGTGACAGAGACTGTAGGTCCCGCATTGGACTCCTCAGTCACCTGCGAACTAATTTTTAATGTGGAAGCAAGTCATCCTCGGTTCCGAGGGACTGCCTAAGAAGAGAAGATTGGATTCCAGCATTTTCCCGATGACTCTGATGTCAGGCTAACTGGCCTGTAGTTCGCTGTTTTCTCTCTTCCTCCCATGGCACTATTTTGAAGACAGCAGGGGAGTTATCCCCAGTGTCCTGGCCAGTATTTATCCCTCAGTCAACACCTAAAACAGATTATCTGGTCATTATCACATTGCTGTTTATGGGAGCTGGCTGTGCGCAAATTGGCTAGAAAGTGCTTTGGGACGTCCTGAGGTCGTGAAAGGTGCTATAGAAATACAAGTCTTTTTTTTTCTATAGCAATCGTTACATGTATATCTACGGGTACATGCTGTACATAGGATTACATAGGATATACAGCACAGAAACAGGCCATTCGGCCCAACCACTCCATGCCGGTGTTTATGCTCCACTCAAGCCTCCTCCCATCTTTCCTCATCTAAATTTATCAGCATAACCCTCTATTAACTTCTACCTCATATATGTTTGTCCAGCCTCCCCTTAAATATATCTATACTATTCGCTTCAACCACTCCCTAGCGAGTTCCACATTCTCACCACTCTTTGGGTGAAGAAGTTTCTTCTGAATTCCCTATTGGATTTCTTGGTGACTATCTTATATTGATGGCCTCTAGTTATGCTCTTCCCCACAAGTGGAAACATTCTCTCTCTATCAAATCCTTTCATAATTTTAAAGACCTCTATTAGGTCACCCCTCAGCCTTTTTTCAAGAGACAAGAGACCCAGCCTGTTCATCGTTTCCTGATATATATACCCTCACATTTCTGGTATCATCCCTGGAAATCTTCTCTGCACCCTCTCCAGTGCCTCTATATCCTTTTTATAATATGGCGACCAGAACTGCACGCAGTACTCCAAGTGTAGTCTAACCAAGGTTCGATACAGGTTTAGCATAACTTCCCTACTTTTCAATTCTATTCCTCTAGAAATAAAACCCTAGTGCTTGGTTTGCATTTTGAATGGCCTTGCTAACCTGTGTCGCAACTTTTAGTGATATGTGTATTTGTACTCCGAGATCCCTTTGTTCCTCTACCCCACCTAGACTCGCACCCTCCAAGCAATAAGTGACCTCCCTATTATTCCTACCAAAATGGAATACCTCACATTTATCTGTGTTGAACTTGATTTGCCAATTATTTGCCCATTCTGCAAGTTTATTAATGTCCTCCTATAACTTGTTGCAGTCCTCCTCAGTATTGACTATCCCCCCCAATTTGGTATCGTCCGCAAATTTAGCAGTCATTACATGTACAGGTACTTGCTATTGCAATTATTACATGTACACCTATGGATACAGGCACATGCTATAACAGTAATTACATTTACATCTAAAGATACATGCTGTAGCTGTTATTACAGGTATATGCTATAACAGTCAATATGTGCACAGGTATGTGCTGCAGCAGTCATTACATGTACACCTACAGGTACCTACTATACCAGTCATCACAAGGACACCTACAGCTAGCTACATGCTGTAGCAATCTCATGAATATTAGCAATAGAACCAATTTTTTTTCCTCTCCAGTTTTCATCCTTTACCCTTACTGACATGTGCTGGGGGTATAGTTTAGCCGGCTCTGGCACCCCTCCAGCACGACCCACCTCCGCATTTTTCAAGTATAAGACTAGAACTCTGGGGGTGGAGGTAGAAGTGATTCCCAACAGTTGACATGGCTGAAGTGAACCGATGTGATTCTGCATTGAGTATTGTTGACCGCATGAAGGGAAAAATGCAGGCTTCATCCTGAGCATCGTGAATCAATGCAGCTGAATTACATGGTGGTGGTTTAAGCCAAAAAATTTTTAAAAACTGCTAAAATGCAGAACCTAGAACAAATATCCAGATCTGTTGCTTTTTTGGCAATTTAATTGGAATTTTTTAAATTGCCGTTGTCTTATTTTTGGTTACAACACATCGGCATACATAACATTCATAGTATGCAGTATATAAAGGACCTTAGAATCGTGTGAACGGCCCAGGTGAATAAGTTATTCACAATCTTCTCCATGTCATTTTAAAGGGGATGCAGGAAACGAGAGACCTGGGGGTTCACATACACAAATCTATGAAGGTGGCAGGACAAGTAGTTGATGCTGTTAGAAAAGCATATCGGAGCCATGGCTTTATAAATAGAGAGGTCGCACAACACCAGGTTATAGTCCAACAGTTTTATTTGAAATCACAAGCTTTCGGAGCTATCGATTTGCTCCTTATAAATCACTAGTTAGACCTCAGCTGAAGTATTGGCCCAGGACCGCAAAAGTCCGAAGCTCCAGAGACACAAGGTAAGTATGTAGTTTTCTTGCGGTTTGGAGATGTGCGCAGGTGCCAAGCCTCTGACCGCAATTTCCAGGCCATTGTGTTCAAATCTGGGCACCACACTTTAGGAAGGCTGTCAAGGCCTTGGAGAGGATGCAGAGGAGATTTACTACAATGGTACCAGGGATGAGAGACTAGAGAAGCTGGGATTGTTCTCCTTAGAGCAGAGACGGTTAAGGGGAGATTTAATAGCGGTGTTCAAATATTCTGAAGGGTTTTAATAGAATAGATAGGGAGAAACTGTTTCCACTGGTAGGTGGGTCGATTACCAGAGGAGACAGATTTAATATAATTGGCAAAAGAACCAGTGGGGAGACTCTCAACTTTTTTATGCAGCATGTTATGATCTGGAATGCACTACCTCAAAAAGGTGGTGGAAACAAATTCAATAGTAATTTTAAAAGGGAATTGGATATATACTTGAAAAGAAAAAAAATGACAAGGCTATGGGGAAAGAACAGGGGAGTGGAACTAATTGGATAGCTCTTTCAAAAGACCCGGCACAGGCACGATGGGACGAAAGTCATCCTCCTGTGTTGTAAGATTCTATAATCTGAATTGTTGCAGACATTAATGAAGAAATTGTAGGCTTAGTATAAATTATTAGTACACATTGCTTCTCCGGTACTTAATTTCTAGCACATTTTCTAAATAATTTCTTCTGCTCTGGTTATTTTTTTTTTTTTAAAGCATGTTTCAAAATGAATTTTTGATTTAACCTACAGAGTAGCCAGTTACCACTTTTCAGAGACAACTGCAATCTTATATCATCAGAAACTTCAGTGCTTGCTGCTCCTGGCTTGATGTCTGTGCCGACTGATGTTTTGCTTCATAAAGAGCCGAGGTGTGCTGTGTAATTCTGCTGATTTTTGGAGTCACTAGTGCGACCACTTGGAAGAGGTGGCCATGCACCACGGGTGCTGCGTCCGGCAGCTGGTGCTGAGCTGCTTTATAAGTTTAAAATACAAAGTTTAAAAAAATCCTCGCGTGATCTGCAGTATTGCTTTTAAATTCATAACCAAATAAAAATTAATCTCTTTTTTAATACTGGCAGGAAGGAATGTGTAGATGAGTGGAGCTACATTTGTCCAAGTGTACCTGAGCAGTGTTCTGGTTTCCCTGACTGGATTGGGGAGAATATTTAAAATACTCTCAGCAGTATTCCAGATACTGTGGTGCTTTGTGCAGTATAACTGAGTCAGTGAACACTCGAAAGTACCCATGTCAGGATACAGCTTTTCAAAATTAGATTTCATAAGAACAGAATCTTACTAGTGCTGAAATGGTAAGTACTTTTCTCTGTTGGTTATCCTGGATTCCTGCGAAAGGGAGAATCAAGAGTTCCTTCATTTCCGTGCCATCTCAGCTAATAGCCATCAATGTGATAGCATGATCTGACGACAGAAAGCTGCTGACGGTCTCTCTATTGCAAGCAATAGCTGCTGTCAGTAAGTGGAACCGTTCATTTTAAAACTTGGTGCATAAATGAAAAATGAATAAAAGTACATGCTATAATTAAATTTATGTTTTCATAAGGAACACTTTAGGATAATACCATTCTATAGATTTTTAACACATTCCTCATTGTTATTCACTAAATGCAAGTGGATAAATGATTGTGACAAGACGTAACTTGTTCACAGCCAAAGGAAAATTATGAACTGGGAAACAAGGATTTCTGCAGTTGGAAAAACTATCACTGGTTCTTTTTCTGTTTTAACAGGGTCATGGATTTTCCAGGGCACTTTGAGCAAGTCTTCCAGCAGCTGAACTATCAACGGCTTCATGGGCAGCTCTGTGACTGTGTGATTGTTGTTGGGAACCGACATTTCAAAGCCCATCGCTCTGTGCTTGCGGCATGCAGCACCCACTTTCGTGCTCTCTTTACGGTCCCAGAGAGTGATCAATCACTGAACATGGTTCAACTCGACAGTGAGGTGGTCACAGCAGAGGCTTTTGCAGCCCTTGTCGAAATGATGTACACGTCCACTCTCATGTTGGGAGAGAGTAACGTTATGGATGTGCTGCTCGCAGCTTCCCACCTCCACCTGAATTCTGTAGTGAAAGCTTGCAAACATTACTTAACAACCAGGACTGTACCTATGTCCCCGACAAGTGAAAGGCTTCAGGAGCAAAATGCTCGTATGCAGAGGTCCTTCCTGCTTCAGCAGCTGGGTTTGAGCTTAGTAAGTTCTGCCCTCAGCTCCAGCCAGACAATGGATGAGCAAGTCAATGTGAACTCGTCACTCCGCCATCACTTGGAGGATCAGTCGACCGCATTTCCTGTCAGGCGGCTGCAGAAAAGGAAGGCCATTCCTGATGAAAGATCAAAGCAAAGGATGAGACCTTCCGTGGATGAGTCTATCATCACCGAAGTAACATCGGATAATGGACAAGCCGTGGTGCATACGTGTGAGGAACTGTTTACACCAGACTCCCTGAAACTGGGAGATGTCTCTAAAACCGATGCAACTGTTGAAAACCACGTGGAAAGTGCTATCATGTTTGAACAGGCCTTTAGCACACCAGAAGATAATCAGGTGCCCAGTCAGTCAGACAACAGTGGAGTAGGCCATTCACAAACATCTGTGGCTTCTCAAGCGACTCACATTGAAACTGCTTTCAACCAAGATTCTACTAATGAGAAATCGGATTTTCACTCTGAGACTACAGAACTTCACGTGAATGGAAGTGAGGAGCAGGTCCGAATCGTCGTGAAAGCTGAACCATTGAGCTCACCTGATCCTCAAGATGAGGCGAGTGACGTTGCCTCACAGGCTGAAGGTAGTGAGTCGGTGGAGGTAGAAGGAGGAATGGCTGGCGCAGAAAAGCTGGAGCTTAGCCCAGAGAGCAGTGACCGGAGTTTCTCCGATCCTCAGTCTAGTACCGACAGGGTCACGGACATACACGTGCTAGAATCTGCAAACACTGACTCAAAAGCTCCCTTTCACATTTCCACCTTTTTGAATAAGAACCGAACAAACAGCTACAGTGGGGGCCAGAATGCTGATGACAACATTCCGAACACGACGAGTGATGGCAGAATGGAAAGTGAAGCTAGTTATTTAATGAGCCCGGTGTCTGGTGTTTCTGCTGGTGCCAACTCTGCAATTGTGGCAGCTCGAATGGAGAATCCATTTAATGATGGTCCTGATGCTCATTTCATGCGACCTATGCAGGACTTGCTAGGCCTGTCCTGTGGGCAGTCCTCTGGGTACAAAGCTGGAGGAGAACCATTCAGATTAGACTTTCCTAGGCCTAGTTCTGGATTGCATTCACTATCCAGACAATCTATCATTTCATCGCGAGGAGGAGCCAGTAATTTCCCAGGTTATCGCCGCATTGCCCCTAAAATGCCCATTGTGAGCTCTGTTGGAGACGGAGGCTCTGGTTCCCAGGACACTGGCTCTAATTCCCAGATGCGAATGTTAAACAGTACCTCTTCCACTTTTGAAAATAATCATTCTTTGCAGTCAGGCCCTCCCCAGCTGACACGGGCATCTGCAGATGTACTTTCAAAGTGTAAGAAGGCCATGTCGGAACACAATGTTTTGGTGGTGGAAGGTGCCCGTAAATATGCCTGTAAAATTTGCTGCAAGACCTTTTTAACATTAACGGATTGCAAGAAACACATCCGTGTTCACACGGGAGAAAAACCCTATGCATGTTTAAAATGCGGGAAAAGATTCAGTCAGTCGAGTCACTTGTACAAGCATTCCAAAACAACCTGCTTGAGATGGCATGGCAGCAGCTTGCCAAGTACTCTGCTTTGAGAATAGACGTTCAGCACGACTGTGTTCACTGCTCTAAAGGGTGGTGATTTTTTTTTTAAGATTGTGCTTGTAAAATGAAAGATAGATGAAAATAAGACTTTTGACTGCTGATTAACAGCGAAGTGTCAGTAAGGTGCTGAAGTACAGGGCAAATTAAATTTTGTAGAATTTAGTAACTGTATATATGTACTGCACTTTTATATGCTCTTAAGCTGTTTTGTTTCAGTAGTTGCACACTAATGCAAATCTGCAAAGTGATAAGTACAGAATTGTGTCTGTTTGTGTATTTTCCAAAAGTATATAGCTTGTGTTTTATCTCTTGAAGATGTTTAAATCCAGATACAAAGAAGGAGACCTGTAAGCTAAATTTGTTGACCAGTGGGAATCTATCTGTCTATCTATTTATATGGGGGTGGGGGGTGGGGAGGGGAGAGGTTTGAACGTCACCATCTACTGTTGAACAAGCCTTTAATAACCACTCCATTGTGCAGGAGGATACCAGAACAGGTACATTCAATGCTTAGACCACATCCTGATCTTTTAAAGCTATAAATGATATTCTGGTACTATTTAGTACCATCATCAGCTCTAAGTAGCTGTCTAGTAGAATTGTTAGATGTAACATCCGAAAAGAAGTATTGCAAAACTAGGGTTATGAATGAAGAGAATCATCTCTGGAATCAGTTTGATCAGAAGTGAAATGAACCCAGCTCCTATTGGGGCTCTGGTCGATAGCACAAAATTGATCAGAATTTGTCACTAAATCTCCTTAATGGTGGTGGGGAGGGGCACAGTTGTGCAGCAGGGTTTCTGAACTTGTGGAGGTGCAGGGGGAGCTCGATGCTGCATTTATCCCATGCTGTGCATCATTTGCAGCAGGGACAATTTGACCAGACAGTAGACCGGATTATTGGTTTGTGCTGACCTAGTGATGACACACACATTAACTTTCTCCACGAGCCAATGGTTTCCTGATTTCCCAACTCTTGCTCCTGGTTCTGAACTCCGATTCTACAGTTGACCGTGCTGCTTTAAAGCTCCCTTTGCCCTCACTGACTCCACGTTTGGCATACCACAATGTCCCTCCCGATACACCAGACAGCCGTCTATCATGGACAACACACTGCTGTGTGGATCAGTCCGTCATGAATGACTTAAACTTGATTGTGACACTGGGTGCAGGCAGGTAAAATATTTCCCATTTCTATCTACCTAGCTTTTACAAGCAAAATAAACTATTCATCCAAAATTTTCCAGTTGCTGTAATCCATTTAGTCCAAATTTGTTTTGAAAAGAACTGTGTTCATTAATGAAACCATAGAAAATCAGCCTGTCAAGCGCAAGTCTAAATACCACAAGCTCTAATGTATAAATTGCACTTTTATGGCAATACTTCTGTTTTAAATAAGAAAGCAACTGTACTGGTGTTTATAATCCATATTTTACAGTATACTTTTGGTCTGGAATATTTATTCATAGACTTCCAAGTGCAACACAATTTTCCACGATATGTCGAGTTTATGGATGCCAATGGTGTTTCTATAGGTTTCTGAAAACTGCGACAGTTCTATTGAAGATTGGCATTAATTGAGTGCACAGCACTCTCTGAACATCCTCTGCCCTTCAATTGTGATAACATTTAAAATGTGTCTTTTGACCGCAAGTATCTAAAGGGGAAACTATATATCTATTTGGAGGGCCTCTTAAGTTTTTTAAAAAATCATCTCAAATTTTAGGAATCTTATTACTTGTCAGTATTTAGAGATGGAGACTCTCCATTACGCAGTGAGGACCAGGCTGAATAGCAGCACCCTTCTTCAGCCCATCCAAAGTTTCAGCTGTAGGGATCCTCTGCCAAAAGCTGTATTAGAATCTGAAGCAATGGGAAAGGTGTGTTTATTATACTATGAGTATGTGAAGAGCCTTATGCTACTAGTTACCCTGACTCGAGATTGATATGCCAAAAAAATTGCTATGGAATGAGACTAAAAGAATAATGGTGAAAAACACTGTCCAAGTATACTTACTGTGTAGTATAAAGTAATTTTGTACAGTAGTATAAACACAACATATGGTCTCTGTAAAAGGTCAATATACTGTATAATAATGAATAATAAAATTAATGTCCACCAAAATTCTTGAATTTGTAGAGATTATTTAAGATCTGTTCTGTTACGTGGGAGGAAAAATCATTCAAGCAAAGACTGAGTTTAAATTTAATTTTCTAATTCACTGAAGAGTGTGAAGTTACTCTAAATTGCATTACAATTTAGTGTGAATAGTGATCATTATTGTGCAATATGAATAGTTTAAGACAGTACATCATTGCAATGGTATTGCCACACAACCTGCAGGTTCTTGGCTCCCAGCATGTTCAACCAATTAAAAACAGAAAATGCTGGAGCTACTCAGCAGGTCAGGCAGCATCTGTGAAGAGAGAAACAGTTAACGTTTCAGGTCGATGACGAAAGGTCATCGACCTGAAACGTTAACTCTGTTTCTCTCTTCACAGATGCTGCCTGACCTGCTGAGTAGCTCCAGCATTTTCTGTTTTTATTTCAGATTTCCAGCATCTGCAGTATTTTCTTTTTGTATGTTCAACCAATTACTTGACTCCAATTTTTTTTTTTAAAGTAAATGCTGTTCTAACCTTGATAGTGAAGTTTGGTGGTACAGGTTATTTTTGGAAGATTAAGATTGAGAGAGAAATAACTTACAATTACATAGGGCTTTTCACATCCCAAATTGCTTCACAACCAATTAATTACTTTTGAAGTACAGTCACTTATGTAGGCAAACTCAGGAACCAATTTGTGTACAGCAGAGACCTACAGACAGCAATGAGATGAATGACTAGTTAATCTGATTTTGGTGGTGTTGGTTAAGGGATAAACGTTGAGCAGAACCCCAGGAGAACTTGGTGCCATGGGATCATTCTACACCCACCTCAATAGGCAGATAGCCTCCCACAATGTTGTAACCAAATTTGGTCCAAGTTTCAGTATAGGGACAGGAGTAGGCCATTCACCCCCTCAGCCTGTTCCACTATTCAATTAGAATGGCTGATCTGTAACTCCACTCGTTACCCTTTTGCTCCATACTCCTTGATACCCTTACCGCACAAAAATCTATCGATTTCGGTCTTGAAAATTTCAATTGACCTAGCATCCACAGCCTTTTGGGGAGGAGGAGAGAGATCTGGATTTCCACTACCATCATTTGCCTCCGTCACAACCTCAACCTATTTTCCACTGAAGCCCTGCTCCATGCCATTGTATCTTCCATACTCATTACTCCAATGCTGTCTTGTTTGGCTTTCTATCTTCCAGCCTCCATACACTTGGCTCATTCAAAACTCTGCTGTCCATATTCTGTCCCACTCACCCATCACCTCTGTCCCTGCTGACCTGCATTGGCTCCCAGTCCCCCAACGCCTTGAGTTTAAAATTTTCATTGTGTTTAAATCTCTCCATCACTTTGCCCCTCCCTATCTCTGTAACCTGCTACAATCCCTGCCACCAAACTGACACTGGCTTCTTGGGCATTCCTCCTCACCTTTGCCCTACCATGGGCAGCTGTGCCTTCAGCCACCTAGGCCCCTTGCTCTGGAATCAGTCCCTAAATCCCTCTGCCTCTCCACCTCCCTCATTTAAAACACACCAACCTTGACGAAGCATTTGGTCACTTGTCCAGATATCTCCTACTTTGGCTCAGTGTCCATTTTCCCCTTTATCGTCTTTTCCAGATTGACTCTGATTTAAGTATGTGACACTTGCACTTTGGAAAATAAAGTCCTAGTATGGGGTAGTGGTCACTGACAGTGATAAACATGGGTGATGTCTGCCCATTGACTAGGAATAGGTGGAATCTAGTTCATAATAAAGGGAGTTCTCTATTGTTGCAAGTGCTGCCTTTTATCCCTCAACCAACATGACCAAAAACTGATTAAATGGTCATTCATCTCATTGCCACTTGTGGAACTTGGCTGTACACAAATTGGCTGCCATGTTTGTGTACAAAACAGCCAATGAAGTACTGATTTGTAGTGCTCAATTTTTTGTGCTCAGTAAGGTCTCGCACTAAGGAACCGCAAGCTTCCCTCTGGTTATTTATATCATCCGAGCTCCCCCATAATTTACTGCCTATTAAAACACAAGTGTGTGTTGTATTTTTACCCTTTCCTTTACCAGTGTAAACAGCATTCTTTGCTTATTTAGCAAACTATCCAAATGTGGGTCAAAGGCAATTTAAAAAGATTCATTCTTGGGATGTGGGCACCACTGGCAAGGCAGGCATTTATTGCCCATCACTAGTTGCCCAGAGGTGATGGTAGTCCTTCTTGAATCACTGGTGGCAGTTTGACACAACTGAATGGATTGTTAAGCCACTTCAGAGATCAGTTAGGAGTAAACCATGGGACTGGAGTCACATAGGCCAGACTGGCTAAGGACAGCAGGTTTCATTTCCCAAAGGACATTAGTGAACCAGTTGGGGTTTTTAATGACAATCCAACAGCTTCATGGTCATTTTTAGTGATGTCAGTTTATAAAAAAAAACTGATTTCAAATTCTCAAACTGCCATGGTGGGATTTGAACTCACGTTCTTAGTCTAATAACAACCACTGCTCTGCAGCACCTGTATGCGTATATAACCATACAGCTTAATATACCCACAGTAAGTGATACCAGAGAATTCCAGATTCACCTTTTTAATGTTAACAGACTCACATGCTTACAGTACAGACAGTTGCTCAGTAAGAAAAATCAATGGGAGTGTTGCAATCTTTTGAAAAATAGATTTTCTGACCACCCAGACAGTCCATTCTGAAGACGTGAAACACATAAATGAGTTTCCTGCTTTCTGACGAGCACAAATTGACCCTTTCACACATGAATGGCGTGAGGTTCCTATTCTCCAGATTGGTAAATTTCTATTTGCTTTGAATTCATTTTGTTGATAAAGTTTGGGCACTGTAAAATCCAAGACTGGAGTGCAAACAAAACCGGGAGTGATCATCAGGAGTCCAGTCTGTCCGAACTTAAAGCTCAGGTTAGGTCAATGAAACTTGGATTACGTAGGAAGGGCATTCGTACATTCACAAGGTCAGACACGGTCAGCCCAGGGCTGCGATCTAGGTGGTTACATCTGAACTGGCCAACTTGAGGTAGTATCAGCATAAAATGATGTGCTGCTATGTCCCTCCTCTAATTTAGTCAATACTTCCAGTCTGGTTTGCATTTAGAAAAAAATACTAATATTCAAAGTTCTGTAATAAACCAACGGTGGTATTGTTCAGAAGAGGAACCACGCATTTACCAAAAACTACACATGAGTAGCAATGTGAATGATTAAAAGTACTGTAAGGTAACTATTGCTACAATATATATATAGTTGCATATCAGATCAAAGGTCATAAGCAGATACATCATACCACCTCAACCTTGCAACCCACATTGTGCAGGACGAGATGAATAAGTTAGTCACTTCACATGTGAAAGATAATAAGATTGATCCAATCTCTGGGTTAAAATGTTTACAAACCACGCCCGTTCTCTCTTACAGCTCTTATATTGAAGTCCTTCAATTGAATTGCAACTTTAATTCACTTCCAGGTATATCTCTCTCTTCATAATAAACATTGTCTAAACAGTAATTCCAAAATAAATTCACACATTTAACCTCTTCATGCTTCACTGAGGGAAGAATCACGTATCTGCGCGCATGGTCGCAAATCTGTTTTCAGTTACAATTTAAGTTCACTTGGCATCGGCTCCCCTTTGAGTCCAGCCAGGAGGTTGTTGGCGGTCAGTACAGACATGGCGTTTCTGGTCGCATAGGTGGCACTTCCAATGTGAGGCAGTATAACTGAAAGCAAACCACAACATTAGATTTCAAGGCTCACACCAAGAAACATGTGTGTGTTCACGAACTTAATGTCTGCTTTGTAAATTTAAAAGTAATCCAAGTACAGAACACGTCAGAGTGTCTACAGCTGTGTGCAGCCTCTAAAACATGGGCAAAAGTATCACATTCAGCATAAAACCATGTATATGTAGGATTAGGATTTGGTTTAATTTCATATGAGTAAAGTTTTTGGTTTCTGTTTACTTAATGAAATGGTTAAAAGTTAATTCCCAGGATGCTTTAGGGTTTGAAATGTCAGGGTACAATTTACTGACACTGCAGTTTAGGTGTTTGCTGAAACGACATAAGATTTGTCTCTCTTGACTTGTTTTCATGGCCACATTGGGAAACAGTTAGCCAAGGCAGTCTTGAGATAGGAAGTGAAAACAGGATGGTAACAAGTTGGCATCTGTTGTTTTGAAGGAAATACATCCTTTCTGGGGTCTTGTTCACAATAATACTTGTCATGCCATAATTAATTATCAGTGACCGAGTTCGTGAGAAACAGACTATAAAGATCTCAAACTTTTCTTAACTTGTAGAGTCAGGATTAGAAAGGTACAACAAGGTTACGTCTCTACCCAGGGAAAGAACACTTGGTAATATTATTTATTTCTCTGTATGTCTACTGCTTAAAGATATTGTGTGTATCTGAACTTGGTCTAATACAATAAACAAGAGTAGTTGCAAACCATATTCTGGTGTCAGAATCGAATTGTTACAATAGGTACAAACCAGAAGAGTCAATAAATTGGCTTTTCATTATACAGGTGCTGACTGACCGGCTGTACGTTTTCTGTTTTTATTTGAAAACATAACTAGGCCTGATTTAAAAGGACTTTCATATTCCACACTCTCAATTATCCCATCTTTTTTTAAACTCTCTGGTTTCCCCCTTTTTTCCCTCAGTTGCTCGCTCTCCCAAATGGACTAGGCAGCCGTGCAGTTTTCAGTTCCGATCTTCACCAGTAAATCGAAGTGTTAAATATATTAAGTGTTTTTACTAAAAATATTTATTTTGCATTTTGTATGGTGAATAACTGAATCAAGATGTGTTCACATTGCAATACTGAAAAAAATGTCCACATTTATAAAGGGATTTTTCTAATTAAATCGTCCCTGCAAAGTTTTTTTTAATTAGTTGACTGATAAGAGATTCCTGTCCCTGCACCTTCCATTAACCCAGTTAGTTGTAACTTACCGCAGTTTTTAAGTGACAGCAGAGGGTGGTCGGTGGGTAGCGGCTCAGGAACTGTGACGTCCAATCCCGCTGCAGCGATCTGACCAGTAGTCAGAGCCTGATAAAGGTCATCCTGGTTCACCACAGCTCCTCTGTTGGACACAAAGAAATCATCAGAAACAGAGGATCTGTTTCAAGGAAATCTTTTATCTTGGCCACACGGGAACCTCAACTGATTGAACAGTGCACTTCAGACACAAATGGACATTTAATGCACATCATTTGACTTTAATCACTCACTTTTTTTCTCCGCTCCTGCCCAGATGCTGGCTCTTCCTGGTATACAGTTCCACGGGCAACAGCCCATCAGTACCTTTCCGACAGAGTGTCAACAGGCTTTCTGACAGTGGGGGGCATCAGAGTGGCGCCTGATTCTGTCCTATCCAAATTCCACAGCTGTGCATTTCTGGCAGCAGCTACTGGTCGTCAGCAGGAACCCTGGCTGAAATGTCTCCCCACCCCCAGCCCAGCATGCTAAGACCAATAACAGCAACCTCACTCTCCCCCAGGCCAAGAGCAGCTAATTCAGAACATTAAGAGGGGGGGGGGGGGGGAGGTACCACAGTGTAGCGGTTCTGGTATTGGACTGGCAACCTAGAGGTCGAGAGTTCAAATCCCACCATGGCAAATTGTGAAATTGAATTCAAATAAATCTGGTAATCAGTGGGCTGGCACCCATGCAAGCTGCTGGATTGTAAAAAAAAACTGGTTGAAGGTTGTATTTTGGGGAACAACCTGCCACACTTATACGGTATGGTGTACACGTGACTCCAGTCCACATTATGTGGTTGACTTAATACCTTCAGCAACTAGGGATGGGTAATAAATACTATCTTGTGAGCAATGTTGTCTTTAAGCTGCACGGCCGCGCTCTGGAGCTCCCGCGCAGTTGGCGCACCAACTTTTAAACAGAAAAAAAACGTGCATAATTTTTTTTTTAAGTTTCTTAAAAATGTTTAATTTTCATTAAAATGGATAAATTTGACACTGCACATAATTTAAATTAGTTTTTCAGGCCCATAACCTTTGTTTAGCAATCAATACGCTGTTAAAACCCCAGTTACACCCAATCCCTGTTGGTCTAACTTGTAATGGGGTATTTAACAGCGTAATTACTGACGAAGAGCCGAAGTTTTTGTCAGTTTTCATGATTTGAGAGATTTCACCGATTGCCCGGCTCTGTGGCAGGAGGAGGGCGGTCCACAGCGCAGCCTGTGGAGGAGCAGTCAATGACAGACCGCAACTTCAGGATTTCCACGTTAGGCTGCGCATGCACTGAATTTTGAAGTTGCGGTCAGTTTCAAGGGCGAAATGACAGCGAACGCTGCCAGTTCGTCGTCATCAGGACCGCAAATTCCGGGCCATGGTCCATATGACCCAGTGAATTTACTGACTGAACTCAGATCAGCTCTTTAGTGGAAGAAACACATTGTGCAGGAGGAATTTTTTTTTTCCCCAAGAGTAAATCACAGACCAATAGACCAGACATTTAAAGAGGCATGGTCTTTTTTGACACTGATTTGGTAAACCTACTGCCATATCTTGAGACCCAATGACTAAATCCAAATTGAAATGAGTCACTGCACGGCAGGAACAGAGTGTCTGGTGCACGGTATCATTGCCAATCCCTTTACCTCAGTGCTAGGGCATCTCCTTTATGGAAAGTAAGCTGTTACAAATAGGAACATAGGAACTGCTGGACGAAAAAGTCCAAGGTCCATCTAGTTCGCCTCCTAGTCACATGATACAATATTGAGTTGCTGACTAATCATAGCAATCAATCTCTATCAATTAGTCTACAACAGAGGTCCAAAGTCACCTGTTCCTCCCAATCATGCTACACTTGCCACGTGTCATGACTCAAATTACTCATATACTGTATCCCAAAACGTTATTTTCTGAAAGAAAGCCATCTAATTTGCATTTAAGTGATACTAACTGCTTCCACCGTCTCCCCAGGGAGTATCTTCCACAGACTGACCACTCGGTCATTGAAATATTGTTTCTGCGGAATCGTTTTGAATAGTTCCCATGAAAGTTCAATGTACACGGCGCTATAAAATTGTCCTGCATTTAGCTTTTGATAGGAGATGGGGTTGAGATGATTAACTAGGACTGAGTTACGATGTCACCTACCTGCTTGTATTGATAAGTACTGCTGTCTTCTTCATTTTGGAAAACAGGTCGCTGTTACACATTCCCTTTGTTTGGGGACTGAAGGAACACGATACGATGAAGAAGTCAGATTCCTCAGCTAGTTTATTCAGAGGCACTGCGTGTGAGGAGAACATATAGTCTGATTCAAGCTGCAGTATCTACTACCTCTTTATAGGATTATACAAAACTGGACATTATTTCCATTGCTGTGATTTCCTACTTTCTTGTTCAATTTATCAAACCAAGTAGCAGTAAGTATATTATGCAACACAGACAACTTATAGTATAATTCAAAAAGAAATGAAATCCCAAGCTCCTGCTGCAGAGTCTAATGATTATTCGCACAGGCCTGAATTACCTAACTTTACCCAAAACAGGAAATGGAGCAGGGAAGGGACTGGAGGAGGGACTCACTGGAGAGAGTTCCTCCGAAGTAGCGTGAGGGAGCCATTGAGAAAGCAAATAAGGCTTATCGGTAAGTATTGCTTAGTCAATAAAAGTACAAAACCAAGGTTAGAGAAGGGTCTTGGTACATCTGCACTTGGGTGTCACATTCAGTTTTGGTTCCCATGTTTGATGATGGATATTGATGTCCAATAGGATGCAAACACCGCTAAAAAGAATGACGCTTAAACTTGTATCTTCTCATTACAAGGATTGGCTAGAAGGTTCGGGCCATTCACTTTGAAGAAAGCGGGCTCGGAGGTGGTGAGGTGGGCGGGGAAAGGTTGAGATTTTGAAAAATGTGAAAGGTTTGGATGGAACAGATTTAGATATTAGAAATGAATAGCAACTTTAGAACTACATGCCTATAAAACATAGGCAAAAGTCAGGTTAGATGTCAGTAGATTTGGTCACTACAATACTGGCAAGTTCCTGTGGGAGGAGGACATTGGAATGTGTGGGTTAGTAAACTCTACCCAGTGTCATCTCATGGGTAGCCATGGTCACCTGGAACTTGCTTTTGGAGTTTACGGGGTGGGTGGGGGGGGGAACAAGAATCGCATTGTCCACGAGATTCTGTCTTTGCCTCACCAAGCATTGTCATTACCGAAAGGAATAAGTGTTTCTGGTAAATTTACCAATCCAACACAGTTGGAAATAGAACAAAATTTGGTGCGAGTCAGGTGCAACTACTGAAATGACAGCGTGACCCATCTCAGGTAAAAAAAACAAAAGGGAGATCCATGACAGGCACACACGTATGGAAGGACACTAAATTACTGTCACAACTCTGCTCCAAATTGGACTCAAAACTACAGCTGTGTTTGATTATGTAGGTTTCTAAAAGGGCATGACCCTAATTAGAATTTTCTAAATTCCCTTCTTACCATATTCACCCTGTATCTTGGCGGCAGCTTCGGGCCTAGGCTGACGTCCAGTGTACAAGAATTTCTTCACTCCAAATGGCTTCAAACGCTGTGCAATTGCGAGGCCTAAAAAAACAGCAGTGTGCTTAAAAAGCTACAAAATAAAGAATGTTCTTGCATTTATACAGTGACTTTCACATCCTTAGCATGTCACAATCAAGGAATTGCTTCTGAAGTGTAGTCATTGTAATGTAGGCAAACAGAGCAGCCAATTTGTGCACAGAAAGGTCTCGCACCAAGTCCCGTTCACCCATCACCCCTGTGCTCGCTGACCTACATTGACTCCCGGTTAAGCAGCGCCTCGATTTCAAAATTCTCATCCTTGTTTTCAAATCCCTTCATGGCCTCGCCCCTCCATATCTCTTAATCTTCCTGCAGCCCCCCCCCCCCCCCATAAAGTTAGCAATTCTACCACCTGCGCAAATTAAGGCAAATCACTTCTTTTAACTGTTTTGGTTACTTCTGCCTGAAAGCTAGTTTACGTAAAGTGTGAACCAATCGTACTTTCACTCCATTTAAGTCATTTAAGTAACTTGTGGAGATACAAAAACGTAGCTAAATGACACAACTGATAGCATGAAATGCATTTACTGAACGGCTGCAAAATCTTTTATCTTCTATACATCTCACACATCATCATGGCGCTCAAGACAGTTGAGTCCGTGTTCTCTGAAAATCGTGTTTTTAATTTTTTTTTTATGGTGTACCTATTCTTCCCAGTCCCACGATTCCCACGGTGCTCCCAGCCAGTCCGTAGCCGCACATCCAAAGGGGCTTCCAGGCAGTCCATCCTCCACTGGAACAGACCAAACAAACTAGTGACCCCCTCAAACTAACTGATTAGAAAAGTCGCTGGTAAATGACAGCGAGACGTTCAAACAGCTCTGTGTTTCCTGGACACGTCACCTACTTTTTCACTTCTTCAATTGCCTCTATCAGTCGACGAGATGTAGTCAGGAGCAAGGCCACGGTGAGTTCGGCAGTGGCGTCGGTCAGGATGTCAGGGGTGTAGCCCACTCGGATTGCCCTTCAAACACAGGAAAACATTCAAAAAGTTGGTGCTGAAATAATAAAATTGTCTGCACTGGTCAGTGAGACGGCGATGAGAGGGCATAAATTTAAGATAACTAGAAAGAATTAGTAGAAAGAATTAGAAAAAAAAAATCTTTACACAGAGGATGGTTAGAATGTGGAATATTCCTTGATAAACTGTTTTTGAAGCAGAGTTTAGAAATACTTTAAAGAGAATTAGATAGTTCTAAAAAAAAGTTATATTAAAGGTTATGGGGAGCGAGCAGGAGAGTATGATTAGACTAGGTGGGTTAATTATAGGATATGGGGAATGACCAGGAAAGTGGGATTGGATTAGGTGGGTTATTATAGGTTATGTGACCAGGAGAGTGGGATTAGACTAGTTAGGATATTGAAGGATATGGGGAGTGAGCAGGCAGAGTTGAGATGAGAAAGTAGGAGTTGAGAAAGTGATCAGAGAGCAGCTAATCAGTTATAGAGACCTCAGAGGTAAGCCATATGTGATGACAAAGTCAAGAGAGTGACCTTGGAGTGGATGTGGAGGCGAGGAGGACAAAGTAGTCATGATGCGGAGATGCCGGTGTTGGACTCGGGTGGACAAAAATGAGAAGTCGCACAACACCAGGTTATAGTCCAACAGTTTTATTTAAAATTACGAGCTTTCGGAGCTGCTGCCCCTTCGTCAGGTAGAGGTACCTGACGAAGGGGCAGCAGCTCCGAAAGCTCGTAATTTTAAATAAAACTATTGGACTATAACCTGGTGTTGTGCGACTTCTCATTTTTGACAAAGTAGTTAACTAAGGTGATGGAAGGAGATGCTCAGTGCAGAAACAGGAGGACAGACAGCAGGGAGTAGTAGAATCCAGTTTACAAAGACTTGAGTCTCCATGGAGAGAATTCTTACAACTTTATATTAAAAAAATTAGAAACGCTTTTGAAAAATGCAAGAAAAAAATTGGTATTTTATTTGAATATTATCAAATTACAAAAGGGTTTGTAGTCAGCTCCTCTGAAGCCTGGCTTCTAAATATTTTTGTTCATTTACGAAAAGAATAACCTTGGAATTAGATTTTAAAATATCACTGTCTGTAGTTCATAGAATCTACTGTGGATTGCAGCATTTGTCCTTCCAATGCTTCATTGTGTTGCACTAAAGCATCTGCAAGTACTTAGGTAAGGCTGGTCCCCCCCAGCCTGACTACCAAGGGTTTATGAGCGGTTGAGAGGGATTCAGAGCTAGTGTTGGAGATGGAATAGTACTCGGCTTTTGTTATTCAGTTTCACTATCGAGAACTCTCAGTGTTGGTACAGCACAGTCAGGGGCTTCACCTGCTCTGTCCTCGCCCATCAGAAGATCACCCTCGACTTTACCAGTGCCAGCCTCCTTGAAGGTAGGTGGGGTCCCTTTGGGATATAGATGGCTCCAAGGTGACAAATCAAGGGATGGAAGTTTGGAACTAAGTCAACCCTTTGGGGGCAGGCTGGGTAGTTCGATCCGCAATCGGACAGGTCTGCAGTACTCCAGGGCACCGCTGATGATTGACAATTCTGGTTCACTAATGGAAAAGCCATTGCTGGAGGGCTGGGATTCTTTCCACTCGAGTCCAGATCACCCCAGGGAAGTTCAGCAGTTTTCACTGGTTAAACTCCTGCGCACATTTAGCCCTTGGCCCTGGTGCGGTCACCGAACACCTAAGCTTTCTAGACTTAGATAGGTGAGGTGCATCTTTCTACAAAATACTCTCACTCCCTCCACATGACACAATGTGGCATTTCCATGTCCCACGGCAACAACCTTAATTGGTTCTCTGAATGAAATTCCCAATTTTGTATCAAGTTGGAGCAGTTTCTGCTCTTAGACTATGCTCCCCAGAAGTTGCAGAGATCTTTTTTTCTTTGAAACCTCTAATCTGGTCTGTCACCTCTGGAAACTGGGCTCAAATCCAGTCCAAACTCTTGGAATTAAAATTTCATTTGGCTACTGGCACCAAGGGTCCCTGGTCAAAAGAGTTTGGACAGTCTCATTTGGGTGCAGGCGCACAGCACTGAACTGCCTCAATTCAGAAATAATTAGCAATCTCATTCAGAGAGGTCAAAGGATGCTGGTGCAAGATAATGGAAAATGTGACACAGGTGCAGCAGAGGGTGTTCATCCAAGGTTGGTTTTAAGGAACATTGTATGGAATTTGAATCACTGACAGCAATACTTATTGGTGCCTTAAATCACAAAATCAATGGGCAAAAATATAACAGGAGGGCACAGCTTAGTGATTTTTTTTTATTTGTCCCTGGGATCTGGGTGTCGCTGGCAAGACCAGCATTTATTGCCCATCCCTAGTTGCCCTTGAGAAGGTGGTGGTGAGCCGCCTTCTTGAACCGCTGCAGTCCGTATGGTGAAGGTACTCCCACAGTGCTGTTAGAGAGGGAGTTCCAGGATTTTGACCCAGCGATGATGAAGGAATGGCAATATACTTCCAGGTCAGTATGGTGTGTGACTTGGATTCTCTGTAGAAAGATTCTAGATTAGCAACCCAAAGGTCATGAGTTCAAATCCCGCCATGGCAAGTTGTGAAATTGAAATCATTAATCCTGGCACCAACAATGACCATGAAACCCAGTTGGTTCATGAATGTCCTTCAGGGAAGGGAACCTGCCCCTGCCCTCCATCATCCACCCCACACAGCCTGGTCTGGCAAACATGCAATGTTCCCTCTAATTTTTTGTGTGCGTGGTCCCTTTAAATTTGTTGTGCGGCTGAGCTGTATCTTCCAGCAACAGCAGCCTGTGAGCAGCTAGCGCGGGATCTCCAGGTTGATGCGCGGCCGCTCACTTTAGGGGGGAACATTGCCTACGTGTGACTTCAGTCCCACACTACGTGGTCGACTCTTAATGCCTTCAGGGCAACTAAGGATGTGCAATAACATGGCCTTGCCCACATCCCAAGAACAAAAAAAAGTTACACATTAAAAATTAGTTGTTACCGTTTTTTAATGTCTTCCATCGAGAGATGGTCGAATCCAACGGACAAGGTGCTGATAACTTTCAAACATGGCCCTGTAACAGAACAAGAACAAACAAACTGGTTAAACATGTTGGTTAAAGTAATACTGCTTAGAAGAGCAACAAGAGGAGCAATTACTTTAACCAACATGGGACAGCTTTGGCCCCATGAACTGGTCTGGCAGAGAACAGACTGTACTCAGCCACTGGGGATAAGGGAGTCCGAGAATCAGTAAAACCTCATTCTCGTCCAGCATTTTACCAGCAAAAACTGACAGTTAAAGCCTGCAACAATCCCCCTTGACAACACCCTCTCTCCCCCCGCAACCCCACCTATTTTAAGAGCCAGATCTTTATTTTTTCTGCGCTCCCACATTGAAGGTGTTGGCTCACTGCCTTTTGATCAGCTTACAGCCCTTCCCCCACCACTGCTGTGGTCTGCTGAGCCTGTGGTTCTACCGGTTTTTCAGCTTCAGTCTGGTTCCTGGCTAGAGTTTCACGCTCCTGGGCTGAAGTACGTTTCTCCGCCGCTTCTGGATCTTATAGTGACCTCCAACTTTGCCAGTTATTTTTCTGCCCCGCAACCGATTCTGCACACCGCCCAGATCTTCATTCCCACGGAAATACCTCCATCAGTGCGTCCTCCGATACTCTACCCTTCAAATAGCTTCTGGACTTCACTCGCCCGCCACAACTGTCTCCGAACTCTAACAGCTCTTCAATGCTCAATGCCGACTCCACGTCAACTTGATCCTACCACGGGACCTCTGACTCTGGATTCCTCCTATTGTCTCCTCTCTATTTCCCATTTACTACCAGGATATATGTATCCTAATCTTGCTATGTAACTAGAGCAGAGTTTTGGGTAAAAATAAGCAGAGTTGGTCAGGAAGGGACAGAGAGAGTAATAAAGGTAATAAGGCATCAGTGACTAAGGTGACATCAGGGAAAAATAGAAATAAGTCAAAACTATATCTGAATGTGCGAAGCATTTGCAACAAAATGGATGAATTAATAGCGCAGATAGAAATGAACAGGTTTGATCTAATAGCCATTACGGTGACGTGGTTGCAAAGCGGCCAAGGTTGAGAACTAAATATTCCAGGATACTTAACTTTTAAAAGGGATAGGCAAAATGGAAAAGGAGGCAGGGTAGCCCTGATAATAAAGGATGGGATAAAGACAGTAGAGAGATCTTAGATCCGAAAATCAAGGGGCCGGATTTTCCGATCGAAGGTTTCATGCGTGCGGATGCCTCTGATCGGAAAAAATCTACGCACTTACCTGCTGGCTCCGTAGGTCCCGAGACTTGCGATCCTGGGCCTCTGCTCTACGAAATGCTCAGAGGTCCAGGTATCCCAGGGGTGCATGCGGTTCGCAAGCGCCCCTGGGATCACGTGGGCCATGGGGAACCAATCAAAGAAGGGAATCCCCCTTCACACTTTTGACAGGTCTCTACGCATAGATCTGTCACAAGTATGAATGGGGATCACATTTAAAAACAGTTAAACATTAAATAATTTTTTTTAAATCACCTATTTAAAATTACATTAAATTAAGTATTTTAAACAAAAATGTAATTTTTTGAAAAAAATAATTAAAGTTTTTTACGGGGCTAAAAATAAACTTACTTTTTTTAAAGTATTTTTAAATTATAAATGAGTGAAAAATTTTTTTTTTACATTTTTTTATAACTCTTATGCTGGTAAAAGCAGGCCTTGCGCATGTTTTTACCAGGCGTAAGATTTTTTAAAGGTTTTCAGCGGGCGGAAGTTGTGCAGAAAGCAGAACTCCCTGCCCGCGGAGGCCCATCTCCAGGCCAGGCAGAGAATTCTTGACAGATCGCAAGTGCCGGTTTTCAGCGCATGCGCTTCGCATGCCTGAAACCGGCACTTGCGAGGCCCCTACGGGTGCGTGCACACATCGCATACACCCGTGGGGGTCGGAAACTCCGGCCCAAGAAGTAGAATCAGTTTGGGTGGAGCTAAGAAACAGCAAGGGGCAGAAAACATTGGCGGGAGTTGTTTATAGGCCCCCAAACAGTAGTTGTAATGTAGGGCAGTGTATAAATCAAGAAATTAGAGGCGCTTGTAACAAGGGTAATACAGTAATCATGGGGGACTTTAATCTACATTTAGACTGGGCAAACCAAATTTGCAGCAATAGGATGAATTCATGGAATGTATGCAAGATAGTTTTCTGGATCAGTATATTGAGGAACCAACTACTGAACAGGCTATTTTAGATCTAGTATTGTGCAATGAGAAAGGGTTAATTAATAACTTGTAGTAAAGGGGCCTTTAGAGAAGACTGACCATAATATGATAGAATTTTATACTGAGTTTGAAAGTGATTTAGTTAAATCCGAAACTAGGGTCTTAAATCTAAACAAAGTAAACTACGTAGGTATGAGGGGCGAGTTGGCTAAGGTAGATTGGGAAACTACATTAAAAGGTATGATGATAGACAAGCAATGGCTAGCATTTAAAGAATTAATACATAATTTACAACAAATATACATTCCTTTAAGGCACAAAACTCCCACAGGAAAAGTGGTCCAACCGTGGCTAACAAGAGAAGTTAAAGATGGTATTAGATCAAAGGAAGAGGCTTATAATGTTGCCAAAAAGAGTAGCAAGCTTGAGGATTGGGAGGATTTTAGAATTCAGCAAAGGAGGACCAAGAAATTGATAAAGAAAGGGAAAATAGAATGAAAGTAAACCAGCGAGAGACATAAAAACAGACTGTAAAAGCTTCTATAGGTATGTAAAAAGGAAAAGATTAGCGAAAGTAAATGTGAGTCCCTTACAGGCTGAGACAGGAGAATTATAATGGGGAATAAGGAAATGGCAGAGAAATTAAACAAATACTTTGTGTCTGTCTTCATGGAAGAAGAAGCAAAAAATTCCCGGAAATAGTGGAGAACCAAGGCTCTAGCGAGAATGAGGAACTAAAATAAATTAGTGCTTGACAAATCTGTTAGAGTTTTTTGAGGTTGTAACTAGCAGAATAGATAAGGGGGAACCAGTGGATGTGGTGTATTTGGATTTTCAGAAGGCATTCGATAAGGTGCCACACAAGAGGTTATTAAACAAAATTAGGGCTCATGGGATTGGGGGTAATATACTAGCATGGATTGAGGATTGGTTAATGGATAGAAAACAGAGTAGGAATAAACGGGTAATTTTCGGGTTGGCAGGCTGTAACTAGTGGGGTACCGCAAGGATCAGTGCTTGGGCCTCAGCTATTCACAATCTATATCAATAATTTGGATGAGGGGATGAAATGTAATATATCCAAGTTTGCTGATGATACAAAGCTAGGTGGGAATGTAAGTTGTGAGGAGGATACAAGGAGGCTTCAAGGGGATATAGACAGGCTAAGTGAGTGGGCAAGAACATGGCAAATGGAATATAATGTGGAGAAATGTGAAGTTATCTAATTTGGTAGGAAAAATAGAAAAGCAGAGTATTTTTTAATTGGTGAGAGATTGGGAAATGTTGGTGTTCAGAGGGACCTGGGTGTCCTTGTACACGAATCATTGAAAGTTAACATGCAAGTACAGCAAGCAATTAGGAAAGCAAATGGTATGTTGGCCTTTATGACAAGAGGATTTGAGTATAAGAGTAAAGACGTCTTACTGCAATTATATAGGGCCCTGGTGAGACCACACCTGGAGTACTGTGTACAGTTTTGGTCTCCTTACCTGAGGAAGGATATACTTGCCATAGAGGGGGTGCAACGAAGGTTCACCAGCCTGGTTCCTGGGATGGAGGGATTGTCCTATGAGGAGAGATTGAGTAGACTAGGCCTATATTCTTTTCACCTGACGAAGGAGCAGCGCTCCGAAAGCTTGTGATTTCAAATAAAGCTGTTGGACTATAACCTGGTGTTGTGCGACTTCTCACTTATATTCTCTAGAGTTTAGAAGAATGAGAGGTGATCTCATTGAAACATACAAAATTCTTACAGGGCTTGACAGGGTAACATAGAAACATAGAAACCAGGAGCAGGAGTAGGCCATTCGGCCCGTCGAGCCTGCTCCACCATTCAATATGATCATGGCTGATCATCCAAATCCAGTACCCTGTCCCTGCTTTCTCACACAGAATCCCCACAGTACAGATAGAGGCCATCTCGGCCCATCGAGCCTGCACCGACACATATCCCACCCTATCCCCGTAACCCCATGTATTTAATTCCCCCTAACATATGCAGGAAGGATGTTTCCCCTGGCTGGGGAGTCTAGAACCAGGGGTCACAGTCTCAGAATAAGGGGTCAGCCATTTAGGACTGAGATGAGGAGAAATTTCTTCACTCAGAGGGTGGTGAATCTTTGCAATTCTCTACCCCAGAGGGCTGTGGAGACTCAGTCGTTGAGTATATTCAAGACAGATATCGATAGATTTTTGGATATTAAGGGAATCGAGGGATATGGGGATAGTGCAGGAAAGTGGAGTTGAAGTAGAAGATCAGCCATGATCTTATTGAATGGTGGAGCAGGCTCCAAATGGCCTACTCCTGCTCCTATTTCTTATGTAACCAGGCCTATGTAACTTGAGTTTTCCCTGTGTCCATTCGCGTGCGCATTTTGTTATTTCCACTTTTTTTTTTAAACTTCTTTTCTCTTTACCCCTCCTAGACCCCTCTCTCCTGTCATCATGCCTCCTTTCACTCGGGTACTCTGCCCTCCCAAATCCCTACCCCAACCCTTAAGCACTCCTCGACCTTTCTACTCTCCTGCCGCTGTACCAGGCTTGACTCCCTCTTAGATAAGCCTACTGCTTCACTCAGTGGCTCTCTTGGCATCCTCCGAAGGGCCCATCGAGGTACTCGGCACTGCCTCCTTACGAGCAGCAACCCAAACTGTCCCATCCTACTCTCTCGCCGACCTTCCCGCCCAGCACGCCCGCTGGGGGCTAATCTTGCCAATCTCCTCCCCGTCCCACTCACCCCTCCCAACGCTGACACTGTGGTCTCTGCCAGCGGATCAGCCATCACCGACCCTCTCTGCATCTCCCTCCAGAATGTCCGTTCACTTGTGAACAAGGCCCTTGCCATCCATGAGCTTATTGTGGATGATTGCATTGACATCATGGCCTTGACAGAAACCTGGCTGAGGGGTGATGACACCTTCCCCCTAAATGAAGCCTTCCCGCCTGGCTATACCTTCCACCACTTGCCCTGTCCAGACCGTTGCAGTAACAGTGTGGCTCTTATCACCAAATCACACCTTGGTCTGTCCCCCTACTCCTCTGGCACTGCCTCCTCCTTTGCGCATCTCACCTTGTTGCACTCCTCGTGCCTCATTTAAATTCCTCATTCTCTTCTGCCCACCCAAGTACCATAAAAATTTTCTCACCGAGCTATCTTCACTGCTTTTCTCCTTCAGCCTCTGCATCGAACGACTTCTCATCCTCAGCAATTTCTCCCTCCATCTCAATTCATCATGCACTCTCTCCTCAGAGTTCACTGCCCTCCATCGTGTCAATCACAGATAAGGCCATCTCTGATCACTTCCTTGTGTCGCTCGCCACCCACATCTCCCTTCCCCATCCCAACCCTACTTCCTTCTGTGTCCACCCCTGGAAAAAACTCTCTCCCAATTCACTTACAACTGCACTTTCAAAATCCCAACTGCCTAGCCTGTGGCCCTCTATTCACGACATTTCTGCAGCTACCAACCTGCTCAACCACACCCTCACCTCCACCTTGATTCCCTAATCTCCATGAAAACCATTACTCTCTCTCACCCTGGCCATTCCCCCGGTACAAACCTCATCTCCGCTCCCTTAAGGCCAAGGGACGCAGATTTGAACGGATATGGCGGACAACTGGTTTAGCCATTCACCACAAGATCTGGCTGGACCACATAAAGCACTTTTGGGTCCTGCTCTCCTCTGCCAAAACTGCTCACTATTCCAGTATCATCCTGGAATGCAAAGATAACTCCCGGCTTCTTTTTTCTACGGCAAACCGTTTTCTTAAACCTCTCTCGCCTGCCTCCTCCACCCTCGCTTCCAACAGTTGCGAGGAGCTCATGGACTTCTTTGTCACTAGGATTGAGACCAACTGATCAGACCTCTGACGCGTCCCTCCCTTCCCCTACCCCACCGGGCCAAACTTCCTCTAAGGTTTCCCCCCTGCCCTAGTCCTGAATTCACATCTTTCTCTAGTTTCCGTCATGCCCTCTCCAAGCTCATCCTGTCCATGAGACCCATGTGCTGCCCCCTCGACCCTATTCCCACTGAACTGCTGACCACCCAACTTCCCTTCCTAGCTCCCATGTTAGCTGATATTGTTAATGGTTCTCTCTCCTCAGGTACTGTCCCCCTCTCCTTCAAATTTGCCGTCATCACCCCTCTCCTCAAAAATACCCTTGAGCGCTTGGTCCTTGCAAACTACCGCCCCAGCTTCAACCTCTCCAAAGTCCTTGAACGTGCTGTTGTCTCCCAAATCCGTGCCTATTTTTCCCGGAATTCCATGTATGAAATCACTCCAATTAGGTTTCTGCCCCTACCACAGTACCGAAATGGCTCTTATCAAAGTCACAAATTACATCCTATGTGACTGTGACAAAGGTAAACTATCCTCCTCATCTTTCTCGACCTGTCTGCAGCCTTTGACACGATTGACCACACCATCCTCCACCAACGTCTCTCCACTGTCGTCCAGCTGGATGGGACTGCACCCGCCTGGTTCCATTCTTATCTAGCCAGTGAATCACCTGCAATGGCTTCTCTTCCCACTCCCACACCGTTACCTCAGGTGTCCTCCAAGGATCTATCCTTGGCTCCCTCCTATTTCGCATCTGCATGTTGCCCCTCGGTGACATCATCTGAAAACAGCATCAGTTTCCACATATACGCTGACGACACCCAACTCTACCTCACCACCATCTCTCTCGACCCCTCCACTGTCTCTAAATTGTCAGACTGCTTGTTCGACATCCAGTACTGGATGAGCAGAAATTTCCTCCAACTAAATATTTGGAAGACCGAAGCCATTGTTTTCAGTCCCCGCCATAAACTCTGTTCCCTAGCCACTGACTCCATCCCTCTGCCTAACATCTGTCTGAGGCTGAACCACACTGTTCGCAACCTTGGTGTCACATTTGACCCCGAAATGAGCTCTGACCACATATCCGTGCCATAACTAAGACTGCCTATTTCCACCGCCGGGACATCACCCGACTCCACCCCTGCCTCAGCTCATCTGCTGCTGAAACCCTCATCCATGCCGTTGTTACCTCTAGACTTGACTATTCCAGCGCACTCCTGGCCGGCCTCCCACGTTCTACCCTCCGTAAACTTGAGGTCATTCAAAACTCTGCTGCCCGTGTCCGAACTCACACCAAGTCCCATTCGCCCATCTCCCCTGTGCTCGCTGACCTACATTGGGTCCCAGTTAAACGACGCCACGATTTTAAAATTCTCATCCTTGTTTTCAAATCCCTCCATGGCCTCACCCCTCCCTATCTCTGTATCCTGCTCCAGCCCTACAATCCTCAGAGATATCTGCGCTCCTCTAATTCTGGCCTCTTGAGTGTCCCCAATTTTAATCGTTCCACCATTGGCCCTTTGCTCTGGAATTACCTCCCTAAACCTCTCTACCCTCCTTTAAGACACTCTTTAAAACCTATCATCTGCCCTAATATCTCCTTATGTGGCTCAGTGTCAAATTTTGTTTGATAATGCTCCTGTGAAGTGCCTTGGGATGTTTTACTATGTTAAAGGTGCTATATAAATGCAAGTTGTTGTTTTTTGATGGTGTGGAAGAAAGAGGAAAGAGATGTACAGGAAGGAGATTCCCTCCCATCATCATCTCAACATTTCCACGCCTTCAGCAAGAATGAACATGGACCAGTCCAGCAAATGCTGCACCAACAAATGGCTGCCAGACAAAAGAAAAATAAACTGGATCTATCGACATTTATTTAGGGATAAATACTGACAATTCTTTGTGCTAAATATTTCCTGTAATATTCTACTGGGTGTGCAGACAGAATATCTCGCCATTACTGGATTAAGTGGCTCCTAGACTTAAATGAAAACACTCCTCTCACTCGCCAG
Source organism: Squalus acanthias (assembly GCA_030390025.1). Classification (NCBI taxonomy): domain Eukaryota; kingdom Metazoa; phylum Chordata; class Chondrichthyes; order Squaliformes; family Squalidae; genus Squalus; species Squalus acanthias. The sequence continues at coordinate 225,230,868 of CM059425.1, read as the reverse complement.
CTCCTCTATACAATCATGAGGCCAACTCCGTGACACAACTTCAACGGTATACCTGCAGCTTGTAAAACCTCATCATCGATCTTGTCCGTTAACATACAGTACAGGCCGTGTGCCCCTGCGATTCCCTTCAGCAGCTCTTCCTTAGGAACTGGCTCATCGGAGTCCCATTGCTGAACATCGCAGCTGAAACACAACAGAAACAAACAGTCACGACTGCCACATCCTTCCAGTCTCTTCTGGTTAAATTTAAGTCCCATCTAAAGCTCCGAGATGCTGTGCTGGACAAAATAACTTGGATTTTGAAGGAACACTGTTCAGAACAAGCTGGCTAGAACCACAAATTGAATATCGTGTTAACTTGTATTTTTTTTTTTAAATACTTGACCTAAACCTGTGACGCTGTCCTCATTGTTCAAGTGTTGCTGCTACTGGTTTACACCCAGAGCGGAAGAGGCAGACAGGAGACAACAAGTTGCAGCATCATGTGAAGAAAAGAAAATGATATCTGTGGTTATGATAGTGTGAATGAAGCTCAGTTCAGGACACTTCCTGTTGCTTCTTAGGTCATGGAGAATCAATGGTGAGTGGGCTATGGGATATCATCTACATCCTACAAGTGGACTGACCTTTTACTTACAACTCGACTGTTAATGGAGGTATCGTCAATGCTACGATTGGGACAGAAATTGTGTCCTGAACGCCTCATCACGTTCTCTTTTTACTATTGGAACAGCGAAGGTGAAGATCATCAAAATTTATTAGGAGTTTGATAAGTTAAATAGAGAAGAATATTTACACTGCATCGAAAACTAATGGACAGAAATGTAAGATTATCAGCAAAAGAACATAGGCAGTGGTTAGAAGATTTTTTTTTCTTTTTTAGTTTACACACAGGGGGTTGTTAGGACATGGAATGCCCATCGGGAAGCAGTGCTGAAAGCAAAATTCATAATGGTTTTTAAAAGAGAATTTGACAAATATTGAGAAAGAAAAATTTACAAGAGATGGGGAATAGGACTAAGGCGATAACTCTTTCAGAGAGCCAGCACAGGCTCGATGGGCCGAATGACGACCTTCTACAAAACTATACAATTCAACCAGGTTAGTTATCAGAACAATTAAACTTTGGTGCAAACTTCATTGGGAATTAAACTTGCAGAATGTTCATTAATCTAGTTATTTGACGATGAAAAGTGTTTCACAGTGCCAACTACTCTCAGCCTTAAGCTAACTTAAATCATATTTACAACCAGCTCTTGGAGCAAAGATTAACGTGGTAGGAGATGGAAAAAGCAATAAAACTGCTTCAGCCCACAGCTAGCTTTCACCAATGGACACAGCATATGCCTTCCACGGGATGTGAAGGATTCAAGTACATCGGAAAGGGCAGTGAAATGCTGTGTACTTTTGCTAACCCTCGCTGGGAATTAAAGTGACGTTGATGAGCCCTAAAAAAAAATCCAAAAGCTTTCAGTGTAATCACGGAAACAATTTTCATTGAGAGGTAAATTGGAAACTCTCACTGATGCAATGCATTACTCCCGTACAGAGCCCGCTCTCACTAATGCAATGCATTACTCCCAGTCACGCTCACTAATGCAATGCATTACTCCCGGACAGAGCCCGCTCTCACTGATCTTTGTCAGTTCCTGCTCAGTTTCCCTCCTCGCTACAGCCGGAATCGGCGCTTGTTTCACGGATTAACCTGGAAGGTTGCAGCCGCCTCTATGCACTCACATTCCGGAGTCGGACAGGACCCTCAGCCCCTCCTGCGGAATCCGGCGGGTCACAAAAACCTTCATCAGCTGCTGCGCGGCCTTCATCCTCCCGGCACTGACTCTGTCCTTGACCAAATGTGGAGGAGACAGCGAGCCCGGCTCGGGGCGGCCACCTGCCGGCGGAGGGAGGCGCTGCAGGGAGAGGGGGTCGTGCAGGGGGCGGGGCGAGGGGGTCGTGCAAGGAAGGGGGTGCGGGTAGAGGTGGGAGTGCAAGGGGGTGCGGGTAGAGGTGGGAGTGCAAGGGGGGAGGGAGAGAGGAAAAGAGAGGGGGCCCTAGAAGGACCCGGACGGTTTTCATTTCCATTGATCAGCGCGAGAGTAATGAGAGAACACAAATTTAAAGTAATAACAAAGAGATTTAAAGGGGAGGTTAAAAATATTCTTTACAGTGGGTGGTTAGAATGTGGGGCTCTCTGCCACAAACTGTTGTTGAAGCAGAGTCCATAAATTCTTTTAAATGGAGATTAGATAGTTCTGAAAAAGAGGAATTTTGAAGCATATGGGGAACGAGCAGGTGAATGGGTTCATGTGGCTCATGTGGAGAAAAACACTCTTGCAAATTTGATGGGCCGGACGATCTGTTTCTGTGCTGTAACACCCTATGACACATTGAATAACGTTGAGTGTATTCCAATATGGGCAGTTTCATTGTGAGTTATCTGGTGAGCTTGAGGTTCATGTAGATATTGATCAGATATTGTGGCTGGATATGGCATACTCCCTCAGGGAGCTCATGAACTTCTTTGTCACTAAGATTGAGACCATCCATTCGGCTGCCCCTGCCACTTCCCTACCTTCCCCTAGCCCACCAAGCCAAACGCCCCCAAGGTTCCCCCCTGCCCAAGCCCTAAACCCAAACCCTCAACCTGCATCTTTCTCCAGTTGCCCTTTTATCTCCCCTCACACCCTCTCGAAACTCATATTGTCCATGAGACCCACCTCCTGCTCTCTCGACCCCATTCCCACTAAACTACTGATCATCCAACTTCCCTTCCTGGTCCCTATGCTAGTTGATATTGAAATTGTTACCTCTCCTCAAGTACTGTCAAATCTGCCCTCATCACCCCTCTCAAAAAAAACGCCTTCAACCCCTCTGTCCTTGCAAACTACCACCCCATCTCCAACCTCCTTTTCCTCTCCAAAGTTCTTGAACGTGTTGTTGCCTCCCAAATCCGTGCACCTCTTTCCCACAGCTCCATATTTGAATCCCTCCAATCATTTCTATCCCTGTCATAGCACTGAATCGGTCCTTATCAAAATCACAAATGACATCCTCTGTGACTGTGACCATGGTACACTATCTCTCCTCATCCTTCTTGACCTCTCTGCATCCTTTGCCACACCATCCTCCTCCAACATATCTCCCCTGTGGTCCAGCTCAGTGGGATTGCCCTTGCTTGGTTCCATTCTTAGTTATCTGATAATAGCCGAAGTATCTCCAGCATTCCCTCTTGAGTTCCCCAAATTCTGTCATTGGCCTCTTTCTCATCTACACACTGCCCCTTGGCGACATCATCCACATGTACGCTGACAACACCCAGCTCTATCTCTCCACCCCTCCACTGCCTCGGTGTTGTCAAACTGCTTGTCCAACATCCAGTCTTAGAGGAGCTGCAATTTCTTCAAACCCTGACTGCCAAACTTTATTTTTGTTCTGTGAGAATCAGAACCCAGAGAAGCTGGTTGTCATTTCCATCACGATGAATTAATATGATGGTGATTAATGAGGTTTGTCAACCACCTTAGCCAAGATGTTCCTTTGCTGTTCTGATCACCAGAATGGTTATTGGACTGTTTGAAATGGAAGTGGGCTGTTTACCTCCAACTTTCTTAGGTCATTAGCATAACATTAGGGACAGATTTGGGTGAATCTAAAGAGTAGACAAGTGGTAGGAGCGGAAAATTGTGTACATGTCAAATCAAAATTGGTATCAGCCGTGGCTCAGTGGTAGCACTCACGCCTGAGTCAGACGGTTACTGGTTCAAGTCCCACTCCAGAGAATTGAGCACATAATCTAGGCTGACACTCCAGTGCAGTACTGAGCAATGTTCCTCCTAATTTTTTTGGGGGGGTGCGCGACCCCTTCACAGTTTTGCGCATGCGCGAAATTTAACATTGAAAAAGCCAGTCCCGGCTATGCGGGACCGGCAGGGAACGTTGGTACTGAGGGGTTGCTGCATTGTCAAGAGGTGCTGTCTTTCAGATGAGACGTTAATCTGAGGCCCGTCTGCCCTCTCAGATGGACATAAAAGATCCCATGGCACTATTTCGAAGTAGTGCAGGGAAGTTCTCCACGGTGTCCTAGCCAATATTTATCTCTCAACCAACATCACTTAAACAGATTATCTGGTCATTATCTCATTACTGTTTGTGGGACCTTGCTGTGTGCAAATTGTCTGCCACATTTCCTACATTACATTTCAAAAGTACTTCATTGGCTGTAAAGCGCTTTGGGGTGTCCTGAGGTCGTGAAAGGTGTTATATAAATGCAAGTTTTTTCTTTTCTTTTTTAAGAGGATTGTGGACAATTAAAGGTGTCATAATAGGGGTACAATTCTGCAAATTTCTAGAGATCCTTAAATGCACCCAGGTCCCTTAACAGCCTTTTCAAAGATTGAAATGGCAGGGGACTAAGGGATAAATGAAAAATGAAGTAAAAGGAAACTCAAGCTGCAGGTAGTTGCAAGAGCAGCCCAGCACCTGACCCCCTGTTTTACGCCTGCTAAAGTGGAGGTGGTGCTGCAGGAGTGGGTGTGAGGAGAGTTGCTTGCTGTGCCACCTCATGGTCCCATCCCCATCAGTCAGCATCGCAGCATGTTTGCAAGGAGGTGGAGCCAAGTTTCAGGGCAGTGGCTGTCACTGCATGTGCCAGTGCTGTGCTGCATGGTATCTGCAGGTGTCCTTGCCGCGGATGATAGAGCACTGCTTCTGCCTCTCTGCTGACCCAGACTTTGAGAACACAGTTCCCCAGGGTCATTACTGGGTAGGTGTGCCAGGGCCTGCAGTATTTGGCAGTGCAGCCAATCCGACAACTCTGGCTCTCGATCATTCTAGCATGCCTTCCCTTTGTGCAGGGTCACTAAAAGCTTGACATACTGTGAATGGTTATTTCGGTATTAACATATTTTGGTGATAAAATTGAACTTACTCTCCCAGCTTCCTTTGGGAAGAGGAGCCTCCACCAACATTAATGGTCTGTCAAAGCAAGGTATTTTCACCCTGGTCCACAGATGTGGGTGAGCACAGAGCAATCTGGTGCAGACCTCTGTAGGTCTTCTTCTCACTGCAAGCAGTCAAATAGAGGAATTGCCATTGGCAAACCCATTGGTACCAGCAGTGGTGCTGGGGATAAAATAAAAATAAATAATTTACAATAATTGCCACACAGAAGGGATGGGAATGGACAGATCAGATGGAACTATTGCACACAGAATAGAGGGGAATGGATAGATCAGACCGAACTACTGCACACAGTGCGAATGACCCATAACCCTTTGGCCTCAGCACCTCTGCGTCTTTACCTCATCGGAAAAGAGCAACTGGTCAGACGAACAATCTGCAGGACTGATCTCTCGTGCAGCAAAGGATTGGATTATGAGGGAAGATTGGAGAAACTTGGGATTTCCAGCCTTGAAAGGAGGTGACCGTGAGGGGACCAGACAGCGGTATATAATATAGTAAATGGTGCAGGAAAAGAAATCTGGGCGCAGGTTCTAAGGGGAATGACAGATATAAGACAGATGTTGGGAAGAGTGATTAGCACTCAGAGTGAACTGCCAGGTAAGGTAGTGGAGGTAAAAAACAAATGAGTCAGTATTTAAGGAACAGATTGGTACTGCGATGCAGTGGGGCAGAGAGTGACAAACTTTGTGGTGAGCCAAGATGGGATGATTGTCCTCATTCCATACTTACCTTGTGAAACAGACAAAGGGTTCATGCTGTAACTACTTGATGGAGGGCAGTGGTTTAAAAGTTTGATTGAAAAATTTACTCCCAACAATCTCCCTTAAATTCAAACAAAAAAAATAGATTCAAAAATACAGATTTTAAATGTGATTTAAGAGACTTGTGCAGTTGCGTGCCTGACCTGCACTTCAGTCTACAGTTGTCCTCACCTCCACACTGCACCACTAACTTGGCAATTACAGAATCAGGATGCAAAGATGCAAGGTGTAGGTCAGTCTCAGAATGCCTGCTTCAGGATATTCAACTTATTTGGAAAAAGCAACTAGATTGCACTTAAAATGTGAATTTGTGTGATGATTCTGCTGAGATAAATAACTCACTTTAGGATTTATGAGCACTTCCAACTTTATTAAATGCAAGGTTTGTTTCTACAAAACAGCTGAACAAGACATCCCACTATTATAATCATATGGCTAATCAGAGTCGCACCAAGATTCAAGTCACAGGCTCTGCGACAGAAGTACCCCTCGCAGCAACGACACAACCTCCCACCTCACAGGGTCAGCTCCTTCAGCATTGGTTCATCTTTGAGGCCGGCCAGGAGGTTATTGACAGTCAGCAGAGCCATGGCAGTGCGAGTGGCAATGGTGGCACTTGCGACATGTGGCAGAATAACTGGAAATTCAATGAAAAATAAACCATTTCTTAGGCATGGGCCATGACTCACTTCAAGACATTAAAGAATAATTTTTTTTTCCAATTTTGTAACTTACCGCAGTTTTTCAGTGCAAAGAGAGGGTGGTCGGTGGGTAACGGCTCAGGAACCGTGACGTCCAATCCCGCTGCAGCGATCTGACCAGTAGTCAGAGCCTGATAAAGGTCATCCTGGTTCACCACAGCTCCTCTGTGGAAGACAAGAAGAACCTGAACATTCAGCAGATCTGAGATGTTTCCCTAAACACTGCAAACATGATCGGAATTGGAAAACAGATCACTTTCTCATTCCACGATCTGCGGGGTTAAACTCAGGCTGCGGCAGGGACAGCGCCAGACTTGTTTTAAGCTTTATAATTGCCTGTTAGAGGTTGCTCAGAAGCAGACCAGGGTTTGCCACTCGTGTCCTCAACAGCCTGTGATTTCTCCTCTATTTATAAAACTCAAAATGCTGTTGGTCTTTTTTATGGCTTTATTTACACTTTCAAAGAATTATATATGTCAATCACTAGACCACTCTGTTCGTCCACACCCTTCAGCATCTTTCCATCAACTGTATGCTCCCATTCCTTTTTTTCTCCCAAAATGTTAGCTCACATTTATCCACATTAAAGTGCATCTGCTGCCTATCTGCCCATTCTGCTAACCTGTCTACATCTTTCTGAAGTTTTACAGTCCTGCTCACTGTTGGCTAAACCCCATACTTCTGTGTTGATAGCAAATTTTGATGTTGTGTTTCCTATACTCAAGTCCAAATCATCTATATATACCAAGAATAAAAGGTTATCCCAGCCCTGACCCCTGGGTTACACCACTTCCAACCCTTCTCCAAGCCCAGCAACACCCATCTACCCTAACCATCAACCAACTTTCTATCCATGCTGCTATATTTCCACTTATACCACATACCTGAATTTTTCTAACAAATCTCTTGTGAGACACCTTAGCAAACCATTCTAAAAATCCATATAAACGACATCTACTGCATTCCTTTATCTATACAATCAGTTACTTCTTCAAAAAAAAAACTCTACAATTTGCCTTTAACAAATCCATGCTGGTTGTCCTTGATTAACCTATGCATTTCTAAATGTTAACTAATTTTATCTTATATTATGGATTCTAAGAGTTTGCCCACAACTGATTAACTGGTCTATAGCAGTGTTGCCCAATAGAAATTTTAGCCACATGCACTAATTTTAGTATAAAATGCCTTACATACAATACAAGTAAATGTACTTCACACGTGTATATTTACTCAACAAGCATCTACCACCATTCAGTAACCAAGGAAGTAAAGTGCTCACAACGATCAAAAAACACTCGCACACTCTGCTTTTTGTCTTACCATTTTACCAACAATTGCACAAAAAAGTTAAAGTTCACATGCATATGCCGTGCAATGAGTATTGAGATCACATGCCCAATGACGCTGTCTAGTACATATCAGAAATGCAATTAGCCACATCTGGATTCCCAATTAGTCACATGTGGTTAGTGGCCAACACTGCTCTAGTCCCCTGGTCTAGCCTTCTCTTCCTTTCAATAAAGGTATCTCAACTCCAATCCCAGAGAGCATAACCCAATCATTTCATAAGGATGACTGTTGTGGGGAGGGGGAGATCAAGACTTCTTGTTGATGTAGAGTAGAGGAAGCTTTATGCTGCATTAGACTGAGCTGTAAGTGACCTAGGATGCTCATTTATGACACAGGGTGGAAAAAAAGTAGGGAAGTGTTGCATTTCTCAGAGATCTCACACCGTGATGGTGCAAAATTCACCCACTGTTGGGCCTACATGAAGCCTGAATATGTCAAAAATGGACATGTACATTATATTGGATCAAAGTGACAGCCGTCTCTCACATAGAGGCAAGTACCCCTCACAGCCATTATGTATTTTATCAGTAGAATTGAAGGACAGGCTACGTTCATAGGGAGCGCTGGATAGTCACTCATAGTTGGTAAGAAGCACTACATTAAATGCTTAGAAACACAGAAGTTTTTTTTAAAATGAAGGTAAATTTTCAGTCAGTCCTGTACTCAGTACACAAGGTTAAAAAAAATCCCATCCCATCCACCTCTCACCTGAAAACACCTCAGTAAACTGCTGCGTCTCACCTGCTCGTGTTGATAAATACTGCCGTCCTTTTCATTTTTGAAAACAAATCTTTGTTGCACAAGCCGTTTGTCTCAGGAGTCAAGGCACAGTGCACTGTCACAAAGTCCGATTGCTCCGCCAGTTTATCCAGAGGCACTGCAATGGAAGAGCCAACATCAGTTCTTTTATTGGCCTAAAACAACTGAACTTTCCATTTTCAACACCTTCCTTAGTCTGATTATTGGAATGAGGGCTCTTCACCGCGCCTTAAGTCCAGTGGTTGTGTAGCTGTCTGAATAGCGCTTTGTCCATTAGTTACTATTTAAGTGATTTGCATATTTTCCAGAAAATGCCACTGCACCAAACCTTAAACCATGGGATGCTCCTTTTTGCCCCTTTTCTGTAGTTTCCTTTCCCTACAATAAGCCAAGTATCTCATTCAGTGATGGGGTTTCCAATGTCAGTCTGTAACTAGCCAGTACAAGCACTGGAGTGTTGCTTGAGTTGATTCACCTTCAAAACTTTACACCATGCATTTGAGAAAGTCCCTCACCTATCCAACCCAGCTAAGGTTGTCCTGTGAGAAATCAGAGGGGTGAATCTACAGCGCAAAAATGCCTTATCATGCCAGTACACCAGGACATCTTTGTGGAAAATTGCCCAGATATATCCGGTCCACAAAAAGCAGGACAAATCCAACCCAGCCAATTACAACCCTATCAGCCTACACCCAATCATCATTAAGTGGTATATCGCTGGGCTAAAATCCTGAAACGCCCTACCCAACAGAATTGTGGGAGCACCTTCACCACACGGACTGTAGTGGATCACCACCACCTTCTCAACAGCATCTACAGACGGACAATAAATGTCGGTGTTGCCAGCGACGCCTACATCCCAAGAATGAATATATAAAAAAAGCTATACAGGTTTCTGGTCAACTGTGTTCCCGAAGGAGACATTCAAGTACTGGAAGCAGTGCTGGAGGTGAAAAGTGTGGAATCATGTAAGAAATAAGTAGACGCAGCACTGGGGGAATGTAGGGTTGCTCTGGCTGGATGAAATAAGTTGGACTGAATGGCCTCTCTCATCCGCAAGTATCTTGTGATCTTCTCATAAGAACATAAGAATTAGGAATAGGAGTAGGCCATATGGCCCCTTGAGCCTGCTCCGCCATTCAATAAGATCATGGTTGATCTTTGACCTTAACTCCATTTTCCTGCTCTATCCCCATATCCCTTGATTCCCCTGGAGTCCAATGAATTCTCATGAGAGATGGTTATTTAAACCAATCCCCAAAAGTAATTTATCTTGATTATGCCACACCATTTGTAGGGGAGAGGACCAGTAGCTGTCGGTGACTTGTGGGAGAGATGAACCAGTACCATGTGTCAGCAGTACACCATTTAATCTCTTCAAATGGACCTTCAATCTTCTGTGGATCAACCTCTACAGAGAAGTACACAATGGATTTATAGTTCAGTACCAACGCAGACACGGGCTTTTCCCTATTTGTTACCAGTTAGTGGTTTATGCTGGTAACTAGACTAATTACACCACATTATTATACAGAACTGTCGATCTCCCATGGCGTTATACACGGGGAGTTGGGACCAAGGAGGCGATATTCCTCGGGGGCTTCTCCTGCTCTGCTCCCGTAACTTTGCTTGAAGTTCAATGGAAACCCCGTTTCCATGTGTAAGCGGGTTTTCTGCTGAAGTTAAGCAGCGGAGTGGGAGAATCCCGAGGAAATACACCCCCTCCCACACCAAGGTGCAGTCTTTAGGTGAAGCATGGTTAGAGGATGGGGTTAATTGGATCAGGGTTGCAGATATAATTCATTTTAAATTTGTACCTTCTGTCCTTATTTCTATTTTGTTTCTCTATTAAATAAATTAAAAATTCCTACACTCACGTTTAAATCAGAGACTGCCTATGTAAACTTGTCATGCTGCAATTACACTCTTCCTCAAGTGGCAATGCTGCAGCACCTCCACTGATTGGAGTGTGACAAGTTTACATCAGCAGTTTCAATTATAAATGTGGACATACTCCATTATTGAAGTGTATATCACATTGAAGAAAGAGCTAAATATTCTGGGACTGGGGGTATTTAACAAATATTTTAATTCTTACTACAAGAAGTGGGGTTTTTAGGATATGTTGACCTACCCTACAAGAGATTTTTTTTACCCGTTTACAACGAATTATGCTAAACCTATATAAAACACTGGATCGGCCCCAGCTGGACTATTGTGTCCAATTCTGGGCACCAAACTTTAGGAAGAACGTGAAGGCTTTGGAGAGGGTACAGAAGAGATTTACTAGAATGGTTCCAGTTACATGGATAGACTGGAGAAGCTGGGGTTGTTCTCCTTAGAGCAGAGAAGGCCAAGAGGAGATTTGATAGAGGTGTTTAAAATCACGAAGGGTTTAGATAGAGTAAATAAAGAGAAACTACTTCCAGTGGCTGAAGGGTCGATAACCAGAGGGCACAGATTTAAGGTGATTAGCAAACGAACCAGAGGCGACATGAGGAAAAATGTTTTTATGCAGGGGATTTGGAATGCATTGCCCGATAGGGTGGTGGATACAGATTCAATAGTAGCCTTCAAAAGGGAATTGGATAAATACTTGAAGGAGAAAAAATTGCAGGGATATGGGGAAAGAGCGAGGGAGTGGGACTAACTGGATTGCTCTTCGAAAGAGCCAGTGCAGACTCGATGGGCAAATGGCCTCCTTCTGTTCTGTACTATTCTATGATTGTTCCATATCCTTCAACCAATTTTTTGCAGATATTTTTAAACACTCGCTGATCTCCTATGGCAGCGGTCAGGTTAGTCTGCTATGTGGAGCACAGTTGTGATACTTAGCTGCTAATCTGGCCTCAGGGCCTTTTGGGCCACAGCTTTTAATAAAAGAATCCAATTAATTGTAGCTACTTCTAAATACCGAGGTCAATCAGATAATAGTTTTGACTGGTCATAAGTTTCAGGCTGCAGGTCAGTGACTGGCTTTCATTTCTTTTTCTAAATAGCTCATTTTACACGTGAACAAAGTGTGGTGTCTTTTTTTAAAATTCGTTCATGGGATCTGGGCATCGCTGGCAAGGCCAGCATTTATTGCCCATCCCTAGTTGCCCTTGAGAAGGTGGTGGTGAGTCGCCTCCTTGAACCGCTGCAGTCCGTGTGGTGAATGTACTCCCACAGTGCTGTTAGGGAGGGAGTTCCAGGATTTTAACCCAGCGACGATGAAGAAACGGCGATATATTTCCAAGTCAGGCTGGTGTGACTTTAAAAAAAATAAGATTGGGGAAAATCTTGATTCAAATTAAATGCAGTGATAATTCAGTGGTATGGTACTGAATCTTACAGACCAGGAAGATCCCAGGTCTGTGCTGACTTAACTGTTCCCAGCCAGGATAGCTGTAGAGATGCTATACTTGGCAATAGGCCTTCGGGCCAAGGAGAGGAAAATCAGTCAAGGACCCTGCTCCTGATGGTAGTCCAGTGATCCCATTAGAAAGTGCTGGTGGGTAGATGTTGGCTGAGGGCAGGATTGGCAATGGCTATGATGGCTCCCCTTGGTCGAATAACCGGCTGGCACACAAGAATAGTCACTTGAGCAAGGTACTGGAGGGTGGCTGCTGTCTGTGAAACTTTTCCCAAAGCATCGAGTCAGTGGCATCAGGAGAAAACGGCATAAAAGGGAAAGGTTGGAACTAAAAGGATTTGATGGAAAATCAAACATGGCCAAAAATAAGCTGATTTTATTTTAATTAGTATCTAAATTATAGTTGTAATTACTGGAATAGATTACTAGCATGGGTCGTGGAACAAGAAAACTTAAATGAGTTTCAATTAGGAATTAGACAGGATCTTATCAACAAATGAGATTTTTTTTTGTTATTCGTTCCTGGGATGTGGGTGTCGCTGACAAGGTGTTCCTGAGATTTAGGGTTATTAAAAATATCCAAGGGTGGATAGGTGGGTTGAGGGACCAAAGATCTTTTCCTGCCTGAAACTGTTGAGAATGAATTTTTTTAAAAAACATTGCGGGATGTGGCCATTGCTGGTAAGGCCAGTATTTATTGCCCATTCCTAGTTGCACTTGAGAAGGTGGCGGTGGGCCTTCTTCTTGAACCGCAATTCTTTGATACAACGGAGTACCTTGCTGGAGCACTTCAGAGGGCATTGATGTGGGACTGGCCTATTTCCTTCCCTAAAAGGACATTAGAATCATCATAGAATCATAGAAATTTACAGCACAGAAGGAGGCCATTAGGCCCATATTCTCTGTGCCGGCCGACAAAGAGCTATCCACCCTAATCCCACTTTCCAGCACTTGGTCCGTAGCCTTGTAGGTTATGGCACTTCAAGTGCATATCCAAGTACTTTTTAAATGTGATTATGTTCTCGGCCTGAAAGGGTGGTAGAGGCAGCGAGTTCCAGACACCCACCGCCTTCTGGGTGAAAAAAATTCTCCTCAAATCCCCTCTAAACCTCCGACCAATTACTTTAAATCTATGCCCCCTGGTTATTAACCCTTCTGCTAAGGGAAATAGGTCCTTCCTATCCCCTCTATCTAGGCCCCTCATAATTTTATACACCACAATTAGGTCTCCCCTCAGCCTCCTCTGTTCCAAAGAAAACAACCCCAGCCTATCCAATCTTTCCTCATAGTTAAAATTCCCCATAGTTAAAATTCCCCAGCCCAGGCAACATCCTCGTAAATCTCCTCTGCACCCCCTCTAGTGCAATCACATCCTTCCTGTAATGTGGTGACCAGAACTGCACGCAGTATTCTAGCTGCGGCCTAACTAGTGTTTTATACAATTCAAGCATAACCTCCCTGCTCTTATATTCTATGCCTCGGCTAAAAAAGGCAAGTATCCCGTATAAAATAACAACAGAAAACGCTGGAAAAACTCAGCAGGCCAGGCAGCATCCGTGGAGAGAAACTCTCTTTCTCTCTCCACGGATGCTGCCTGGCCTGCTGAGTTTTTCCAGCGTTTTCTGTTGTTATTTCAGATTTCCAGCATCCGCAGTATTTTGCTATCGTACAAGTATCCCGTATGCCTTCTTAACCACCTTATCTACCTGTCCTGCTACCTTCAGGGATCTGTGGACATGCACTCCAAGGTCCCTCTGATCTTCTGCACTTCTCAGTGTCCTACCATTTATAGTGTATTCCCTTGCCTTGTTTCCCTCCCCAAATGCATTACCTCACACTTCTCCAGATTGAATTCCATTTGCCACTATTCTGCCCACCTGACCAGTCCATTGATATCTACTTGCAGTCTGCAGCTTTCTTCTTCATTATCAACCACACGGCCAATTTTTGTATTATCTGTAAACTTCTTAATCATACTTCCTACATTCAAGTCCAAATCATTGATATATACCACAAAAAGCAAAGGACCCAGTACTGAGCCCTGCGGAACCCCACTGGAAACAGCCTTCCAGTCACAAAAACACCCTCCGACCATTACCCATTGTTTCCTGCCTCAGCCAATTTCGGATCCAACTTGCCACTTTGCCTTGGATCCCATGGGCTTTTACTTTCGTGACCGGTCTGCCATGCGGGACCTTATCAAAAGCCTTGCTAAAATCCATATAGACTACATCAAACGGACTACCCTCATCGACCCTCCTTGTTACCTCCTCAAAAAATTCAATCATAAGAACATAAGAAATAGGAGCAGGAATAGGCCACTTGGCCCCTCGAGCCTGCTCCGCCATTCAATAAGATCATGGCTGATCTTGGGCTCAAAGCCACTTCCCTGCCCGCTCCCCATAACCCTTCACTCCCTTATCTTGCAAAAATCTGTCTATCTCCACCTTAAATATATTTAATGACCCAGCCTCCACGGCTCTCTGGGGCAGAGAATTCCACAGATTTACGACCCTCTGAGAGAATAAATTCCTCCTCATCTCAGTTCTAAAAGGGCGACCCTTTATTTTGAAACTGTGCCCCCCGAGTTCTAGATTTCCCCACGAGGGGAAACATCCTCTCTGCATCTACCTTGTCGAGCCCCCTCAGTATCTTATATGTTTCAATAAGATCACCTCTCATTCTCCTAAATTCCAATGAGTATAGGCCCAACCTCGCACTTTCCCACTTTATACTCCATCTGCCAAATGTTTGCCCACTCACTTAGCCTGTCTATATCCCTTTGCAGATTCTTTGAGTCCTCTGCACAACTTGGGCTCGATTTTGCCAGGCCCGAGGAGGCGAGATTGGAGGCGTGTGAGTTGTTAAAATCGCCAAAAATGGCGGGTGGGCCCGATCCCACCTCCGAGCAGTTTTCCCAAATGCGTGTTTTCTGACCCCCTTTCCATCCCGCCTCCGTAATCCCATTTTGAGAGGCCTTTCTGATTTTTAGACATTCCCCCCATCCGACACGCCTCCTCTGGAACACGCCAGGTAATGCTGGCGGCCTCACAAGTGGATGGCTTACTCGCAGCTGCAGCTCCACCATTAAAAAGGAGTTTTCACCAATGATCATTTGTAGGTGGCAGAACTTTCTTGTTTCAGGTCTGGGGGAACTTTTAGCAGGCATACTCAGTGTTGTGGAAGGTTTGAGCCGGACACCCATCTCCAGTGTGACCTCCTGGGAAACCCCTCTCCCCACCTTGACTAAGCGCTTCCTCAACTGAGGCATATACCAGAAGCATGGCGACCATTTCATTCCTTTTCTCCTGGACATCAGATTCGGAGGCAGGCCAGCCGCGGCAGCAGCAGAACCATGAGCAACAGCAGCATCAACAGGAGCGCCAAGCTGCTAGTCACCCACCTGAAGATGCACAGGCCAGAAGGCGCCAGCGCGCGACAACATTGCTGCCCGGGATGCAAGGGACGCACTCATCCTGGCCAGATTTGCTTAGCCTGCACAATCAAACACTTTAGTCTCGCTCCTTCTTACCAGAGCATCGACAATGGACAAGAACCTGCGGAATCCTATCACTCTGACCACCATTCTGACAATCACAAGGCACCCTAAGCCCTCAATGTGAAAGTCCCATTTGCGAAATGACACAGGCCACAACTTCAACAGTTTGCCATCAAAACACTTTATAATACAATCACAATGATGGCTGGTCCAAAAACAAAACAACACAGCACCCAAGTGACTACCCTTGTGACTACTTGTGCTTTATCTTCCTCTTATGCGTGCTCCTACGTGGTGCTTCCCCTGTGGCTTCAGCAGATGTGGAGGCCCCTTGCTCACTCTCTTGCTGCTCCTGTCTTGACGCCTTTGGCGAGCGTCCTCTGGGGTGGCGAACCTGTGCGGGCTCGCCAACCATCTGCTGTTCCTGCGGCTGTGCAGGGGCTGAGACGCCCATCTCAGTTGGGTGAGGACTCTGGTGGGGCTCTGACTGAGGGCTTTGCTGTGGCATGGTCGTGTGAGCGCTTGGAGAGGAGCCCCCACTTCCTTGTTGGCTGCCACCAACATCCCTCTCATGGGTCAGCCCCACTTCAGAGCTAGCAAGTAGCTTGACAGCACCTTGCTGCACTGCAGGGGGGCCATGAGGACTTGCATGAAGGTCTGGTTTGTTTGCTCAATAGCTGACCATCGCTCCTCAAGAGATGTCATTCTATTCTGAACAATGACCATGTTTTCAATACCCTGGCGACTAAGCTCCTCCATGGACGCAGCCAACCTCTCCTCTATGGTAGCCATCCTCTCCTCTACCGTAGCCATCCTCTCCTCTACCGTAGCCATCCTCTCCTCTACCGTAGCCAGCCTTACCATGGAGGTAGCCATCCTTTCCACGTAGGTTGCCATCCTTTCCGTGGTGATGCGTTCATACGCCAATGCCTCCACAAAGGCTCTGCTCATGTTCGCGATGGACTCCTCCATTCGCTCCACACTCGCAGCGACCCTGGAGACAAAACCTGCCAGAGACTCCTGCACCTGTTCCTGGAGTTCCAGCACCGCTCTCCTTCTGGATGGACCCGGAGGCACAGGGTCGACATGCAGCTGAGCAGAGCTGGCAGAGTCCTGCGCCCTCCGACGAGGACTCTCCACTGCTGTCCCTGTCTCCACCATCTGCTGATGCTCACTTGTGAGCTGTGATACACCAGGTGACAACACTACTGTATCTCGCGAATGTCCCACCAAGGTGTGAGTGTCTGGGCTGGTGCTGGGTGCGCTGAAGCTGCACCTTCAGAGGTTGCAGCTTCCTCTGAGGAGTCTGGAGGCTCAGGCTGTTCCTCCTAGATAGTGGGGACGGGGGCTTTCGATGGTCCTGTGGGGGAGTAAAGGAAAGAATTAGAGATGTGAGGCCAAGGTTACATGCACATTGAATATTGCAGATGATCATAAGTCAATCTGTTAGAGCATCAGAATCATTATCAGTGATTTATGCTATGTCAATGAGAGAGATTCCAAACTATTCTGTCACCAGCTTGCTGTGATGCGCCCGTCTGTCCTGTCCCCCACTTGGATATCCTCCTCGATCCCAGCAATTTCCAGGGCCGCCTCCTCCCAGGGGGTGAGCTGGGCTACTGAGGGTGGCGCTCCTCCTGTCCTCGCTCTTTCCCTCTTATTGTGGGCTCTCTTTTCCTGCAATGAGGGACACAAGTGGAATTTGAGTGAGAATGAAGGAGTGAGTGTAGAGAATCCATAGCATAGATGCTTAGAAGGATACAAAGGACCCTCCCTGTGTGTTGAAAATTGTTGTTGTCATGGCATCACAGTGATAGGGAGTGTGAGGGCTGCATGGTCGAATAGTTAAGTGAATGTGACCATAGAGAGAGAGGGAATGGGTAAGTGTGCAGGGATGTAAGTGTCAAGTGGGATGTGGAGGAAGAGGTTGGCAAAGCAGAGTGCTGGTAAGGAGAGGCGATGGGGATCAGATTGAGTGTGATGGGAAAGTCATACTCACTTTTCCTGTGCGGAGAAGGTCATGAAACCTCTTCCTGCATTGCAGCCAGGTTCTGCGGCTCAGTGAAATGGAGTTGACCTCCTGGGCCACTTGTAGCCACACAGCTTTTGTCTGCTGGGGTGGTTTTTTACTCCCTGAGGAAGGGAACAGCACCTCCTTATTACAGCTGGCTCCGTGCACCAGAGCTTGGAGGGAGGGCTCATCAAATCGAGGAGCACACTTTTGCTTGATCGCTGACATTTTCCACAATTCAACTCCTTCATATAAATTGCAGAGCCTTTCCAGTCTCCAGAAGAATCAAGGCTGCTTGCAGGCCTTAAATCCAACAGCATTGATGACGTCATCGGAGGCGACTTTCTGTATGAAAAGACTCATTGGGCCAGTGGTTCCCACACGCAGGAAATCAATTGCCCAATTAGGGGAAAATCCCACTTTTTCAACACATCACTTAGGAGTCGGAGTCCTGACACGATTTCCACCTGATACGCCCCAGCCCGCCCACACTGACAAAATCCAGCCCCTTGCTTTCCCACCCATCTTTGTATCATCCGCAAACATGGCTACATTACACTCAGTCCCTTCATCCAAGTCATTAATGTAGATTGTAAATAGTTGGGGCCCCAGCACCGATCCCTGTGGCACCCCACTAGTTACCGTTTGCCAACCGGTAAATGATCCATTTATCCCAACTCTCTGCTTTCTGTTAGTTAGCCAATTCTCTATCCATGCTAATATATTACCCCCAACTCCATGAGCTCTTATCTTATGCAGTAACCTTTTATGTGGCACCTTATCGAATGCCTTCTGGAAATCCAAATACACAACATCCACTGGCTCACCTTTATCTACCCTGCTCGTTGCATCCACAAAGAACTCCAGAAAATTTGTTAAACACGATTTCCCTTTCATAAAACCATGCTGACTCTGCTTGACTGCATTATGATTTTCCAAATTCCCTGCTACTGCTTCCTTAATGAAGGACTCCAGCATTTTCACAACGACAGATGTTAGGCTAACTGGTCTATAGTTTCCTGCTTTCTGTCTCCCTCCTTTCTTAAATAGGGGTGTTACATTTGCGGTTTTCCAATCCGCTGGGACCTCTCCAGAGTCCAGGGAATTTTGGTATATTGCAACCAATGCATCCACTATCTCTGCAGCCACTTCTTTGAAGACCCTGGGATGCAGGCCATCTGGTCCAGGGGACTTGTCATCTTTTAGTCCCATTATTTTGCCAAGTACTTTTTCCTTAGTGATAGTGATTGTCTTTAGTTCCCCCCTCCCTGTGGCCCCTTGATTATCCATTATTGGGATGTTGTTAGTGTCTTCTACCGTGAAGACAGATACAAAATATTTGTTCAGAGTCTCTGCCATTTCCCCATTCCCCATTATTAATTCCCCATTCTCATCCTCTAAGGGACCAATGTTTACTTTAGCTACTCTCTTCCTTTTTATATACCTGTAGAAGCTCTTACTATCTGTTTTAATATTTCTTGCCGGTTTACTCTCATAATTCATCTTCTCTCTCTTATTTTTTTAGTCATCCTTTGCTGGTTTTTAAAAATTTCCCAATCCTCTGGCCTCCCACCAATCTTGGCAACATTGTATGCCTTCGTTTTCAATTTGATACCATCCTTTACTTCCTTAGTTAGCCACGGATACTGCTCCCTTCTCTTAAAATCTTTCTTTCTCACTGGAATATATTTCTGTTGAGAGTTATGAAATATCTCCTTAAATGTCCGCCAGTGCATTTCAACTGTCTTACCTTTTAATTTATTTTATTTATCAAGTTAGTCAGACATGACCTTCCCTTAACAAATCCATGCTGACTGTCCCTGATTAATCCGTGTCTTTCTAAATGAAGATTTACCCTGTCTCTCAGAATTTTTTCCAATAATTTTCCCACCACCGAGGTTAGGCTGACTGGCCTGTAATTACTCGGTCTATCACTTTCTCCCTTTTTAAACAACGGTACCATGTTAGCAGTTGTGGTAAATGGCTGTTTTTCAGACTGGAGGATGGTAGACAGTGGTGTTCCCCAAGGGTCAGTGCTGGGGCCACTGCTTTTTTGAGATAGATAGATAGATATAGATATAGATATAGATAATATATATATATATAAATAAATAAATAAATAAATAAATGACCTGGATATTGGAATACAAAGTAAAATTTCTAAATTTGCTGATGACACCAAACTTGGGGGTGTGGCAAACAGTAAGGATGATACCAATCGACTGCAACAGGACATAAGAACATAAGAAATAGGAGCAGGAGTAGACCAATCGGCCCCTCGAGCCTGCTCCGCCATTCAATGAGATCATGGCTGATCTGATCCAACCTCAACTCTAAAGAACACAAGAAGTAGGAGCAGGACCAGGCCACTCGGCCCCTGGGCCCGCTCCGCCACCCACAGGGCCTTGACCGATCCGAACTCAAACTCATGTCCAATTTCCAGCCCGCTCCCCGTAACCCCTAATTCCCTTTACTTCTAGGAAACGGTCTATTTCTGTTTTAAATTTATTTAATGAAGTAGCTTCCACAGCTTCCTGGAGTAGCAAATTCCACAGACCCACTACCCTCTGAGTGAAAAAGTTTCTCCTCATCTCAGTTTTGAAAGAGCAGCCCCTTATTCTAAGATTATGTCCCCTAGTTCTAGTTTCACCCATCATTGGGAACATCCTCACCGCGTCCACCCGATCAAGCCCCTTCACAATCTTATATGTTTCAATAAGATCACCTCTCATTCTTCTGAACTCCAATGAGTAGAGTCCCAATCTACTCAACCTCTCCTTGTATGTCCACCCCCTCATCCCCGGAATTAACCGAGTGAACCTTCTTTGTACTGCCTCGAGAGCAAGTATGTCTTTTCTTAAGTATGGACACCAAAACTGTATGCAGTACTCCAGGTGCGGTCTCACCAATACCCTATACAACTGCAGCAATACCTCCCTGTTTTTATATTCTATCCCCCTAGCAATAAAAGCCAACATTCCATTGGCTTTCTTGATCACCTGCTGCAGCTGCATACTAACTTTTTGATTTTCTTGCACCAAGACCCCCAGATCCCTTTGTACTGCAGTACTTTCCAGTTTCTCGCCATTAAGATAATAACTTGCTCTCTGATTTTTCCTGCCAAAGTGCATAACCTCACATTTTCCAATATTGTATTGCATCTGCCAAATCTCTGCCCACTCACCCAGCCTGTCTGTATCCCCTTGTAGGTTTTTTATGTCCTCCTCACTCTCTACTTTCCCTCCCATCTTTGTATCATCTGCAAACTTTGATATGTTACACTCGGTCCCCTCCTCCAAATCGTTAATATAGATTGTAAAGAGTTGGGGACCCAGCACCGACCCCTGCGGAATACCACTGGCTACTGGTTGCCAGTCCGAGAATGAACCATTTATCCCAACTCTCTGCTTCCTGTTAGATAACCAATCCTCCACCCATGCCAGAATATTACCCCAATCCAGTGATTTTTTATCTTGAGTAATAATCTTTTATGTGGCACCTTGTCGAATGCCTTCTGGAAGTCTAAATACACTACATCCACTGGTTCCCCTTTATCCACACTGTACGTTATGTCCTCAAAGAACTCGAGCAAATTTGTCAGACATGACTTCCCCTTCATAAAGCCATGCTGACTTTGTCCTATTAAATTATGTTTATCTAAATGTTCCGTTACTGTCTCCTTAATAATAGACTCCAAAATTTTACCCACCACAGATGTTAGGCTAACTGGTCTATCATTTCCAGCCTTCTGCCTACAACTCTTTTTAAATAAGGGTGTTACATTAGCAGTTTTCCAATCTGCCGGGACCTTTGCTGAGTTCAGGGAGTTTTGGAAAATTATTACCAAAGCATCCACAATTCCTACTGCCACTTCCCTCAAGACCCTAGGATGTAAGCCATCAGGTCCAGGGGATTTATCCACCTTGAGTCCCATTATTTTACTGAGTACCAATTCCTTAGTGATTTTAATCGTATTTAGCTCCTCCCCCACTAGAGCCCCCTGTTTGTCCAGTGTTGGGATATTCTTAGTGTCCTCTACCGTAAAGACTGAAACAAAATATTTGTTCAGCATTTTTGCCATCTCCATGTTTCCCACCATTAATTTCCCGGTCTCATCCTCTAATGGACCTAGAAAGGCTAGCAGAATGGGCAGACAAGTGGCAGATGGAATTTAATACAGAGAAGTGTGAGGTGATGCATTTTGGCAGAAGGAACAGGGAGAGGCAATATACATTTAATGGCACAGTTTTAAAGAGTGTGCAGGGACAGAGGGACCTGGGAGTTAATGTGCATAGGTCCCTGAAGGTGACATGACAAATTGAGAGTGGTTAGCAAAGCATATGGGATCTTGGGCTTCATAAATACAGGTATTGAGTACAAAAGTGGAGAAGTTATGCTGAACCTTTATAAAGCGCTGGTTAGGCCACAACTGGAGTGTTGCGTCCAGTTTTGGTCACCACACTTTAGGAAGGATGTGAAGGCCCTTGAGAGGGTGCAAAGGAGATTTACCAGAATGGTTCTGGGGATGGGGGATCTTAGCTACAAGCACAGGTTGGAGAAGCTGGATTTGTTTTCATTAGAACAAAGGAGGTTGAAGGGTGATTTGATAGAGGTGTACAAGATTATGACGGGTTTGGATAGGCTAGACGGGGAAAGGCTGTTCCCACTAGTTGATGGTACAAGGACTAGGGGACACAGATTTAAAGTTTTAGGCAAGAGATACGGGGGGGGACGTGAGGAAAAACTTTTTTACGCAGTGAGTGGTGAGGACCTGGAACTCGCTGCCAACGGAAGTGTTGAAGCGGAGACACTCAATGTTTTCAAGGGGAGACTGGATAGGCAGTTGAGGGAAATAAACTTGCAGGGCTACGGGGATAGAGCAAAGGAATGGGACTGACTGGATTGCTCTACAGAGAGCCAGCACTGACTCGATGGGCCGAATGGCCTCCTTCTGTGTCGTTATGACTCTATGGGCTGGATTTTGATACTGGGGCGGGTTGGGGTCGTGTCATCCACTTTTCGTGTTATCCACCCAACTGCAATTGGATGTGGGAGATTGATGCGATTTTCACCTAATTGGGCAATTGAGTTCCAGCATGTGGGAACCCATGACCCAATTAGTGTTTTCAGTCTGAAAGTCGCCTCTGATGATGTCATCATTGCTGCTGCATTGAAGGTCTGCAAAGACTACCTGGCCTTTGCTGTGAGAGGACCTGGATGCAAAATGAGCAGCAGAGGGAGGGAGGCAGGCATCACATTCGTGGTTCAGAACAGGCGTGCTTCACGTAGAAAAAGGGTTAAAATCACAAAGGCCTTTCAAAATGGCATTATAGAGGCAATTTAGTGCTTGTTAAGGGCCTTAACAGCCTATCCTGCCTCTTAGAGGCGGGACAGAGTCGGGACCAGCAGACACGATTTAATGAAAATTGCATGGAGGCGGGACAGAGTCGGGACCAGCAGACACGATTTAATGAAAATTGCATGGAGGCGGGCTTGTGCCCGCCCGCCAGTTTTCGCAATTTTAACCCCCCACACGCCTCCAAACCCACCTCCACGGGTCAATGAAAATCCAGCCCTCTGACTCCACCAGTCCTCTGTCACCACACCTGTAGCCAGAGAGGATTGGAAAATGATGGTCAGAGCCTCTGCTATTTCCTCTCTTACTTCTCTAAACAGTCTGGGATACATTTCATCCGAGCCTGGGGATTTATCCACTTTCAAAGATGCTAAACCCCTTAATACTTCCTCTTTCACTATGCTTATTTCAGCTAATATTTCATACTCCTCCTCCCTGATTGCAATGTCTGCATCGTCCCTCTCTTTTGTGAAAACAGATGCAAAGTATTCATTAAGAACCATACCCATACCCATGTCTTCTGCTTCCACACACAGGTTACCTTTTTGGTCCCTAATAGGCCCTACTCTTACTTTCGTTATCCTCTTGCTCTTAATGTATTTATAAAACATCTTTGGGTTTTCCTTGATTTTACTTGCCAATATTTTTTCATGCCCGCTCTTTGCTTTCCTAATTTCCTTTTTAATTTCACCCCTGCACTTTCTATACTCCTCTCGGCTTTCTGCAGTATTGAGTCCTCGGTATCTGTCATAAGCTTCCCTTTTTTCTTTATCCTACCCTATATGCCTCTTGACATCCAGGGAGCTCTAGATTTGTTAATCCCACCCTTTTTCTTTAAGGGAACATACTTGCTCTGAAACCTCACTATCTCCTCCTTGAATGCCTCCCACTGCTCTGCCACTGATTTACCTTCAAGTTTCTGTCTCCAGTCCACTTTGGCTAAATCACCTCTCAGCTTAGTAAAATTAGCTTTTCCCCAATTGAGAACTTTTATTCCTGGTCTATCCTTGTCCTTTTCCATAACTACCCTAAATCTAACTGAATTATGATCACTACCACCAATATGCTCTCCCACTGATACCCTTTCCACCTGCCCAGCTTCATTCCCTAAAACTAGGTCCAGAACCGCCCCCTCTCTTGTTGGGCTTGCTATGTACAAGCAAAAAATGTCAATCAGTTAGATTTTTACGACAATCCGACAGCCTTCATGATCACTGTAATCTGATACATAAATTCACAAGTTATCACTGATGTTCACAAACATTTTCCCGGTTATAACGGGCCATATACCCAGCCGCCACTGGTCCTCACCATATTCGGCCTGTATCTGGGCAGCGACCTCCGGCTTTGGCTCAAAATCTGTGTACAGAAACTTCTTCACACCAAATGGCTTCAAGCGCTGTGCAACGGCTAAACCTTTAAGAGAGACAAAATAAACATAAACGTCAGCCCGTCCTTCCATTAAAACTCTTAAATATAGGTTGACCTCCCGTAGCATTGCACATAGGGGGAGTCAAGACAATGTGGAGTCTTCAGATGAAGTGGGGTTAGAGAGCTGGGGAATCATTGGACCAGGTGTACACAAATATAATTCAGTCCCCATTTCAAAGTCAGGCCGTTTGCCTTTATTTTAGTACTTTGATAATGCACAAGTGAGAACCTCAGTGGATGTGTGACAGATTTTAGATTAATTACACCGAGCCCACAAATAATTCTGTTTGCTGAGCGTCTTGAGGTTTAAATTGGCTAACCCCCGAAAACAGGCGCGGGGATCACAGTATGCAATTAACCCGCGCCCATTCATTGCGATGCAGGCAGCATGTTGATTGGTACTGCCTGCTGTTTTAAATGATTTCTACGTGCAGCCCGCTCTGTTCATTGGCTGCACCCATCAACAGGGGGCCCGATATTGCTATTGGCTAGTGCTACTTAAAGGCAGCCTGCACCTCTTAAAGGGCAGGTGCATTGTGGCTACAATAAGTGGGAGTTTTTTCAAAAAGTGAATCTGTGCTCTGATATTTTGAGCAATGGCTGAACATGCGAGACAGCGAGCACCAAGTTTTTCAGACACTGCACTGGAGGTCTTGGTGGAAGAGATGGAAAAGAGAGACGTCCTTTATCCGGAGGGGGGCAAGAGACCCTCCAGACATATGCTCAGGAGGCAGTGGGAAGAAGTAGCGGCGGAGATCAATGTCAGGAATGTTGCTCCAAGATCATGGATGCAATACAGGAAGAAGTTGAATGATCTGACGCGAGTTGTCAAGGTGAGTGAGTTCATGCTCAAATGTAATATCCTACCAACTATACCACTAGCCTCATCCATTGCTCAATTCACGATATCCCCATCACCCACCTACCAACAATCTCTATCAATCAGTACTCAACCCTTCAATTCATAAGCTTTACCTCATCCTCACACACTTAGCACTGTTGCAAGCCTTGCACCCACAACTCACAGCTCGCACACACTGGCAGCTATTCAACCATGACAGCCACATCACCCAAACATATTGCAGGACACTCACTGACACACTTGCCTCTTGCAGGAGAAGGTGGCACATAACCAGAGGCTTCAGGAAAGAACTGGAGAAGGACAAGCATGCCTGCATGTTTTAATCCCCATGGAGGAGACAGTGCTGGCTATCATGGGAAGGGGCATTGCTGAGGCTGTGGCCACTGGCGGGACCGATGGTGAGGGTATTTGCATACTAATCCTCCTCCCACTTCTCCCTCATCCCACAATCTCTTCGGATTGACAAGCTGCAGATGGTTTAAGCACGCATTTTTACTTTCTCCTCTTCCCTCACCACAACCCAACCCTTGTCCTTTTTTCATTTCAGATACCCAAACACTAGAACTTTCCCAGTCAGAGGAGGAAGAGGAAGAAGACAGTAAAGATGAAGAGACACAGTCACTTGATCTACACTCACAACCACCAGCTCAGAGACTGACACTGTGCATATTTTAGAGGCTAGGTTCGAGGAGGGATCTGCACGTCATCAGACACTGGGCACAAGCACGCAGGAGCCAGCAGGGGGGGGGCGGGGGGGCTGGTTGGGAAAGGATAGCACAGGTACCAGCTTGCTAGAGGGCAAGGTCGCACACTAGTTCTGCTGCAGGAGTCAGATGAGGACTTTGATGGGCCAGGCTAGAGAAAAATGCTGATGAGTGTAGATAACCAAATGCTTGGTACACTAGAAAGCCTGCCAGAAAGCCTGCACATAATGTCAAGGAGCATGGAGGAGTCCAGCACCAATTTGGCACAGGGCTTTGCACAGAGCTTGGAGCCCATCCTTTCCAACATGGAATGGGTGGTCACCTCCATCAGCACACCTGTGGAACCAACCATGAAGGCCGATGTCACAGCTTACAGCACAGCACAAGCAGCTTCCAAAGGTCTGAGTGCTGCAGTGGAAGCTCAGACTGCTGCCATCGTGGCTCTGGATACCACTGCTCAAAAGGGGCTTCCAGGGCATCACAGCAGTCCATCAATCTGTCCTCCAACAGATCAGTGGGATTGCTTAGGAGCTGTCCCGGGAGAGTGGCAGTGGTTCCATGGAGCACGAACCTGCTGTCCTCTCTGAGGATGACAGCATTCATGCTCCCACCCCTGCCACTCTGCTAGTGCCCTTTGCCGTTTCCTGTCAGCCAGCCATGCCATACTGCTGCAGCCCAGGCTGAGATGGTGCAGTCTGAAGCCGGGCCCTCTAGTCCCAGAGCTGCTCGAGGTCGCCCTCCAAGGCCATCTGCAGACTCCTCAATTGAAGGTCGTTAGCCTTCACCACCAGCTGCAGCCACCTGGAAAGCACCTTGTAGAAGCATTAGGATAGGCAATGGCACATGAAGACAGGAACTAAGGAAATGCACAAGGGTTATTAGTTTATTTTTGTATGCATTATGTAATGATAAATTGGAGCAGAATGTGCATTTTCTGGTGGTTTTTATTTTTGTGTTGTCAGAAAGAGGCCAATTTGATGGTCAGTGACAAAGGAAAAGTAAGGAGCGTGGGACTGTTGGTGAATGGGGAGATGTGGTTGAGGTTACTGATATCGCTCATGAATTATTTGATCACGTGGAGCCCGGGCAGAAAGGGGCGGTCTACGTTGTAGCCTCCCTTCCTCTTCGTGTTCGTCCACTTCCTGTTGCTGCTCCTCCTCTCGTCTGATGGATGGTAGCAAGGGCCGTTCCCTCAATGGGTAGGTTGTGCGGCATACCACCACAAATCTTGATACCCACTCAGCTGAGTACTGCAGGGCTCTCCCAGAGCGGTCCAGGCAGCAGAAGCGTTGCTTGGAGGATGTTGATGGTGTTCTCCATAATGTTCCTTGTGGCAGCATGGCTCTCATTGTAGGCCTGCTGTGCACGTGTGCGTGGGTTTCAGACCAGAGTCATGAGCCATGTCATGAGTGGATAACCCTTGTCGCCCAATAGCCAGCCTTTGACTTGCCGAGGTGGTTCAAATACAGGTAGCACAGAGGACTGCCGCAGAATGAAGGAATCGTGATTACGGTCAGGATAACCTGTATGATGCGCTGCCTATGGTCACACACCAGATGCACATTGAGGAAGTGGAATCCCTTTTCGTTCATGAAAATGGCCAAGTTCACATGAGTGCATGCAAGGCAATCTACATGCAGTCAATGGCACCCTGCACCATGGGGAAGCCTGCAATCTGTTGTGCTCTCTCCGCCTGCTTGTCTCTGGCAAGAGGGAATGAGATTAAACTATGACCTCCCTTATGCAGCAGTGTATGGAGAGATGTTGCTTATATCGCCAGCCTGGAAGGAGCCAGATGCATAGAAGTTAAGAGCCACGGTCACCTTGACAGCCACAGGCAATGATATCCTTGCCCTGCTTTGAGGTGCAGTTGTGGCTGCAGCAGTTGGCAGATTTCAGTCACAACCTCGTCAGTGAAGCGAAGACATCTCATGCATTGGTCCTCGCTGAAGTTGAGGCAAAAGAATTGCTCCCTAAAGACCCTCTGCGGATATGGCCTCCCGCTGAGAGCTTTTCTCCCCCTCCTCCCAGCAGCTTGTCCTGCTCTGCGTGGCCTCTCTTCATTCTCCCAGTCATGCGGAATTCCCAGAGGAATATCTACCAGGCCACCCATGTCTGGAAGCAACATGTTTCAGTACAAGCTTTTAAATGAACAGACAAGTACTTCAGCACCAGCCAGACCACACCCTGCAGACTAGCCAAGTATAGGAAACCTCCAAAAACATGACCAATTGCACCAGCAGCCAGAAGAAATAATCCAGCAACTAAGTTGTAAATAGTTTCTTATCCCCTTAAATAGCGCTTGTGGGGGTCCTTCATTCATTTAATGTCATGTTCAGCTGTGCGAGGTTAGGATAGGCTGGAGCGTGGTGTTCAAAAATGGCAGTGCTGGCGTCAAATCAGCGTTTCACACAGATTGACATCATAATCTGCCTCCTCTGCATGCTGCCGGAAGTCATTGGATGTGTGCACGCAAACCCCTTTACCAAATGGTCCCTGCGCACTTCCCGTCGGAAGCGTGTGCGCACATTTCGGACTCCATTTGAGTGTTAGGTAACTGCATCGCAACTAACAAATGGGCGCTACACAGCACAATCTAGGCCCCCTCCACTATTAAAATCAAGCAGTAAAAGCATCCAGATCTGAAAATCTGTCAGCATCATATTGGCACAAAATACAGCAGAGTCCAGTCTCAGCACAATTCCGCAGAGCTGCTTGAAATGGGATATGACGTAAGAAAACTACTAGGCACTTGGTCTAAGTGTTAAACAAAGCTTTAATCAACTGTTTTACAACATGGAGGTCTAGTTGTGTCCTTCACTAGTTCCTGTTAAGAATGTCCTGCGCAAGCTGGGCCCGTGCCCGAGTATTTATACTCTCCCTGGACAGCGCCACCCGCAGGCCACTCAGTATTATTTCATAAGTCATGAATGACAGATTCATGTCAGGGTACAAACCAAGACTGTATGCAGATCTGACAATCAACTGTGTTACATTCATCTGAATATGGAGACATCTTAGTGAAGTGTAGACAAGATGGAATTTGAGTTTGAGGAGTGCAGCCCACACATTGCACCTGAAACTCTGGTTCTTAAGTGACATCAGCTGCAGTAAGGCACCTTCCTGGAGTTTTTATATTTTTAAATGGAACCTTTCAGTGAGCCCATGTATATACAGCGAGGTAAAAATGCACTTACTTTGTAAACAAAGATTTGTTTTTTAAATGCTCCCTTTTTTCCACCTCCAAGGTTCTGTGAAATCACCAACAATTCTCCAAGACATTCACAATATCTTGTCAATTTAATTATTATATATATTTTTTTAAACTGCAAATGTGGTATGCCATATTGAATTTCCAGTTGGACTTGGTTATTCCGTCCCAATGAAATGTTTTGTTTTGAGTTTGAGACTCGCTCTTCAAAAGGATATTTGTATCTTCTCCCTGTGCCAGCCACCATCCCTTGCCCAGAGAATGGCAAGAAGACCTGTGCCCATCCTTCCAACAATCAACCAATGGAAGCGTGAAAGAAACTCAAGGTGACTCTCCCTCCCAGCAAGGATCTCGGTGTGGATGGAATAAGATGGGCCGAATGGCCTTTCTGGTCCATAATTATCTTGTGACCTTGCCCAATGACTCACCTATTCGTCCCAGTCCCAAGATCCCCACAGTGCTGTCGGAGAGTCCATAGCCACAAAGCCACATGGGTTTCCATGTGCCCCAGCCACCACTGGAAATAGAAAGGTTTCAGATTACAGGAACATCAGAGCTTGGACCAAAATCAACTTGAACCCAGTTTTAGAATCAAACATTTTGAAACAAAGATTAAAGAACCATACTAACATATAAGCCTGCTGAGCTATAAAAATACACAGGCCTAGAAATTGGTTATGGCCCATTTTTGATCGCAGGCAGTGCACGTCTCAACCGGTAGGCCCAAGGCCAGCCAGCGATTGGGCCTCAGGCCTCAATTACATTATTTGGACGAGCTGCTGAATATCAGGCGCTTGCCTCATTGGCAGTGGCCCCAAGGTAATTCCCCGTATGGGGTGGGGAGGGTGGAGCAGCAACACGAGGGCCCGATCACGAGTACTGTGGAGCTGTAGGGAGCAATCCTGCTCCTCCCCGCTCCATAGCAACTTTTTTTATAAACCCAGGTGGAACAGCCCCAACTCCTGCTCCGTGATATCTAATTTAGCAGAGGGGAGCAGAGTCTAATTTAAAACAGGCATTAGGTACAATAAGGCTGAATTTCTACCCCACGGTGTTTGTATACAGTTCAGTGCGCCAGTGTTTCCAATATAAAGGTCCATATGTAGACCTTGATACTTCCCAGTCAGAAGCCCATCCACTAATGCAGGATTACCCTTCAGGTGGATGGCAACTAAAGGAGAAACACTAACTGATCCTGCCGGCAGGAGGCCTGGACCATTGAGGGGCTGGGCTTCATTACCAACCCACTGCCGAGCTGTGGGCACCAAATGGGCGCCACGCTGCAGCTCGCTGGCTCTGGGACGGCACAATATCAGGTAATACGGAGACAGACGGCCAGGTCCAGTCAGAACAGGCGGGGGATTCGATCTGCAGTGAGCCCCAGGTTGGCAGCAGGCCCACGTTACTTGTGAAGACCGGAGAATCACTCCTGCTCCTCTTGACCCCACAAGAATACTTTAAGTACTACCTTCTTGGGGCCTTTTCTGCTATACTGCCAGGTAAAACTGGGTGGGGCCTCCATGCCGCATGCTCCACCCAGCTGTCTGTCAAAATAGCAACTGGGGTCCTATGTATGATTTTGGACCTTGATTTACATATTAAAAAGGGGCCTACTGCCTAAAACAGGTGGGCGCTTTGGCTGCCTAGCAAAAGGTCCTTTTGAGTATGGCGGAGGCTGGAGCCCCGATGTAAATGGGGTGGTAAGCCATAAACTGGTTAAGATCCACCCCAGGGCCTCGCTCACTGCTCAATGTCCACCAGAACAGTTCTGTTGAGTTTAAAAAGGACACCTGTGGCACAAGATGTTCTGCCTCTCTGTGACATGGAGGGAGGAGATGGGTTTGCAGAGGAAGGAAACTGCAATTGATCTTTATAGAACTCGGTTTGCTTCTTACTCGGTTTTCTTTTTATTTCAACTGTTTGTTTTCCCTCTTTTTGCTAGCCCAGGTTGACAGCAGTACAGCTCTGCTTCTCCTGAAGTGAAGCAGGTTATAGAATCAATCACTAGGAACTGGCTGGGTAAATATGATTGGAATATTTGCTCGTGGGGAGGGTAAACAATGACATGGACTGGTTGGGCTGAATGGCCTGTTGTAACTTCTATGTATTTCTGGAGTCAAGCCCTGATCTTAGTTACACAGATTAAGTCACCATTCAATTTGTAAAGATTTTCAATATCACACCATTTTCCTCTTATGCAAACTTGAATTTTTTGACATATCATACATATTAACTGCAGAATAATTGCAGGAAGCTACGAGTCAAAAAAACAAACATCCTCCTGAGTACTTAGCCAGACTTAAGACGTCAAGTGGCAACTACTGTAACTGTGTTTGCAAATGTCATTCTGTTTTGCTTGCTGCAGCAGAGTCCCAGTAAATAATTTTGGTAACTCCATGTTTGATAGAACACCTTCCTAAAGTCATTGGCCCCAACCGGAATCACACCGAATTCCTCAGTATTCCGGGACAAGAAATAAAAATGCTTTTTAGCCACACTGTCCTAGATACTGAGGTTATAAAGGTGCAATATTC
Source organism: Squalus acanthias (assembly GCA_030390025.1). Lineage (NCBI taxonomy): Eukaryota > Metazoa > Chordata > Chondrichthyes > Squaliformes > Squalidae > Squalus > Squalus acanthias. Next base: position 225,199,369 of record CM059425.1, on the reverse strand, counting down.
TCTCAAAGAGCTATGCAGTTCCAAAGGCAATTGTATCATCAGGTTGCCCTGTAGAGTCCGGTCTTGTAGGAGACTGGTGCATGAAATGGGAGTAAGCAAAAAGGAGTGAAAAATATATGTAGAACAGGTAGAAGGGGAGGGCCAAAGAAAGAGGAGATACTAAACGAGGCACATTTTTAAACATACCTCAAAAGCATTGACCTCAGAGAAGTCCCAGAGTAGGTATCTGGCTGCTTGCTTGGCTCTGGACTAGAAGCTCAGACATAAGACCATAAGAAATAGGAGCAGGCGGAGGCCATTCGGCCCTTCGAGCCTGCTCTGCCATTCAATAAGATCATGGCTGATCTTCTACCTCAACTCCACTTTCCTGCACTATCCCCATATACCTTGATTCCCTTAATATACAAAAATCTATCGATCTCTGCCTTGAATATACTGAATGACCGAGCATCCACAGCCCTCTGGGATAGAGAATTCCAAAGATTCACCACCCTCTGAGTGAAGAAATTTCTCCTCATCTCAGTCCTAAATGGCCGACCCCTTATTCTGAGACTGTGACCCATGGCTCTAGACTCCCCAGCCAGGGGAAACATCCTCCTGCATCTACCCTGTCATGCCCTGTAAGAATTTTGTATGATTCAATGAGATCCCCTCTCATTCTTCTAAACTCCAGAAAATATAGGTCTGGTCTACTCAATCTCTCCTCAAAGGACAATCCCCCCATCCCAGGAATCAGTCTAGTGAACCTTCGTTGCACTCCCTCTATGGCAAGTATATCCTTCCTTAGGTAAGGAGACCAAAACTGTACACAATACTGCAGGTGTGGTCTCACCAAGGCCCTATATAATTGCAGTAAGACATCTTTACTCTTATACTCAAATCCTCTTGTAATAAAGGCCAACATACCATTTGCTTTCCTAATTGCTTGCTGTACCTGCATGTTAACTTTCAGTGATTCATTTACAAGGACACCCAGGTTCCTCTGAACACCAACATTTCCCAATCTCCCACCATTTAAGAAATACTCTGCTTTTCTATTTTTCCTACCAAAGTGGATAACTTCACATTTCTCCACATTAGATTCCATTTGCCATGTTTTTGCCCACTGTCTATATCCCCTTGCAGCCTCTTTGCATCCTCCTCACAACTTACATTCCCACCTAGCTTTGTATCATCAGGATATACGGCACAGAAAGAGGCCATTCGGCCCAGCCAGTCCACGCCGGCATTTATGCTCCACACAAGCCTCCTCCCGTCTTTCCTCATCTAAATCTATCAGCATAACCCTCTATTCCCTTTTCCCTCATATGCTTGTCGAGCCTCCCCTTAAATGCATCTATACTATTCGCTTCAACCACTCCCTGTGGAAGCAAGTTCCACATTCTCACCACTCTTTGGGTAAAGAAGTTTCTTCTGAATTCCCTATTGGATTTCTTGGTGACTATCTTATATTGATGGCCTCTAGTTATGCTCTTCCCCACAAGTGGAAACATTCTCTCTCTATCAAAATCTTTCATAATTTTAAAGACCTCTATTAGATCACCCCTCAGCCTTCTTTTTTCGAGAGAAAAAAAAAGAGCCTGTTCATCCTTTCCTGATATGTATACCCTCGCATTTCTGGTATCATCCTTGTAAATCTTCTCTGCCCCTCTCCAGTGCCTCTATATCCTTTTTATAATATGGCGACCAGAACTGTACGCAGTACTCCAAGTGTGGTCTAACCAAGGTTTGATACAGGTTTAGCATAACTTCCCTACTTTTTAATTCTATACTTCTAGAAATAAACCCTAGTGCTTGGTTTGCTTTTTTTATTGCCTTGCTAACCTGTGTCGCAACTTTTAGTGATTTGTGTATTTGTACTCCGAGATCCCTTTGTTCCTCTACCCCACCTAGACTCGCACCCTCCAAGTAATGTGACCTCCCTATTCTTCCTACCAAAATGTAATACCTCACATTTGTTTGTGTTGAACTTCATTTGCCAATTATATGCCCAATCTGCAAGTTTATTAATGTCCTCCTGTAATTTGTTGCAGTCCTCCACAGTATTGACTATCCCCTCCGCCCCCCCCCCCCCCAGCCGAACTTGGTGTCATCCGCAAATTTTGAAATTGTGTTTTTGATTCCAAAGTCTAAATCGTTAATGTAAATTGTGAACAGCAGTGGTCCCAGCACTGATCCTTGTGGAACACCATTACCCACCTTCTGCCACTGTGAATAACTACCCTTTACTCCTACTCTCTGCTTTCTGTCCTGAAGCCAGCCAGCAATCCATTCTGCTACTTGTCCCCTGGCTCCACATTCTCTGACCTTGTTCATCAATCTATTATGGGGTACCTTATCGAAGGCCTTTTGAAAATCCAGATAAATTACATCTACTGCATTACCATTGTCTACTGTTACCTGTTACCTCTTCAAAAAATTCAATAAGGTTGGTCAAGCAAGACATTCCCTTTTGAAATCCATGCTGACTATTCATTATTATATTTTTGGTTTCTAGATGTTCTTCTATTTTCTCCTTTAGTAGGGATTACATTATTTTTCCTACCACTGATGTTAAGCTGACTGGTGTATAATTCCCTGGACATGTTCTATCCACCTTCTTAAATATCTTACATTTGGTCCCCTCATCCAAATCATTGATATAGATTGTAAATAGCGGAGTCCCAAGCACTGATCCTTGTGGTACCCCACTAGTTACAGCTTGCCAACCCGAAAATGATCAGTTTATTCCTACTCTTTGTTTTCTGTCTGTTAACCAATCCTCAATCCAGACAGGCTTTCATAACAGGGTTATGCCAGTGAACAGAGGTTGGTCTTGTAACTGAATATACTCCAATCTTTCTCTGTAATCCAAGAGGAGGTGTCACAAACTTACTTCAACTGACAGGGAATTGAGAAGTAACGCTCAGGATAGAATTTTAACACATCTACAATCGTCTGTTTGAAGTTGGCCAAAGGTGAGATCACATTCTACACAAAACTGAACAAAATCAATTAGGAGAAAAAGGAATGATGGCAAGTCTATGTATTGTATATTTTATATTCATTCTTGGGATATGGGCGTTGCTGGCAATGCAGGATTTTATTGCCCATCCCTAGTTGCCCAAGAAAGTGGTGGTGGACCTTCTTAAACAGCTGCGTGTGGTGAAGGTGCTCGCATAATACTGTTAGGTAGGGAGTTCCTTCATTGACACTGGGTCAAAATCCTGGAACAGCGATATATGTCCAGAATTAGATTTTGCTTTCACAAGACTTGAAGTGTATACGTTATTCGGAGGGGAACACTCAGACTGAAGAGTCTGAAATAAATGTAAATCTGTTTCATAAAAGGCAACACTTTAATACACTCGAGCCTTCATGTATTGCAAAAATAGAAAAAATTAATACTGGAGATAAATCAATGCTTTTCCCTCTAAAAACTATAATACACTGAAGGATAGAACAAAGTAAATCTCTTTTCTGAAGTGGGTACATGTTATCTTAGGTACAGCGGATTTGGTAACTGCACACGACTGAATCCAATCACCTTGCTTTAAATATTAAGTGATAAATTTCAAGAAATGCCAATTCCAAAAAAAAAGACAATAACAAAAGCGAGCTTACTTTTTGGCTTCAGCTACTGCCTCCATCAGTCGACGAGCCGTTGCCAGGAGCAAGGCCACGGTGAGCTCGGCAGTGGCGTTGGTCAGGACATCAGGAGTGTAGCCTACTCGGATTCCCCTTCAAACACAGGAAATATGGAGATTAGTATTCCATGTTGCAACATGCTCAGTTGTCAGGTCACTGTATAAATTTAAAACTTTTCTTGTACATATTTTATGTATAAACTTAAAGCTAAGGAAGGGTTTGTCTCTTGCTTGGAAACGCAAGGTGGCCACCAGACACCAAGCAATCAGCTCTGCAGGAACTGTCCTTTGTTCTTTATCCTCAGACTGCTTTCAAATCAAGCAGACCCCATTCCCAAGCTGTGAGCAACACCTATTCTGAGCCAAGTCTTCGAACTAATATTACCAGAGAGGCAGATGAATAAATAAGACACTGAAAGACCGATTCACAGTTTTTCATCTGAATTGAATTCACAGTGACATCTGGACAAATCAAGAGAAAAAGGATATATAAACAGGGGTGGTTGGGAAGCTGCTAGAGTGAGCGAGAGAAAAAAAAAGAGGGACGTGACGGAGAGTCTCTGGGATCTGTCATAAATGAGGAACAGGCTTGTGATGCAAAAGGCCACATACTGCTAAGGGGCAAAGTGCATTATCTCAGGTTTGGGCATTTAGTAGTCATTATATGCCATTCTATATGTACTTTAGTTCGTTCAAATTAACTCGAATGTGCGGTGTTGGTATTAGTGTCGTCTGGAACAACTAGGAGTGAAGCAAGCGTGCAATTGGCACTGGCAAACTAAGAACTGAAGAGTCCTAAGGGTACGGGTTTTCTGCAGAAACAGAAATCTGAGAAGATCCTGCTTCAGAATTGAAGGGGGTGCAAAGAGTACAGCGATACCGTGAGGACACCTCATTAAAAGTACCCCAAACCCTTTACATGTTAGCCATCAGGTTAACTTATCTGTGTAAAAATCCTGTTTATATTTTGCTACTCGGAGGGAATTTTCCTCTTAATATTCAATTAAAATCACTTCTTAAAATTTCAAGAACAAAAAACAAATGTAATGAAAGTTCTGGTTACTTTTTTGTTTAATTCCCATCAAATTTTATTGGTTTTGTCTGAACATGGAGAAGTGACTGATCCTGACAGCAAGAATGAATGAAATTACAAGACGACTGAACATCCAATGTTTGATGAAGATCACTGAACATCCAATGTTTGATGACTGCAGCTCATGTTAATTTGGTTCCCATACACTGCCAGGTTCTGTAGCTCCAGACCCCGTGTATCAGAGCTCCCCACTGAAGCAAGGATATTCAGTAAAAGACAAAGGAGAGCGAGCAAAAGAAAGGAAAAAAATCACAATACTTTGTAACGCCTTAAATGGGCTTATGATGGAGCGTCCTTCTTCAAGATCACATTATTGAACAACAGTGCAGGAGATGACAAATGTACCAAACATCACTCTGCTAGTGAATCTGAACCATGTAAACTTAGTGTTTTTTTAGTCATTGATTACATTCATCAACAGGCAGGAGTCTTGTGCTGGGGGACGGGGTGCATCTCTTCCCATTTCAGGCACCCAGTGTCAGCATCACACATTCCCAGGGCAGGTACAGCACATGTTAGATACAGAGTAAAGCTCCCTCTACACTGTCCCTTCACCTGAGGAAGGAGCAATCGATAGCTCCGAAAGCTTGTGATTTCAAATAAAACTGTTGGACTATAACCTGGTGTTGTGCGACCTCTCAATTTTGTCCATCAAACATTCCCAGGGCAGGTACAGCACATGTTAGATGCAGAGTAAAGCTCCCTCTACACTGCCCCATCAAACATTCCCAGGGCAGGTACAGCACAGCTTAGATACAGAGTAAAGCCCCTTCTACACTATCCCAACAACATGCCTCAGTCCCAATCTCAGAAGAGCATCACCTACTGCACCAGTTTGACATTTTTCAGTTTCCCACACCAGCCATCTTGCGGCTTCTCCGAGTGACAGTACCAAATGATGGACAGTTTAGTGCTGTGGGTCCATGCCCACATGGAACTGGATTGTGATGACCCAACTCATTTCACATAGGGCTCTTATAGCCAGCAGACAGGAGAGGTTTTCTTCCCATTGGTTTGGGCTGAATTTGAACCCAAGTCCCAGAGGTGAAAGGCTAGGGGCTAATCCACTGTGTCATTCAATTCAAAATTATATTTGTTAAGAGTGCACATATCAGATACCAATACTTCCAAATAAGGAAAATTGTCTTCAGACAATAAGCATTGCACATTGCAGCATAGTTTGTTAGTTATTAAACTCTGCAACAATTATTTAAGTTAGTGAGGGTTTAACATAGTACCTCAGGGACTCTTCGTGTATGAAATCAATAACACTAAATTTTATTTAAAAACACTTTACCTTTTTTTGATTTCTTCTAGAGAGAGATGATCAAACCCCACAGACATGGTGCTGATAACTTTCAGGTTGGGCCCTGTATCAGGAACAACCTCAAAATGAAACCAAGTTAACTTAGAATTTCTGCACAATGTTAAAATTAACCTCGGAATTAAAAAGAGTTTTCATCTTCTACTAGATCGAATTCTATTACAAACAATGGGAGTGGTTATTAAAATTCAAGCCTCTAACTGAAGGACAGACAGTGAGCCTTGGCACAGTGGTAGAATTTCCATCTTGGAGTTGGGAGGTTATGGGTTCAAGACCCACTCCAGACAGTCCTGGAGATGAGCATTCTAGTCTCTAAATACTGGGTTGACATCCAGTGGGGTACTCGCGTTGGATGGAAGTGGAGTGGCGATATCCCCACTAGCCGGTTCTCCTGGTAGGGTGTTGAGAGTCAGGCTAACAATCGTTTCCTTTGTTCCTCTGCACGCCTGTGCAGCACCTTGGGACATTTTACTACGTTAAAGGCGCTATATAAATACAAGTTGTTGTTGTTGTTGTTGTTGTTGTTGTTACAGAAACTACCCAGAGAACAATCCGCTGGATGTAAAAGCAATGGAGAAAATGGGTTGCCTCATGTGCCATAAGGCACAGAGGAGGAGAAGAACCACCAAAGGACAACAAGGTCAGATCTGACCAGTAACATCCCATTTTGATGACGACAGTCAGCTCCAATCACAGTGTGTACAGCCTTATTAATAACAAGAACCAACTACCCCCAGCTGGTAAAGCCAGTGTGTAACTGAGCCATACAGACCCAAATGGTTTCAGGTTCCATCCCCAGTTAGCAATAAAAGGAGCCCTACAATTAGCCTCAGTGCCCCATGGATGAGGTAGGAGCAAGTCAGCTGCCGATCACCATCCAGTGAGATGTACTGGAAATTGCAAGTGGTGTCGTCATTGTTGTCATCAACAACAACTTGTATTTATATAGCGTCTTTAACGTAGTAAAATGTCCCAAGGCGCTTCACAGGAGTACTATAAGACAAAAAATTTGACACGATCCACATAAGGAGAAATTAGGGCAGTGACCAAAAGCTTGGTCAAAGAGGTAGGTTTTAAGGAGCATCTTAAAGGAGGAAAGAGAGGTAGAGAGGTTTAGGCAGGAAATTCCAGAGCTTAGGGCCTTGGCAGCTGAAGACACGGCCACCAATGGTTGAGCGATTATAATCAGGGATGCTCAAGAGGGCAGAATTAGAGGAGTGCAGATATCTCGGGTTGGGGGGGTGGTGGTTGTGGGGCTGGAGGAGATTACAGAGATAGGGAGGGGCGAGGCCATGGAGGAATTTGAAAACAAGGATGAGAACTTTGAAATTGAGGCGTTGCTTAATTAGCCAATGTAGGACAGCGAGCACAGGGGTGATGGGTGAATGGGACTTGGTGTGAGTTAGGACACGGGCAGCCGAGTTTTGGATGACCTCAAGTTTACATAGGGTAGAGCGTGGGAGGCCAGCCAGGAGTGCATTGGAATAGTCAAGTCTAGAGGTAACATAGGCATGGATGAGGGTTTCAGCAGCGGATGAGCTGAGGCAAGGGCAGAGATGGGTAATATTAGAGGTGGAAATAGGCAGTCTTAGTTATGCTGCGGATGTGAGGTCGGAAGCTCATTTCAGGGTCAAATATGACACCAAGGTTGCAAACAGTGTGGTTCAGCCTCAGATGTTAGGGAGAGGGATAGAGTTTGTGGCGGGGACCGAAAACAATGGCTTCAGTTTTCCCAATATTTAATTGGATAACATTTCTGCTCATCCAGAACCGGATGTCGGACAAGCAGTCTGACAATTTAGAGACCATGGAGGGGTCGAGAGAAGTGGTGGTGAGGTAGAGCTGGGTGTCGTCAGCGTACATGTGGAAACTGACGCTGTGTTTTCGAATGATGTTGCCAAGCGGCAGCATGTAGATGAGAAATAGGAAGGGGCCAAGGATAGATCCTTGGGGGACACCAGAGGTAACGATGTGGGAGCGGGAAGAGAAGCCATTGTAGGTGATTCTTTGGCTATGATTAGATAGATAAGAATGGAACCAGGCGAGTGCAGTCTCGCCCAGCTGGATGATGGTGAAGAGCTGTTGGAGGAGGATGGAGTGGTCAACCGTGTCAAAGGCTGCAGACAAGTAGAGAGGAGGGATAGTTTACCTTTGTCTCAGTCACAAAGGATGTCAATTGTGACTTTGATGAGCCGTTTTGGTACTGTGGCAGGGGCGGAAACCTGATTGGAGGTGTTCAAACATGGAGTTGCGGCAAAGATGGGCACAGATTTGGGAGGCAACAACACGTTCAAGCACTTGAGGAAAGGGAGGTTGGAGATGGGGTGGTAGTTTGCAAGGACGGAGGGGTCAAGGGTTGGTTTAGGCAAAGACAGGATCTGGCTAAGCTGTATTGTCCACTTATGTTGAATGGCCACCTGTATAAGTTACTGGAGGGTGACCAATGCCCCAGTGGTAATCAATGCTTCAGTGAGGGCAAAAAGGGAGAAGACTAACAGAAATTAAATACCCTTGCAATTTTAAATTTTATATATATATTTTTTTAATCCTTCTAGTGCCTGATATTTAAGAGCAACGGGCTGTGAAAGGTTTGGTGATGAAGTCGCTTCTGGCTAGATCACCAGTAAACATGATGCAACAATGGTTTAGTTAGGTCAGCCACATGTTAAATACACAAACTGATTTGAACCAATTCTACATATGGTGTTCTGGGTTTTCATAGAAAAGTGGGCGGAATCATGGAATGCGATCCTCCAAATGATGATAAAAATCTCGCAAATTTCCATACTCCCGTGTTTTAAATACAGAATTTAACTTAATTCAGTCACCATAAAGCAATGGTTCTAATTACAGGTAAAGTAGCCTCGTGGTTATGGTATTGAACTAGCAACCAATGTTCCCTGCAAGCTGCGCAACCCGTTTTGTTTAATGCGCGGTCCCTTTAAATTTCTGCGCATGCACAGTATTTACAATGCGCAGGACCTTTCCCATTAGAGAGAACATTGCTAGCAACCCATAGCAAGTTGTGAAATTGAATTCAATAAATGTGGTAATCTGTGGGCTGGCACCAGAAATAATGACCATGGAAGCTATCAGATTGTTGTAAAATCCCAATTGGTTCACGAAGGGAACCTCCCACCCCTAATTGGTCTAGTCCAATATATGTGACTCCAGTCCTACACTCTGGTTTATTCAATGGGCAATAAATACTGCATTGTAGTATAGTAGTTATGTTATTGGACTAGTAATCCAGAGAACGCAAGTTCAAATTCCACCATGTTAGAATCATAGAATCTTACAGCACAAAAGGAGGCCATTCAGCCCATCGTGTCTGTGTCAGCTCTTTGAAAGAGATAGCCAATTAGTCCCACACGTTCCCCATAGCTTTGAGAATTTGAATTCAGTTTTTAAATCTGGAATAAAAATCTGGTATCAGTAAATGTGACCATGAAGATGTGGGAATGTCGTCAAAACCCAACAGGTTCATCATTGTCCTCCAGGGAAGAGAACCTGCCGTCCTTACCCGGTCTGGCCTATATGTGACTCCAGACCCACAACAATGTGGTTGACTCTTAACCGACCTCTGAAGTACCCTAGCAAGCCACTCCGTTGTATCAAACCGCACCACCTTCTCAAGGGCAACTAAGGATAGGCAATAATGGTCACATGCCAGTGACACCACATCCTGAGAATTAATTTTAAATTAAAAATTCAGTGTTGCCCATATTCCAAGAAGAAATTTTTAAAAAATACAAATGGATGGATCATGGAACCATTGGTTAGTGGTGACGATGAAAAATCCCAAAACACTGCGGAAACTCCCAGGATCACATGAAATAAAAACTGAATTTGACCCATTCTGTCACCATAAACCTTAATGTCGTGAAGTTTTATTGAGAAATAAAGATACGGAGTAGGAAGTGACTCACTGAGCGTGTTGTGAATAAAAGACATCATTACACATCTCAGGTTTTGAAATTTTAACAACCACAAATCACCTCATTACAGAGGCTGTATAATCGTACCTGCAGTCTCTAAAAGTTCCTTGTCTATTTTCTCCGTCAATAAACAGTACAATCCATGTGCGCCAGCAACTCCTTTTAGCAGTTCTGAACGAGGGACGGGGTCATCAGAATCCCAGTGCTTAATATCGCAGCTGAAACACAAGAAAAAAAGACCAAAATGGACCCATTAGGTGTCAGCTATGGCTCAACAACAGCCCTCTCGCCTTTGAGTCAGAAGATTGTGGGTTCAAGTCCCACTCCAGAGACTTGAGCACATAATCTACGCTGACATTTCAGTGCAGTACTGAGGGAGTGCTGCATTGTCAGAGTTGCCATCTTTTGGATGAGACGTTAAACCGAGGCACCGTCTGCCCTCTCAAGCGGACAGAAAAGATCGCATGGCACTAATTCGAAGAGGAGCAGAGAAGTCCTCCCCGGTGTCCCAACCAGTATTTATCCCTCAACCAACACCTAAAAACAAATTATTTGGTCATTACCTTTTGGTTGTTTGTGGGAGCTTGCTGTGCGCAAATTGTTTCCTACAGTACAACAGTGACTACCTTTCAAAAATACATCATTGGCTGTGAAGTGCTTTGGGACATCGTGATCTTGTGAAAGGTGCTGTGTTAATGAAAAGCTAACACTGCCGGAGGACGACTCTGGGAGGGGGGCGTGCCGGAGGGTTGCACCTGACCGGTGTTGGCAGAACCGCGATGAGTTTCCAGTTTTTATTTCAGATTTCCTGCACTTGCGGTTTTCTTTCTATTTATCTCTCCTATTTCTTTACTATTGCATGTGTGTGTGTCCTGCCTCCTGCATTTTTCACTGCCCTCTTTAGCTGTTTCCACATCCTTTTCATAGAATCATAGAATGATACAGCACAGAAGGAGGCCATTCAGCCCATCGTGCTCATGCCGGCTCTTTGAAAGAGTTTCCAATTAATCTCACTCCCCTTCTCTTTCCCCAAAGCCCTGCAAATTTTTTCCCCTTCAAGTATTTATCCAATTCCCTTTTGAAAGTTATTGTTGAATCTGCTTTCAACATCTATTCAGGCAGTGCATTCCACATCATAACAACTCACTGTGTAATTTTTTTCCCCCTTATGACACCTCTGGTTCTTTTGCCTCTGTTTACTGACCTTTCTGCCAGTGGAAACCGTTTCTCCTTATTTACTCTAGCAAAACCCTTCATGATTTTGAACACCTCTATCAAATCTCCTCTTAACCTTCTCTGCTCTAAGGAGAACAACCCCAGCTTCTCCAGACTCTCCACATAACTGAAGTCCCTCATCCCCTGGTACCATTCTAGTAAATCTCCTCTACACCCTCTCCAAGGCCTTGACATCCTTCCTAAAATGTGGTGCCCAGAATTGGACACAATACTCCAGCTAGGGCCTGTTGGTACATGAAGGAGAGAGAGATGCCATAGCCTAGCAATAGTCGAGAGAGAGAGAGAGAGAGAGAGAGAGAGGAGAGAATTGTAGTTGTTGTAGTTGTTGTTGACAAAACTCTGCTTGGAAATTGCGTTATACTCCGAAGAAATTATACTCTGCTTTTAGATTGTTTATGTTAAAGTAGAAAAAATAAAGTGATTACAACCATAAGACTGAATTAATTACTACTCAAGTGAAGAACGGTAGATTGTTTAAAATAACAGGGCCTAACCAGTGTTTTTTAAAGGTTTAGTATTACTTCCTTGCTTTTGTACTCTATGCCTCTATTTATAAAGCCAAGGATCCCGTATGCCTTTTGAACAGCCCTCTAGACTTGTCCTGCCACCTTCAAAGACTTGTGTACTTACACCCCCAGGTCTCTCTGTTCCTGCACCCACTTTAAAATTGTACCTTTTATTTTATGTTGCCTCTCCTCATTCTTCCTACCAGAATACATCACTTCACACTTCTGTATTAAATTTCATCTGCCATGTGTCTGCCCTTTTCACCAGTCTGTCTACGTCCTCCTGAAGTCTGTTACGTAGCATTCGTAACAAAATAGATGAGTTAATGGCACAAATAACTACATATGGGTATGATCTTGTGGCCATTACAGAAACATGGCTGCAGGGTGACAATGCCTGGGAATTAAACATACCAGGTTATTTAACGATCAGGAAGGACAGGCAGGAAGGAAGGGGAGGTGGGGTGGCTATGTTAATAAAGGAAGGAATCACTGTAATACAGAGAAATGATATTGGGTCAAAAGATCAGGATAATGAAACAGTTTGGGTGGAGATAAGGAATAATAAGGGGAAAAAAACACTAGTGGGCGTAGTCTATAGGCCTCCGAACAGTTGCAACTCTGTTGGACGGAGTATCAATCAGGAAATAGTTGAGGCTTGTAATAAGGGAACATCTTTAATTATGGGGGATTTTAACTATCATATTAATTGGACAAATCAAATTGGGCAGGGCTGCCTTGAAGATGAGTTCATTGAGTGTATTAGGGATGGGTTTCTTGAGCAGTATGTAACTGAACCGACCAGGGGGCAAGCAACCTTAGATCTGGTCCTGTGTAACGAGACAGGATTAATTAAAAATGTCCTAGTAAAGGATCCCCTTGGAATGAGTGACCATAACATGGTTGAATTCCATATTCAATTAGAGTGTGAGAAGGTTAGATCTCAAACAAGCGTGCTAAGCTTGAATAAAGGAGACTATGAAGGTATGCGAGCAGAATTGAGTAGAGTGGATTGGGAAAATAGATTAAAGGGTAAGACGATACATGATCAGTGGTGTACATTCAAGGAGTTATTTTACAACTTCCAAAAAATATATATTCCACTGAGAAGAAAAGGGTGTAAGAGAAAAGACAGTCATCCATGGCTAAGTAAAGAAATTAAGGATAATATTCGACTAAAAACAAGGGTTTATAAGGTAGCAAAATCTAGTGGGAGGATAGAGGATTGGGAAAACTTTAAAAGACAGCAAAAAATAACAAAAAGATTGATTAAGAAAGGGAAGATAGATTATGAAAGTAAATTAGCAAAAAATATAAAAACAGATAGTAAGAGTTTTTATAGTTATATAAAAAGAAAAAGGGTGGCTAAAGTAAATGTTGGTCCCTTAGAGGATGAGACCGGGAAATTAATGGTGGGAAATATGGAGATGGCAAATACACTGAATGAATATTTTGTATCAGTCTTTACAGTAGAGGACATTAAGAATATCCCAACACTGGACAAACAGGGGGCTATAGGGGGGGAGGAGCTAAACACGATCAAAATCACTAAGGAAGTGGTACTCGGTAAAATAATGGGACTCAAGGCGGATAAATCACCTGGACCTGATGGCTTACATCCTAGGGTCTTGAGGGAAGTGGCGGTAGGGATTGTGGATGCATTGGTAATAATTTTCCAAAACTCCCTGGACTCAGCAAAGATCCCGGCAGACTGGAAAACTGCTAATGTAACACCCTTATTTAAAAAGGGCAGTAGACAGAAGGCTGGAAACTATAGACCGGTTAGCCTAACATCTGTGGTAGGTAAAATTTTGGAGACCATTATTAAGGAGACAGTAACGGGACATTTGGATAATCATAATTTAATAGGACAAAGTCAGCATGGTTTTATGAAGGGGAAGTCATGTTTGACAAATTTGCTGGAGTTCTTTGAGGAAGTAACACACAGGGTGGATAAAGGGGAACCAGTGGATGTGGTATATTTAGACTTCCAAAAGGCATTTGACAAGGTGCCACACAAAAGATTATTGCTTAAGATAAAAAATCACGGGATTGGGGGTAATATTCTGGCATGGATAGAGGATTGGCTATCTAACAGAAGGCAGAGAGTTGGGATAAATGGTTCATTCTCAGACTGGCAATCAGTAACTAGTGGTGTTCCGCAGGGGTCAGTGCTGGGTCCCCAACTCTTTACAATCTATATTAACGATTTGGAGGAGGGGACCGAGTGTAACATATCAAAGTTTGCAGATGATACTAAGATGGGAGGGAAAGTAGTGCGTGAGGAGGACATAAAAAATCTGCAAGGGGACATAGACAGGCTAAGTAAGTGGGCAGAGATTTGGCAGATGGAATACAATATTGGAAAGTGTGAGGTTATGCACTTTGGCAGGAAAAATAGTAGAGCAAGTTATTATCTAAATGGCAAGAAACTGGAAAGTACTGAAGTACAAAGGAATCTGGGGGTCCTGGTGCACGAAACTCAAAAGGTTAGTATGCAGGTGCAGCAAGTGATTAAGAAGGCCAATGGAATGTTGGCTTTCATTGCTAAGGGGATAGAATATAAAAATAGGGAGGTTTTGCTTCAGTTGTACAAGGTATTGGTGAGACCGCACCTGGAATACTGCACACAGTTTTGGTGTCCATACTTAAGAAAAGACATACTTGCTCTCGAGTCAGTACAAAGAAGGTTCACTCGGTTAATCCCGGGGATGAGGGGATGGACATATGAGGAGAGGTTGGGTAGATTGGGACTCTACTCATTGGAGTTCAGAAGAATGAGAGGCGATCTTATTGAAACATATAAGATTGTGAAGGGGTTGGATCGGGTGGATGCGGGGAGGATGTTCCCGATGATGGGTGAAACTAGAACTAGGGGGCATAGTCTTAGAATAAGGGGCTGCTCTTTCAAAACTGAGATGAGAAGGAACTATTTCACTCAGAGGGTGGTAGGTGCATGGAATATGCTGCCCCAAAAAGCTGTAGAAGCTACATCATTACATAAATTTAAAACAGAAATAGACAGTTTCCTAGAAGTAAAGGGAATTAAGGGTTACGGGGAGCGGGCAGGAATTTGGACATGAGTCTAGGTTCGGATCGGTCATGGCCCTGTGGGTAGCGTAGCAGGCCCAGGGGCCGTGTAGCCTGATCCTGCTCCTATTTCGTGTGTCCAATTCTGTTAGGTTCAGGAGATGGTTCTGTGATAGTAGATTGGCGGTTAGGATCAGATCAGCCATGATCTTATTGAATGGCGGAGCAGGCTCGAGGGGCCAATTGACCTACTGCTGCTCCTATTTCTTATGTTCTTATGTTCTTATGTTCTTATGTTCCTATCCTCCTCACGGTTTACTACTTTTCCGAGTTTCATATCATCTGCAAACTTTAAAATGATGCCCTGTATACCCAAGTCCAGGTCATTAATATACATCAAAGAGAGAAGTGGTCCTAATACCGACCCCTGGAGAACACCACTGTATACTTCCCTCTAGTCTGAAAAAGAACCAACCGTTCACCACTACTCTCTGCTTTCTGTCCCTTAGCCAATTTCGTATCCATGCAGCCGCTGCCTCTTTAATCCCATGGGCTGCAATTTTGCTGACAAGACTACTGTATTATGTGGTACTTTAATCAAACGCCTTTTGAAAGTCCAAATACACATCAACCACACTACCCTCATCAACCCTCTCTGTTACTTCAAAGAACTCAGTGAACTTAGTCAAACTTGATTTGCCTTCAACAAATCCATGTTGACTTTCATTTACTAACCCACATTTTTCCAGGTGCCAATTAATTTTGTCCCAGATTATTGTCTCAAAGTCTCCCCACCACCGCTGTCAGGCTGACTGGCCTGTAGTTGACGGTTTTATCCCTCTCCCCTTTTTTGAACAGGGGTATAACATTTGCAATCCTCCAGTCCTCTGAGACCACTCCCATATCTAAGGAGGATTGGAAGATTGTGGCTAGAGTCTCCACAATTTCCACCCTTGCTTCCCTCAGCAAACTAGGACGCATCCCATCCGGACTGGGTGACTTTTCTACTTGGAGCACTGCCAACCTAAGTACCTCCTCTTTATCTATTTTTATCCTATCCAATTTCTGTACTACCTCATCCTTTACTGTGACATTGACAGCATCCTCTTTAGTGAAGACAGATGCAAAGTGCTCATTTAGTACCTTAGCATGCCCTCTGTCTCCTCAAGGAGATCTCCTTTTGGTCCCACCCTTGTTTTAACTACCCTTTTACTATTTATATGTTTATAAAAGACTTTGGGGTTCACTTTTATGTTACCTGCTAATCTATCCTCATACACCCTTTTGCCCCTCATTTCCTTTTTCAGTTCTCCTCTGTACTTTCTATATTCATGATATGGAGATGCCGGTGTTGGACTGGGGTGGACAAATGTGAGAAGTCGCACAACACCAGGGTATAGTCCAACAGCTTTATTTGAAATCACTAATTTGATTTCAAATAAAGCTGTTGGACTATAACCTGGTGTTGTGCGACTTCTCACATCTTTCTATATTCAGCTTGGTTCTCTATTATATTATGAACCGGACATTTATCATAAGCCTCTTTTTTTCCGTTTCATTTTAATTTCTATATCTTTAGTCATCCATGAAGCTCTAGCTTTGGATGCTCTTCCTTTCCCCTCGTGGGAATGTGTCTATTCTGTACCCGAACTATCTCCTCTTTGAAGGCCTCCCATTGCTCATTTACTATTTTGCCTGCCAATCTTCGATTCCAAATTTTGTTCTTATAATGCCTGCCCATTCCCATACGGAGACAATCTTTGTAGATCATCCACCACTGTTCACCTCTTTCCAAAAAAAAAGCTGCTTGCTGCCCATTCGACCCGTTTAGCCCTCTCTGTGACAGGAGTCAGCATTCCTGACTGCCATCTGTTCCCTCAACCACTGCCATTTTCTTTTGTTCTATTCTGTTGAGCGGGTTTAAGCTCATCCTACAGTTCTGATGAAGGTTCCACAGCTGGAATGTTACCCTGTCTTTTCTCTTTATAAATGTAGACAGTCCTGTAGTGTATTTCCAGCAACCTAATTGGAAAAATTAACTGTTTTAGTTACCCATCTATTTGCTGCTGCATTTAAGTCTGTCTCCCTCTGCTGGATGGTGGCAGTACAGCAAGCATTCCCACACATGCCACTGCATGAAGTCTTGGTCAGAATTTCTTTGGGGGTTCTCCCGATTGGTTGCTGTAACTTCTGCATGCTCTGTGATTTCCGGCGGTTTCTAAAGTGGAGCAGACTGGGGCTGAGCCTGGGGTAGGCGCAGGCCGACCGCAACACTGCAGACCAGGCAGGAGGCGGTCGTTCCAAGACGTTCCGCCTCACATTCCTCTGACTTTCCCGGAGGGGCCACCCCCCAAAAAAGCTGGTGCCAGGACCAGAGGGTTTGCAGGAGTCCTGCGAGCAGCCTGAAGAGCAATGTTAGAAAATCATTCCCTTCCCGAGAACTCGGGCCTTCCCATCCGGTGGTCAGGAGCATAGCGCTCCCGGTTCTGCCTCCTGGTTCCAGTGCAAGCCCTTGCTGGGGGTGAGCCAGTGCGAAGAGGGCCAACAGACTCACAATGTACCGTATATACTGTATGACATTAAACAATGTATGGAGTAGATTGTAATTGAACAACCACATTAAAAACAAGGTATTTCCACCTCACGGATGCTTCTCTCCAACTGGCTAATAAGGGATGCACAAGATTCCCATCTTCCCTCTTTTTCTCAGGAAAAGAAAATCACCTCAACCACAACAATCTTGGAGTGCGGAATCTGTGGTTCAAAATGGAAACCGACACTGTGACCCAGCACAGTGTACTACCCAACTGGCCATGCCAATTTGAAGGATTTCGAAGCTTTTCAAAAGAAGGCTGCATTACATAAACCACGGTACAACATCAGAAAAAAAGACGGAAGAACAAACTTGCATTTATATAGTGTCTTTCACGAGCCCAGGATGTCCCAAAGTGCTTCACAGCCAATGAAGTACTTTTTTGAAGTGTGGTCACTGTCGTAATGTAGGGAAACACGGCAGCCAATTTGCTCACAGCAAGTTCCCACAAACAGCAATGAGATAATGACCAGATAATCTGTTTTAGTGATGTTGGTTGAGGGATAAACGTTGGCCAGGACACCAGGGAGAATTCCTGTGCTGCTCTTTGAATAGTGCCGTGGGATCTTTTATTTTTTTTTACTCATTTATGGGATGGCGGTGTCACGGGCAAGGCCAGCATCCCCGATTGCCCTTGAGAAGGTGGTGGTGAGCCGCCTTCTTGAACCGCTGCCGTCCGTGTGGTGAAGGTGCTCCCACAGTGCTGTTAGGGAGGGAGTTCCAGGATTTTGACCCAGCAACATATTTCCAAGTCAGGATGGTGTATAACTTGGAGGGGAACTTACAGGTGGTGGTGTTCCCATGTGCTTGCTGCCTTGTCCTTCTAGGTGGTAGAGGTCACGGGTTTGGGAGTCAGTGTTGTCCAGTAAAAATCACTGACTAGCAACAGGTGAGGCTACGGCGATACCGTTTTAGCCACATGTACTAATTTTAGTTAAAAAAATGCCTTACACACAATACGGGTAAATGTACTTAACATGTCTATTTACTTAATAAACATCTACCATCATTCAGTAACCAAGGAAGTAAAGCGATCACAGTGATCAAAAAAACCACTCGCACACTCTGCTTTTGTCTTGTCTTTTTACCAACAAACGCGTAAAACAGTTAAAGTTCACATGCATGCTCCGTGTGAATGAGTATTGAGATCACATGCCCAACGACTGCATCTATTACTCATTTTTTATTTACTAATCAGAAATGCAATTAACCATGTGTCTGGTGGCTAACGAATGGGACAACACTAGTTTATGTCTACCCGAGAGGTTTAACAGCTCATCCGAAAGGTGGAAACTTAAATCTGTTATGTTTCAATCGGCAGAAAATTCCACTTCAGGAAAAAGATCAAAGTTCGTCCAGAGCACTTTGAACCGAAGCAACTGGAGAACCCGTTAACTGAACTGTGTCACTGATTAACTGTGGTGAATAATGAGGGTGGGATGTTCCTTATGAAAAATGGGAGAATGCCCGTTCTCCATATAATGTGCCAACCCACTAATAAAATTGCAGGAATGCATGGCTTTGTAACATGGAATTTTTTTTAGGAGGTCGTTAATTACAGAGGTAATCTTTTCCTTTAAAGAACAATAAGAAAGAATTTCAATAAAAAAAGGAATTTCACCTCTATTAGTGAATCCAGAATACCCAGGCAAGGAGCGCAATTGCTGTTTGAGAGACATGACTTTGTGCAAAATGGCTGCTGTGTTTGCCCACATAACAGCAGTCTCTGCACTTCCAGGTAGTTCATTGTAGTTGAAGCATTTTGGGATATTTGAGAGATCTGCTATGGCACTATATGACTGCAAGTCCTTTTGTAAAAAAATTTAAAATAGAATTCTGCATGTATAATGTTAGGGTGACCATACGTCCCAGTTTTCCGGGGACAGTCCCTGGATAAGGTACTGTGCCCCCGGGCAAAGAATGTCCCAGGTTCACAAAACCCGTCCCCAGAGTTTACGCCAGGGGGAGGGGTCAGGAGTGAGAATGTGCTTCAATAATGTGACGTCTCTTCTACGGTAATTATATGAACATTTGTTTTGCATTTGTAGTGTATATGTGCAACTGTTAAAATATAGGCTGCTAAAAAATTTGCCTCGCTACGCTGTGCAACCTACATTTTCCATCCTGGCTTCTTTGCTGTGCTCCCACCCTGTGTGTTCCCGGATTCTTTTTAAAAATATGGTCACCCTAATAGTGTGCAAGCTCCCCATTCTGAGAACCTTTTTGCATATCTTGTGTAAATGAGGACTGATGCAATGGCTGAAACAGAGACCTACAATCCATCAGGAAAAGAGATTGTCTGAGCTGCTGCTACCCTGCTTCCAAGGGCTGCCTTAAAGTCTCTCTCAATGTAGCACTAACAGCAGGAGCGGACTAAGGTCGATGGATTGGGGGAGGGAATCAAAGTCCACATTTGGCAGACTTGGCACAGCACCGCCACGATGATGTCTTCCACATTGCTTTGCCGTTCGCGTCAGGCTCAAAACCGCAATGTGACCAGAATTTAAAAGTTAAGTGAGTAAATTATTTGTAGTCAGTTTTGGCTGACCTCAAAGTGATTGCGGGAGGGGTCATGATGACCCCCCCCCCAAACTTCTGGCTCTACCACTGATTAAGATGTGCCTTGAACAGCAAGTGCCCACGAGTCCCTTTATAGAGATCTCAATCAGGCTGCAACTGTTACACACAAGGATAGCTTCAATCCCTTCTGGAATTTTAACTTTTAGTAAAGAAAGAACTTGCATTTATATAGTGCATTTCACATGCTCAGGATATCCCAAAGCACTTGACAATCGCCGAATTACATCCACTCCCTCCACCACCAGTGCATATGGCTGCAGTGTGTACTATCTACAGGATGCACTGCAGCAACTCACCAAGGCTTCTTCAGCAGCACCCCCCAAACCCATGACCTCCACCACCTAGAAGGACAAGGACAGCAGGCGCTTGGGAACACCATTACTTCCAAGTTCCCCTTCAAGTTACACACCATGCCGACTTGGACATATATAGCTGTTCCTTCATCGTCGCTGGGTCAAAATCCTGGAACTCGATACCTAACAGCACTGTGGGAGTATCTTCACCACACGGACTGCAGCGGTTCAAGAAGGCAGCTCACCACCACTTTCTCAAGGGCAATTAGGGATGGGCAATAAATGCTGGCCTTGCCAGCGACGCTCACATCCCAAGAATGATTTTTTTTTAAATGACTTCTGAAGTGCAGTCACTACTGCTTTTTAAGCAAATATAGCAAGGTCCCTCAAAGAGTAATGAGATAAATTCTGTTTCTCTCTCCACAGATGCTGCCTAACCTGCTGAGTATTTCCAGCATTTTCTGTTTTTATTTCAGATTTCCAGCATCTGCAGTATTTTGCTTTTGTACTAGTTACTCTGCTTTGGTTGACGAAGCAATGTTGGTCAGGACATCAGGATCTATTTACATTCATCTGAACAGGCAGACGGGGCCTCAGCTTAACATCTCACCTGAAAGGCAGTACCTCCGACAATGCAGCACTCCCTCAGTATGGCACTGAAGTGTTAGCCTAGAGGCTGGCCTAGAAATCAGTTTGTGTCGGCCTGCCGTTGCAAACTGGGTGCAAGGAACGATTCCTGTGCTGGAACAGGTAGGCCCGAGGCACACTCGATATTCAGCCTCGGGCCTCATTTAAATGAGACCGGCAAGCTGCGGACACCTGCTGGGCATCCCCAAGCAGCTTGCCAGCGAATCAGCATTGAATTTCAAATGTGATGCAGCGGCCCTCGGGTAGGTGATAGGAAGCCGGGAGGGAGCCGACCGAGAACCGGCAATGGTCTTTGGCTCCACATTCAGGTAAGTATTTTTTAAACAAACTTACCTTTTTGGTGGCAGTGAGGCCACATGTAGACCACGTTTTCCTGCGTTCCAGGCAAAACAATTTTGCAAAGGGGGCCGCTTATTTGAATATGCAAAGGGCCAAACGCCTGTTTCAGGCATGGGCCTGGACGCCTCTATTTCTGCCCTTACCAATATGGCGGGCGGTGCACTCATTACGCCACTTTAGATGCTTCGGCCCCTGTTTTATGCCTGTAAAACAGGAATGCTGTCTACCAATTTTTATGCCTAAGTATTTAAATCCTGCAGTGAGATTTGAACTCATGACTTTTTGACTTAGAGGCAAGAGTGCTACCACTGAGATAAGGCTGGCAGCGGAGGGATAGTCCAGTGTAGCACATTGGCCATGTCTCATTGTACATTACAGCTAAACATCTCTTTTTGCAGGAACAAAATTGCAGTAAAACACAGACATGTTGGATTTAATCGTCAATGCCACACCACAGCGGTTAACCCGCCTGGTGCAAAACAAAAGGTTTTCGGGGTGAAAGTGTTGGTTTATCCAGTAAACAAAGTCAACCCAAGGTGTATTCAAAGAGTGACCTTGTATTTTGTATTAAATAATACATTTAGGAATCATCCTTCCTTCCAATAAAATAAATAATTTGTTCGACGACTGCAACCTTTAGTTGACATTTCATAAAGGTTCTGTGTCTGATCTATTAGTAAGTAGTATTCTGGGACTTATTTAATGGATAGAGTTGAGTGAACGTGAATAGCTGGGTATTATGTACATATATTAAACACAGACTTCATAAATTTACATGGTCTTTTACAGCTTCTCCGTAGAATTTTAATATGGAAATATGGAGATGTATTTGTCTATTTTACATTTTTTTTTATTATTGTATTTATGTTCATCAAGGTGAGGGATCTCAGTGCTGAGAATAATACTCTTTTGCAACCAGTCTTGGTAATAAGCATTCAAAAGGACTGGTTCAGCACAGTTCAGATATAGTGCAGTATCTGACACTTGTCAAAATCAGCACAGTTCAGATATAGCGCAGAGTTGGACACAGGACCAATTCAGCACAGTTCAGATACAGTGCAAAGTCTGACACTGGACTAATTCTGCTCAAGTACTGCACACAGTGCTGCATGCTCAAGCACAAGCCCTGATTTTAACTTAGGGTAAAAAGGCAGTATTGGCCGGGGGTGGGGGGTGGTGGGGGGAGGCGGCCCCCAAGCCGACAGGAAGAGACCATGACAGCACCAGCGCGAGGCCCGGGGGATTTTAACCCGCTGGCCTCATTACCGTCTTCTTGCCTGAACCCAGCGGGAATGACGATGTGGCCGATGGATGGGAGCGTAATGTCAAGCGGCACGAGGCTGCTGCTGGGGACCCGAGGGAATGGTCTTCACAGGTGATCATCGTCAGGGGAGGAGGAGGGAAGCCTGGGATAAGGGAAGCCCAAAGTTTCCTTTTGGGCCCCTGAGGAGGTCTCCTGCTCCACCTGATCCACAAGGAAACTTTTAAAATAGTAAAATATTATACTTACCTAGGCCTCTTCTGCACCCAGTCCTGCCTCCCTCCTGCTTTCACCAGCACTGGGCATCTCTGTGTACTCAGCAATTAATATTGCATCAGGGTCTAAATGACACCATCAGACCCCGACTCTGGCAGGCGGCTTCCCCACAACAGGAATCGAAGGGGTTAAAATGGGGGCGAGCACAATGCTGCGGTAAGTGCTCGACTACCATTCTAGCCACCTGCCCACCCCATTCCCGTCGCACTTTAGGATTATAATCCACAAATTAGGACAGTGTGGCCAGGCCCCTCTGACCCATTCCCCTCCATTTCCGCCCCAAATTATTAACGTCACAAAATGTGGTGGTAGCAGCAGGTGTCTCTGAAGCGGATGCAGCTTGAAGGAAGCCATTTTGTGTGCTCATACCGAAGACTGGTATTGCCGACGCTTCAACAAAAAACTTTTTTTCTTCCTTTCTGATGTCAAGGATCGCAAGCTTCATCAACTCTTGAACACCAACGCCCCTCCGGAACCTTCTTCCCCTTCACTTTCCTCTGACCCCCCTTCTCCCAATCTCACCCCCTGCCGCATTTTCACTATCCCTTCTGACCTTCCCCTCTCTGACCCCGAACGATCAGTCCTCAGCAAAGGCCTGAGCTTCATCCCCTTACGCCCCCACCTCAATGAATTTTGAGCTCGGCACGATGCTGAGCTCTTTTTCCGCCGCCTTCGCCTCCGTGCCCACTTCTTTTGCCAGGAGTCTTCCCCCCGCATGGCTGACCCTTTCTCCCGCTTTCAGAATTCCCGTTCTACCTGGACCCCTCGCTCTGGCCTCTTACCCTCTCTAGATCTTTTCATTGCAAACTGCTGCCGTGACATCGGCCGTCTCTATTTCTCTGCTCCCCTCACTCACTCCAACCTACCTCCCTCTGAACTTGCAGCACTCTATTCTCTCAGATCCAACCCCAACATTGTCATTAAACCTGCTGACAAGGGTGGTGCTGTTGTTGTTTGGCGTACCGACCTCTACCTAGCGGAAGCTGAACGCCAACTCTCCGACACCTCCTCCTACTTCCACCTGGACCATGACTCCACTACCGAACATCAAGCCACCGTTTCCAAGACTGTCACTGACCTCATCTCCTCTGGAGATCTTCCCCCCACGGCCGCCAACCTCATAGTTCCCCAACCCCGCACAGCCCGCTTCTACCTCCTTCCCAAGATTTACAAACAGGACTGCCCTGGTAGACCCGTCGTTTCAGCCTGTTCTTGCCCCACGGAACTTATCTCTTCCTATCTCGACTCTATTTTTTCTCCCCTTATCCAGTCTCTTCCCACCTACATCCGCGACTCTTCCGACGCCCTCCGCCACTTTAACAGTTTCCAGTTTCCTGGCCCCAATCGCCTCCTTTTCACTATGGACGTACAATCCCTCTACACCTCCATCCCCCACCAGGATGGCCTGAGGGCGCACCGCTTCTTCCTTGAACAGAGGCCCAACCAGTCCCCATCCACCACCACCCTCCTCCGCCTGGCTGAACTTGTTCTCACATTGAACAACTTCTTCTCCTTTGACTCCACTCATTTCCTCCAAATCAAAAGTGTTGCTATGGGTACCCGCATGGGCCCTAGCTATGCCTGCCTTTTTGTGGGATATGTGGAACACTCTTTGTTCCAGTCCTACTCGGGTCCCCTCCCTCACCTCTTTTTCCAGTACATTGATGACTGTATCGGTGCCGTCTCCTGCTCTCGCCCTGAACTAGAAAATTTCATTCACTATGCTTCCAATTTCCACCCTTCCCTCACCTTCACATGGTCCATCTCCGACTCTTCCCTTCCCTTCCTCGACTTCTCCGTCTCCATCTCTGGGGATAGGTTATTGACTAACATTCACTACAAGCCCACTGACTCCCACAGCTACCTGGACTACACTTCCTCCCACCCCGCCTCCTGTAAGGACTCTATTCCATTCTCCCAGTTTCTCCGTCTCCGCCGCATCTGTTCTGACGATGCCACCTTCCATACCAGTGCTTCCAACATGTCTTCCTTTTTCCTCAACCGAGGATTCCCCTCTACTGTGGTTGACACGGCCCTCGACCGTGTCCGTTCTATCTCCCGCACTTCTGCCCTCACCCCTGCCCCTCCCTCCCGGAACCACGATAGAGTTCCCCTTGTCCTCACCTTTCACCCCACCAGCCTCCACATTCAACGGATCATCCTCCGCCATTTCCGCCACCTCCAGCATGAACCCACCACAAAACGCACCTTCCCCTCACCTCCCCTTTCAGCATGCCGCAGGGACTGCTCCCTCCGCGACACCCTAGTCCACTTCTCTACCACCCCCAGCACCCCTTCCCCTTCGCCCGGCACTTTCCCGTGCAAGCGCAGGAGATGCAACACATGCCCTTATACCTCCCCCCTTCCCACTGTCCAGGGCCCCAAACACCCCTTCCAGGTGAAACAGCGATTTACTTGTACTTCCTGCAATTTAGTATACTGTATTCGCTGCTCACGATGTGGTCTCCTCTACATTGGGGAGACCAAACGCAGATTGAGTGACCGCTTTGCGGAACACCTCCGTTCAGTCCGTAAGGGGGACCTCGAGCTCCCGTTGGCCTGTCACTTTAATTCTCCGCTCCACTCCCACTCTGACCTCACCATTCTCGGCCTCTTGCATTGTTCCACGGAAGCTCAGCATAAACTCGAGGAACAGCACCTCATCTTTCGTTTAGGCACTCTACAGCCCTCTGGACTCAACATAGAGTTCAACAATTTCAGATCATAACCCCGGCCCCTATCACATATATATATATTTTTATTTTATTTTTTCATCCACCCTTTTGTTTGGCCTTTTTTTCTTCCCTCCCAGAAGCTGGCAGCTGTCCTTCATTCTGCCAGCGCATTTCACACTTCATCTAGCCTCAACCTGTCACAATACCACCTCCTCTTGCCTTGAATATCTCTTAATGTCTCTCAATGTCTCTTAATCTCTCCTGCTTTCTATCCTACCACTGACCTTCCCTTTTGTTCTTTCATCCCCTCCCCCTTTTCCCAGCATTATACTTGCTTTAAATCTATTTTATTTCCTGCTTTTTTCCAGTTCTGACGAAAGGTCTTCGACCTGAAACGTTAACTCTGTTTCTCTCTCCACGGATGCTGCCTGGCCTGCTGAGTTTTTCCAGCGTTTTCTGTTGTTATTTTCGATTTCCAGCATCTGCAGTATTTTGCTATCGTACTGGTATTGCCTCGCCTACATAGAGTTCTGTAAAGCACTTTGGGGATAAGTCAGGTCTTTTGCTGTTACTTTTACTCAGCTCTTCTCAAAGTGCTGCTCAGCACTCTAGGCATGGGTTTCCCCATGGGGATACCTTTATTTTTGTGCAATGAAGAGGATGAGGACAAGCAAGAGGCCAGATTGGAGGCTCTTAAGAGTCAGACATCTCTTCGCTACATGTACACACTGACACCTAGAAGGTCTTGCTTAGACTTCCCTGAACGTCAGTGTCTCAGAAGAATATGCTTCACCCTGCAGGCTATTGAGGAAATATGTTAACTGCTGGCTGAAGATCTGCAGCCCTCTTCCACCAGGAGAACAGCATTGTTTGTACTACTCAAAGTCACCACTGCCTTAAACGTCTTTGCATCTGGATCTTTCCAGGCAACATCCAGTGGCCTGTGCCTCATTAACCAGTTGGAAGCTCACTGCTGCATCAAGAAAGCCACTGATTAATTTCCTTCCCAATGGAACCAGAGAAGCAAAGAGAGAGAGCTCTCCAGTTTGATAAACGGGATGGCTGGCTTACCATGGCTACAGGGTGCAAACAAATGTTACTCATGTACCGCTCGAAGCTCCTATGAAACCCCCCTCTACTTTATGAGCAGAAAGGGCTACCATCCCATGTGCAGCTAGTGTGTGATGCTAATCATCTGATCCCACATGTCAGTGCCAGATACCTGGGTAGCTGCCATGACTCATTCCTCATACAACAATCTGCCATTCCAGCCCTGGTAACTCAAGGCCATGTCTCAGGGTAGTTAATTAGTGACCAAGGCTATCCCCTCCACTCC
Organism: Squalus acanthias; assembly: GCA_030390025.1. Lineage (NCBI taxonomy): Eukaryota > Metazoa > Chordata > Chondrichthyes > Squaliformes > Squalidae > Squalus > Squalus acanthias. The sequence continues at coordinate 225,172,615 of CM059425.1, read as the reverse complement.
ATCTGTCTATGAGGCATCCACTGATTTAAGAGGTCCATGCACTACAACAAGTGTAATAGAGCAGACTATAGGCATGGTGGAAAGCCAGCAGCCAGAGCAAGGAGAGCACAAAACAAATAAAAGTTGACTCACCAAATAAAGTCACTCCACACCTACCTGTTCTCCCATCCACACCCTCAAAATCCCTCACTGACAAAGTCCTTCACAAGACAGAAGTCTTCATTTCCCTACCATCATCCAGCTCCCACTGGGTCAGCCATGGCTCAGTGGTAGCACTCTTGTCTCAGAGTCAGAGGTTCAAGCCCCTCTCCAGAGACATAATTTAGGCTGGAACTTCAGTGCAGTACTGAGGAAGTGGAGTAGGGGGAAATTAAGGACCTTACAGTCTGCAGTTTTCAAAGGACTATCCGATATTCTGTCACAGATAGGGGACAGATCCTCTCCAGTCTTTGGGCAGTGAAGAGTGTGCGTTTGTTTTCTGGAATTTTCTGTAGTGGCGCCATTGAAACAGATAAGCGGTGCCTGAGTTCGGATTTGAGATTACATTGTGTGTGTGTGGGGAGGTGGGGGCAGGGGGTCAACTCTGTAAATTGCTAGTTACCAAAGGGTTGATAAGCGTTTGGAGATAACAAATGAGGGCACCTTTCTATTAAAATTCATTTGCAGGCCATGAAAGGTTTTGAGATGGCCTTCACCTAAAGGGTTTCTGGATCTCGATTCTCTTATCATGGCCAGATTTTTAATCTGTTTCTGGTGAATGTTTTGTAGGAATCATTTACTTTACCAGAAGAGAGCAAAGTTTGAACCCATCTCCAAATATGCTGCCCCAGACTCTCTCTCTGCTCCCTATTGTGTTGAAACCGCCACTCACACTGTCTCCTACTCTAACTCACTCTTTCCTTCTTCCTTCAATTTTCAGGCTTTTAAAACCCAAACTTGCCATGGCCACTTCCCGATTTACCTCACCTTCTATTTTATTCTTTTCAACCCAAGACTTGGGACTTCATCTTGGCTTCCTCATTAATTAAAAAAAATGTTCCAAGATTAAATGTAAAATAGTTTCAGGCAATAAACAAGAACTCTGGCCTACAGATTTAGGAAAATAAATGTAAAATTTCACCCCCATTAGTTATATCCAAAAACAGTGCACTATAATTAGTTATCGCAGAGTGTGGCTGATGTTTCAACAACCTCGGTCGTGACGTGCTGGAGGCACTGCCCACCATGTTGGCAAACCTGGGTGACTGATGATTGATGGCAGACCTGACCAATCAAAGCAGGGGGAAATTGAGCAGCAACTACGACATAAATAAATTAAATGAATGAAGTGCAGGCAGAGGCGGGATTATCCGATGAAAGATGGAGAGCGTGTGGGTGGTGTATTTATGAAAGAGCAGAGTAAGAATGGAGTAAAGAGAGCGCGCCAAATTTAAGAAAGCAAGTTTATATAACCAGTATCTTTAAGTACTTGGATATGTTGTGTACTTACTAATTGAGGTGCTTTATTCAACCCCTAGTTCTAAAGAATTCTGGTCCCCAAAATTTTATTTATTTCCATAGATGCTGATTGAGCTGTTTGTTTTGGTTTCAAATTTCTAGCATATGTAGTTTTTTTTTAACCTTATCTAAACAATCTTTACCGCCTACAGATTCACTTTTTAGGCAATTTTGTTTTTGTTTTTAGATTGTGTGCAGTGATACTGAAATAAACACTAGTAATACATTAGTGGCGTGCACATTCGTGGCCAACAGTTTAGTGGAAATGGGGTGGGGTCAAGTCAAGTGAGCCAGGAAGTGGGTCTCATTCACATAGAAAGAGGAGGTAAGAGAGAAACTAGAGAAAGACATGGGTTCAGGGCTAGGGCACAGGGGAGCCTTGAGAGAGGTTTGGCTTGGTGGACAAGGGGATGGGGGTGTGGCAGAGGCAAATGAACAGATGGTCTTAATCTTCGCGACAAACAAATTTGTGAGCTCCTTCCACAGGTTGTTGGCGAGAACATTGGAATTTCCATAATACATACACTGGAGAAAATTCTGAAAGCTGTTTTTAAAAAAAAACTCAGCTATAGGAGGGAAGGTGGGCTGAAGCAGGAGCAGAGATGGGCAATGTTACAGAGGTGGAAGTGGACGGTCTTTGTGATGGAGAAGATTATGGAGTTCGAAGCTCAGTTCAGGGATGCTGCGGTGGCAAAACATTTGGTTCAACCTGAGATAGCGGCCAGGGAACGGAGAAGGAATCGGTGGACAAGGAAATGAGTTTGTGGTGGGGCTGAAAAAAATGGCTTAGGTGTTCCCACTGGAGGAATTTTTGGCTCATCCAGGATTGGATGTCAGGCGAGCAATCTGACAATACAAAGGCAGTGGAAATGTTGAAGAGAGGTGGTGGAGAGGTAGAGCTGGGTGTCAGTCAATGTACAGAAAGCTTGGAACTAACGGGTGGATGCTGTTTGGTTGTACTTTGTGGTCATCAGTGTGCAAACTAAAGATAGGAACATGGGTAATCCGTCAGAGACTTTCCCATGTAATCTTTCATATCCTGGAACTAGTGTACAGCAGAGCACCAGTTCCACATCATCGTTGACTGCGTGACGGTTGATGGAGGTTAATATCTACACTTATTCCACGAGCAGAAGCAACAAAATCGTCATGCCGGTTTTCTTGAAACATGGAGATAGCACAGCAATCAGTAATAAATTTGTAAAAATTAAATGACTTGGGCAGTGATGTGAAGAAAAATTTACTGAATAGGCCACATAGACAGTGGGTAGAAAAAACTGATGTTCCTGAACAGTGTTAATGTATTATTTATAAACGCTGTCTGAATGTGCTTCAATAATGTGACGTCACATCTGCGGTAATTATATGTACATTTGTTTTGCATTTGCAGTGTATATGCGCAACTGTTAAAATATAGGCTGCTACAACTTTTGCCTTGCTATGCTGCGCAACCGACATTTTCCGTCCTGGCTACTTTGCTGTGCTCCCACCCTGTGTCTCCCCGGATTCGGTTTAGAAAATATGGTCACCCTACCATAAAACAGCTCCAGTAACAAGATGTAAAAGTTAGGTAAGATCGAGGCCACCCTGAATTTTTTTGTACTTTAAAAAAAATCTAGACTTAACAGAACTTGCTAATTTACAATGGAGATTTCGATTATTTTTTCCTTCAAAGTTCGAACTTGCTTTTATTTTGCACCTTCTCACATCTCTCAGAAACACCCCAAAGCGCTTCAGATACAATGAGATACTTTGAAGTGCAGCCAAAGTAGCGATACACATCTCACCCTCAGTAAGCGCCCCGCTGGAGTGGAGCTAATTTACAGAACAAACGGGAAATTGTTCAACCTCCGTCGCCTCCAGTCCAGATCCAAGGTCGTCCCATCCTCTGTTGTCGAATTACAGTATGCAGACGATGCTTGCGTCTGTGCTCCCTCGGAGGTCGAACTCCAAACCATCGTCAACACCTTCACCGAAGCGTACGAGAGCATGGGCCTTACACTAAACATCCGTAAGACAAAGGTCCTCTATCAACCTGCCCCCGCCACACAGTACTGCCCCCCGATTATCAAAATCCACGACAAGGCCTTGGACAACGTGGACCACTTCCCATACCTCGGGAGTCTACTGTCAACAAGGGCAGACGTCGACGACGAAGTCCAACACCGCCTTCAGTGTGCCAGTGCAGCCTTCGGTCGCCTGAGGAAGAGAGTGTTTGAAGACCAGGACCTCAAACCCGGCACTAAGCTCATGGTCTACAGAGCAGCAGTGATACCCGCCCTGCTGTATGCCTCAGAGACATGGACCATGTACAGCAGGCACCTCAAAGCACTGGAGAGGTACCACCAACGCTGCCTCTGCAAGATCCTGCAAATCCATTGGCAGGATAGGCGCACCAATGTCAGTGTTCTTGCTCAGGCCAACATCCCCAGCATCGAAGCTTTGACCATGCTCGATCAGCTCCGATGGACGGGTCACATTGTCCGCATGCCCGATACGAGACTCCCAAAACAAGCGCTCTACTCGGAGCTCCGGCACGGCAAGAGAGCCCCAGGTGGGCAGAGGAAACTCTTCAAGGACACCATCAAAGCCTCCTTCAAAAAGCGTAACATCCCCACCGACACCTGGGAATCCCTGGCCCAAGACCGTACAAAGTGGAGGAGAAGCATCCGGGAAGGCGCCGAACACCTCGAGTCTCTTCGCCGGGAGCAAGTTGAAGCCAAACGCAGACAGCGCAAGGAGCGCACGTCAACCTAAGCACCCCACCCACCCTCCCCTTCAACCACCGTCTGTCCCACCTGTGACAGAGACTGTAGGTCCCGCATTGGAATCATCGGTCACCTGTGAACTCATTTTTTAATGTGGAAGCAAGTCATCCTTGGTTCTGAGGGACTGCCTAAGAAGAAGAAGACACATGGATGGAGATAATCAAATACCTCATGGTAGACCTGGCCCTCTGCTGCTGGTCTCATGTTGTTGATGAAAGTCAGGAGGCCAAGTTTAAATATTGAAAATGTGGGAATTAATATTCTGGTATTTTGTTCGATTATCTTTGAGGATCAGTGAATATCTACGCAGAACTTTTCGTCAGAAGATTAAACCAGTTGGGTAGGATAAATCGAATGGAGCCTTTGGAAGTAGCCAAACAGCCTTTTCTAATTTCCCACTACCCCTTACAGACTAGAGCAAGGTCATGACTGGAGAGCTGACACTGTGCAGCACAACATCACCAGTTACTACTTTTCTTCATATTTTATGGTCTCAAAAGATTTGTGATCCTCCCTTTGCTGAAGGCAATGATTCCTCACTGGATATGGGTCTACGGTCACTGACAGCTCTCTGGTATCTGCTGAACTGGCCATTGGTAATGTGTGAACCTGGACAGTGACTGTCAGCAGACTATTTGATATCAGGGTCATCACAGCCAAGCCCAATCCTGTCCTCGCCTGATGTTCACACACGTGCACTTCCAGCAGGGGTCACTGGATAGTGATCAGGAACAGGAGCCCTGGCTGATTTTCTCCTCCCTAATACAGTGGTGCTGAGGCCAATTGCAGCACACTCATCATACCATTACTGGCCAGTCTGTATGGCTCAGGTACCCAATGGATTTTAACTAGCCTTAGAGTTCCCCTCCCCAGGAAAGTAAGTGTCTGTGCGTGTCTGCATGTAGACAGGGCTCAGCTATAATGCCTCTATGCTCTGCCAACACACCGCTCAAGGTTGCAGGAGGTCACTTGAATGAGGTACTGCAAGAGATTAGTAACCCTAAATGTCATAACCAATCTTTTCCTTTTCAGATGCCAACTGACATTTCCAGCATTTGCAGTTTTTCTTTTCCCGAGTTAACTGCAGGACATCCAGTACATGTACGATTGAATTCTAGTGAGGAGTCAACACCTTCCAGGGAGCAGGGGTGGGGGGGAAGCAGTATCACAAGGGAAGAAAAATTTAAAGAAATTCCCTTCATGGGAGAGCAAATACAAAAACAACTTGAGTATTAAAGACCTTATAAACAGGATCAGCTTTTCGTCGGTATCTCCAGCTCTTTTTGCTTGCTGAACCTGGTTAACTGGAACTGGTCCCAGTTTCTTATTCCACTGATCAACACCTCTTCAGTACCAAGGTGGTGGGTTGCCTGTATTTTAAAGTATTTCAAGCTTCATAGCCTAAAGTAGCCGTTTATTCTTGGCGACTGACGGGTTCATTTCGGCAAGTGAAGTTTAGAAAAAGTCTTAACAATAAGTGGCTTTGAAATACTTTCCTGCAACGAGAATGCAGCAGGAATGAAGACACTGGCCCCTCTCACCTGTCCCCTGGTCCCCTTTTCCTTACTCACATGCCCGAGTCCCGGAGCAACCGCAGCCCTTCCTGCGGGATCCGCCGGCTCACGTAGACCCGCGCCAGTTGCCCACTCCCCTGCATGGCTTGTCCCGCTTCACTGGTCGCAGCTCGACTCAGCTCTGTCAGCCCGCCGCGGCTTAAACTCCTCAGCCACATGCTGCTAGCTCACACCGCCAATGCAAACAGGGACTTTGAGATGCTTTCTCCTGTCCTTCCCAGGGATTGTTGAGTTCATTCAAACAAGGGGAGGCTCCCAATCCGACCAATGTTTGACTTAGCCCGGACCATCCCTGGATACTGGCTGGAGAGGGGCCAGCTTTGTATAGGTAACCTTGTGTTCTAGGGTCAAATAGAACCACCTGGCTGGAACCCTCAAACTTTATTAATTCTGTAGAAAGTGTACTCTTTTTTTGTTTTTTCTTGAGTGTACTCTTTTGGGTACTAACAAATAAACTTTAAATTAACAAAAATACATTAAATGAAACTTAATAAATTAAATAAAAATTTGATTGCCAGTGGTGATGATGCACTCCAGTCCCTGCGGTGCCCACTGGTTGTGGAAGGCCTCGAGCGTGCCGGCGGACACCGTGTGCTCCATCTCCAGGGCCACCCGGGCACGAATGTGGCCGCGGAAGAGAGGCAGGCAGTCGGGCTGAATGACCCCCTAAGAAAGTGTTTGACAAATAAACGTTTCACTAATTGGTTTAGACACAGTGTGAGGTGAAACAAATCAGGGGTGAAATTGGTCTTCCCTGGTAGCGGAAAATGGGCTCATTGCGAATGGGCCGACCGTTTTACACCCCACCCGATTTTCGTTACTATAACGAGCCCATTTTGCGCTGCTGGTTTGGACCAGTTTCACCCCTGTCATGTCACTTTCTCGCTCACTTCTGTCCCCTAAGCCATAATGAGGTGTCAGCCTTGGCTCAGTGCAGTACTGAGGGAGTGCTGCATTTGCAGAGGTGTCGTCTTTTGGATGAGACGTTAAACCGAGGCCCCGTCTGCCCTCTCAGGTGGACGTAAAAGAATATAAGAACATAAGAAATAGGAGCAGGAGCAGGCCATATGGCCCCTCGAGCCTGCTCCGCCATTCAATAAGATCATGGCTGATCATCGACCTCAACTCCACTTTCTTGCCCGATCTCCATATCCCTTGATTCCCCGAGAGTCCAAAAATCTATCCATCTTAGCCTTGAATATACTCAAAGACTCAGCACCACAGCCCTCTGGGGCAGAGAATTCCAAAGATTCACAACCCTCTGAGTGAAGAAATTCCTCCTCATCTCAGTCTTAAATGGCCTACCCCTTATCCTGAGACTATGCCCCCTAGTTCTAGACACTCCAGCCAGGGGAAACAACCTCTCAGCATCTACGATAGCAAAATACTGCGGATGCTGGAAATCCGAAATAACAACAGAAAACGCTGGAAAAACTCAGCAGGCCAGGCAGCATGCATGGAGAGAGAAACAGAGTTAACGTTTCAGGTCGAAGACCTTTCGTCAGAACTGGAAAAAAGCAGGAAATGAAATAGATTTAAAGCAAGGATAAAGCTGGGAAAAGGATAAAGCTGGCAGCTGTCCTTCATTCTTGTTAATTTAAAGTTTATTTGTTAGTACCCAAAAGAGTACACTCAAACAAAAACATAAATTTGACTTGCATTCCTTAGAAAGAAAGATTTGCATTTATATAGTACCTTTAACAACCTCAGGACCTCCCAAAGTGCTTCACAGCCAATGAAGTACTTTTGAAGTGTAGTCATTATTGTAAATTAGGAAACACAGCAGCCAATTTGCACACAGCAAGATCCCACAAGCAACAATGAGATAATGACCAGAACTCTCCTGCTCTTCTTCGAATAATGCCACGGGATCTTCTCGGGGGCGGCTGGGGATGGGCGGTGAATGCTGACTTTGCCAGCGTTGCCCACATCCCATGAACAAAAGAGTACACTTTCTACAGAATTAATAAAGTTTGATATTCTGATGAAGCAACTCTCTTAAGCTGTTTGTGGAAAACAGACCAACTGGTCAGCTCAGCCTCCATGTTCAAAAACTTTGCAGTTTACTTTCACATCTCCAGTTGAGCTATAAAGTGTGATGGTATTTTTCTAAGTTCTTTTACTGTAGTAATGTTTTTGACCAATTTGTAAAGTTTTTTGGAAGTAGGATTGGACTTTATCAGATTTCTGCCCAGAAGTTCCAAAGTGTTGTGGCCCACTAATACCTCACAGCAGCTATTTTGAAGCTGTGACTTTGAAATAAGACCACCTGCTCATTGACCAGCGTGACATCTCCTGGCTGATGTGCAACATATTCAGAGCATCACAAATGGCTTTGCCCTGTCCCAAAATGATTGAAAATTAGGCCCATGGACACTGAGCTATTCATGACAATTTACTATTAAAAACTAAAAGCTATATTCAGGGGAGAGTACTGACAGATACTTACTACAGGATGGAACCAAATCCTTTCCTCAAAGCATTTACTGATTTCTGGAGCTCCCCAATCTTGGTAAAAGGGATTTACCCTCCCAAGTCTTCAGTGCTTTGGGAACACAGGGTCAATTTTAACACTCTGCGCGTTTCTGGCAGGAAACAGGGGGAGTCGTTTTGTTTCTAACCCGCCTGGCAGTAGCATGAGGCCACTGAGATTTTAACTATATCGATGGTTACCATATCGATGGCCACTTCCTGTCTGGAATGGGCGGGAAGCGACAGCCAGCCTCGTGAAATTCAAGTGGCCTGTGGCTGCCCACCACCATGTGTGGGGAAGGGGGAGGGTCTCACGGGAGGGAATGGGGAGGGGGAGTCCGGGGCAGAGGAGATTTAAACATTACTTTTGGGGTCCCAGAGAAGCACTGCTGCTCCTCCTGGCCCCCCAAAAGCAAAGTAAAAAACTTATCTTTCAGAACCTGATGAAAGGCCATCAACCTGAAATGTTAACTCTGTTTCTCTCTCCACAGATACTGCCTGACCTGCTGAGTATTTCCAGCATTTTCTGTTTTTATTTTGGGTACTAAAGTTATTCAATGGGACATTAGGTTGTGAAACAATATTCAATTATACATCAAAGCATTTCTTGATTTCCGACTGAAGGAGTTGTTGCATCGTACTGCCAGACCGTTCGCAACCTTGGTGTCGTATTTGACCCCAAGATGAGCTTTCAACCACATATCCACGCTATCACTAAGACCGCCTACCTCCACCTCCGTAACATCGCCCGACTCTGCCCCTGGCTCAGCTCATCAGCTGAAACCCTCATCCATGCCTTTGTTAACTCTAGACTTGACTATTCCAACACACTCCTGGCTGGCCTCCCATCTTCCACCCTCCATAAACTTGAGCTCATCCAAAACTCGGCTGCCCGTGTCCTAACTCACACCAAGTCCCGTTCACCCATTGCCCCTGTGCTCGCTGACCTACATCGGCTCCCAGTTGAGCAATGCCTTGATTTTAAAATTCTCATCCTTGTTTTCCAATTCCTCCATGGCCTTGCCTCTGCCTATCTGTGTAATCTCCTTGAGCCCTACAACCCTCTGAGATATCTGCTCTTCTCCAATCCTGGGCTCTTGCGCATCCCTGATTTTAATCGCTCCACCATTGGTGGCTGTGCCTTCAGCTGCTTAGGCTCTAAGCTCTGGAATTACTTCCCTAAACCTCTCCGGCTCTCTATCTCTCTTTCCTCCTTTAAGATGTTTTTTAAAACATAACTCCCTAGTATTATCTTATGTGTCTCGGTGTCAAATGTTGTTTGATGACGCTCTTGTGAAGCGCCTTGGGACGTTTTACTACATTAAAGGCACTATCTAAATGCAAGTTGTTGTTGTTGTATCACAGTGAATTCAGGGGCAGTGTGGTGGGATAAAAAGTTTCTTTATGCTTCAATTTCTCAGCTGTTAAAATAATATACATCACCTGTTTTCATGCTGAAAAAAATCTCACAGCATTTGCAAAGCTGCCGTTTATGACGATGCAGAGTTGCCTAATTGGTATAATATACTTTGTCTTGATGAAATCTGTTTTTCTTGTCACTTGATCCCTGTTATTCCCAGATTTAACATCCCACCCAACCCAAACCCACCCGTTTTTGGGGGTTAAATTTCCCCTCTTTGAGTCTGTTTGTGCCTTATAACACAGTCAATACTCTGAGAAATATATAGATAATCAAATAGCAATAAACAGTAGGTTTAAGCTAGCAGCAGGCGGCTTGATTAAGGTACAAAACATAGATTAAATCCTCCAATCAGTGTGCCTGCCCTTGGTTGCATCGTACTGTCCTGCTGTTCTCCTACATACCCATGGGATTGCCACAGATTGTGTAGAAGTGCAGTGTTTTCAAATTTCACTTAGTTTAATCAGTAACTTTACTGTAAATAGAGTGTTGGCTTCCTGTCCTGCTAACGTTTTGGCTGCATTGCACAGAATATTTAAAATGCACTTTGAACATTTAACAGATTTAGTATAGCTGCTCTTTTATCTCCTCGTCCTTTTTCTGCCTGTATGTTCTCATCTTGCTCCTTAAATGTGGAGTGTAGAGATGTTCAGAGACTTCCAGGGCACAGACTTCATCGTAATCCTCATCAGTGATGCTTATGACCAGCTTGCTGGAGGTGCAATTGAAGTGTGACGAGCTGAACAACGTCCCTTTTTCCTTCTTCTCAAATAGAACATTTCACTGCTGTCCAGGGCTCAAGCCAACAATCTGACGACACCGTGGCAGATCAGTGTGAATGACAGCCAGCCCCGAGAATTGGGCTGACAACCTTTTAGTTGTGAGTCAAGCACTTAACTGCTTGAGCTTTCGGGCCACCCCTATTCTATTGTCACAAGTGCAACAAGACTTCCAAAGCTTAATTCCTCTTCCAAATATCGCACACATATTCAGGACATGGGACCGAAAAACTCAGCAACCATTAATCCTCTGAGAGCTGCTATAGTATTTCTGGCACTGAAATCAAAAGTGACTTTTGTTTTCAAAAGTTTATTTCCTGACAACTGTGAATTAAAGTGTCACTACCATTGATCATTTCCATCCGCCAAGACATAAGATGTTATCTCCTGGGCAATAGTGAAACACAATAAACATCTGCACAATTATTACACTTATCTTAGCTCAGCACTGCCCCATACATATTAAGTGTAATTATGAAATAATTTTGAATGTGTTTTTAATTGTGTATAAATTTTAATGGGAACAATTATCAGAACAGAAGATGCTTTAACATTTTCAATTAGACCACCTCTCTACAAATCAGGAACCAGGACAACTTGAAGAAAACAAACATGATATTTGTCACAGGCCGGTTAAAAAAGTCTACCTCCGTGACTTACATAAGAACATAAGAACATAAGAAATAGGAGCAGGAGTAGGCCAATCGGCCCCTCGAGCCTGCTCCGCCATTCAATAAGATCATGGCTGATCTGATCCTAACCGCCAATCTACTATCTATCACAGAACCATCTCCTGCATCTAACAGAATTGCACACACGAAATAGGAGCAGAATCAGGCTACACAGTCCCTGGGCCCGCTCCACTACCCACAGGGCCATGACCGATCCGAACCTAGACTCATGTCCAAATTCCTGCCCGCTCCCCGTAACCCTTAATGCCCTTTACTTCTAGGAAACTGTCTATTTCTGTTTTAAATTTAATTAATGTTGTAGCTTCTACAGCTTTTTGTGGCAGCATATTCCATGGACCTACCACCCTCTGAGTGAAGTAGTTCCTCCTCATCTCAGTTTTGAAAGAGCAGCCCCTTATTCTAAGACTATGTCCCCTAGTTCTCGTCTCACCCGTCATCGGGAACATCCTCCCCGCATCCACCCGATCCAACCCCTTCACAATCTTATATGTTTCAATAAGATCGCCTCTCATTCTTCTGAACTCCAATGAGTAGAGTCCCAATCTACCCAACCTCTCCTCATATGACCACCCCCTCATCCCCGGGATTAACCGAGTGAACCTTTTTTGCACTGCCTCGAGAGCAAGGATGTCTTTCCTTAAGTAAGGACACCAAAACTGTATGCAGTATTCCAGGTGCGGTCTCACCAATACCTTGTACAACTGAAGCAATACCTCCCTATTTTTATATTCTATCCCCCTAGCAATGAAAGCCAACATTCCATTTGCCTTCTTAATCACTTGCTGCACCTGCATACTAACCTTTTGAGTTTCGTGCACCAGGACCCCCAGATCCCTTTGCACTTCAGTACTCTCCAGTTTCTTGCCATTAAGATAATAAATTGCTCTAGGATTTTTCCTGCCAAAGTGCATCACCTCACACTTTCCAGTGTTGTATTCCATCTGCCAAATCTCTGCCCACTTACTTAGCCTGTCTATGTCCCCTTGCAGGTTTTTTATGTCCTCCTCACTCACTACTTTCCCTCCCATCTTTGTATCATCTGCAAATTTTGATATGTTACACTTGGTCCCTTCCTCCAAATCGTTAATATAGATTGTGAAGAGTTGGGGACCCAGCACTGACCCCTGTGGAACACCACTAGTTACTGATTGCCAGTCTGAGAATGAACCATTTATCCCAACTCTTTGCTTTCTGTTAGATAGCCAATCCTCTATCCATGCCAGAATATTACCCCCAATCCCGTGATTTTTTACCTTAAGCAATAATCTTTTGTGTGGCACCTTGTCAAATGCCTTTTGGAAGTCTAAATACACTACGTCCACTGGTTCCCCTTTATCCACTCTATATGTTACTTCCTCAAAGAACTCCAGCAAATTTGTCAAACATGACTTCCCCTTCGTAAAACCATGCTGACTTTGTCCTATTAAATTATGATTATCCAAATGTCCTGTTACTGTTTCCTTAATAATGGACTCCAAAATTTTACCTACCACAGATGTTAGGCTAACCGGTCTATAGTTACCAGCCTTCTGTCTACTGCCCTTTTTAAATAAGACTTTTTAATAGACTTGTTCCAAACCAAATAGAGAAAAACAAATAAAGACCATATACAGAAAATATTAATAGTTACTGTTACAGTTTTGAATACTTACTAGCTTTGCTAAAGCTCACATGCATGCTTGCACTTTTATTGTGTACAGCAAAAAGTATGGGTACCGTACTAACCGACCCTGCGATCTTTTATGAAAAAAGTCACGGAACTATATAGAATACAGCACAAAAACAGGCCATTTGGCCCAACTGGTCTATGCCAGTGTTTATACTCCACAGGAGCCTTCTCCCACTCTCCATATTTACTCTATCAAAACTCTTCATGATTTTGAACACCTCTATCAAATCTTCCCTTAACCTTCTCTGCTCAAAGGAGAACAACCCCAGCTTCTTTGGTCTCTCCACATAACTGAAGTCTTTCATCCCTGGTACCATTCTAGTAAATCTCCTCTGCACTCTCTTTAAGGCCTTGACACCCTTCCTAAAGTGTAGTGCCTAGAATTGGCCACAATAATCCAGCTGGGGCCAACCAGGGTTTTATAAAGGTTTAGTATAACTTCCTTGTTTTTGTACACTATGCCTCTATTTATAAAGCCGCGGATTGCATATGCTTATTTAACAGCCTTCTCAACTTGTCCTGCCATCTTCAAAGTATTGTGTACGTACATACCCAGGTCTCTCTGTTTCTGCGCCCCCTTTAAAATTGTACCATTTAGTTTATATTGCCTCTCCTCATTATTTCTACCAAAATGTATCACTTCACAATCCTGGTCATTTCCTCCTGTTATGGTCCCCATCTTCAATCCCTCAAATTCAAGAGGCGCAGACTTGAGCATATCAGGCACACAATTGGTTTAGCCATCCACTACCAGATCTGGATGGACCAAATCAACTGCTATCGGGCCACCCTCTCCTCTGCCAAAACCATCCACTACTCTAGGATTACCCTGGAGAGCAAAGATAGCCCCCGGCATCTTTTCTCCACTACCAACCATCTGATTAAACTCCTCTCATCTACCCCCTCCACCGTCACCTCCAACAAGAAGTGCGAGGAGCCTGTGGACTACTTTGTCACTAAGATCGAGACTATCTGTTCAGCTGCCTCTGCTGCATCCCCCCTTATCCTTGCCCAACAAGCCAAGCTTCCCCCAAGGTTACCCCCAGCCCTAGCCCTGAACTTGTGTCTTCCTATAGCTTCTCTATCAACCCTCATGACCATTGTTATTTTGGGTGCACAGCCCCTTTAAGGGGCTGCGTGGCCCATTCACAGTTCTGCGCATGCGCGAAACTTAACATTCGAAAAGCCAGTCCCGGGCTGCGGAGCTTGGAGGGAACATTGCTCATGACCTCTCCAAAATTCATGTTGTCCATGAGACCCACATCTTGCTTCCTTAACCCCATTCCCACTAAACAGTGAGGTGAGAGTGACTGCCCTTGACATCAAGGCAGCATTTGACCGAGTGTGGCATCAAGGAGCCCTAGTAAAACTGAAGTCAATGGGAATCAGAGGGAAAACTCTCCACTGGCTGAGTCATACCTAGCACAAAGAAAGATAGTTGTGGTGGTTGAAGGTCAATCATCACAGCCCCAGGACATCGCTGCAGGAGTTCCTCAGGGCAGTGTCCTAGGCCCAACCATCTTCAGCTGCTTCATCAATGACCTTCCCTCCAACATAAGGTCAGAAATGGGGATGTTCCCTGATGACTGCACAGTGTTCAGCGCCATTCACTCCTCAGATAATGAAGCAGTCCATGCCCGCATGCAACAAGACCTGGACGACGTTCAGGCTTGGGCTGATAAGTGGCAGGTAACATTCGTGCCACAGAAGTGTCAGGCAATGACTATCTCCAACTAACGAGAGTCTAATCACCTCCCCTTGACATTCAATGGCATTACCATTGCCGAATCCCCCACCATCAACATCCTGGGGGTCACCATTGACCAGAAACTTAACTGGACCAGCCACATAAATACTGTGGCAACAAGAGCAGGTCAGAGGCTAGGTATTCTGCGGCGAGTGTCTCACCTCCTGACTCCCCAAAGCCTTTCCACCATCTACAAGGCACAAGTAAGGAGTGTGATGGAATACTCTCCACTTGCCTGGATGAGTGCAGCTCCAACAACACTCAAGAAGCTCGACGCCATCCAGGACAGAGCAGCCCGCTTGATTGGCACCCCATCCGCCACCTTAAACATTCACTCCCTCCACCACCGACGTACCGTGGCTGCAGTGTGTACCATCTACAAGATGCACTGCAGCAACCCGCCAAGGCTTATTCGGCAGCACCTTCCAAACCCGCAACCTCTTCCACCTAGAAGGACAAGGACAGCAGGCGCATGGGAACACCACCACCTCCAAGTTCCCCTCCAAGTCACACACCATCCTGACTTAGAAGTATATCGCCGATCCTTCATCGTCGCTGGATCAAAATCCTGGAACTCCCTCCATTACAGCACTGTGGGAGTACCTTCACCACACGGACTGCAGCGGTTCAAGAAGGTGGCTCACCACCAGCTTCTCAAGAGCAATTAGGGATGGGCAATAAATGCTGGCCTTGCCAGCGACGCCCACATCCCATAAACGAATTAAAAAAAAGCTAACTACCCAACTTCTCTTCCTGGCACCATGCTAGCTGACTTTGTAAATGGTTCCCTCTCCTCAAGTACTGTCTCCTCCCTATCAAAATCTCTGTCATCAGCCCACTCCTCAAAAAAAACCTCCAACCCCTCTGTTTGCAAACTACCACCCCATCTTCAAATTCCTTTTCCTCTCCAAGGTCCTTGAATGTCTTGTCACCTCCAAAATCCCCTTGGCAACATCATCCAAAAACATGAGGTCAGCTTCCACATGTACGCTGACAACACCCAGCTCTACCTCACAGCCACCTCTCTCGATCCCTCCACCTCTTTTTTAGATTGCTTGTCTGGTATCCAGTCCTGGTGAGCTGCAATTGTCTCTAATTAAAAATTGGGAAGGCCGAATCCATTGTCTTCGGTCCCTGCCACAAACTCCTCGCTACCGATTCCATCTCCCCTCCCTGGCCAACGTCTCAGGCTGAACCGGACTGTTCGCAACCTTGGCATCATATTTGAACCTCAGCTGAGCTTCCAACCCCATATTCTCTTCATCACAATGATCATCAACTTCTACCTCTGTAACGTCGCCCATCTGCTGCCAAAACCCTCATCCATCCCTTTGGCACCTGCAGACTCGACTATTCCAATGCTCTTCTGGCTGGCCTCCCATCCTCCATAAACTTCTGATCACCCAAATCTCTGCTGCCCGTATCCTAACCCACACCATCCCACTCACCCAGTACCCCTGTTCTCAATGAACTACATTTGCTCCTACTCCCCATATGCCTCCAATTTAAAATTCTTATCCTTGTGTTTAAATCCACTCTATTGGTTCATCCCTTACTGTGCTTATAACCTCCTCCAGCCCTACAACGCCCCCTCCAAACTGTTTACTCCTCCGACTCTGGCCTTTTGTGCATAGCCCTCTCTCTTCGCCCCACCATTGTTGGCCGTCCCTAAACCCCTCTGCCTCTCAACCACCCTCTCCTTTAAGATACTCCTTAAAACCCACCCCTTTGACAAAGGTTTTGGTCACCCCCATCTTTGGCTTGGTGTTCATTTTTGTCTGATTACGCCTCCGTGAAGTGCCTTGGGATGTTTTTCTACATTAAAGGTGTTTTATAAATGCAAGTTGTTGTTGTTATTGTTTTATATGGGATAGCACAACACAGGGTGAATAATCTACCTTTAATACCAGGGTGTCCAAACTTTTATCTGCTTGGGCCACGTTTGATTGCTATGACTAGTCAGCAACTCCAATATCGTTGTTTCATGCGACTACCAGGATGGCAGAAGGCGATCTAGTTGGAGCTTTTTTTATATATTTAGCAATTGCTATGTACCTACATGATCCTATCACGATCTCTCCGAAGATGCCCTGGGATGAGTGGAGCTGCAGCAACCTATCTCCTCAGTCGTGAGGAGCCTGCTGTGGGCAGGTCTGTGAAGTGGTCTCTAAGGAACCAGTCACCTAGCAACCAGCCCCCGCCCGCCCCCGGGGTCCTGTCCTCTCCCAGGGCCGCCAGCTTCCGCGAAGCCGGGGTCAGAGGTCAGAGCCTGCGGCCGGTCGAGGCGCGAGCGGGAGGAAAACGGTTCCGGTGGAGCGGGCCCTCAGGATGTGAGTCCGGCACTGGCGCAGGGCCGGCTCTGAAGGAGATGGGGAGCTCCGGCCCCCGGTGAGGATGTCTGCACCGCCCCCGGCCTGCTTCAGGGCCCTGCGTGCTTTGAGTATGCTCTGGGGAGGGGGTGAAGGCCGCAGTTCGGCTGCACCCCCGAGGCGCAGTGGGTTTTATCTCTGCCCAGCAGCACCGAGCTCTGCCCGCCGGCAGAGAGTGGGTGGGAGTCACTGCTCTTCCCACAACCACAACCCGGCTTCACACTGCTCCGGAGTTATACTGCACACGGCGCTAAGCCCAAGGCGCACCGTGCGGACAGGCCGTGTCCAGGAGGCAGCGCAGCCTGGCTGGAGTTTTGCTGCCACTTTCGAGTCGACGCGCATCTGAAAGCGCTCGGAATTCAGCCGAGAAGTGGCTGCGGCCGAAAGGATCCGTTCATTTCTCACCCTCCTCACAGAGTAACTGTCAAGTCAAGGAAAATGTGAGGAATTAGCTGCAGAACAAAATAGAATCAGACACTGAAAGCCCATTTAAACGAGTGAAGGTCTTGACTTTTGAGGAGTGAAGTATGTCAAAATAAGTCATGTTTTAAACTGAAATGAGGGAGTCTCATTCTGATGAGTAAAACTTGAAGTATTTTACATGAGCATGAGGGTTTAGGAAGCTTGTACTGTATTAATTAGAGAGATAAGAGTGACCGACTAGATTATTTAAATATTTTGCTCAACTGCGGAGGAATTATTAAAGTCTGAAACTTGCATGATCCAATGCCTTTTCGATTTGAAAGGAAAAATTGGACTGTAGGAGGGATGACCCTGGGCTGCGTATGGTTTCTCCAAGTGAACTCCATGCGAGCACCAATTTCACAATCGTTCCTTTAAAGGAAAATAAAATAGGAGCTGGTGTGATAGCAATTCTGCCCTAGTCACTTTAGTGATGGAGTTTCTGGGAACTAATGGAAGGGCACCTACACCCACAATGCAGGAGACACCCAAATCTGGCTTTATAAATCATTTTTGGTGCTCCTGCCCAATTGGGAGTGCAGTTTCCAAACTTCGGAAGATGCACTGTTTTTTGAGGGAAGAGGTGGGTGGAATATGCATTCTCAACCAGCGAGTGTTTTGTTCCCTATCTTAATGCTTTGGGATTCAGGTTCAAGAAATACTTGCCAACAGGTGGTTGAACCCCTTTGTGCCAGAACTAGTGTAGTTATATGAGGAACTCCTGTGAAGATGCAGGTAGGTGCAAGCATAAAACTATAGGGAGGTCAGGTGTCTTTCCAGGTGAATTTAAAGTAATGACTCCTGCTTATTATTTTTAGTGACTATTTCAAATGGTTTGTTTTCAGAACGCAGGTTGAAGACAAGCAGCATCCTCCGAGGAACTGGGTGCACATCGGACCATGGATTACAATGAACCTCAGACTTTTCAAGTGTTAAATATTCACGGTGCTTCACTTGAGGATAACCTTTAGTCCAACTTTGGTGTATCATTTTAAGTGCAAATCTGTTGAATCTTTTGGGGAAAATGGATAATCCTTTCTGTAATAAGGAATGTTACAATCACTGTCAAGCAATTCTTCAGAAACTTTACGAACAGCGAACTATGGGCTTGTTTTGTGATATCGCAGTTGTGGTAGAGGGAAAGACTTTTCATGCTCACAAGAACATCCTGTCTGCATGCAGCAGCTACTTCTACACAACCCTGAGCAAGAATAACCAGGAGTGCACGGTTGTTCTGGATACGGTCAGCTTGGAGGGTTTTAGCCATCTGTTAGAGTTTGTTTATACTTCTCAGGTCCCAGGTTGTCACATGAGTGACTTCCTTTCAGCTGCTCAGAGTCTGAATGTTTGTGTACCAGCAAAGCTTCACATAGAGAACAGTGGATTAAGCGGGAATGGCCTAGAATCAGGCGAAGAGGTCTGTAAAGTACAGAATGTTCTTGTAAGAAACCAGGAGGTGGAGTTAGATTTAGAAGACCTGGAGTTGCTTAAGAGAATGAAGGAGGAGAATCCTGTACAGACGGTGAGTCCGCAGGGTAAAGCTGACGTGAGCAATGGATCAGTTGTGAGCAGAAAGGTGCACCGTGCGTGCCTGGCCAAAATCAAAACTCGATTGCAGACTGCCAGGTTAGCTAGAGCAATTGCTTCTAGTAGAAAATCACCGCATCCTCAGACCAGACTAATTCATGTGAATGGGAGGAAGGAAAAGCAAGAGATTGTTGCAAAATCAGAGAGTTCTACGGTTCCGTGTCAGTTGACTAAAGTTAAAATAAGTGGGTCCCAGAGAAAGGCTGTGCCTGGAACACTGAATATCCCTCTGGAGGGGATAGACTTGAGCTGTGACATTAACGATAGCGCCAGAAATAGCACCAATGTTTTGCCATCTTTGAATGCAGAACGTTCACCAGTGACACAGCGTAGCAGGCCAAAAAGATCGCGGAGGAAGCCAGGGAAGGCCTCTGTATTAATAACCGACGGCCTTTCAGGAGATAGAGATGACATTCTGGAAAGGAAACGAGTAAGATGCGAAGGTTGTAAAAAGCTGCTGACGTATACTCACTACCTTTCCCATCAGGTTTCCACCGGCGAGGAGTCCTTCAGGTGTGACATCTGTGAGAAATTGTTCAGTTATAGGTGAGTTGCTTATTGCCTATATGAAATCCTGGGTCATCGCAGCACTGTACCTGCCGCTCCCACCTGTAAGATGTATTGTATTGTGCAGCCAGTTAGCATCGTTTTTTCAAATTCATGCTTGGAATGTGGGCATCACTGTCATTTATTGCCAGCGTGGTGGTGGACCACTTTCTTGAAGCAGTTTGTTACAACTGAGTGACTTCAAAGGACAGTTAAGAGTCAACCATGTTGTTGTGGGACTGGAGTCACATATAGGACAGACCGTGCCGGCTCTCTCAAGAGCACTTCAGCTAGTCCCACTCCCCCGCCCTTTCCCCGTAGCCCTGCAAATTTTTTTCTTTCAGGTACTTATCCAATTCCATTTTGAAAGCCATGATTGAGTCTGCCTCCACCACCCTCTCAGGCAGTGCATTCCAAATCCTAACCACTCGCTGCGTAAAAAAGTTTTTCCTCATGTCGCCTTTGGTTCTTTTGCCAGTCACCTTAAATCTGTGTGCTCTGGTTCTCGACCCTTCTGCCAATAGGAACAGTTTCTCTCTATCTACTCTGTCTCGACCCCTCATGATTTTGAACACCTCTATCAAATCTCCTTCCAACCTTCTCTGCTCTAAGGAGAACAACCCCAGCTTCTCTAGTTTATCCACATAACTGAAGTCCCTCATTCCTGGAATAATTCTCGTAAATCTTTTCTGCATCCTCTCTAAGGCCTTCACATACTTCCGAAAGTGTGGTGCCCAGAATTGGACACAATACTCCAGTTGAGGCCGAATCAGTGTTTTATATAGGTTCATCATAACTTCCTTGCTTTTGTACTCTATTTATGAAGCCCAGGATCCCGTATGCTTTTTTAACCACTTTCTCAACCTGCCCTGCCACCTTCAATGATTTGTGCATATATACCCCCAGGTGTCTCTGTACATGTACCCCCTTTAGGATTGTACCCTTTAGTTTATATTGCCTCTCCTTGTTCTTCCTACCAAAATACATAGATACATAGAAGATAGGAGCAGGAGTAGGCCATCCGGCCCTTCGAGCCTGCTCCGCCATTTAATGAGATCATGGCTGATCCTCCAATTCAGTATCCCGTCCCCGCCTTCTCTCCGTAACCCTTAACCCCTTTTGCCTGTAGAAATATATCTAATTCCCTCTTAAATATATTTAATGAGCTGGCGTACACTGCCCTCTGTGGCAATGAGTTCCACAGGTTCACCACCCTCTGAGTGAAGAAATTCCCCCTCATTTCTGTCCTAAATGGTTTAGCCCTTATCCTTAAATTATGTCCTCTAGTTCTGTTCTCACCCGCCAAGGGAAACATTCCTTCTGCATCTAGTCTGTCTAGACCTGTCAGAATTTTATACACTTCTATGAGGTCCCCTCTCAATCTTCTAAACTCCAGTGTGTACATCCCTAAACTACATAGTCTCTCCTCATAGGTCAATCCCGCCATTCCTGGTATCAGCCTGGTGAATCGCCGCTGCACCCCCTCCATGGCAAGAACATCTTTCCTCAGATGAGGCGACCAAAACTGTACACAGTACTCGAGGTGTGGTCTCACCAGTGCCCTGTACAGCTGCAGCAAGGTATCCCTGTTCCTGTATTCCAACCCTTTTGCTATGAAGGCCAGCATACCGTTTGCCTTCTTGATCGCCTGTTGCACCTGCATGCTCGCCTTCAGTGACTGGTGTACAAGAACACCCAGGTCTCTCTGTACTTCCCCCTCTCCCAATTTATTGCCATTTAAATAATAATTTGCCCTCCCGTTCCTGCACCCAAGGTGGATAACTTCGCACTTGTCCACATTATAGTGCATCTGCCATTTATCCGCCCAATCACCCAGTCTGTCCAAATCGCTCTGGAGCTTCCTGGTCTCCTCCTCTGAGCCCACCCCCCTTCCTAGTTTAGTGTCGTCTGCAAATTTGGAAATGCTGCATCCGACTCCCTGATCCAGGTCATTAATGTAAATTGTGAACAGCTGGGGACCCAGGACAGATCCCTGCGGTACCCCACTTGTTACTGCCTGCCATTCAGAAAATGAGCCGTTTATTCCAACTCTCTGTTTTCTATCTGACAGCCAGTTCTCTATCCACGTCAATACTTTCCCCTTTATCCCATGAGCTTCAATTTTCCATGCTAATCTTTTATGTGGGACCTTGTCGAAGGCCTTTTGGAAGTCCAGGTACACCACATCTACTGGCTCTCCCCCATCTATTTTACCAGTTACTCCCTCAAAAAATTCCAATAGATTAGTCAAGCACGATTTACCCTTTGTAAATCCATGTTGACTCTGTCCTATCCTGTCCCCATTTGCTAAGTGCTCCGCTATTTCATCCTTAATGATGGACTCCAGCATTTTGCCCACAACTGATGTAAGGCTTACAGGTCTGTAATTACCTGCTTTTTCCCTACCCCCCTTTTTGAATATCACTTTGCACTTTTCTGCGTTAAATTTCATCTGCCACACGTCCACCCATTTCACCAGTCTGCCTATGTCCTCTTGAAGTCTATCACTATCCTCCCCACTGTTCACTATACTTCCAAGTTTTGTGTCATCTGCAAATTTTGAAATTTTGAGACCACACCTGGAGTATTGTGTACAGTTTTAGTCTCCTTACTTAAGGAAGGATATACTTGCCATAGAGTGAGTGCAACGAAGGTTCATCAGACTGATTCCTGGGATGGGGGGATTGTCCTATGAGGAGAGATTGAGTAGACTAGGCCTATATTCTCTGGAGTTTAGAAGAATGAGAGGTGATCTCATTGAAACATACAAAATTCTTACAGGGCTTGACAGGGTAGATGCAGGGAGGATGTTTCCCCTGGCTGGGAGTCTAGAGCCAGGGGTGACAGTCTCAGAATAAGGGGTCGGCCATTTAGGACTGAGATGAGGAGAAATTTCTTCACTCAGAGGATGGTGAATCTTTGGAATTCTCTATCCCAGAGGGCTGCGGAGGCTCAGTCGTTGAGTATATTCAAGACCGAGATCGATAGATTTTTGAATATTAAGGGAATCGAGGGATATGGCGATAGTGCAGGAAAGTGGAGTTGAGGTAGAAGATCAGCCATGATCTTATTGAACGGTGGAGCAGGCTCGAGGGGCCGAATGGCCTACTCCTGCTCCTATTTCTTATGTTCTTATGTAAATTGTGCCCTGCACACCCAAGTCCAAGTCATTAATATATATCAAGAAAAGCAGTGGTCCTAGTACCAACCCCTGGGGAACACCACTATATCTTCCTCCAGTCCGAAAAACAACCGTTGACCACTACTCTCTGTTTCCTGTCACTTAGCCAATTTCGTATCCATGCTACCACTCTCCCTTTTATTCCATGGGCTTCAACTTTGCTGGTAGGCCTATTATGTGGCACTTTATCAAATGCCTTTTGGAAGTCCATGTACATCACGTCAACCGCATTGCCCTCATCAACCCTCTCTTTTACTTCATCAAAAAACTCGATCAAGTTAGTTAAACCCGATTTGCGTTTAACAAATCCGTGCTGGCTTTCCTTAATTAATGCACGCTTGTCCAAGTGACTGTTAACTTTGTCCCTGATTATCGTTTCTAAAAGCCCCACTACTGAGGTTAAACTGACTGGCCTGTAGTTGCTAGGTTTATCCTTGCACCCTTTTTTGAACAAGGGTGTAATATTTGCAATTCTCCAGTCCTCTGGCACCACCCCTGTATCTAAGGAGGATTGGAATATTATGGCCAGTACCTCTGCGATTTCCTCCTTAACTTCCCTCAGCATTTTAGGATGCATTCCATCTGGTCCTGGTGACTTATCAACTTTAAGTACAGACAGCCTTTCTAGTACCTCCTCTTTATCAATTTTTATCTCATCCAGTATCTCCACAACCTCCTCTTTCACTATGACTTCGGCAGCATCTTCTTCCTTGGTGAAGACAGATGCAAAGTAGTCATTTAGTACCTCAGCCATGCCCTCTGCCTCCATGCGTAGGTCTCCTTTTTGGTCCCTAATCAGTCCCACCCCTCCTTTTACTACCCGTTTACTATTTATATGCCTATAGAAGACTTTTGAATTCCCTTTTATGTTAGCTGGCAATCTATTCTCATACTCGCTCTTTGCCCCTCATTTTCTTTTTCCCTTCACCCCTGAACTTTCTATATTCAGCCTGGTTCTCACTTGTATTCCCAACCTGACATCTGTCATACGCGCTCGTTTTCTGCTTCATCTTTCTCTCTTTCTCTTTCGTCATCCAGGGAGCTCTGACTTTAGTTGCCCTACCTTTCCCCCTTGTGGGAATGTACCTCGACTGTACCTGAACCCTCTCCTCTTTAAAGGCAGCCCATTATTCAATTACAGTTTTGCCTGCCAAGCTTTGATTCCAATTTACCCGGGCCAGATCCGTTCTCAACCCACTGAAATTTTCCTTTCTCCAATTAAGTATTTTTACTCTAGATTGCTCCCTGTCCTTTTCCATAGCTAATCTAAACCTTATGATGCTATGATCAGTGTTCCCTAAATGTTCCCCTGACACTTGCTCCACTTGACCCACCTCATTCCCCAGAACCATATCCAGCAATGCCTCTTTCCTCGATGGGCCGGAAACATACAGATTAAGAAAGTTCTCCTGAACACACTTCAGAAATTCTTCCCCCTCTCTGCCCTTTACACTATTACTATCCCAGTCTATATTAGGATAATTGAAGTCCCCCATTATCACTACTCTATAGTTCATGTACCTCTGCTCCTCTGTATCTTTCCCACTAGTTGGTGGCCTATAGAATACACCTAGTAGTGTAATGGCACCTCTATTGTTTCTTAACTCTAACCAAATAGATCTGTCCTTGACCCCTCCAGGACATCCTCTCTCTCCAGCACTGTAACATTCTCCATAACCAATATTGTCACCCCACCACCTTTCTTTCCTTCCCTATCTTTCCTGAACACCTTATATCCAGGAATATTTAAAATTCAATCTTTCCCTTTTTTGAGCCAGGTATCCGTTATCGCCACAACATCATATTCCCGTGTGGCTATTGGCACCTGTAGCTCACCAACCTTATTTACCACGCTTTGTGCGTTTACACACATACACTGTAAACCTATCTTAGACCTTCTTGTATTCTGTCTTAGTCTGACCCCACCTAATACCATACTATTTCTTACTCTAATGTTATCTGTCTCTCCCAATCTTTTGTGCACTTTGTTTCTCCTTTCTAATGCTACATCCTGTTGCCCATCCCCCTGCCAAGTTAGTTTCAACCCTTCCCAACAGCACTAGCAAATCCCCCCAGTAACACAATCCACTACATTACTGTGATAGCTGTCTCTTGCTGTTTTAGTGTACCCCAAGTTTCCTGTTTAATTCTTGTCTGCATCTTGGATCTATCCTTTTGAACCCCCTGTTTTTTAAGAAAAGAGGAAGGGAATACTGGCACAGGGGTGCGCGCAATCGCCGCAGTCACGCACAGACTCACGGACGCACAGACACAGGTGCGCGTCTCTCCCACAACTCCCCATTTCAATTCCTCCAATCAGGTTTACACCCCTCCTACAGCACTAAAACGGCCCTAACCAAAGTTACGAATGAGATCCTCTGTAACTCTGTGTTGTATTATACCTCCTCATCAACTTCTCTGCAGCCTTTCACACAGTTGACCACACCATCCTTTTCCAATACCTTCCCTCCATTGTCGAGTTCGATGGGATTTCCCTCACTTGGTTTTACTTGTACCTATATGATCGGAGCTAGAGCATCTCCAGCAATGGCTTCTCTTTCCACCCCTGCGCTGTCACCTTGGGAGTACCCTTCCTCTTTCTTATCTACATGCTACCCCATGGCGATATCTGAAGACATGGAGTTAGGTTCCACATGTACGCTGACGACACCCAACTCTACCTCACCACCACCTCTCTCAACCCCTCCACTGCCTCTGTGTCACTCACCGTCTGTGTTGATCAGACTGCTTGTCCAACATCAGTCTTGGATAAGCTGCAGTTATCTCCAGCTAAACATTGGAAAGACCAAAGCCAAGATCTAGCCCCTGCCACAAATGCTGTCCCCTTGTCCAACCACCATCTCGGCCTGAATCAGACTGTTTGCAACCTCAGCGTCCTGCTCGACCTCAAACTGAGCTTCCAACCTGATATCCTCTCCATCACAGAGACCGTCTACTTCCACCTCTGCAGCATTGCCTGCCTCAACTCATCTGCCACTGAAGCCCTCATCCATGCGTTTGTCACCTTCAGACTCGACTATTCCAATGTTCTCCTGGCCAGCCTCCCATCCTCCACATTATGTATGGATATTCGATATTTCGGAAGGACAGGCAAAAAGGAAAAGGAGGTGGGGTGGCGTTGTTAGTAAAGGATGAAATCAGAGCAATAGTGAGAAAGGATATTGGCTCAGAAAATCAAGATGTAGAATCAGTCTGGGTGGAGCTAAGAAGCACCAAGGGGCAGAAAACATTGGTGGGAGTTGTATATAGGCCTCCAAACAGTAGTGGTAATGTAGGGGACGGCATCAGTAGTAGGGAAAATGCTAGAGTCTATTATAAAGGATGTGATAACAGGACACTTAAGAAAATATCAACGGGATTAGACAAAGTCAACATGGATTTATGAAGGGGAAATCGTGTTTGACAAACCTACTGGAGTTTTTTGAGGATGTAACTGGTAGAATAGATAAGGGAGAACCAGTGGATGTGGTGTATTTGGATTTTCAGAAGGCCTTTGATAAAGTCCCACATAAGAGGTTAGTGTGCAAAATTAAAGCACGTGGAATTGGGGGTAATATACTGGCATGGATTGAAAATTGGTTAACAGACAGGAAACAGAGAGTAGGAATAAATGGGTCTTTTTCGGGGTGGCAGGCAGTGACTAGTGGGGTACCGCAGGGATCAGTGCTTGGGCCCCAGCTATTCACAATATATATCAATGATTTGGATGAGGGAACCAAATGTAATATTTCCAAGTTTGCTGACGACACGAAACTAGGTGGGATTGTGAGTTGTGAGGAGGATGCAAAGAGGCTTCAAGGCAATTTAGACAAGTTGAGTGAGTGGGCAAATACATGGCAGATGCAGTATAACGTGGATAAATGTGAAGTTATCCACTTCGGTAGGAAAAACAGAAAGGCAGAGTATTATTTAAATGGTGATAGATTGGGAAATGTTGATGTACAAAGGGACCTGGGTGTCCTTGTACATCAGTCACTGAAAGCAAACATGCAGGTTCAGCAAGCAGTTAGGAAGGCAAATGGTATGTTGGCCTTCATTGCAAGAGGATTTGAGTACAGGAGCAAGGATGTCTTACTACAGTTATACAGGGCCTTGGTGAGACCACACCTGGAATACTGTGTGCAGTTTTGGTCTCCTTACCTAGGGAAGGATATACTCGCTATAGAGGGAGTGCAGCGAAGGTTCACCAGACTGATTCCTGGGATTGCAGGACTGTCATATGAGGAGAGATTGGGTCGACTAGGCCTGTATTCACTAGAGTTTAGAAGAATGAGAGGGGATCTCATTGAAACGTATAAAATTCTGACAGGGCTAGACAGACTGGATGCAGGGAGGATGTTTCCCCTGGCTGGGGGGTCTAGAACGAGGGGTCACAGTCTCAGGATAAGGGGTAGGACATTTAGGACTGAGATGAGGAGAAATTTCTTCACTCAGAGGGTGGTGAACCTGTGGAATTCTCTACCACAGAAGGCTGTGGAGGCCAAGTCACTGAATATATTTAAGAAGGAAATAGATAGATTTCTTGACACAAAAGGCATCAAGGGGTATGGGGAGAGAGTGGGAATATGGTATTGAGATAGAGGATCAGCCATGATCATATTGAATGGCGGAGCAGGCTCGAAAGGCCGAATGGCCTACTCCTGCTCCTATTTTTCTATGTTAAACTGCTGCTCATCCAAAACTCTGTTGCCCGTATCCTCTCCCGCACCAAGTCCCACTCGCCCATCTCACCCAACTTTGCTGACCTGTGCATTTCTCGGTTAAAGTCGCTGTTTAAATGCAAGTTGTTGAAAAAAAATTTTTTTTTAAGTAGTGAACAGATAAGACTGTTCAATAAGAAATGTGAATTGGTTGGTTGCAATATTTCTGTACTTTTTATATGACTAGAAACATGGTAAATAAGGGGAGGAGTGGGGAATACTTGGTGTAAAATATTCTCCTTTTTAATCTTTTGTTTCTGTCCCAAAAGGAAAGTAAATCGGGGGATTTTTTAAAAAAAGGCTCTTGAATCATAGAAGGATTTAAATCCCTCTGGCAACCTGACACATGACTTGTCATTGAACCACTTGACCTCAACGTTGGGCCCAGGCGGGGGCAGAGTTGGTCGGCACTGACATGCTTTCCAGTCCCAGATACTGAGCGGAGAAAACTCGGTTCCAGTCAGCTCCCGTACCTTTTTGGCGATTTTTGAGACCAAACCTCCTCCCATTCTCTTTTTCCCTCCTCCCTCCCTCCATGCACACCTCCGTTGCCTGTCTCTCTGATTCATTAAAGAGCAGTTGACTTTGCACGGCCATGCTAATGTTACCTGGCTGCCTTGAGCAACTGTAATGTTTTTTTGCCAGAAGACGTTCTGGAGGTTAACAAAGTGGCTGATTGGAAGTGACTATTTCTCTAGTTGCCAGCTAAGCCAGCACCAGAAAACCCACCACAGCAAGAAGTTGTATCAGTGCGACCAGTGCGGGAAACAGCTCAAATCCATGGAGAAGCTGCGTGACCACGTGGCGTACCACGGAGATGCCAGGCCCCATCAGTGCAATCTGTGTGACAAGGCATACAAGGTGAAAAGTAAGTATGAGTGGCCGGCAGCTCGAATTTCTTTCAGGTAAACGTGTTCTGTGACCAACTGCTTGTGGACCAACAATTATATTTCCCAACTCAGTACATCACTGCAATGAAAATCCACCTAAATACCTTGGGAGGTGGAATTCAACATCAGCGTGGCACAAAACAGGCGATCATGGATGGATTGCCGGTCACTTACCTGCCGAATTTTCCTTTCGATTGACTTCAGTGGATTAGAAGATCGGGCAGGGTGAATAACTTGTGGCCAATCCGCTAACGATCCTTTTGCTCAGCCACTGAAGTTGAATTGCACCCCCCTCTCTTTTTGCAGATGATTTTTACTGTAACTGTGCTGTAAAACATTTTCTAAATCCACGTGTGCAATTCAAGACTTAACAGACGTAACGCAGGCCTGTGCAATGGGGCTCTTGAACACAGACAGGATAGACTTGCGCTAAAAATCGAACAGATCTGTGAGTGAAATGCGACCACATAACGACGTGCGTTCTGCTTTTGTTGACGCTGAGTGTTACAAGATGGTAAACTAATGGCTCCCTGACACCAGAAATAAAATTCAATAAATTTATGCTACTCGGCTTTTTGTTTGCAAAACCTAAAATGGATGGTGTTGCTAATCTGTTTTTTTTAGTGATGTTGGTTGCAGGATAAATATTGGCCAGGACACTGGGAGAACTCCCCTGCATTTCTGAAATAGTGCCATCGGATCTTTTACGTCCACCTGAGAGGGCAGACGAGGCCTTGGTGTAACGTTTCGTCCGAAAGACGGGACCTCCAACAGTGCAGCACTCCCTCAGTACTGTACTGGAGTGTCGGACTAGATTATGTGTTCAAGTTTCAAGCTTCCATTATTAGGTGTGGCAGGGGTTAGTGCTGCGCAATAATTTTTTGTGGTTTTTTTTTCTGCCTCAGGAGATGTGAGATTTCCCATTGTAGACTGTAACTATGGCAACTAGGGAAATCGTGTTTGACAAATTTATTAGAGTTCTTTGAGGATGTAACGAGCAGGGAGGATAAGGGGGAACCAGTAGATGTAGTGTATTTGGATTTCCAAAAGGCATTCAATAAGGTGCTGCACAAGATAAGAGCCCATAATGTTGGGGGTAATATATTAGCATGGATAGAGGATTGGCTAACTAACAGAAAACAGAGAGTCGGGATAAATGGGTCATTTTCCGGTTGGCAAACGGTAACTAGTGGGGTGCCACAGGGATCAGTGCTGGGGCCTCAACTATTTACAATCTATATTAATGACTTGGATGAAGGGACCAAGTGTACTGTAGCCAAATTTGCTGATGATAAAGATAGGTGGGAAAGAAAATTGTGAGGAGGACACAGAGTCTGCAAAGGGTTAAGTGAGTGGGCAAAAAATTGGCAGATGGAGTATAATGTGGGAAAATGTGAGGTTATCCACTTTGGTAGGAAGAATAGGAAAGCAAAATATTATTTAAATGGAGAGAGACTACAGAATGCTGCGGTACAGAGGGATCTGGGTGTCCTCGTACATGAAACACAAAAAGTTAGCATGCAGGTACAGCAAGTAATTAGGAAGGCAAATGGAATGTTGGTCTTTATTGCAAGAGGGATGGAATATAAAAGTAGGCGTTGGTGAGGCCACACCTAGAGTACTGTGTACAGTTTTGGTCTCCTTATTGGATTGGAGGCAGTTCAGAGAAGGTTCACTAGGTTAATTCCAGAGATGAGGGGGTTGTCTTATGAGGAAAGGTTGAGCAGGTTGGGCCTATACTCATTGGAGTTTAGAAGAATGAGAGGTGATCTTATTGAAACACATAAGATTCTGAGCGGGCTTGACAGGGTAGATGCTGAGAGGATGTTTCCCCTCGTGGGGGAATCTAGAACTAGGGGGTATAGTTTCAGAATAAGGGGGCACCCATTTAAGACGGAGATGAGGAGGAATTTCTTTTTGCAGAGGGTCGTGAATCTTTGGAAATCTCTACCCCAGAGAGCTGTGGAGGCTGAGTCATTGAATATATTCAGGGCTGAGATAGACAAACCTTTGAACTACAGGGGAGTCAAGGGTTATGGGGAACAGGCAGAAAAGTGGAGTTGAGACCAAGATCAGATCAGCCATGATCTTATTGAATGGCGGAGCAGGCTCGAGGGGCCGAATGGCCTACTCCTGCTCCTATTTCTTATGTTCTTATGTAACACTCATTGTCTGCAATCTTTTTCTTAAAGTCGTTCTTTTATATACTTTTGTGTCCAACTAGGTTCTGAGCCACACACATCAGGTACAGTTTGAATTTTGTGGGCCTGGAGGTTTGGAAGGGGCTATTTTTAGCAAGGATGCTTCATTGATGGATAAATCCTGAATCGGAACTGTTAGTATCAGCAACTTGAGACACGTACACAAAGAGAGAACCTACTAGGAAAGTTTACACAAACTAGGGTTGTATTCCCTGGAATTTAGAAAGTTAAGGGGTGATTTGATCGAATTTTTCAGGATGTTAAGGGGAACAGATAGAGAGAAACAATTTCCGCTGGTTGGGGATTCTAGGACTAGGGGAGCATAGTCTAAAAATCAGAGCCAGACCTTTCAGGAGTAAGATTAGGAAACACTTCTACACACAAAGGGGGGTAGAAGTTTGGAACTCTCTTCTGCAAACAACAGTTGATGCTAGATCAATTGTTAATTTTAAATCTGAGATTGGTACATTTCTGTTAATCAAAAGTATTGAGGGATATGGGGCAAAGGCGGGTATATGGAGTTAGATCGCAGATCAGCCATGATCTCATTGAATGCCAGAACAGGCTCGAGGGGCCAAATGGCCTACTCCTGCTCCTATTTCTTATGTTCTTATGACTTCTTTACTCTTGTACTAGAATCCCTTTGTAATAAAGGCTGAATTACCATTTGCTTTCCTGTGGTCAGACTTTTACACTTTTCTGGACTTTGAAGGATCTTTTCAGTGTCAAAAATCTACTCTTTCTTTCTCTTGACATTTCACAAAACTAATTTCCGATGATTCTATTTTATAAAATGGGTAACTGGAACAGTTTTGAGTCCACAGTTGGGTTGTATTGCTAAAAAGTCTTCTCAGACATGAGCATAATGTAAAGAGCTAAATATCGCTCCTTGCATAATGTGTCTATGTTCTGAGTTGTGCAGTTTGCAATTAATCTTATTTTGAGATGATCTTCATTCTAATTTTTTTATTCTTGAAAGTAAGTACTGCACAAACATTCATCAAAATTCACGCAGTGCAAAAATTAGTACAAAATGTTCAACATTTGTAAAATAAAAGGTTTATTTTTGATGGGGAGTTAAAAGTTTTTAAAATAAATGTTACACATTTTTGCTTCCCTCAAATGGCTCAGTGGCTCGAGTAATGCCCTCTGAAGTGGCCTAGCACGCCACTCAGTTGTATCAAAACCAACTAGGGATGGGGAGTAAATTCCAGCCTTGCCAGTGGTGCCCACATCCCCAGAATAAATAACTTTAAAAAAAAATTCTCCTATGTGGATGTTTGTGAAGACAGGATAACCCTCTGCTGTGATGCCCCTTTCCCTGGACGAATAGCATGCCAACGTTAGCTGTCTCAGTTCACTCGTGAAAAATGGCCATTTGTGTGAGGTAATGGAGGACTGCTAGCATCCTTGAAACAATACCCCAGCAAGCATCACTGAGTACAAGAGGATTGGTGCTGTGCAAAGAACGTGCAAGAGATGGTGGCGACTGGTTTCAAAGTTCCTGTGTTTGTGTGTATTTAGCACTAGAAATGCACTGAAATCTAAATGGCCACACTGCACTTAGTTAACAGGAGTTTAAAATATCTTTTCAGATGACCTAACCCAGCACATCCGTGTGAAGCACATGGAAGCATCAAAGGGTAAACCACCCCTGGTACAGCTGTGTGAATTCTGCGGTCAGGCTGTGAAACACTACAAGAGCCACAAGATTTTCTGCAGGTAAAAAGCGACGAAGAAGTGGGGTTCCTGGGCGGTGGGTGGTCGACTTGCGACCGGCTTTAGGCTTGGTGAAATCCAAGAAAGGAAGACATTGCATTTATACAGCACCTTTCACGACCTCAGGACGCCCCAAAGCACTTTACAGCCAATTAAGCACTTTTGAAGTATAGTCACTGTTGCAGGAAATAGGGCAGCCAATTTGCGTACAGTAAGATCCCACAAACAGCAATGTGATTAATTGACCAGATAATCTGTTTTTTAGTGATGTTAGTTGAGGGATAAATATTGGCCAGGACACCAGGGGATAACTCCCCATCTCTTCTTCAAAATAATGCCATGGGATCTTTTACTTCCACCTGAGAGAGTAGACGGGGCCTCGGTTTACCGTCTCATCCGAAAGATGGCATCTCCGACAGTGCAGCACTCCCTCAGTAATGCACTGGAGTGTCAGCCTAGATTTTGTGCTCAAGTCTCAGGCGTGCGACTTGAACCCACAGCCTTTTGACTCAGGCGAGTTGCTACCCACTGAACCACAGCTGCCACCTAAATTGTTAAATTATGAGGACAGGTCGCATAAACCTGGGTTGTATTCGCTTGAGTTTAGAAGGTTGAGAGATGATCTAATCGACGTCTACAAATTATATAGATTCGAAAGGGTAGATACGGAGGAACTATTTCCTCTGGTGGGGGAATCAAGAACAAGGGGGGCACACTCTTAAAATTAGAGCTAGGCCATTTAGGAGTGAAATCAGGAAGCACTTTTTCACACAAAGGGTAGTGGAAATATGGAACTCATTTCCCCAAAGCACTGGGTCAATTGAAATTTTCAATACTGAGATTGATAGATTTTTGTTAGGTAAGGGTATCAAGGGATATGGAGCAAAGGTGGGTAAATGGAGTTGGTGTACAGATCAGCCATGATCGAATTGAATGGCCAAACAGGCTCGAGGGGCTGAATGGCCTACTCCTGTTCCTACTGCTTCGTTGGGGTTATTTTACATCTGTGAAATCACAATGCAGAAGAGAGTTGGATTATTGAATTTAGTTACTGCCATCATTTCTTTCCTCCCCTTTTTGTTTACAGTGGCATTAAGAAGTTCCAGTGCAAGTTCTGTCTGCAGGCATTCTATCGCTTGTCTGAGCTGAAGAGGCACACGTGGACCCACACAGGGGAGCTGCCTTATCAGTGCCGGGTAAGTGCTTGTTGTAACCAAACAGCAGTGTAAAGGTGCTGGTCTACTGCAGGTGGGGTTTGTGTGAAGGTGATCTGTCCCAATCACATTTTATTTAGACTGAGGAGACTTTCAGTCTGAGCTGAACTTGAACCCAGAGCCCCAGAAGTGAACGGTCATTGTCTCTGGCCCCCCAAGTCCCCCAAAATCAGTTAACACATCGGGGCCCCGCGATGAACCTGGACCCTCCTGGTCTGTATGGCTCAGCTACTTGCTGGATCCGCTCATTGAGCTTTTGGAGGAGCCACGTAGATGGGATTTTTAAAATGTGACCTGTATTTCTGAAGTTTCTTTTTCTCTTCTTGCATCTACAGTGCTTATGTTTGGTAGCAGAAGACCCGTCATCCTTAATAGCTGTGCTGTAGGTTTAACGTTAATGCAAAATGATGAGGAATAGTGATTATATGTGGCTGACGTTTGTACAAACTGTATGAAGCTATGCATATTTCACAACAGTGTTGGGGCTGAGCTACAACACCAAACAAGACTGGCACATACCCGGCGGGCAGGAAAAGTCCAGCAGGTCCATCAAGCCTGCCCCATACTCGTGATGGTTGGAGCATCATGACTAGACACTTGGTACCCCATCGCAGCCATGTAATCTCTTGGGAGAGGCGAAAAAAACCAAGGGCCAATAAGTGGGGAGGGAAAGCTTAATAGCAATCAAGCGTCAAGCATAGGAACTCTGGCGGACTCCTTCCCCCCCCCCCCCCCCCCCCCAACATTCCCTTTAAGCTGTGCAGCCACGCAGCGCACTGCAAGTCCCGCGCAGCCAGTGAGCTGGCTTTTAAATAGAAAAAACACACATACGTGGAATTTTGAATGGCCCGCGAGGGGCTGCACGTGCCAAAAAAAACGAAAGGGAACATTGCTCCACCCCACAACTCGCCACAAATCTCCCAAGTCTAAGGATGCTGTCACTCTAGTCACCTCCGTGCCTCCCCCACCCCCACAAACACCCCGGCTGAGATCCCCCTAAAAAGTAGAACAAGTTAATCAAAACTCGGCTGTGGCGAAGGAAAATTAGAAAAGCTTAAATTTCAATGTGGAGGCAGTCAAATACTTGTACTGTCCCCAGCTGACCATAGAATGGTTGGTGGGTCTTTATTTCCATCAGGAATTAGGAAAGGGAAATTTTGACAGTTACCAATTCTGTAGAGATAAGAACTGAAATACTAATAAAATGATCAATTAAGAATATTGGGTGATTTTTTTTTTTAATTGGTCTTGCATGCCACCGCAGTAATCTCACTATTTGCCTGCGGTGACCCCGTGTCGGCCTGCAGTATACCTAGATTCCCGTATTTCCCTGCAGTATTCCCGTATTTCCCTGCAGTATTCCCGTATTTCCCTGCAGTATTCCCGTATTTCCCTGCAGTATTCCCGTATTTCCCTGCAGTATTCCCGTATTTCCCTGCAGTATTCCCGTATTCCCCTGCAGTAAACCTAGATTCCTGTACTCCCTGCAGTATTCCTGTATTCCCCTACAGTAATCTTGCATTCACCTGCAGTATTCTGGTTCCACACTAGGTATGTGGAAAGCGCTGCCGTCATCCCAGTAACCTGAAGAAGCACATTAGAACAGTTCACAAAGAGGAGATCCGAGTGCAGATCGACAAGGAGCACGCCTCCCCGAAGCTTCTTAAGGACTTTCTACCTCGAGAGATGGAGAGTGACCGCCTGATCATGGGAAACCTTGAAATGGGGAACGGTAGCTTTCTGGACATGACTCAATCTGACATTCAATTGGGTGGATCAGCCCCCTCTACGATACCCTCTTTCACAACTGCCATAGCAATCCATGGCACAGTGCCTAGCATGTCGCATGTGCTCTGCACTGCTCCTGTTGATTCTAATGCTGTCATCCCACCTATATACACAACTGTCTCCGCTGCTTTAGAACGTCACCACAATAAGATGTCCAGCCCACTCCCGTCTTTCAAGTCCCTCCTTACCAGCCCCCATGTGGATATGCTGCAGAATCCCTTTCACCAGACAGCAGCCTTAGAGCAGAAGCTCCAGTGACTTTGGACATTGACCTACAAACTGGGGGAAACCCGATGCACAAGGTGAAATTATCCAGCAGCTCTACACTCGCTAACCCGCGACCTCTATCACCTCGAAGGACAAGGACATCAGGCGCGTGGGAACACCACCGCCTCCAAGTGCCCCTCCAAGTCACACACCATCCTGACTTGGAGTGTCTCACCTCCTGACTCCCCCAAGCCTTTCCACCATCTACAAGGCACAAGTAAGGAGTGTGATGGAATACTTTCCACTTGCCTGGATGAGTGCAGCTCCAACAACACTCAAGAAGCTCGACAACATCCAGGACAAAGCAGCCTGCTTGATTGGCACCCCTTCCACCACCTTAAACATTCACTCCCTCCACCACCGGCGTACCGTGGCTGCAGTGTGTACCATCTACAAGATGCACTGCAGCAACTCGCCAAGGCTTCTTGGGCAGCAGCTCCCAAACCTGCGACCTCTTCCACCTAGAAGGACAAGGGCAGCAGGCACATGGGAACACCATCACCTGCAAGTTCCCCTCCAAGTCACACACCATCCTGACTTAGAAGTATATCGCTGATCCTTCATCGTCGCTGGGTCAAAATCCTGGAACTCCCTACCTAACAGCACTATGGGAGTACCTTCACCACACGGACTGCAGCGGTTCAAGAAGGCAGTTCACCACCTTCTCAAGGGCAACTAGGGATGGGCAATAAATGCTGGCCTTGCCAGCGACGCCCACATCCCATGAACGAATAAAAAAACATATTTTCCTTTGTATTGTTGATTTATGCAATGGGCAAACTGCGGCCTGCAAATTGATGGAACAATTGGGAAGGTTGTTGCAGTCTTATTTTCAAATGGACCTGCTGCATTATATTTTTCTGTTTTAAATGTTTGTTATTGGCAACAGCTTGCTAAGACATTTTTTCTCCCCACATGGGTCTAAGAGGCCTGTTAGAGTAAGTGTGAATTTGTCGAGCTGCTGCTGAAGCAGAACTCGATGGAGGGGACTGGAGAAGAGAACAGATGTGGATTTACTGGTCAACCTTGTCGCCTGACTTCCCCGTCCCACCTCCCCCTCCGCCGAGGTAAGGAATGTTGGGAAAGTTATGTTGCTGCGATTCAACGGAACATGGTATTCTCGAGTGAAAATTCTCTGAAATGACATGGAAAAAGTGTCCCACTGTATTCCAGAAAACATATGCTCACAAGCTGAGTGAAGTGGGTAAAATATGTACTTCTCTGGAAACTGTTCATGTTTTTGGAAGAGCTACGATGGTGCGGTTATTATATTTTCTTTCCTTTATTGTCATCAGCCACTGTAATGAGTCAGGGGTACTGGATCTTGGAGTCCTGGCACCAACGGTGTATATTGTGTGAGCCAAGAACACTAAAACTAAAACTTAAAAGAAAAACTGCTTCAGCTCTCCCCTTCCCCCCACCCCGTTAGATTTAAAAATGCAGGTAGTTTTCTGTTGAGGGTTAGTGCTGATAGTTGACCCTGTCTCCCCACTGCCTTAAACAAACTAATGTGCCTTTATTGCCAGTGCTTGTGTTAATATACAGTGAGTGCCTCCCTCCTGTACGGTGGGGGAGGTGCAGTATTGCTGTATGCAGGACTACGTGCAGTTTTAAAGGGGCTTTTTTGATTAAGTGTAATTTTTTTTTAAGTCACATAGGAAATACCACGGGCGTGAAGTTACTTTTAGTAAGTTTTAACTTGTTACCTCTAGTTCATTTTGGGAAAAAAAATTGGCAAACCTATTCAAGCCATAGAAACACAATAATATAATTTTTTTTATTTGTTTAGTCCAGTAGTGAGCTGAGAGAGGCTGATTAAGTTATTACAATAGATATACTGCTTCATAGCTAATACTGCCAGATTATTGGAACGTTTAAAACCGATATTACTGTTTTTTAAAAATAAAATATTTACATTTTTAATAAAAACTTTGTCCGTGAGTCTTAAATTGCAGTGAAGGCTTGCAATAGCGTCTTTAATGTAGTAAAACATCCCAAAGTGCTTCATCAAACAAAATTTGACACCGAGCCACATGAGATATTAGGACAGGTGACCAAAAGCTTGGTCAGAGGTAGATTTTAACGAGCGTCTTAAAAGAGGAGAGAGGGGTTTTGGGAGGGAATTCCAGAGCTTTAGGGCCTTGGCAGCTGAAGGCATGGCCGCCAGTGGTGGAGTGATTTAAAAGCAGGGATGCGCAAGAGGCCAGAATTGGAGGAGTGCAGAGA
This sequence comes from Squalus acanthias, assembly GCA_030390025.1. Taxonomy (NCBI): domain Eukaryota; kingdom Metazoa; phylum Chordata; class Chondrichthyes; order Squaliformes; family Squalidae; genus Squalus; species Squalus acanthias. The sequence goes on along the minus strand of CM059425.1, from coordinate 225,134,826 downwards.
TCTCGGAGGGTTGGCGGGCTGGAGGAGGTTACAGAGATAGGGTGGGGCGAGGCCACAGAGGAATTTAAAAACAAGGATGAGAATTTTAAAATCGAGGTGTTGCTAGACAGGGAGCCAATTTAGGTCAACGAGCACAGGGGTGATGGATGAACGGGACTTAGTGCGAGTTAGGATAAAGGCAGCAGAGTTTTGGATGAGCTCAAGTTTATGGAGGGTGGGAGATGGGAGGCCAGGAGAGCATTGGAATAGTCAAGTCTAGAGGTAAGGCATGGATGAGGGTTTCTGCAGCAGATGAACTGAGGCAGGGGTGGAGTTGGATGATGATACGGAGGTCGAGGTAGGCGGTCTTGGTGATGGAATGATCAAAGCTGCTAATTGAAGTCCGATTACAGGAATGGGAATTGGAAATGCGCAGCACAACTGTCAACATCAGTGAAAAGATGAGTTAAAGTTTTAGGATGATGCTTGGTTGGGTGAATTGCTTATTTTAGGGTCATGCACAAGTAGCTATGAGCACAGTTCTTCAAATAAGAGTACAATGGTGGGGAAGATCCTTTCCCTGGAGAGCGGGGGTGGGGAATTCCTCAATTGTATCTATTCTCAAACACTTTTACCAACACCACTTGAATACGATTTGGAGCTACCATTCTAAAATCCAGGTGCAAATACTAGCTACACTTCTTGAGCACCTGATGCTTGAACTAGTGCATCCTTTGCAGATGCGATTTACTGCGATATGCATAGTTTGTCGAATGCCATTTGCAAAGTTCAGTTGCAAGATATCCCACAGTTGTATGTCTCCTTGATACGGAGAAGGCACTGTACCTTTTCATTGCACTCAGAAGGTTGGGATTTGGTGAAAGCTTCTTCAAATGAAAGTCATCATTAATCACAAACAGCATGACTTCCATCAACTGTAACTTGCATAGGGACATATGACTAAGATGTTTTACATGTGGAATGTCCATTATCCACCAATATGCTGGTTGCACCAAGTCATGATCCTGAGCCCACCACTCTGGCCAGGCTTAAAAGCCACTTCCTCTTCAGATTGGCCAAAGGCATTTGCCTGCAGGCTACCTATCCATTTTTACAGAGCTAAATCTTACCCACCATCCACAAGGTTAAAGCCTGATGGAACGCCCCATGAATATCACTGCTAGACAGAGCAAACGTCTCCAAAATGAATGAGCTCGTTGGGCTGTTGTGTGTTCCAAATACTTGCAGTGTCACTGTTTGTTCCTCGATGATGTAACATTTTGTCATCCTGGTACAGTCTCATGCCCACCAGGGAAACACTTTTCAGTCACAAAGCTCAGAAAATAGTCAATGCAAGGATTTAATGAATAAAAGAGAAGCAAGTCAGCACTAGACTCGCAATCACAGCCACTCACTCTGAATGCGAAGGGGAAAAGGATCTGCAAATGTCCTGTTGTTGCAGATATTCGCGAAGGTGCAATGTTTCTCTGTGGGAGAAGGCAGGTCACATGTGACAGGATGAGCGCCTGCTACAGTTCAGGAAGTCACCCTATTTGAGGAACGTGCAATAGAGCTTTAGGAAGGCAACTTGAGAGAGGTGGCAGGAGATGGTGAAGCGGGAGGGCATTTCTCCCCACGGGTTTGATTTATTTCCTTCCCTCCTGGTCAGTGTGTCTGAAAATGTCAACTTCCCGGACCTTTCCATGCTGATGACAGTGGTGATGCCCAGCCCAGGAGTGGATGTGAACATAACTGTTAAGCTTCATGTCTTCACAGGAATGGCACAGCAATCAGAGGCCAAAGCACATCCAGGAAACAGCTGGCCAGGCAGCTGTGACAATTCCAAGACTTGCCATGCAGCAGCTCAGCTACATCCACTCCAGGAGATTATAGATAGTGTGAGGAGAGCACTGAGGGGATAATCACTGAGCACTGGAGAATGGGGTGGGGGGGGAAAGAAGACTAGGCCCCCTAGCGGAGGAGGAGAGCACCTCCTCCAGCAACTGCACAGGACGTGGACTCAGATATCCAAGGCCCTGCATGCAAAAGAAGATTTTCGAAGCACAACCGAGTGATGCAGTCACTGGCTGATGTGCCTGTAGCTTCTGTGCCATGTTGACAGGTGTGGAGGAGCCCAGATCCTGCATGTGTGAGGTGCTGTGCGCAGGATTGCAAGCACCCAGTCATCCTTGGAGCGAGTGGCAGCATCGGGACCACCATCTGCATAGCTGCTCACATCTGAGGCCTTGTTCCCTATTGTATTCTCTCTCGGTTCCTCAGGCTGGTGCAGTACAGGCTCTCAACTGCAACTGTGGCAACCTCCATGGGCAGGCTCGCAGAAGAGGGAGTTCAAACAAAGATAGAAAGGGTGTCCGCCAAACACCCTTCTAATCCTGACAACGCTAAAACCTATGGGCGGAGTAGCCGAGTGAAGGGGAAGGTTGGAAAAGACTCTCTTTCCAGAAGCCTCCACTGCAATCAGTCTCTTCCCCAACCACACGACTCTATTGCAGGCTGAAAGCCCCACAGCTATGGATGAGCTGCAGCCCGAAACCCATGTGGTATACGATCTCCCAGAGATGGGTTGCCAGCTCAGGTTCTGGAGCCCAACAGTGACACAGCTGCCATCCCTCCTGCCTCAGGGGAGCCATTTAGACAAAGCACCGGACCAGTTAGCCAAACACAAAAGGCACCCACAGTTAAAAAGGGGAAGCACCGTGGTAGAAAGAGATTGATTGTGAGACATTGTAATTCTGTGAAATAAATGTATTGGATCTGGATGATGTCATAGAGTCATAACGGCACAGAAGGAGGCTATTAGGCCCATCGAGTCTGTGCCAGCTCTCTGTAGAGCAATCCAGTCAGTCCCATTCCCCCGCTCTATCCCCGTAGCCCTGCAAGTTTATTTCCCTCAAGTGCCTATCCAGTCTCTCCTTGAAAACACTGAGTGTCTCCGCTTCCACCACTTCCATCGGCAGCGAGTTCCAGGTCCTCACCACTTGCTGCGTAAAAAGGATTTTCCTCATATCGCCCCTGTATCTCTTGCCCAAAACCTTAAATCTGTGTCCCCCCAGTCCTTGTACCATCAACTAGTGGGAACAGCCTTTCCCCGTCTAACCTATCCAAACCCGTCATAATCTTGTACACCTCTATCAAATCACCCTTCAACCTCCTTTGCTCTAATGAAAACAAATCCAGCTTTTCCAACCTGTCCTTGAGCTAAGATCCCACATCCCCAGAACCATTCTGGTAAATCTCCTCTGCACCCTCTCAAGGGCCTTCACATTCTTCCTAAAGTGTGGTAACCAGCGCTTTATAAAGGTTCAGCTTAACTTCTCTACTTTTGTACTCAATACCTCTATTTATGAAGCCCAAGATCCTTTGTTAACCACTCTCTCAATATGTCCTGCCACCTTCAGGGACCTATGCACATTAACTCCCAGGTCCCTCTGTCCCTGCACTCTTTAAAACTATGGCATTAAGAGTATGTTGCCTCTCCCTATTCCTTCTGCCAAAATGCATCACCTCACACTTCTCTGTATTAAATTCCGTCTGCCCATTCTACTAGCCTTTCTATGTCCTGTTGCAGTCGATTGGTATCATCCTCACTGTTTGCCACACCCCCAAGGTTGGTGTCATTGGCAAATTTAGAAATTCTACTTTGTATTCCAATATCCAGGTCATTTTTTTTATATATATATATATATAAAAAAAGCAGTGGCCCCAGCACTGACCCCTGGGGAACACCACTGTCTACCATCCTCCAGTCTGAAAAACAGACATTTACCACAACTCGCTGTTTTCTGTCCTTAAGCCAATTCCTTATCCAAGCTGCCACAGACCCATCTATTCCATGAGCCTCAATTTTGTTAATCAGCCTTCCATGTGGTACTTTGTCAAACGCCTTCCGAAAATCCATGTAGACAACATCCATTGCATTCCCTTCATCAATCCTCCCTGTTACTTCATCAAAAAATTCAATTAAATCAGTCAAACACGATCTGCCTTTTACAAATCCGTTTTGGCTCTCCTTAATTAGCTTAAACCTCTCCAAGTGCCCGTTAATTTTTTCCTTGATTATTGTTTCTAAAACTTTACCCACCACTGATGTTAAACTGACTGGCATGTAGTTACTAGGATTGTCCTTACACCCTTTCTTGAACAATGGTGTCACATTTGCAACTTTCCAATCCTCAGGCACCTCCCCTGGTTCTAGGGAAGATTAGAAAATTATGGCAAGCCCTTCCGCTATCTCCTCCCCCAATTCCCTTAGCAACCTGGGATGCAAGCCACCTGGACCAGGCGACTTATCCACTCTAAGCATACCCAGCCTTTCTAGTACATCCTGTCTATCAATTTTCACCCCTTCCATTGCTTCTACCTTTTCCACTTCTACTGATATTTTGTCAGCCTCCACCTCCTTAGTAAACACCGATACAAAGTACTCATTGAGTATTCTAGACTTGTCCTGCGCCTCTAAGCATATATCACCTTCTTTGTCCCTAATAGGCCCCACCCCGCCTCTTACTACCCGCTTACTGTTTACATGCCAGTAGAAGATTTTTGGGTTCCTGTTTATGTTAACCGCCATTCTACTCTCATATTCTCTCTTTGCCAATCTTATTTTCATCTTCACATCCCCTCTCAACTTATTGTATTTGGTCTGGTTCTCCCTTGAAGAATTCACCTGACATTCATCATACACCCTCTTTTTTTGTTTCATCATCTTCTCTATCTCCCTCGTCATCCAAGGAGCCCTTGCTTTGGTTCCCTTACCCTTCCCTCTTGTTGGAATGTACCTAGCCTGTACTTGGAACATCTCCTCCTTAAAGATCACCCATTGTTCTGTTACAGTTTTTCCTGTCAGTTTTTGGTTCCATTTGACCCTGGCTAGATCCTTTCGCATCCCATTGAAGTTAGCCCTATTCCAGTTTAGAAGTTCCACTCTAGATTGTTCCTTGCTCCTCTCCATTGCTAATCTAAATCTTATGATACGATGATCACTCGTATCCAAGTGTTCTCCCACAGACACTTGGTCGACCTGGCCCACCTCATTCCCCAGCACCAGATCCAGCAATGCCTCCTTCCTAGTTGGGCGAAGAACATACTGGTCAAGGAAATTCTCCTGAACACATTTCAGAAATTCCTCCCCCTCCTTTTCCTTTACCCTACCATTATCCCAATCGATATTTGGGTAATTAAAGTCCCCCAATATCACCACTCTATAGCTCTTGCATATCTCTGCGATTTCCCTTCAGATTTGCTCCTCTACCTCCCTTTCACTATTTGGAGGCCTGTAGAATACCCCCAATAGTGTGATCATACCCTTTTTGCTCCTCAACTCTAACCAAATGGATTCTGTCCTTGTCCCCTCAAGAACATCCTCCCTTTCCAACACTACAATGTCTTCCTTAATCAGGAGGTCGCACAACACCAGGTTATAGTCCAACAGTTTTATTTTAAATCACAAGCTTTCGGAGTTAAAACTCCATCAGCACAGCCACCCCACCTCCCTTTTTTCCTTCCCTATCTTTTCTGAACACCTTGTACCCTTGAATATTAAGTGCCCAGTCCTCACCATTTTTAAGCCACGTTTCCATTATTGCCACATCATATTGCCACATGGCTAATTGTGCTTGTAGCTCACCAACCTTATTCACCACACTTTGTGCGTTTACGTACATGCATTCTAAACCCATTTTTGAATTTTTCGTAGTCTTTCTCAGTCTGCTCCTATCTAATATGGTACTACTTCCGCCTCTAGTACTACTTCCTTCTCTAGTAATATCCAACACACTCACTCTTTTATGCACCTTATTCCTCTTTTCTACTCCTATATGCTGGTGCCCATCCACCTGCCAAGCTAGTTTAAACCCTCCCCAACAGCACTAGCAAACCTCCCCGCGGGAATATTGGTCCCGACTCTGTTGAGGTGTAACCCGTCCGGCTTGTACAGGTCCCACCTTCCCCAGAAATGGTCCCAATGCCTCAGGAATTTAAAGCCCTTCCTCCTGTACCATCTCTCCAGCCACGCATTCATCTGTTCTATCCTCCTATTCCTGTATTCACTAGCACGTGGCACCGGGAGTAATCTGGAGATTACTACCTTTGAGGTCCTGCTTTTTAATCTCTTTCCTAGCTCCCTATAGTCTGCCTGCAGGACCTCATCCCTCTTTCTGCCTATGTCGTTGGTACCGATATGGACAACGACCTCGGGCTGTTCACCCTCCCCCCTCAGAGTGTCCTGCAGCCGCTCAGTGACATCCTTGACCCTGGCACCAGGGAGGCAACATACCATCCTGGAGTCACGTCTGCATCCACAGAAATGCCTATCTGTTCCCCTAACCAATGAATCCCCTGTCACTATTGCTCTTCCACTCTTCTTCCTCCCCACCCCTCCCCCCCTCCACCCCGGTGCAGCTGAGCCACCCGTGATGCCGTGGCCTTGGCTCTGGCTGCTCTCCCCAGAGGAACCATCACCCCTACCAGTTTCCAGGACTGTGAACCGGTTAGCGAGTGAGATGCACTCTGGGGATTCCTGCCCTACCTTCTCTGTCTGGCGGTCACTCATTCCCTCTCTGCCTGCACATTCTGGGACTGCGGGGTGACCACTTCTAGAAATGTGCTTTCCAAGTATTTCTCAGCCTCACGGATGCACTGTAGTGACTCCAGCTGCCGCACAAGCTCTGAAACCCGGAGCTCGAGTTGCCGCAGTTGGCGACACTTCCTGCACACGTGGTCGTCCAGGCCGCAAGAGGCGTCCAGGATTTCCCACATGGCACAGGATGTGCAAATCACGGGATTGAGCTGCCCTGCTATGCCTCTATTTACCAGATTATGGAGGTAATTTAGCAGAAATAAATTTAAAACTTAACAAGAAACACTCAACAGCTACCCACCAATCAGCACTTCCCTCTATTAGATAGGCTATGATCTACTTAGCAGAAATATACTCAAACAGAACAAAAAAAACTTACCACAAATACTCACCCTATACTCACCTCTCAGCTCCCTTGTGCCAGCGACACCTTTGAACTCTGACATCACTCCTTCGTTGTGTCACTAGCCGACTGTCTCCCTTGCAGGTAGTCCGCTCGCTCAGACTCAGGCCTCTGCTCTGCGCTGCCTTTATCCCCCGGTCTCCGACTCCGTTCCTGCCGCAGGTCCGCTCGCTCATGTTTTGTGCAGAGTTCGTTGAGGGAAGTGAACTTCCTGCATTGTGTAAAATGTTGATGAGGATTTACAAATGGATGATGGGCTGGCACCTCAGGGATGCTTTTATGGTTAAGTGGGAGGGAAGGGAAGGCTGGAGGGCAGAAATGGGCAGCAGAATGTCTCTGTTGTAAGGTTTCCCTGGGTGGCTCTACCAGAATGACCTTCACTGCTTCTGCTCTGCCCACCACCTCGACCAGCGCCACCTCGGTCGGCTCCACCTCGGCTGGCTTCTCCTCATCCAGCTCACTCTCATCCAGCTTCACTCTCATCCTGCTCCCCTTCATTCTGCTCACTCTCAACTGGCTCCCCCCTCATCCGGCTCCCCCTCATTCGGCTCCTCCTTAGACAGCTCTGGTTCTGCCGTCTCCATGTGAAATCTTCTGTCACTAACCAGGGTATGAAGAACACAGTGAGATATATTGATCTTGGCAATCACTGGCGGCATTGTACCGCAGCCTCCCCTGAACGATTCAGACCGCGGAACCCCTGCTTCAGTACCACTGATGGTATCCTCCACGGTAACCCTGGTGGAAGTGTGAGCCTCGTTGTACCGCTGCTGCGCTGCTGGAGATAATGATCACAGGAGTTAGGAGCCATAGCAACAAGCAGTAGCCAGGGTCTCCTAGCAACTGGCCCCTGAGGGAAGTATGGCCTGCATGGTGCTTAATGCGCAGGCAATAAAGATGAACTTCTACCCCAATGTCTCCAGTTACCCTCTGGAAGTTTCTAGTGGTGTAAATGTTGAATGCCACCATAGTTTTCACTGGCACCGAAAGATTTGTTTTGCTCGGGTTTGTGGCATCAGGTTTTCTTCCAGCAGTAGACAGAGCTCCTGTAGTAGGGAACGGTAGCATCGTGGTAAGGTCATTGGGCTAATAATCCAGTGACCTGGACTAACGATCCAAAGACATGAGTTCATATCCCACCACGGCAGCTGGGGAATTTAAATTCAGTTAATTAAATAAATCTGGAATAAAAAGCTAGTAATGAAACTATTGGATTGTCGTAAAAACCCATCTGGGAATGAAATCTGCCGTCCTTACCTGGTCTGGCCTATATGTGACTCCAGACCCACAGCAATGTGGTTGACTCTTAACTGCCCTCTGAAATGGCTTAGCAAGCCACTCAGTTGTAACAAACCGCTACGAAGTAAAATAATAAGAATGAATCCGGACAGACCACTCGGCACTGGCTATGGACACGACAACGGCATACCCAGCCCAGTCAACCCTGCAAAGTCCTCCTCACCAACACCTGGGGACTTGTGCCAAAATTGGGAGAGCTGTCCCACAGATTAGTCAAGCAACAGCCTGACAGTCTTACTCACAGAATCATACCTTTCAGCCAATGTCCCAAACTCCTCCATCACCATCCCTGGGTATGTCATGTCCCACCGGCAGGACAGACCCACCAGGGGCGGCACAGTGGTATACAGTCGGGAAGGAGTGGCCCTGGGAGTCTTCAACATTGACTCCGGACCCCATGAAGTCTCATGGCTTCAGGTCAAGCATGGGCAAGGAAACTTCCTGCTGATTACCACCTACCACCCTCCCTCAGCTGATGAATCAGTACTCCTCCATGTTGAACACCACTTGGAAGAAGCACTGAGAGTAGCATAGAAACATAGACATAGAAGATAGGAGTAGGCCCTTCAAGCCTGCTCCGCCATTCAATGAGATCATGGCTGATCATCCAAATTCAGTACCCTGTCCCTGCTTTCTCCCTTGATCCCTTTAGCCTTAAGAACTATATCTAACTCCTTCTTGAATATATTTAATGATTTGGCCTCAACTGCCTTCTGTGGTAGAGAATTCCACAGGTTCACCACTCTCTGGGTGAAGAAATTCCTCCTCATCTCAGTCCTAAATGGCTTACCCCTTATCCTTAGACTGTGACCCCTGGTTCTGGACTCACCCGCCATTGGGAACATCCTTCCTGTGTCTAGTCCTGTTAGAATTTTATAAGTTTCAATGAGATCCCCTCTCATTCTTCTAAACTCTAGCGAGTATAAGCCTAATCGACCCAATCTCTCTTCATACGTCATCCCTGCCATCCCTGGTATCAGTCTGGTGAATCTTCGCTGCACTCCCTCCATGGCAAGAACATCCTTCCTCAGATAAGGCGACCAAAACTGCACACAATACTCAAGGTGTGGTCTCACCAAGGCCCTGTACAACTGCAGCAAGATATCCCTGCTCCTGTACTCGAATCCTCTCGCTATGAAGGCCAACATACCATTTGCCTTCTTAATCGCCTGCTGCACCTGCATGCTTACCTTCAGCGACTGGTGCACAAGGACACCCAGGTCTCGTTGCACCTCCCCATTTCCCAATCTATTGCCGTTCAGATAATAATTTGCCTTCCTGTTTTTGCCACCAAAGTGGATAACCTCACATTTATCCACATTATACTGCATCTGCCATGCATTTGCCCACTCACCCAACCTGTCCAAATCATACTGGGGTTTCTCTGCATCCTCCTCACAGCACACTCGCCCACCCAGCTTTGTGTCATCTGCAAACTTGGAGATATTACATCTAGTTCCCTCGTCTAAATTATTAATATATATTGTGAATAACTGGGGTCCTAGCACTGATCTCTGCGGTACCCCACTAGTCACTGCCTGCCACTCGGAAAAAGACCCGTTTATTCCAACTCTTTGCTTCCTGTCTGCCAACCAGTTCTCTATCCAAGTCAGTACCTTACCCCCAATCCCATGTGCTTTAACTTTGCATGCTAATCTCTTATGCGGGACCTTGTCGAAAGTCTTCTGAAAGTCCAAATACACCACATCCACTGGTTCTCCCTTATCAATTCTACCAGTTACTCAAAAAATTCCAGTAGATTTTGTCAAGCATGATTTACCTTTTGTAAATCCATGTTGACTTTGTTCGATCCTGTCACTGTTTTCCAAGTGCTCTGCTATTACATCTTTTATAATGGACTCTAGCATTTTCCCCACTACCGATGTCAGGCTAACCGGTCTATAATTCCCCCTTTTCTCTCTACCACCTTTTTTAAATAGTGGGATTACATTAGCTACCCTCCAATCCATGGGAACTGTTCCAGAGTCTATAGAATTTTGGAAGATGACCAGCAAAGCATCTACTATTTGTAGGGCCACTTTCTTAAGTACCCTAGGATGTAGATTATCAGGCCCTGGAGATTTATCAGCCTTCAATCCCATCAATTTCCCTAACACCATTTCCCTACAAATACTGATTTCATTCAGTTCCTCCTTCTCATTAGACCCTATGTTCCCCGACCTCTCTGGGAGGTTATTTGTGTCCTCCTTTGTGAAGACAGAACCAAAGTATGTATTTAATTGGTCTGCTATTTCTTTGTTCCCCATTATAAATTCCCCTGATTCTGACTGCAAGGGACCTACGCTTGACTTCACTAACCTTTTTCTCTTCACATATCTGTAGAAGCTTTTACAGTCAGTTTTTATGTTTCCTGCAAGCTTACTCTCATACTCTATTTCCCCCCTCTTAATTAATCCCTTTGTCCTCCTTTGCTGAATCCTAAACTGCTCCCAATCCTCAGGTTTGCTGCTTTTTCTGGCCAATTTATATGTCTGCTCCTTGGATCTTATGCTATCCCTAATTTCCCTTGTTAGCCACGGTTGAGACACCTTTCCTGTTTTATTTTTATGCCAGACAGGGATGAACAAATTCTGTAGTTCATCCATGTCATCTTTAAATGTTTGCCATTGCCTATCCACCGTCAACCTTTTAAGTAACATTCCCCAATCCATCCTAGCCAACTCGCGCTTCATACCATCGTAGTTTCCTTTATTTAAATTCAGGACCCTAGTCTCTGAGTCAACTACTTCACTCTCCATCTTAATGAAGAATTCTATCATATTATGGTCGCTCTTCCCCAAGGTACCTCGCACAACAAGATTGCCAATTAATCCTTTCTCATTACATAATACCCAGTCTAAGATGGCCTGATCTCCAGTTAGTTCCTCGACATATTGTTCCAGGAAACCATCCCGTATATACTCTAGGAATTCCTCCTCCACAGTATTGTTACTAATTTGGTTAGCCCAATCTATATGCAGATTAAAGTCACCCATGATAACTGCTGTGCCCTTATTGCACGCGTCTCTAATTTCCCGTTTAATGCCACCCCCAACCTCACCATTACTGTTTGGGGGTCTGTATACAACTCCCACTAACGTTTTCTGCCCCATGGTATTTCACATCTCTACCCATACAGATTCCACATCATCAGAGCTAATATCCTTCCTTACTATTGTGTTAATCTCCTCTTTAACCAGCAACGCTACCCCACCTCCTTTTCCTTTTTGCCTGTCCTTCCTGAATATTGAATACCCCTGGATGTTGAGTTCCCAGCCTTGGTCACCCTGGAGCCATGTCTCCGTAATCCCAATTATATCGTATCCGTTTACATCTATTTGCGCAGCTAATTCATCCACCTTATTACGAATGCTCCTCACATTAAGACACAAAGCCTTCAGGCTTGTTTTTTTAACACTCTTAGTCCTTTTAGAATTATTTTTAACTGTGGCCCTGTTTGATTTACACCTTTGATTTCTCTGCCTTCCACTTTTGCTTTTCTCCTTCCTATCGTTTGCTTCTATCCTTGTTTCCCTTTTCTCTGTCTCCCTGCACAGGTTCCCAACCCCCTGCCATTTTAGTTTAAACCCTCCCCAACAGCACTAGCAAGGGCACACAATGTACTCTGGGTGGGGGACTTCAATGTCCATCACCAAGAGTGGCTTGGTAGCACCACTACTGACCGAGCTGGCCGAGTCCTGAAGGACATAGCTGCCAGTTTGGACCTGCGACAGGTGATGAGAAAACCAACACGAGAGAAAAACCTACTTGACCTCGTCCTCACCAATCTACCTGTCACAGATGCATCTGTCCATGACAGTATTGGTAGCAGTGACCACCGCACAGTCATTGTGGAGACGAAGTCCCGTCTTCACACTGAGGGCACCCTCCATCATGTTGCATGGGACTATCACCGTGCTAAATGGGATAGATTCAGAACAGATCTAGCAGCTCAAAACAGGGCATCCATGAGGCGCTGTGGGCCATCAGCAGCAGCAGCAGAACTGTAATCCACCACAATCTGTAACCTCATGGCCCGGCATATCCCTCACTCTACCATTACCATTAAGCCAGGGGACCAACCCTGGTTCAATAAGGAGTGTAGAAGAGCATGCCAGGAGCAGCACCAGGCATACCTAAAAATGAGGTGCCAACCTGGGAAAGCTGCAACACAGGACTACATGCATGCTAAAAAGCGGAAGAAGCATGCTATAGACAGGGCTAAGCGATCCCACAATCAATGGATCAGATCAAAGCTCTGCAGTCCTGCCACATCCAGTCGTGAATGGTGGTGGACCATTAAACAACTAACGGGAGGAGGAGGCTCCATGAATATCCCCATCCTCAATGATGGTGGAGCCCAGCACATGAGTGCAAAAGACAAGGCTGAAGCGTTTGCAACCATCTTCAGCCAGAAGTGCCAAGTGGATGATCCATATCGGCCTACTCCTGAGATACCCACCATCACAAAAGCCAGTCTTCAGCCAATTCGATTCACTCCACGTGATATCAAGAAACAGCTGAGTGCACTGGATGCAGCAAAGGCTATGGGCCCCAGAACTAGCCGTGCCTCTAGCCAAGCTGTTCCAGTACAGCTACAACACTGGCATCTATCTGACAATGTGGAAAACTGCCCAGGTATGTCCTGTCCACAAAAAGCAGGACAAATCCAATCTGACCAATTACCGCCCCATCAGTCTACTCTCAATCATCAGCAAAGTGATGGAAGGTGTCATTGACAGTGCTATCAAGTGGCACTTACTCACCAATAACCTGCTCACTGATGCCCAGTTTGGGTTCCGCCAAGACCACTCGGCTCCCGACCTCATTACAGCCTTGGTCCAAACATGGAGAAAGCAGCTGAATTCCAGAGGTGAGGTGAGAGTGACTGCCCTTGACATCAAGGCAGCATTTGACCGAGTGTGGCATCAAGGAGCCCGAGTAAAACTGAAGTCAATGGGAATCGGGGGGAAAACTCTCCACTGGCTGGAGTCATACCTAGCACAAAGGAAGATGGTTGTGGTGGTTGAAGGTCAATCATCACAGCCCCAGGACATCGCTGCAGGAGTTCCTCAGGGCAGTGTTCTAGGCCCAACCATCTTCAGCGGCTTCATCAATGACCTTTCCTCCAACATAAGGTCAGAAATGGGGATGTTCGCTGATGATTGCAGTGTTCAGCGCCATTCACAACTCCTCAGAAAATGAAGCAGTCCATGCCCGCATGCAACAAGACCTGGACGACGTTCAGGCTTGGGCTGATAAGTGGCAGGTAACATTCACGCCACAGAAGTGCCAAGCAATGACTATCTCCAACAAGCGAGAGTCTAACCGCCGCCCCTTGACATTCAACGGCATTACCATCGCCAAATCCCCCACCATCAACATCCTGGGTGTTACCATTGACCAGAAACTGGACCAGCCACATAAATACTGTGGCAACAAGAGCAGGTCAGAGGCTAGGTATTCTGCGGCGAGTATCTCACCTCCTGACCCCCCTAAGCCTTTCCACCATCTAGAAGGCACAAGTAAGGAGTGTGATGGAATACTCTCCACTTGCCTGGATGAGTGCAGCTCCAACAACACTCAAGAAGCTCAACACCATCCAGGACAAAGCAGCCCGCTTGATTGGCACCCCATCCACCACCTTAAACATTCACTCCCTGCACCACCGACGTACCGTGGCTGCAGTGTGTACCATCTACAAGATGCACTGCAGCAACTCGCCAAGGCTTCTTGGGCAGCACCTCCGAAACCCGCGACCTCTTGCACCTAGAAGGACAAGGGCAGCAGGCGCATGGGAACACCACCACCTCCAAGTTCCCCTCCAAGTCACACACCATCCTGACTTAGAAGTATATCGCCGATCCTTCATCGTCGCTTGGTCAAAATCCTGGAAAACCCTACCTAACAGCACTGTGGGAGTACCATCACCACACGGACTGCAGCGGTTCAAGAAGGCGGCTCACCACCACCTTCTCCGGGGCAACTAGGGATGGGCAATAAATGCTGGCTTTGCCAGCGATGCCCACATCCCATAAAAACAAATTTAAAAAAAATCCTGCTCAACCGGAGGCTCCACAAGCATTGGTGCTCTGAGAGGCCCAGGAGTGCCTACTTTGGTCTGTACACCTACTCGGGGCAGAGGGGGGAAACCCCCGGAGTCGCCACTCTCTTCATCTGTTTCACCTCCAGCAGTGCTTCATCCCCCTGCACAACGTAACATATCAAAAAGGGCAACCCTCATCCTGCTCCTTGCACTGGTTTACGTCGCAGCAGCCACATACAAATTGTTACAAGCGCATTGTTACAATACTGCAGTGGCTGCCCTGAGGGTGTGAACTGCAGTGTATAAATGTAAGTTCGTTCTTTCTTACCTCCCTTGCAAGCTCCGTGTAAGTCAAACAACAATAACTTGTATTTATATAGCACCTTTAACGTAGTAAAACGTCTCAAGGCGCTCACAGGAGTATTTTAAGACAAAAAATTAACACCGAGCCACATAAGGATAAATTAGGGCAGGTGACCAAAAGCTTGGTCAAAGAGGTAGGTTTCAAGGAGCTTCTTAAAGGAGGAAAGAGAGGTCGTAAGGCGGAGAGGTTTAGGCAGGGAATTCCAGAGCTTAGGGCCTAGGCAACAGAAGGCACCGCCACCAATGGTTGAGTGATTATAATCAGGGATAAAGAAAAAAAAGAAAGACTTGCATTTATATAGCGCCTTTCATGACCACCAGACGTCCCAAAGCGCTTTACAGCCAATGAAGTACTTTTGGAGTGTAGTCACTGTTGTAATGTGGGAAACGCGGCAGCCAATTTGCACACAGCAAGCTCCCACAAACAGCAATGTGATAATGACCAGATAATCTGTTTTTGTTATGTGGATTGAGGGATAAATATTGGCTAGGACACCGGGGATAACTCCCCTTCTCTTCTTCGAAATAGTGCCATGGGATCTTTTACGTCCACCTGAGAGAGCAGACAGGGCCTCGGTTTAACGTTGCATCCAAAAGACGGCACCTCCGACAGTGCAGCACTCCACTGGAGTGTCAGCCTAGCTTTATGTGCTCAAGTCCCTGGAGTGGGATTTGAACCCACAACCTTCTGACTCAGAGGCGAGTGTGCAACCCACTGAGCCACAGCTGACACAAGTGCTCAAGAGGGCAGAATTAGAGGAGCGCAGATATCTCAGGGGGGGATTGTGGGGCTGAAGGAGATTACAGAGATAGGGTGGGGTGAGGCCATCGAGGGATTTTAAACAAGGATGAGAATTTTGAAATCGAGGTGTTGCTTAACGGGGAGCCAATGTCGATCAGCGAGCACAGAGGTGATGGCTGAACGGGACTTGGTGCGAGTTAGGACACGGGCAGCCGAGTTTTGGATCACCTCAAATTTACGTAGGGCAGGACGTGGGGAAGGACTTGGATACAAGGTTCAATTGTTGAGAAGCTTGTTTACCGCAGGGAAACAGAAGCAGCGCCATCTCTGCTTATCAGACATGCTCGTAGCTTTGTTTTGGGTGAAACTCCGTGCATCGAGATGGTTAATTACAGATTCTGTTTTTATCAGGTTCTATTCAACCAAATGTGTGTAGATGTTGATTTCAGAGACACAGGATTTTTTTGTTTTACAGAATCATCAGTGTTAAAACAGAATTCTCATCTTTGATGACGAACAGTTGCTTGTCCCATCCATCCTAAAAACTTTGGGGGTAATTTTGACTTTGGGCGATTATGTAAAACGGACGATATCGGATCAGCCGTCTGTTCTACATCTCTCCCATTGACTTCAATGGAAATTAAAATCGGGAGAGATGTATAACGGGCAGCTGATTCAAAATCACCCAAAGTCGAAATGACCTCTTTTGTGTTGTAAAAATGAAATAAAATTCATATAAAATGAGCATAAAGTGGAATGCTAATTACTCCCCTATAGTGGTCTTTGTGAAAACTAACCATTATGGATGGCCCTTTTACTTAATAAAATAAAACCAAGATATGTACAGACTTGCTAAAGATTGATAAGAGTTCAGGATTTAGGAAATGATCTGGGTTTTAGCCTTTTTCTCCTCACATCATCTCATACTACAGCTCCACAAAGCAATGATGTTTTCAGTGAAAATAAATAGCTCAGTGAAGATAAAGGTTAATCATCAGTGAGCACGGCATCCTACAAACATCCAAGATTTTCTAACCGGAAAGTTTTATTCATTTTCACTGTCCCGGTGACAACTTCATTGGGAAAGTGGTTAATCTTTTGAGGAGTGAACTCGCATTTCTGTACTGGAGCAATAATTATAACAAGATTAGATTTTTCATACATGTGCATTAGCAAATTTTTATGGTTTTAGTGTATTCCTCCAATTTTGTGTTATTAAAAGTGAGCTACAGTGTAGGTACGAGAAATGGTAAGTACGTAATCCCACCTAAATAACAGCTGCTTAGTTTTATAGTGTTGTTGGTTTATTGCAGTAATCTTGTTTACAGGGCTCCTCTCTCCAGCTCCCTGTCAAACAATTTCAAAGAAGGGGATAATTTATACCAGTGTTGTCCAATTCGTTGGCCACTAGTCACATGTGGCTAATTAGGAATCCAGATGTGGCTAATTGCATTTCTGATTAGTAAATAAAAAATGAGTTGTTGGGCATGTGATCGCAAAACTCATATTTGTATGGTGTATGCATATGAACTTTAACCTTTTTGTGCGTTTGTTGGTAAAATGGTAAGACAAAAAGCAGAGTGTGCGAGTGTTTGATTGTTGTGAGCGCTTTACTTCCTTGGTTACTGAATGGTGGTAGATGTTTGTTAAGTAAATATACATGTGTAAAGTACATTTACCCGTATTGTGAAAGTGTGCATATGTTTTTTTTTACTAAAATTAGTGCATGTGGCTAAAACGGTATCGCCCTAGCCTCACCTGTGGCTAGTCAGTGATTTCTATTGGACAACACTGAGCTAGAGTAACAAAGGAGTTACAGCGTGTCTGTTTCATATCAGTGGCTTATGACTGATCTTATATGGGAAAAAATCCTCCAAATATACAGGCCGCTTAGCTTCATACAGGACAATTAATTTTGACAGAAAATACCAGGTCCCCCGAACATTCAAAGCTTCATAGTTGGTTCCTGCTCAGTGTCCTGAAGCAGGCTATAAGAAGTTGCCAACAGAATATGATTCAGGCAGTGAGCTCTGCCAGTTGGCTATGTATGCAAGCTATTGACCTCAAGCGTCTTATTTCCACATAGCCATTGGAGAAAGCCATAGAAATTACGTGTCCAGAATGTGGGCAAATACTGCCAGTACAAGATATTGTACATTGGCCTAACCTCTGCTGTAAAAGTCTGCAAAAACAACTCTGATCAGCACACACCTATACCCACAAGATGTAAATGTGTCACTTCATGAGCACCCTTCACCCCAAGGTAACCACTTGAATCCACTTAGAGGATCCAAATATGATAGATAGCAGCATTCGCCACTGAGACCAAAAGATTTTTTAGCATCAGGTGTAAAGGGTTCAACACACACCAGAGAGCACAGGCCTCAACTACAAAAGGGAACGTGGTCAGTTTTAGTGGCTGTCAGTAGCTTGGCTCTCTGGTGAACCAACCCTGCCCAATGGGCTTGATGGTATGCCATCTGAGCCTGCATAAACCCTTGTGAATAAACAGTCAGAGGTTAACAACCTGCACAGGGAAATTCCAATTGCTAGTTTAGCTGACTGCCAGTGGGATCCTATACAAGGGTTCTGTCAATTCACACTGGGATCTTTTACAAGGGATTTGTTGACTCCCACTGGGGACTTTTTTTTTTATTTGTTCACGGGATGTGGGCCAGCATTTATTGCCCATCTCTACTTGCCCTTGAGAAGATCCATTGAACCACTGCAGTCCGTGTGGTGATACTTCTTTGTAGCAGTTTGGTACAACTGAGTGGCTTGCCAGGCCATTTCAGAGGGCAGAGGGCAGTTAAGAGTCAACCACATTGCTGTGGGTCTGGAGTCACATATAGGCCAGACCAGGAAAGGACGGCAGATTTCCTTCCCAGATGGGTTTTTACGACAATCCAATAGTTTCATGGTCATCATTACTGATACTAGCTTTTTATTCCAGATTTATTTAATTAACTTAATTTAAATTCTTCAGCTGCCATGGTGGGATTTGAACTCATTAGTCCAGGCCTCAGGATTGCTAGGCCAATAACATAACCACTATGCTACCATTACCGATACAAAAATTCTGTCAACTCCAACTGGGGTCCTTTGTAAGGGCTTTGTCGACTCTAACTGGGGCCCAATACAAGGGCTCTGTCGACTCCAACTGGGGCCCGACACAAGGGATCCGTTGACTACAAGATCTCCGGTCCCTAGCCACCGACTTCATCCCTCTCCCTGGCAACTATCTGAGGCTGAACCAGACCGTTCACAACCTTGGTGTCGTATTTGACCCTGAGATGAGCTTCTGGCCACATATCCACTCCATCACCAAGATCGCCTACTTAAATTTCTGTAACATTGCCCGACTCCGCCCCTGCCTCAGCTCATCTGCTGCTGAAACCCTCATCCTTGTCTTTCTTACCTCTAGACTTGACTATTCCAACGCTCTCCTGGCCGGCCTCCCATCTTTCACTCTCCATAAACTTGAGCTCATCCAAAACTCTGCTGCCAGTATCCTAAATCGCACCAAGTCCTGTTCACCCATCACCCCTGTGCTCGCTGGCCTACCTTGGCTCCCGGACCGGCAACTCCTCAATTTTAAAATTCTCATCCTTGTTTTCAAATTCCTCCATGGCCTCGCCCCTTCCTATATCTGTAACCTCCTCCAGCCCTACAACCCTCCGAGAGCTCTGCGCTCTTCCAATTCTGGCCTCTTGTGCAACCCCCTGATTATAATCGCTTCACCAATGGCGGCCGTGCCTTCAGCTTCTAGACCCTAAGCTCTAGAATTCCCTCCCTAAACCTCTCTTTCCTCCTTTAAGATACTCTATAACACCTATCTTTCTGTCCTAATATCTCCTTATGTGGCTTGGTGTCAAATTTTGTTCGATAACGCTCGTGTGAAGCACCTTGGAACGTTTTACTACGTTAAAGGCACTATATAAATGCAAGTTGTTATACAAGAGTTCTGTCGACTCGCACTGGGACCCTAATTCAAACATCTACAACTAAGTATGCAGGAGTGGTAAACAGAATTTTTAATACAAGGCCATTTGTGCTTGACAGCAGTTGATAGGGAGAAGTCTCTGCATTCACCCAAACCCTAAATTACTCATTTGCACACAGAGTCACTGTGAGTGGCAGATGAGAGCAAGTAAGTGACCAGTTTTATTTCATTAAACCTAATGTTTTTCCTCAGCCATCCAACAACAAATTACATTTATATAGCATCTTTAATGTAGAAAATTGTCTCAGTGCTTCACAGAAGTGTAATTAGACAAAAATGAATGCAGAGCCAAGGAAGGAGATAGTAGGTGGGAAGTGATCAAAAGCTTGGTCAAGGTAGATTTAAAGGGGGGTTTTAAAAGAGGTTTAGGGAGCAAATTCCAGTGCGTGGTGCCTGGACGGTTGAATACACAAGAAGCCAATGTCGGCGGATTGCAGATGTTCTGGGAGGGTTATAGGGCTGCAGGAAGTACAGAGATAAGAAGGGTTGAGGCCATGATGGGATTTAAAATGCAAGGGTGAGAATTTTGTGGCTTTGTGGAACTGGGGACCCATGTAGGTCAACAAGGACTGGGGTGATGGGTGATTGGACCAGTACAGGATAGGATATAGGCAGCAAAGTTTTGGATGAGCTGAAGTTTATCGAGGATGGTGAGGGGGTTGGAGAGTCCAGTGCGTAGGTAACAAAGGCACGGATGAGGGTTTCAGCGGCAGATGGGCTGAGGCAGGGGTAGACATGGGCGATGTGATGGAGGTGGAAGTAGGCATGTGATGGAGAGGACGTGGGGTCGGAAGCTCAGCTCAGGATCAAATACGACACCGAGATTGTAAATGGTCTGGTTCAACCAGAGATAGTGGCCAGGAAGGGTGATAGAATCGGTGGTGAGGGTATGCAGTTTGTGGCCGGGGCCGACGATGATAAAGGTTGAGAAGACCAAACCTAACTGGAGAAAATTGTGGCTCATCCAAGACTAGATCTGACAGCACAGAGACAGTGGAGGGGTAGAGGGTGGTGGTGGAGAGGTGGAGCTGGGTGTCATCAGTGTACATATGCAACCTGCTCCCACACCTTAGGATGATGTTGTCAAGGGGCAGCATGTAGATGACAAAGAGGAGGGGCCAGTGATAGATCCTTGGGGGACGCCAGAGGTAACGGTATGAGGGCAAGAAGAGATACCTTTGTTGGATATGCTCTAGCTATGATCAGATAGGTAAGAGTGAAACCAAGCAAGGACAATCTCACTGAACTGGAGAACAGAGGAGAGGTGTTGGAGGAGGATAGTGTGGTTGACCATGCCAAAAGGCTGCAGAGAGGTCAAGAAGGACGAGAAGGGATAATGCACCATGGTCACAGTCACAGAGATTTGTGACTTTCATTAGGGCCATTTCAATGCTGTTGCTGGGGTGGAAACCTCATTGGAGAGATTCAAATATGGAGCTGCAGGAAAAGTTGGGCACAGATTTGGGAGGTGAAAACATATTTAAGGATTTTGGAAAGGAAAGGGAGGTTGGAGATGGGGTGGTAGTTACAAGGACAGAGGGGTTGAGGGTGGGCCTTTTGAGGAGAGGAGTGATAATAAAGAAACCTGCTTTTTATATTTTGCTAAAAGACAAAAGGCATGAGACCAATGTTCCTGTTAAGCTGCGCGGCGGTCTGGAGGTCCCACACAGGCCGCTTGCCGGCTTTCCAATGGCATGCATAGAGATTTAAATGGGCCACGCAGTCTGTTAAAGGGGTCGCACACCCAAATTTTTTTTACAGGGAACATTGCATGAGACCACTTTTTAAGGGAAGGAATTTTAGCCCAATTCCAAATTTGGCACTGAAAGGTTACAGCGCCAGGACTTCGAAGGGGGGAGACTTTTTTTCCTATAATTAACACAGTAGTTGATGTGTGTAATTGTGCTGAATATGCATAAATACAGAGTAAACCAGCAAGAAGAGGGCAGAGCAGAGGGACAGAATGTTTTCTCGAAATTGGAAAAGCCATAGTATTGTAAACAGCTAGGCTCACCATTCAGATTTTTATACCACATAAGCTTAAATTTTTATATTTTGCATTGCATGAGTTAGATAAAGCTTAAAAGGGTTATAGTGGCAGGACAGTTCCAACATGTGTTTGTGTGAATCTTGCTAAATGTGGAGTTCCTGGATGGTATGTGGTCTCCCTGATGCCAGGGTTGGGAACATAAGTTAAGCGGCTACAGAAGTTCTCAGAGAAGGAAAAGGTGGGGGGATCCAGCAGAAGTTGTGGGTCATGTCATGCAAAAAGAGTTCCAGGAATTAGGAAGTAAATTAAAAAGCAGGGGCCTAGGAATTCGTTTGCTCCTGAAAATGGGCGCGGGGATCATGATGCTCTTGCAACCTGCGCCCGTTTGGAGGACTGCAGGCAGGACTTCATGCTACCTGCTTATTTGCATGAATGTGGCGTTCAGCCCAGTGCTGAACGCACTGCTGAGTGGCTGAATGTTAGCAGGGGGCCCAAGTTCGTGCGAGGCTAGCGGCAATTAAAGCTAGGCTGCACTACTTAAAGGCAGTCTGCACCTCTTAAAGGGGAGGTGCATTCTGCCTGCAGATCATCATTCAACTGGTTAATTAATGATGGTACAACAGGGGAGAGAGAGTGCACCAAGGTTCTCTGATGCAGCACTGGAGGCCTTGGTGCAGGAGGTCAATAGGAGGAGCGAGGTCCTCTTTCCACAGGGGGCTAGGAGGCCCTCCTGGCAACAGACCAAAGTGTAGTGGGAGCAGATAGCCACTGTGGTGAATGTGGCAGTGAAACTCAGAGGACGTGGACACAGTGCAGGAAGAAGTTTAATGACCTCATACGGGGGGTCAAGCTCAATGAATTCATCTTCAAATGCCATATCCCAGCATCTGCACCACTAGCCTCACAAACTGCTCAATGGACCACACCCCCATCACTCAACTACCAACAATCTCCACGACTCATACCTCACATTCACATATTCATCTCGCCCTCACACACTTAGCACTGCTGCAAGCCTCACACCCACATCTCACAGCTTGCACACCACTGCCAGTTATTCAACCATGACAGGCACAGCACCCAAACACACTGTACCCCACTCACTGACACACTTCCCTTTCTCTTGCAGGAAAATGTGGCGCATAATTGGACCCAGCAGAACCTAACTGGCGGGGAGCAGGCTCGCTTGCATCACCTCACTCCCATGGAGGAGATGGTGCTGGCCATTCTTGGCAGGGGCATGGCTGAGCGCTTGGCCAGCAGCGGGGCTGAAAGAATACAAGATGCCGGTATCCTCATACGTTACCCTCCTTCTCGCATCCCACTTCTCCCTCATCCCACAATCTCTTCTGATTTACACTCTGCATATGGTGTAAGCATGCACCTCTTGCTTTCCCCCCTCCACTCACCATAACCCTACCCCTGTGCCTTTCTCATTTCAGATACTCAAGAAATCCAACCTGCCCAGCCAGTGGTTGTAGAAGAGGGAGAGGAGAGTGATGAAGAAGAAGAAACAACGTCACTCGATCTGACAGTCGCAGGAACCAGCTCAGATATTGGCACTGTGCAGAGTTTAGAGGGTGGCTTAGAGGCAGGTGCTGCACGTGGTGAGTCACCGGGCATGAGTGGGCTACAGACAGGGCAGGGGGAAAGGGTAGCGCAGGTGCCAGCTCCCCGGAGGGCGAGGTCGCACACAAGTTCTGCTGCAGAGGACTCAGGTGAGGACTTCGATGGGACGGCCTACAGAAGAACGCTGAAGGGTATGCACAACAAAATGCAGTATTGGCAGGCCTGCCAGAAAGCAATGTCATGGAGCATGAAGGTGTTTTGCACCAACCTTGCACAGAGCTTGGAGCCCATCCTTTCCAGCATAGAAGGGGTGGGCAGATCCATTAGCGCACTTGTGGATCCAACCATCATGCAGCGTCTGATGAGCGATGTCTCAGCTTCCATTGCAGCACAAGCACAAACCACCCTACGTTTGAGTGCTGCAGTGGAAGCTCAGATTGAAGTCATGCAAGCTCAGACTGCTCTCATGCAGGCTCAGCTTGCTGCCACGCAAGCTCAGACTGCTGCCATTGTGGTTGGGTTTACCAGTGTGGAAAGGGGGAGTGGCAGTGGCTCCGTGGAGGATGAACCTGCTGTCCACTCTCAGGATGACAGCATTCGTCCTCCCACCACTGCCACTCTGCCAGTGCCCTTGCTGTTGCCTGTCAGCCAGCCAACCCAGACTGCTGCCAGCTATGCCGAGGTGGTGCAGTCCGCAGTCGGGTCTTCTAGGCTCAGAGCTGCTCGAGGTCGACCTGCAAGGCCATCTGCTGTTTCCCCCACTGAAATTCAGCAGCCTTCCACCAGCCATGCTGCAGCCACTTGGATAGCACTTCGTAGGAGCACTGGGACAGGCAAAAGCACACGGAAGACAGGCACTAAGGGAATGCACAAGGGTGATTAGTTGACTTTGTTCGGTTATATTGGATGGATTGATGGATAAAGTTGGATTGGAATGTTTCTTTTCTGGTGGCTTTTATTTCAACATAGTGGCCAAGAGGACGTTCTGATGGTCAGTAACAAGAGGAAAGGTAAGGTGTGGAACTATTGTTGAATGAGGAATTGGGGTTGCGTTCACTTGTACCGCAGTCGGATGAGTCGATCACGGACAGCCCGGGCAGAAAGTGGCTGTCAGGGTTGCCTCCTCCTCCTCCTCCTCCTCAGTTGGTCGCCGTATGCCTGGTGGCAATGGCTGTGCCCTCATAATGGCGAGGTTATGGAGCATGCAGCAGACCACGATGAATCTTGAGGCACGATCTGGTGAGTACCGCAGGGCTCCTCCAGAGCGGTCCAGGCGGCAGAAGCATTGCTTAAGGACGACAATGGTCTGCTCTATCAGATTCCTTGTGGCAGCATGGCTCTCAGTGTATGCATGCTGCGTGTGGTTGGTTTGTGGAGCAGAGTCATAAGCCAGGTGGTCAGCGGGTAGCTCTTGTCACCCAGTAGCTACCCTCTGGTTTGTCATGGTGGTTCAAAGATTGAGGGAACAGCAGACTGGCGCAGAATAAAAGCATACTGACTGTTGCCAGGATACCGGGCATTCACCATCATGATGTGCTGAGCATGGGCGCACACCAACTGCACATTCAGCGAGTGATAACCTTTGCGGTTGCGATACATCTCAGCATTTAGATGCGGCGCCCGCAAAGCCATGTGTGTGCAGTTGATGGTGCCCTGCACCATGGGGAAGCAAGCTAACCGGGCAAAGCCACGTGCACCCTCCGCCTGCTTTTCTCTGGTCAGAGAGAAGACAATGAAGTCCCCTCTCCTGCAGCAGCGGACAGCGAACTAGGAGATGTTACAGATGTCGTCTGCTCCAGCCTGGAAGGATCCCAGTGAGAAGAAATTCAGAGCCACAGTCACCTTCACAGCCACTGGCAGCTCTGTCTTTGCTCTGGTGAGGCTGTAGGTCAGGTTGCAAGAGGTGGCAGAGTTCTGTGAGCACCTCCTTCATAATGCGCAGACGCCTCACACACTGTTCCTGGCTCAGTTTGAGGTAAGAGAATTGCTCTTGGAAGACCCTAAGTGGGTAAGGTCTCCTGCTGAGAGACCTTCTCCCCCCTCTGCGAGGAGTTTGTCCTCCTCTTTGCTGCCTCTGCTCCATCTCCCCGTCATGCTGCAGGCCAAGTGGGATGACAACTAGAGCCTCCATGACTGGCAGCACGTGGCTTTGCCAGGTTAGCTTGCTTCCCCATGGTGCAAGTTGTCTGACCAGAACCCTGAAGTCAGAAGCAAGGCCTTCTCCACTTGCAGCACCACTCCCTGTCACCTCACCAACTTTAAACTCTAGAAAGCTCCAAACACTTCCACAAACTTACACCGAGTCAGTAGAAATTAATCAGCAACTGACCTGAGAATGGTTGTTGATCCCTTTAAATATCGCTGGTAGGGAGGTCCTTGCAGCTGCTGAACACATGTTCAGCTGTGCGAGGTTAACACAGGGCATTACTTCCAGCGTTGAGGACGAAAATGGCAGCACTGGCGTCAAATCAGCTCCCAGCGCTGACGCTAATGCCCTCACCAAGATGTCGTCCGGCGCAGCCCGCACCAGAATTGTGTGCGCGCGGCTCGGACGGCAATTTTGACCCAAAATGGCACCCAAACACGGGCGCTACGTAATCGAATTTTTAGCCCATCGTCTTTAAATAATTAATCTCAGGATTAAACAGCACAAGATAGCAAAATATAACGTACAGGCAACATCGCTCCGCCAGATTACTGCAAGTGTGGTAAAGATGAAAATCTATCCCTATATATTGCTTGAACAAATTTGCTATGCAAAGATGAATGCTGAAATATTTAATAACTTGTAAACTGAGAGTACAAGCAATAATACAAGTTAAAGCAGTCATTTTACTGATTATAGGTAACCAAAATAATAAACTAGAATCTAACCACAGCGTGCAACAAACATGAAAAGTTTATCTAAACCGCATCAAACAAAATTATTAATCTGTAAGGAAAAATGGTAAGTTGCTCCTTTCCTTTGCACTGTACATCAGGCCTTGGCTTAGAGGCTGTACAGATGGCCTGCACTCAGGCTTCAGTGCCTCTCTCCCCCCAGACTGTGCAAAAGCAGCCCAGGATGAATCACTCTCAAAATTTACCCACCCTCCCCTTGGGAGAAACCTAGCTTTTGCTTAGCATCACTTAACAGCCTGGCGACATCTGGAACTCTGTGTGGGTGCGAACCCATGAACTCCGTGTCACAGTGAATTAGGACCATGATCTTTACGTTAAAAACAAGTATTTAATTGTTGCTGTGTAGCTGCTGTGCTCCCAGAAACAATTGCAACTATTCACTATTTCGTATTAGTCTACAGATTCCTGAGATTTAATTTTAGAATGTTTCTTGCGCTTCTTTTGTTTCTGTTTAATTATTAAAGCATCATCTGGGACTAACAGCGTTCCTTCTTTCACATGTATTTTTGTTTTCTTAGCCCTTTTCCTCCTTTTCTTTGCCAGCTCTATAGTCTCTCCTTCTGTGTGCTTTTTCTTTTTCCTTGTCTTGTTCCTCTTTTTCCTTGTTAGACTCAGATGTCCCTCAGTTTGTGTGATATTACTGCGCATAAACAACAGAGGGCTCTGGTGAGTTTTGTACTGTGGGGCATTAATTGCTACTGACTGCACTGCAAATTCTCTTGGAAAATCCTCTTCAACACCTTCACTGAAATGTCTGGGAAAGGGGAAGGTCTGATGGCGACGTTTCGCCGTCCAATTGTTTCTCGTGACCTCTCTTCCCTCTTGTTCTAGCCTTTTTTTCTTCAGCAGCTCTCGCTTCCTTTTTTTCTTCGTTTTCTTGGAAAGTGAATCCTCACTTGCAGTCTCCCTGCGCCATCTCTTCGTTGGAAAGCTGGTTTCCAGAAGCCCAGCATCTTGAAGTTCTGGAGGGGAAAGAGTCAAAATTACTGCTCAAGAAACTTGACTTTCATTATTTTTCGTATGTGCTGTGATCATGTCAAAAATACAAAGTGGAAAGTGAAGGTTCCAGGTATTGACGCCAATTGTTGCATTTTCTTTGCTGCATTCAAGCTAGTTGAAGAACATTTACTCCAATAAATGCAGTTTATATGTACTGTGTCATTATTTTTAAAAATTTGTTCTTGGGATGGGGGCGACACTCATGGCCCATCCCTAGTTTCCCTGAGGGCATTAAGAGATAACCACATAGTGTGGGACTGGAGCCAGACCAGGTGCAGGTGACAGATTCCCTTCCCTAAAGGATATTACTGAACCAGTTGGGTTTTTACAACAATCTAGCAGCTTAATGATAATTTTCGGGTGCCAGTCCACAGATTATCAGATTTATTGAACTCAGTTTCACAATTTGCCGTGGTGGGATTTGAACTCACGACCTCTGAGTTGCAAGTCTAGTTCAATAACCAGTCGGCTAATGTATTATCAATACTAGTACTGCTAGGTTGCATAAACTTGGTTTAGAAGGTTAAAGAGCAATCTGATTGAGGTGTTTAAAATGATAAAGGGATTCAATAGGGTAGTTGCAGAGAAACTATTTCCTCTGATGGGGGAATCCAGAACAAGCGGACACGATCTTAGAATGAGAGCTAGGCCATTCAGGACTGAAATCAGGAAGCATTTTTCACACAAGGGGTAGTTGAAATCTGGAACTCTCTCTCCCCCCCAAAAGGCCGTGGATACTGGTCAATTGAAATTTTCAATACCGAGACAGATAGATCTTTTGTTAGGCAAGGGTATCACTGGTTGCCCTGGTTCATGCACTACCTCCTCCCAGGGCTCTAATGATGCCACTCTTCAGCTGGTCGTTTGCAGTCCTGTGACAGTAGCCTGCTGTCGATGCTCATCAGATTATCTTCCATACAGCAGCATAGTTGAGATTGGGATTGCCTCCATCCACAGTGCTCTATGTTGCAACCAATGTTCCCTTTAAGCAGCGCAGCACTCTGCAGCTCCCGCGCAGCTGGCTCATCGGCTTTTAAATAGGAAAAAATGCGCATGCGCGGTATTTTGAATGGGCTTTGCAGCCCATTAAAGGGGCCACGCACCCAAAAAATTAAAAGGGAATATTAGTTGCAACACGCATTACAAATCAAGAATTCATGACTAACCAGTTTCTTTTCAGAGATTGATGCCAGTTATATCTAATACATCAAATATATAAAAGGACTAACCTTCAACCCTCCTTTGTAACCTCCACTCTCTCTTTTTTATGTCGTGCTCTGTATCATAGTAATACACAAATGGTGATGTAGGAAAGGTATGATTATTCATCCATTTGCTTGAACATTCCTGCAAATCACCAAAATACTGTTCTTTAGTATAAAGATAAACATGAATTCCATACCCAATTCAGAAGACTAGAAAATATGATTGTTTATGCAAACTTCCCCATCTCTCTCCCCACCCACCGGGTGTCAGTGAATTGGAAGTCATCAGTAATTGGCACCTTGGTGCAAACGGGCAACAACATCTGAGTAAATATATTTTGAAACTGAACTCTCTAAAACAGTAACATTTCAGATTGTACTTTCTGAATTCACCCGATTTCTGGCAAACATCCGAAATGCAATTTTACAGCCATGGGGTTTGTTTTAATTACACTTTATAAAAATGCAGTACAATTGACACACTCAAATTGTGACTGTATAAAATTCAATGTTTAAAGCTTACGTAGCCATAATGTCCTCTCTTTGCGCAATTGTAGCAATACACAGATCTCTTCTCAACTGGCTGCGAATATCCATTTACAATTGGTCCTCGGTTGGTCTGCAACATGGAAAGTGACAATTTACTAACAGTCTGAAGAATCATTCAGAAACAACTGTCACTGTAAAAGAATTACATTTTTGGGCTCATCCACATGAGAACTACTTTTCCATTTTGGCCAGCCACTATCATCAGGTTAAATACATCATGGTCAGACGCAAAGTAAAACTCCCTTAACTATACCACAGCAGTGTGCCTTAACCCCAATCTTGAAACCAATTTCACAAACCAGGCCGCTTTATTGTCTGACTGATAGCTTACTGCCAACACAGTAGGCAGTTCTGTGTTGTGTTTTTAAGAGAAAATCAGATAAATATTTGAAGCAGAGGAAGATACAGGGCTATGAGGAGACCATGGGGCAGTGGGATTCATTTTGATTGCTCCAGCAAAGAGCCAGCACACACATGATGGGCTGAACGGCCTCCCTCTGTGCTATAAACTTTAATAGCTCTCATGTTTATTTTTAAAAGGGGCCTTAACTACAGGAACAAGTATCAGGATTGACAGTTACACTTCATAAGTTAAAAATATTTAATTCCCTCCCACCCCCCCAAAAGAAATTGTTAAAATGTCAGGACTTTTTAAGTAACAAGAGCATAGCAAATTCTGGCAGATACTGAACCCCTCGTCCAACATAAAAGGGTTGGTTATCTGTAAACAGAATTTTTACTGGTAGTATGTAGTAGGGGGATTACTGCTGTGCTATGGCACTGGTGTTTCTGCTGCTGTGAATTACATGAATACAAGGCTCTACAGCAGACGTAACAATTACTTTACTCACCTACAAATCCAGAAAAACCTTGGACATGTGTACCATTACTACTCACAGAATCACAGAATCCCCACAGTGCAGATAGAGGCCATTTCGGCCCATCGAGCCTGCACCGACACATATCCCACCCTATCCCCGTAACCCCACCTATTTAATCCCCCCTAACACTAAGGGTCAATTTATCATAGCCAAATCAACCTAACCCGCACATCTTTGGACTGTGGGAGGAAACCGGAGCACCCGGAGGAAACCCACGCAGACACGGGGAGAATGTGCAAACTCCACACAGACAGTCACCCGAGGCCAGATTCGAACCCGGGTCCCTGGCGCTGTGAGGCAACAGTGCTAACCACTATGCCACCGTGTTGTACTATTTGTACAGGAGTAATTACATAGATATATTTGCTATCTGTGAACTATTCTTAATGAGCAGGTAGTGAACAAACCTGTATCCATCCCTTACTTGATTTCTTTCAGTGGGACTGTGACAGAGTTGGTGACTTATTTGCCATATGCTCTAGCAATGAGATTGGTTTAGCACTGACAATTCCGCATAATCAGCGGTAAAACACGCAAAGCACCAGTAGTCACACCTCGCCACACCATCCAAGCAGTCTTTTGTTGACATCTCGAAAGGAGTCTTGACTGCATTACTGGTCAAAAAGGAC
Source organism: Squalus acanthias (assembly GCA_030390025.1). NCBI lineage: Eukaryota > Metazoa > Chordata > Chondrichthyes > Squaliformes > Squalidae > Squalus > Squalus acanthias. The sequence goes on along the minus strand of CM059425.1, from coordinate 225,104,670 downwards.
AAAACTCTGCATCTTTGCTATCCTAGACCTGCATCCCATATCTCATAAGAACATAAGAAATAGGAGCAGGAGTAGGCCATTTGGCCCCTCGAGCCTGCTCCACCATTCAATAAGATCATGGCTGATCTTCTACCTCAACTCCACTTTCCTGCACTATCGCCATATCCCTTGATTCGCTTAATATCCAAAAATCTATCGATCTCTGTCTTGAATATACTCAACGACTGAGCCTCTACAGCCCTCTGGGGTAGAGAATTCCAAAGATTCACCACCCTCTGAGTGAAGAAATTTCTCCTCATCTCAGTCCTAAATGGCCGACCCCTTATTCTGAGACTGGGACCCCTGGTTCTAGACTCCCCAGCCAGGGGAAACATCCTCCCTACATCTACCTTGTCAAGCCCTGTAATAATTTTGCATGTTTCAATGAGATCACCTCTCATTCTTCAAAACTCTGGAGAATATAGGCCTAGTCGACTCAATCTCTCCTTATAGGACAATCCTCCCCATCCCAGGAATCAGTCTGGTGAACCTTAGTTGCACTCCCTCTATGGCAAGTATATTCTTCCTTAGGTAAGGAGACCAAAACTATACACAATACTCCAGGTGTGGTCTCACCAGGGCCCTATATAATTGCAGTAAAACATCTTTACTCTTATACTCAAATCCTCTTGTAATAAAGGTCAACATAGCATTTGCTTTCCTAATTGCTTGCTGTACCTGCATGTTAACTTTCAGTGATTCGTGTACAAGGACACTCAGGTCCCTCTGAACACCAACATTTCCCAAACTCTCACCACTTAAAAAAATACTCTGCTTTTCTATTTTTCCTACCAAAGTGGATAACTTCACATTTCTCCACATTATATTCCATTTGCCATGTTCTTGCCCACTCACTTAGCCTGTCTATATCCCCTTGAAGCCTCTTTGCATCCTCCTCACAACTTACATTCCCACCTAGCTTTGTATCATCAGCAAACTTGGATACATGACATTTGGTCCCATCTAAATCATTGATATAGATTGTGAATAGCTGAGGCCCAAGCACTGATCCTTGCGGTACCCCAGTAGTTACAGCCTGCTAACCCGAAAATGACCCATTTATTCCTACTCTCTGTTTTCTGTCTGTTAACCAATCCTCAATCCACGCCAGTATATTACCCCCAATCCCATGAGCCCTCATTTTGTTTAATAACCTCTTGTGTGGCATCTTAGCGAATGCCTTCTGAAAATCCAAATACACCACATCCACTGGTTCCTCCTCATCTATTCTGCTAGTTACAACCTCAAAAAATCTAACAGATTCGTCAAACATGATTTCCCTTTCATAAATCCATGTTGACTCTGCCCAATCCTATTATTATTTTCTAAGTGCCCTGTTACCACGTCATTAATAATAGATTCTAGTATTTTCCCTACTACTGATGTCAGGCTAACTGGTCTGTAGTTCCCCGTTTTCTCTCTCCCTCCTTTCTTAACTACCTTCCAATCCGCGGGAACCATTCTAGAATCTATGGAATTTTGGAAGATGACAACCAATGTATCCAATATCTCTATAGCCACCTCTTAAAACCCTAGGATGTAGGCCATCAGGGGATTTATCGGCTTTCAGTCCCATTAATTTATCCAGTACTTTTTTTTACTAATACTAATTTCTTTCAGTTCCTCATTCTCCCTTGGTTCTCCACTATTTCCGGGAGGTTTTTTGCGTCTTCTCCCGTGAAGACAGACACAAAGTATTTGTTTAATTTCTCTGCCATTTCCTTATTCCCCATTATAATTTCTCTTGTCAAAGAATCCATACTTCACCAGGGCCCAAACAAAGTACTCATACATAGTGCTGCTTCCCATCCCATCAGATGCACACTGTCATTCATTGACACCACTGGTCCAATGAAAGATGTTCCTAAACATTCAGCAAAGAAAAAGGCTTTGGCAGATGGGAAGATAAGCCAACCAAAAGGACATCTCTATCAAACCCCAATGAGAAAAACCTGGTCATCTGCTTGCCAGAAGGCTGAAAAGACATCCAAACTGTACAATTCTCAACTATATTTGAGGGAAAGGAGCAAAGGAGGCAGTCAGTGTCCAACCATCAGTTTCAATCCGATTGTCTCTCTTCTTAACAAGAACCAAGTCTGTTGTAGATGAGGCAAAATAACTAAACATAAAAAGGCCAAAAAGTCAATTGAAATCCAAGATGAGTCCCAACAGTCCGACTCAAAATTACTCACACAACTGGCTGAATCAACATTGCACACAAGAAAGTTAAACATCTCATACTTAAGTTTGAGCCTCAAAAACACTAGCTCCAATGACACAGGCCATTTGGGTTCTCAAAGGATCACCTGAGAAACTAGCTTGTCTTTTGACCCATTTATTTCAACTATTTCTATTCATCAGTGGACTGAATGGAAGGCTATGAACACTGTCTATTTCCAAGAAGAGATCACAATCAGAGGCCAATAATTAAAGGCTAGACCCTGCTGAAAATTGTGTCAAATCATATCAGTCCATTCGCTAGTGATGAGGCAGTGTGGTCAATCTGTCCATTCTCTACAGTGATGAAGCGGTGTGGTCAGTCTGTCCATTCCCTAGTGATGAAGCGGTGTGGTCAGTCTATTCACTACAGTGATGAAGCGGCGTGGTCAGTCTGTCCATCCTCTACAGTGATGAAGCGGTGTGGTCAGTCAGTCTATTCTCCACAGTGATGAAGTGGTGTGGTAAGTCTGTCCATTCTCTACAGTGATGAAGCGGTGTGGTCAGTCTGTCCATTCTCTACAGTGATGAAGCGGTGTGGTCAGTCTGTCCATTCCCTAGTGATGAAGCGGTGTGGTCAGTCTATTCACTACAGTGATGAAGCGGCGTGGTCAGTCTGTCCATCCTCTACAGTGATGAAGCGGAGTGGTCAGTCTGTCCATTCTCTACAGTGATGAAGCGGTGTGGTCAGTCTGTCCATTCTCTCCAGTGATGAAGTGGTGTGGTCAGTCTGTCCATTCTCTACAGTGATGAAGTGGTGTGGTCAGTCTGTCCATTCTCTACAGTGATGAAGCGGTGTGGTCAGTCTGTCCATTCTCTAGTGATGAATCGGTGTGGTCAGTCTGTCCATTCTCTACAGTGATGAAGCGGTGTGGTCAGTCTGTCCATTCTCTATAGTGATGAAGCGGTGTGGTCAGTCTGTCCATTCTCTAGTGATGAAGCGGTGTGGTCAGTCTGTCCATTCTCTCCAGTGATGAAGTGGTGTGGTCAGTCTGTCCATTCTCTACAGTGATGAAGCGGTGTGGTCAGTCTGTCCATTTTCTACAGTGATCAAGCGGTGTGGTCAGTCTGTCCATTCACTCTAGTGATGAAGCGGTGTGGTCAGTCTGTACATTCTCTAGTGATGAAGCGGTGTGGTCAGTCTGTCCATTCTCTACAGTGATGAGGCGGTGTGGTCAGTCTGTCCATTCACTCTAGTGATGAAGCGGTGTGGTCAGTCTGTACATTCTCTAGTGATGAAGCGGTGTGGTCAGTCTGTCCATTCTCTGCAGTGATGAGGCGGTGTGGTCAGTCTGTCCATTCTCTACAGTGATGAAGCGGTGTGGTCAGTCTGTCCATTCACTCTAGTGATGAAGCGGTGTGGTCAGTCTGTCCATTCTGTAGTGATGAATCGGTGTGGTCAGTCTGTCCATTCTCTACAGTGATGAAGCGGTGTGGTCAGTCTGTCCATTCTCTAGTGATGAAGCGGTGTGGTCAGTCAGTCCATTCTCTACAGTGATGAAGCGGTGTGGTCAGTCTGTCCATTCGCTATAGTGATGAAGCGGTGTGGTCAGTCTGTCCATTCTCTACAGTGATGAAGCGGTGTGGTCAGTCTGACCATTCTCTACAGTGATGAAGCGGTGTGGTCAGTCTGACCATTCTCTACAGTGATGAAGCGGTGTGGTCAGTCTGTCCACTCTCTACAGTGATGAAGCGGTGTGGTCAGTCTGTCCATTCTCTACAGTGATGAAGCGGTGTGGTCAGTCTGTCCATTCTCTACAGTGATGAAGCGGTGTGGTCAGTCTGTCCATCCTCTATAGTGATGAAGCGGTGTGGTCAGTCTGTCGATTCTGTCGTGATGAAGTGGTGTGGTCAGTCTGTCCATTCTCTCTAGTGATGAAGCGGTGTGGTCAAACTGTCCATTCTCTATAATGATGAAGCCGTGTGGTCAGTCTGTCCATTCTCTAGTGATGAAGCGGTGTGGTCAGTCTGTCCATTCTCTACAGTGATGAAGCGGTGTGGTCAGTCTGTCTATTCTCTCGTGATGAAGCGGTGTGGTCAGTCTGACCATTCTCTCGTGATGAAGTGGTGTGATCAGTCTGTCCATTCTCTACAGTGATGAAGCAGTGTGGTCCGTCTGTCCATTTTATCGTGATGAAGCGGTGTGGTCCGTCTGTCTATTCTCTCTGGTGATGAAGCTGTGTGGTCAGTCTGTCCATTCTCTAGTGATGAAGTGGTGTGGTCAGTCAGTCCATTCTCTAGTGATGAAGCGGTGTGGTCAGTCTGTCCATTCTCTAGTGATGAAGCGGTGTGGTCAGTCTGTCCACTCTCTACAGTGATGAAGCGGTGTGGTCAGTCTGTCCATTCTCTAGTGATGAAGCGGTGTGGTCAGTCTGTCCATTCTCTAGTGATGAAGCGGTGTGGTCAGTCTGTCCATTCTCTACAGTGATGAAGCGGTGTGGTCCGTCTGTCTATTCTCTCTAGTGATGAAGCGGTGTGGTCAGTCTGTCCATTCTCTAGTGATGAAGTGGTGTGGTCAGTCAGTCCATTCTCTACAGTGATGAAGCGGTGTGGTCAGTCTGTCCATTCTCTAGTGATGAAGCGGTGTGGTCAGTCTGTCCATTCTCTACAGTGATGAAGCGGTGTGGTCAGTCTGTCCATTCTCGCGTGATGAAGCGGTGTGGTCAGTCTGTCCATTCTCTACAGTGATGAAGCGGTGTGGTCAGTCTGTCCATTCTCACGCGATGAAGCGGTGTGGTCAGTCTGTCCATTCTCTAGTGATGAAGCGGTGTGGTCAGTCTGTCCATTCTCTAGTGATGAAGCGGTGTGGTCAGTCTGTCCATTCTCTACAGTGATGAAGCGGTGTGGTCAGTCTGTCCATTCTCTAGTGATGAAGCGGTGTGGTCAGGCTGTCCATTCTCTACAGTGATGCAGTGGTGTGGTCAGTCTGTCCATTCTCTACAGTGATGAAGTGGTGTGGTCAGTCTGTCCATTCTGTGCAGTGATGAAGTGGTGTGGTCAGTCTGTCCACTCTCTACAGTGATGAAGCGGTGTGGTCAGTCTGTCCATTCTCTCTAGTGATGAAGCGGTGTGGTCAGTCTGTCCACTCTCTACAGTGATGAAGCGGTGTGGTCAGTCTGTCCATTCTCTCCAGTGTTGAAGTGGTGTGGTCAGTCTGTCCATTCTGTGCAGTGATGAAGTGGTGTGGTCAGTCTGTCCATTCTCTACAGTGATGAAGCGGTGTGGTCAGTCTGTCCATTCTCTACAGTGATGAAGCGGTGTGGTCAGTCTGTCCATTTTCTACAGTGATGAAGCGGTGTGGTCAGTCTGTCCATTCTCTACAGTGATGAAGCGGTGTGGTCAGTCTGTCCATTCTCTACAGTGATGAGGCGGTGTGGTCAGTCTGTCCATTCTGTGCAGTGATGAAGTGGTGTGGTCAGTCTGTCCATTCTCTACAGTGATGAAGCGGTGTGGTCAGTCTGTCCATTCTCTAGTGATGAAGCGGTGTGGTCAGTCTGTCCATTCTCTAAAGTGATGAAGCGGTGTGGTCAGTCTGTCCATTTTCTCGTGATGAAGCGGTGTGGTCAGTCTGTCCATTCTGTAGTGATGAAGCGGTGTGGTCAGTCTGTCCATTCTCTAAAGTGATGAAGCGGTGTGGTCAGTCTGTCCATTCTCTAAAGTGATGAAGCGGTGTGGTCAGTCTGTCCATTCTCTCGTGATGAAGCGGTGTGGTCAGTCTGACCATTCTCTACAGTGATGAAGCGGTGTGATCAGTCTGTCCATTCTCTACAGTGATGAAGCGGTGTGGTCAGTCTGTCCATTCTCTCGTGATGAAGCGGTGTGGTCAGTCTGTCCATTCTCTCGTGATGAAGCGGTGTGGTCAGTCTGACCATTCTCTACAGTGATGAAGCGGTGTGATCAGTCTGTCCATTCTCTACAGTGATGAAGCGGTGTGGTCAGTCTGTCCATTCTCTCGTGATGAAGCGGTGTGGTCAGTCTGTCCACTCTCTACAGTGATGAAGCGGTGTGGTCAGTCTGTCCATTCTCTAGTGATGAAGCGGTGTGGTCAGTCTGTCCATTCTCTAGTGATGAAGCGGTGTGGTCAGTCTGACCATTCTCTACAGTGATGAAGCGGTGTGGTCAGTCTGTCCATTCTCTACAGTGATGAAGCGGTGTGGTCAGTCTGTCCATTCTCTAGTGATGAAGTGGTGTGGTCAGTCTGTCCATTCTCTGCAGTGATGAAGCGGTGTGGTCAGTCTGTCTATTCTGTAGTGATGAAGAGGTGTGGTCAGTCTGTCCATTCTCTAGTGATGAAGCGGTGTGGTCAGTCTGTCCATTCTCGAGTGATGAAGCGGTGTGGTCAGTCTGTCCACTCTCTGCAGTGATGAAGCAGTGTGGTCAGTCTGTCCATTCTCTAGTGATGAAGCGGTGTGGTCAGTCTGTCCATTCTCTACAGTGATGAAGCGGTGTGGTCAGTCTGTCCATTCTCTACAGTGATGATGCGGTGTGGTCAGCCTGTCCATTCTCTCTAGTGATGAAGCGGTGTGGTCAGTCTGTCCATTCTCGCGTGATGAAGCGGTGTGGTCAGTCTGTCCATTCTCCAGTGATGAAGCGGTGTGGTCAGTCTGTCCATTCTCTACAGTGATGAAGCGGTGTGGTCAGTCTGTCCATTCTCACGCGATGAAGCGGTGTGGTCAGTCTGTCCATTCTCTAGTGATGAAGCGGTGTGGTCAGTCTGTCCATTCTCTACAGTGATGAAGCGGTGTGGTCAGTCTGTCCATTCTCTAGTGATGAAGCGGTGTGGTCAGTCTGTCCATTCTCTACAGTGATGAAGCGGTGTGGTCAGTCTGTCCATTCTCTAGTGATGAAGCGGTGTGGTCAGTCTGTCCATTCTCTCCAGTGATGAAGCAGTGTGGTCCGTCTGTCCATTTTATCGTGATGAAGCGGTGTGGTCAGTCTGTCCATTCTCTAGTGATGAAGTGGTGTGGTCAGTCAGTCCATTCTCTAGTGATGAAGCGGTGTGGTCAGTCTGTCCATTCTCTGGTGATGAAGCGGTGTGGTCAGTCTGTCCACTCTCTACAGTGATGAAGCGGTGTGGTCAGTCTGTCCATTCTCTAGTGATGAAGCGGTGTGGTCAGTCTGTCCATTCTCTACAGTGATGAAGCGGTGTGGTCAGTCTGTCCATTCTCGCGTGATGAAGCGGTGTGGTCAGTCTGTCCATTCTGTGCAGTGATGAAGTGGTGTGGTCAGTCTGTCCATTCTCTACAGTGATGAAGCGGTGTGGTCAGTCTGTGCATTCTCTGCAGTGATGAAGCGGTGTGGTCAGTCTGTCCACTCTCGACAGTGATGAAGCGGTGTGGTCAGTCTGTCCATTCTCTAGTGATGAAGCGGTGTGGTCAGTCTGTCGATTCTCTGCAGTGATGAAGCGGTGTGGTCAGTCTGTCTATTCTCTACAGTGATGAAGCGGTGTGGTCAGTCTGTCCATTCTCTACAGTGATGATGCGGTGTGGTCAGTCTGTCCATTCTCTACAGTGATGATGCGGTGTGGTCAGTCTGTCCATTCTCTCTAGTGATGAAGCGGTGTGGTCAGTCTGTCCATTCTCTACAGTGATGAAGCGGTGTGGTCAGTCTGTCCATTCTCTCCAGTGATGAAGCGGTGTGGTCAGTCTGTCCATTCTCTCCAGTGATGAAGCGGTGTGGTCAGTCTGTCCATTCTCTACAGTGATGAAGTGGTGTGGTCCGTCTGACCATTCTCTCTAGTGATGAAGCGGTGTGGTCAGTCTGTCCATTCTCTACAGTGATGAAGCGGTGTGGTCAGTCTGTCCATCCTCTAGTGATGAAGCGGTGCGGTGTGGTCAGTCTGTCCATTCTCTACAGTGATGAAGCGGTGTGGTCAGTCTGTCCATTCTCTACAGTGATGAAGCGGTGTGGTCAGTCTGTCCATTCTCTACAGTGATGAAGCGGTGTGGTCAGTCTGTCCATTCTCGACAGTGATGAAGCGGTGTGGTCAGTCTGTCCATTCTCTACAGTGATGAAGCGGTGTGGTCAGTCTGTCCATTCTCTACAGTGATGAAGCGGTGTGGTCAGTCTGTCCATTCTCTCCAGTGATGAAGTGGTGTGGTCAGTCTGACCATTCTCTACAGTGATGAAGTGGTGTGGTCAGTCTGTCCATTCTCTACAGTGATGAAGTGGTGTGGTCAGTCTGTCCATTCTCTACAGTGATGAAGCGGTGTGGTCAGTCTGTCCATTCTCTGCAGTGATGAAGTGGTGTGGTCAGTCTGTCCATTCTCTACAGTGATGAAGCGGTGTGGTCAGTCTGTCCATTCTCTAGTGATGAATCGGTGTGGTCAGTCTGTCCATTCTCTACAGCGATGAATCGGTATGGTCAGTCTGTCCATTCTCTATAGTGATGAAGCGGTGTGGTCAGTCTGTCCATTCTCTACAGTGATGAAGCGGTGTGGTCAGTCTGTCCATTGTGTAGTGATGAATCGGTGTGGTCAGTCTGTCCATTCTCTACAGTGATGAAGCGTTGTGGTCAGTCTGTCCATTCTCTATAGTGATGAAGCGGTGTGGTCAGTCTGTCTATTCTCTACAGTGATGAAGCGGTGTGGTCAGTCTGTCCATTCTCTAGTGATGAAGCGGTGTGGTCAGTCTGTCCATTCTCTCCAGTGATGAAGCGGTGTGGTCAGTCTGTCCATTCTCTCTAGTGATGAAGCGGTGTGGTCAGTCTGTCCATTCTGTAGTGATGAATCGGTGTGGTCAGTCTGTCCATTCTCTACAGTGACGAAGCGGTGTGGTCAGTCAGTCCATTCTCTACAGTGATGAAGCGGTGTGGTCAGTCTGTCCATTCTCTATAGTGATGAAGCGGTGTGGTCAGTCTGTCTATTCTCTACAGTGATGAAGCGGTGTGGTCAGTCTGTCCATTCTCTACAGTGATGAAGCGGTGTGGTCAGTCTGACCATTCTCTACAGTGATGAAGCGGTGTGGTCAGTCTGTCCATCCTCTATAGTGATGAAGCGGTGTAGTCAGTCTGTCCATTCTGTCGTGATGAAGCGGTGTGGTCAGTCTGTCCATTCTCTCTAGTGATGAAGCGGTGTGGTCAAACTGTCCATTCGCTATAATGATGAAGCCGTGTGGTCAGTCTGTCCATTCTCTAGTGATGAAGCGGTGTGGTCAGTCTGTCCATTCTCTACAGTGATGAAGCGGTGTGGTCAGTCTGTCTATTCTCTCGTGATGAAGCGGTGTGGTCAGTCTGTCCATTCTCACGCGATGAAGCGGTGTGGTCAGTCTGTCCATTCTCTAGTGATGAAGCGGTGTGGTCAGTCTGTCCATTCTCTCCAGTGATGAAGCAGTGTGGTCCGTCTGTCCATTTTATCGTGATGAAGCGGTGTGGTCAGTCTGTCCATTCTCTAGTGATGAAGTGGTGTGGTCAGTCAGTCCATTCTCTAGTGATGAAGCGGTGTGGTCAGTCTGTCCATTCTCTAGTGATGAAGCGGTGTGGTCAGTCTGTCCACTCTCTACAGTGATGAAGCGGTGTGGTCAGTCTGTCCATTCTCTAGTGATGAAGCGGTGTGGTCAGTCTGTCCATTCTCTACAGTGATGAAGCGGTGTGGTCAGTCTGTCCATTCTCGCGTGATGAAGCGGTGTGGTCAGTCTGTCCATTCTCCAGTGATGAAGCGGTGTGGTCAGTCTGTCCATTCTCTACAGTGATGAAGCGGTGTGGTCAGTCTGTCCATTCTCACGCGATGAAGCGGTGTGGTCAGTCTGTCCATTCTCTAGTGATGAATCGGTGTGGTCAGTCTGTCCATTCTCTACAGTGATGAAGCGGTGTGGTCAGTCTGTCCATTCTCTATGGTGATGAAGTGGTGTGGTCAGTCTGTCCATTTTCTACAGTGATGAAGCGGTGTGGTCAGTCTGTCCATTCTCTACAGTGATGAAGCGGTGTGGTCAGTCTGTCCATTCTGTGCAGTGATGAAGTGGTGTGGTCAGTCTGTCCATTCTCTAGTGATGAAGCAGTGTGGTCAGTCTGTCCATTCTCTAAAGTGATGAAGCGGTGTGGTCAGTCTGTCCATTCTCTCGTGATGAAGCGGTGTGGTCAGTCTGTAGTGATGAAGCGGTGTGGTCAGTCTGTCCATTCTCGAAAGTGATGAAGCGGTGTGGTCAGTCTGTCCATTCTCACGCGATGAAGCGGTGTGGTCAGTCTGTCCATTCTCTGGTGATGAAGCGGTGTGGTCAGTCTGTCCATTCTCTAGTGATGAAGCGGTGTGGTCAGTCTGTCCATTCTCTACAGTGATGAAGCGGTGTGGTCAGTCTGTCCATTCTCTAGTGATGAAGCGGTGTGGTCAGTCTGTCCATTCTCTACAGTGATGAAGCGGTGTGGTCAGTCTGTCCATTCTCTAGTGATGAAGCGGTGTGGTCAGTCTGTCCATTCTCTCCAGTGATGAAGCAGTGTGGTCCGTCTGTCCATTTTATCGTGATGAAGCGGTGTGGTCAGTCTGTCCATTCTCTAGTGATGAAGTGGTGTGGTCAGTCAGTCCATTCTCTAGTGATGAAGCGGTGTGGTCAGTCTGTCCATTCTCTAGTGATGAAGCGGTGTGGTCAGTCTGTCCACTCTCTACAGTGATGAAGAGGTGTGGTCAGTCTGTCCATTCTCTAGTGATGAAGCGGTGTGGTCAGTCTGTCCATTCTCTACAGTGATGAAGCGGTGTGGTCAGTCTGTCCATTCTCGCGTGATGAAGCGGTGTGGTCAGTCTGTCCATTCTGTGCAGTGATGAAGTGGTGTGGTCAGTCTGTCCATTCTCTACAGTGATGAAGCGGTGTGGTCAGTCTGTCCATTCTCTAGTGATGAATCGGTGTGGTCAGTCTGTCCATTCTCTAGTGATGAAGCGGTGTGGTCAGTCTGTCCATTCTCTACAGTGATGATGCGGTGTGGTCAGTCTGTCCATTCTCTACAGTGATGATGCGGTGTGGTCAGCCTGTCCATTCTCTCTAGTGATGAAGCGGTGTGGTCAGTCTGTCCATTCTCTACAGTGATGAAGCGGTGTGGTCAGTCTGTCCATCCTCTAGTGATGAAGCGGTGCGGTGTGGTCAGTCTGTCCATTCTCTACAGTGATGATGCGGCGTGGTCAGTCTGTCCATTCTCTACAGTGATGAAGTGGTGTGGTCAGTCTGTCGATTCTCTGCAGTGATGAAGCGGTGTGGTCAGTCTGTCTATTCTCTACAGTGATGAAGCGGTGTGGTCAGTCTGTCCATTCTCTACAGTGATGATGCGGTGTGGTCAGTCTGTCCATTCTCTACAGTGATGATGCGGTGTGGTCAGTCTGTCCATTCTCTCTAGTGATGAAGCGGTGTGGTCAGTCTGTCCATTCTCTACAGTGATGAAGCGGTGTGGTCAGTCTGTCCATTCTCGACAGTGATGAAGCGGTGTGGTCAGTCTGTCCATTCTCTACAGTGATGAAGCGGTGTGGTCAGTCTGTCCATTCTCTACAGTGATGAAGCGGTGTGGTCAGTCTGTCCATTCTCTCCAGTGATGAAGTGGTGTGGTCAGTCTGACCATTCTCTACAGTGATGAAGTGGTGTGGTCAGTCTGTCCATTCTCTACAGTGATGAAGCGGTGTGGTCAGTCTGTCCATTCTCTGCAGTGATGAAGTGGTGTGGTCAGTCTGTCCATTCTCTACAGTGATGAAGCGGTGTGGTCAGTCTGTCCATTCTCTGCAGTGATGAAGTGGTGTGGTCAGTCTGTCCATTCTCTACAGTGATGAAGCGGTGTGGTCAGTCTGTCCATTCTCTAGTGATGAATCGGTGTGGTCAGTCTGTCCATTCTCTACAGTGATGAATCGGTATGGTCAGTCTGTCCATTCTCTATAGTGATGAAGCGGTGTGGTCAGTCTGTCCATTCTCTACAGTGATGAAGCGGTGTGGTCAGTCTGTCCATTGTGTAGTGATGAATCGGTGTGGTCAGTCTGTCCATTCTCTACAGTGATGAAGCGGTGTAGTCAGTCTGTCCATTCTGTCGTGATGAAGCGGTGTGGTCAGTCTGTCCATTCTCTCTAGTGATGAAGCGGTGTGGTCAAACTGTCCATTCGCTATAATGATGAAGCCGTGTGGTCAGTCTGTCCATTCTCTAGTGATGAAGCGGTGTGGTCAGTCTGTCCATTCTCTACAGTGATGAAGCGGTGTGGTCAGTCTGTCTATTCTCTCGTGATGAAGCGGTGTGGTCAGTCTGTCCATTCTATCGTGATGAAGTGGTGTGGTCAGTCTGTCCATTCTCTCCAGTGATGAAGCAGTGTGGTCCGTCTGTCCATTTTATCGTGATGAAGCGGTGTGGTCAGTCTGTCCATTCTCTAGTGATGAAGTGGTGTGGTCAGTCAGTCCATTCTCTAGTGATGAAGCGGTGTGGTCAGTCTGTCCACTCTCTACAGTGATGAAGCGGTGTGGTCAGTCTGTCCATTCTCTAGTGATGAAGCGGTGTGGTCAGTCTGTCCACTCTCTACAGTGATGAAGCGGTGTGGTCAGTCTGTCCATTCTCTAGTGATGAAGCGGTGTGGTCAGTCTGTCCATTCTCTACAGTGATGAAGCGGTGTGGTCAGTCTGTCCATTCTCGCGTGATGAAGCGGTGTGGTCAGTCTGTCCATTCTCCAGTGATGAAGCGGTGTGGTCAGTCTGTCCATTCTCTACAGTGATGAAGCGGTGTGGTCAGTCTGTCCATTCTCACGCGATGAAGCGGTGTGGTCAGTCTGTCCATTCTCTAGTGATGAAGCGGTGTGGTCAGTCTGTCCATTCTCTAGTGATGAATCGGTGTGGTCAGGCTGTCCATTCTCTACAGTGATGCAGTGGTGTGGTCAGTCTGTCCATTCTCTACAGTGATGAAGCGGTGTGGTCAGTCTGTCCATTCTCTCCAGTGATGAAGTGGTGTGGTCAGTCTGTCCATTCTGTGCAGTGATGAAGTGGTGTGGTCAGTCTGTCCATTCTCTACAGTGATGAAGTGGTGTGGTCAGTCTGTCCATTCTCTAGTGATGAATCGGTGTGGTCAGTCTGTCCATTCTCTACAGTGATGAAGCGGTGTGGTCAGTCTGTCCATTCTCTACAGTGATGAAGCGGTGTGGTCAGTCTGTCCATTCTCTACAGTGATGAAGCGGTGTGGTCAGTCTGTCCATTCTCTGCAGTGATGAAGTGGTGTGGTCAGTCTGTCCATTCTCTACAGTGATGAAGCGGTGTGGTCAGTCTGTCCATTCTCTGCAGTGATGAAGTGGTGTGGTCAGTCTGTCCATTCTCTACAGTGATGAAGCGGTGTGGTCAGTCTGTCCATTCTCTAGTGATGAATCGGTGTGGTCAGTCTGTCCATTCTCTACAGTGATGAATCGGTATGGTCAGTCTGTCCATTCTCTACAGTGATGAAGCGGTGTGGTCAGTCTGTCCATTGTGTAGTGATGAATCGGTGTGGTCAGTCTGTCCATTCTCTACAGTGATGAAGCGTTGTGGTCAGTCTGTCCATTCTCTATAGTGATGAAGCGGTGTGGTCAGTCTGTCCATTCTCTCCAGTGATGAAGCGGTGTGGTCAGTCTGTCCATTCTCTACAGTGATGAAGCGGTGTGGTCAGTCTGTCCATTCTGTAGTGATGAATCGGTGTGGTCAGTCTGTCCATTCTCTACAGTGACGAAGCGGTGTGGTCAGTCTGTCCATTCTCTATAGTGATGAAGCGGTGTGGTCAGTCTGTCTATTCTGTACAGTGATGAAGCGGTGTGGTCAGTCTGTCCATTCTCTACAGTGATGAAGCGGTGTGGTCAGTCTGTCCATTCTCTACAGTGATGAAGCGGTGTGGTCAGTCTGTCCATTCTCTCGTGATGAAGCGGTGTGGTCAGTCTGTCCATTCTCTCGTGATGAAGTGGTGTGGTCAGTCTGTCCATTCTCTCCAGTGATGAAGCAGTGTGGTCCGTCTGTCCATTTTATCGTGATGAAGCGGTGTGGTCAGTCTGTCCATTCTCACGCGATGAAGCGGTGTGGTCAGTCTGTCCATTCTCTAGTGATGAATCGGTGTGGTCAGGCTGTCCATTCTCTACAGTGATGCAGTGGTGTGGTCAGTCTGTCCATTCTCTACAGTGATGAAGCGGTGTGGTCAGTCTGTCCATTCTCTCCAGTGATGAAGTGGTGTGGTCAGTCTGTCCATTCTGTGCAGTGATGAAGTGGTGTGGTCAGTCTGTCCATTCTCTACAGTGATGAAGCGGTGTGGTCAGTCTGTCCATTCTCTAGTGATGAATCGGTGTGGTCAGTCTGTCCATTCTCTACAGTGATGAAGCGGTGTGGTCAGTCTGTCCATTCTCTATGGTGATGAAGTGGTGTGGTCAGTCTGTCCATTTTCTACAGTGATGAAGCGGTGTGGTCAGTCTGTCCATTCTCTACAGTGATGAAGCGGTGTGGTCAGTCTGTCCATTCTGTGCAGTGATGAAGTGGTGTGGTCAGTCTGTCCATTCTCTAGTGATGAAGCGGTGTGGTCAGTCTGTCCATTCTCTAAAGTGATGAAGCGGTGTGGTCAGTCTGTCCATTCTCTCGTGATGAAGCGGTGTGGTCAGTCTGTAGTGATGAAGCGGTGTGGTCAGTCTGTCCATTCTCGAAAGTGATGAAGCGGTGTGGTCAGTCTGTCCATTCTCACGCGATGAAGCGGTGTGGTCAGTCTGTCCATTCTCTAGTGATGAAGCGGTGTGGTCAGTCTGTCCATTCTCTAGTGATGAAGCGGTGTGGTCAGTCTGTCCATTCTCTAGTGATGAAGCGGTGTGGTCAGTCTGTCCATTCTCTACAGTGATGAAGCGGTGTGGTCAGTCTGTCCATTCTCTAGTGATGAAGCGGTGTGGTCAGTCTGTCCATTCTCTACAGTGATGAAGCGGTGTGGTCAGTCTGTCCATTCTCTAGTGATGAAGCGGTGTGGTCAGTCTGTCCATTCTCTCCAGTGATGAAGCAGTGTGGTCCGTCTGTCCATTTTATCGTGATGAAGCGGTGTGGTCAGTCTGTCCATTCTCTAGTGATGAAGTGGTGTGGTCAGTCAGTCCATTCTCTAGTGATGAAGCGGTGTGGTCAGTCTGTCCATTCTCTAGTGATGAAGCGGTGTGGTCAGTCTGTCCACTCTCTACAGTGATGAAGAGGTGTGGTCAGTCTGTCCATTCTCTAGTGATGAAGCGGTGTGGTCAGTCTGTCCATTCTCTACAGTGATGAAGCGGTGTGGTCAGTCTGTCCATTCTCGCGTGATGAAGCGGTGTGGTCAGTCTGTCCATTCTGTGCAGTGATGAAGTGGTGTGGTCAGTCTGTCCATTCTCTACAGTGATGAAGCGGTGTGGTCAGTCTGTCCATTCTCTAGTGATGAATCGGTGTGGTCAGTCTGTCCATTCTCTAGTGATGAAGCGGTGTGGTCAGTCTGTCCATTCTCTACAGTGATGATGCGGTGTGGTCAGTCTGTCCATTCTCTACAGTGATGATGCGGTGTGGTCAGCCTGTCCATTCTCTCTAGTGATGAAGCGGTGTGGTCAGTCTGTCCATTCTCTACAGTGATGAAGCGGTGTGGTCAGTCTGTCCATCCTCTAGTGATGAAGCGGTGCGGTGTGGTCAGTCTGTCCATTCTCTACAGTGATGATGCGGCGTGGTCAGTCTGTCCATTCTCTACAGTGATGAAGTGGTGTGGTCAGTCTGTCGATTCTCTGCAGTGATGAAGCGGTGTGGTCAGTCTGTCTATTCTCTACAGTGATGAAGCGGTGTGGTCAGTCTGTCCATTCTCTACAGTGATGATGCGGTGTGGTCAGTCTGTCCATTCTCTACAGTGATGATGCGGTGTGGTCAGTCTGTCCATTCTCTCTAGTGATGAAGCGGTGTGGTCAGTCTGTCCATTCTCTACAGTGATGAAGCGGTGTGGTCAGTCTGTCCATTCTCGACAGTGATGAAGCGGTGTGGTCAGTCTGTCCATTCTCTACAGTGATGAAGCGGTGTGGTCAGTCTGTCCATTCTCTACAGTGATGAAGCGGTGTGGTCAGTCTGTCCATTCTCTCCAGTGATGAAGTGGTGTGGTCAGTCTGACCATTCTCTACAGTGATGAAGTGGTGTGGTCAGTCTGTCCATTCTCTACAGTGATGAAGCGGTGTGGTCAGTCTGTCCATTCTCTGCAGTGATGAAGTGGTGTGGTCAGTCTGTCCATTCTCTACAGTGATGAAGCGGTGTGGTCAGTCTGTCCATTCTCTGCAGTGATGAAGTGGTGTGGTCAGTCTGTCCATTCTCTACAGTGATGAAGCGGTGTGGTCAGTCTGTCCATTCTCTAGTGATGAATCGGTGTGGTCAGTCTGTCCATTCTCTACAGTGATGAATCGGTATGGTCAGTCTGTCCATTCTCTATAGTGATGAAGCGGTGTGGTCAGTCTGTCCATTCTCTACAGTGATGAAGCGGTGTGGTCAGTCTGTCCATTGTGTAGTGATGAATCGGTGTGGTCAGTCTGTCCATTCTCTACAGTGATGAAGCGTTGTGGTCAGTCTGTCCATTCTCTATAGTGATGAAGCGGTGTGGTCAGTCTGTCCATTCTCTCCAGTGATGAAGCGGTGTGGTCAGTCTGTCCATTCTCTCTAGTGATGAAGCGGTGTGGTCAGTCTGTCCATTCTGTAGTGATGAATCGGTGTGGTCAGTCTGTCCATTCTCTACAGTGACGAAGCGGTGTGGTCAGTCTGTCCATTCTCTATAGTGATGAAGCGGTGTGGTCAGTCTGTCTATTCTGTACAGTGATGAAGCGGTGTGGTCAGTCTGTCCATTCTCTACAGTGATGAAGCGGTGTGGTCAGTCTGACCATTCTCTACAGTGATGAAGCGGTGTGGTCAGTCTGTCCACTCTCTACAGTGATGAAGCGGTGTGGTCAGTCTGTCCATTCGCTATAGTGATGAAGCGGTGTGGTCAGTCTGTCCACTCTCTACAGTGATGAAGCGGTGTGGTCAGTCTGTCCATCCTCTATAGTGATGAAGCGGTGTAGTCAGTCTGTCCATTCTGTCGTGATGAAGCGGTGTGGTCAGTCTGTCCATTCTCTCTAGTGATGAAGCGGTGTGGTCAAACTGTCCATTCGCTATAATGATGAAGCCGTGTGGTCAGTCTGTCCATTCTCTAGTGATGAAGCGGTGTGGTCAGTCTGTCCATTCTCTACAGTGATGAAGCGGTGTGGTCAGTCTGTCTATTTTATCGTGATGAAGCGGTGTGGTCAGTCTGTCCATTCTCTAGTGATGAAGTGGTGTGGTCAGTCAGTCCATTCTCTAGTGATGAAGCGGTGTGGTCAGTCTGTCCACTCTCTACAGTGATGAAGCGGTGTGGTCAGTCTGTCCATTCTCTAGTGATGAAGCGGTGTGGTCAGTCTGTCCACTCTCTACAGTGATGAAGCGGTGTGGTCAGTCTGTCCATTCTCTAGTGATGAAGCGGTGTGGTCAGTCTGTCCATTCTCTACAGTGATGAAGCGGTGTGGTCAGTCTGTCCATTCTCGCGTGATGAAGCGGTGTGGTCAGTCTGTCCATTCTCCAGTGATGAAGCGGTGTGGTCAGTCTGTCCATTCTCTACAGTGATGAAGCGGTGTGGTCAGTCTGTCCATTCTCTAGTGATGAAGCGGTGTGGTCAGTCTGTCCATTCTCTAGTGATGAATCGGTGTGGTCAGGCTGTCCATTCTCTACAGTGATGCAGTGGTGTGGTCAGTCTGTCCATTCTCTACAGTGATGAAGCGGTGTGGTCAGTCTGTCCATTCTCTCCAGTGATGAAGTGGTGTGGTCAGTCTGTCCATTCTGTGCAGTGATGAAGTGGTGTGGTCAGTCTGTCCATTCTCTACAGTGATGAAGCGGTGTGGTCAGTCTGTCCATTCTCTAGTGATGAATCGGTGTGGTCAGTCTGTCCATTCTCTACAGTGATGAAGCGGTGTGGTCAGTCTGTCCATTCTCTATGGTGATGAAGTGGTGTGGTCAGTCTGTCCATTTTCTACAGTGATGAAGCGGTGTGGTCAGTCTGTCCATTCTCTACAGTGATGAAGTGGTGTGGTCAGTCTGTCCATTCTCTAGTGATGAAGCGGTGTGGTCAGTCTGTCCATTCTCTAAAGTGATGAAGCGGTGTGGTCAGTCTGTCCATTCTCTAAAGTGATGAAGCGGTGTGGTCAGTCTGTCCATTCTCTCGTGATGAAGCGGTGTGGTCAGTCTGTAGTGATGAAGCGGTGTGGTCAGTCTGTCCATTCTCTAAAGTGATGAAGCGGTGTGGTCAGTCTGTCCATTCTCGAAAGTGATGAAGCGGTGTGGTCAGTCTGTCCATTCTCTCGTGATGAAGCGGTGTGGTCAGTCTGACCATTCTCTACAGTGATGAAGCGGTGTGATCAGTCTGTCCATTCTCTACAGTGATGAAGTGGTGTGGTCAGTCTGTCCATTCTCTACAGTGATGAAGCGGTGTGGTCAGTCTGTCCATTCTCTCGTGATGAAGCGGTGTGGTCAGTCTGTCCATTCTCTCGTGATGAAGCGGTGTGGTCAGTCTGACCATTCTCTACAGTGATGAAGCGGTGTGGTCAGTCTGTCCATTCTCTACAGTGATGAAGCGGTGTGGTCAGTCTGTCCATTCTCTCGTGATGAAGCGGTGTGGTCAGTCTGACCATTCTCTACAGTGATGAAGCGGTGTGATCAGTCTGTCCATTCTCTACAGTGATGAAGCGGTGTGGTCAGTCTGTCCACTCTCTACAGTGATGAAGCGGTGTGGTCAGTCTGTCCATTCTCTGGTGATGAAGTGGTGTGGTCAGTCTGTCCATTCTCAACAGTGATGAAGCGGTGTGGTCAGTCTGTGTATTCTCTACAGTGATGAAGCGGTGTGGTCAGTCTGTCCATTCTCTACAGTGATGAAGTGGTGTGGTCAGTCTGTCCATTCTCTGCAGTGATGAAGCGGTGTGGTCAGTCTGTCTATTCTCTACAGTGATGAAGCGGTGTGGGCAGTCTGTCCATTCTCTCTAGTGATGAAGCGGTGTGGTCAAACTGTCCATTCTCTATAATGATGAAGCGGTGTGGTCAGTCTGTCCACTCTCTACAGTGATGAAGCGGTGTGGTCAGTCTGTCCACTCTCTACAGTGATGAAGCGGTGTGGTCAGTCGGTCCACTCTCTACAGTGATGAAGTGGTGTGGTCAGTCTGTCCATTCTCTCGTGATGAAGTGGTGTGGTCAGTCTGTCCATTCTCTACAGTTATGAAGCGGTGTGGTCAGTCTGTCCATTCTCTCGTGATGAAGTGGTGTGGTCAGTCTGTCCATTCTCTCCAGTGATGAAGCAGTGTGGTCCGTCTGTCCATTTTATCGTGATGAAGCGGTGTGGTCCGTCTGTCTATTCTCTCTAGTGATGAAGCGGTGTGGTCAGTCTGTCCATTCTCTAGTGATGAAGCGGTGTGGTCAGTCTGTCCATTCTCGCGTGATGAAGCGGTGTGGTCAGTCTGTCCATTCTCTACAGTGATGATGCGGTGTGGTCAGTCTGTCCATTCTCTACAGTGATGATGCGGTGTGGTCAGTCTGTCCATTCTCTCTAGTGATGAAGCGGTGTGGTCAGTCTGTCCATTCTCTACAGTGATGAAGCGGTGTGGTTAGTCTGTCCATTCTCCAGTGATGAAGCGGTGTGGTCAGTCTGTCCATCCTCTAGTGATGAAGCGGTGTGGTCAGTCTGACCATTCTCTGCAGTGATGAAGCGGTGTGGTCAGTCTGTCCATTCTCTACAGTGATGAAGTGGTGTGGTCAGTCTGTCCATTCTCCAGTGATGAAGCGGTGTGGTCAGTCTGTCCATCCTCCAGTGATGAAGCGGTGTGGTCAGTCTGTCCATTCTCTACAGTGATGAAGCGGTGTGGTCAGTCTGTCCATCCTCTATCGTGATGAAGCGGTGTGGTCAGTCTGTCCATTCTCTACAGTGATGAAGTGGTGTGGTCAGTCTGTCCATTCTCTGCAGTGATGAAGCGGTGTGGTCAGTCTGTCTATTCTCTACAGTGATGAAGCGGTGTGGTCAGTCTGTCCATTCTCTACAGTGATGATGCGGTGTGGTCAGTCTGTCCATTTTCTCTAGTGATGAAGCGGTGTGGTCAGTCTGACCATTCTCTACAGTGATGAAGCGGTGTGGTCAGTCTGTCCATTCTCTACAGTGATGAAGCGGTGTGGTTAGTCTGTCCATTCTCCAGTGATGAAGCGGTGTGGTCAGTCTGTCCATCCTCTAGTGATGAAGCGGTGTGGTCAGTCTGACCATTCTCTACAGTGATGAAGCGGTGTGGTCAGTCTGTCCATTCTCTACAGTGATGAAGCGGTGTGGTCAGTCTGTCCATTCTCTAGTGATGAAGCGGTGTGGTCAGTCTGTCCATTCTCTACAGTGATGAAGCGGTGTGGTCAGTCTGTCCATTCTCGCGTGATGAAGCGGTGTGGTCAGTCTGTCCATTCTCCAGTGATGAAGCGGTGTGGTCAGTCTGTCCATTCTCTACAGTGATGAGGCGGTGTGGTCAGTCTGTCCATTCTCACGCGATGAAGCGGTGTGGTCAGTCTGTCCATTCTCTAGTGATGAAGCGGTGTGGTCAGTCTGTCCATTCTCTACAGTGATGAAGCGGTGTGGTCAGTCTGTCCATTCTCTAGTGATGAAGCGGTGTGGTCAGTCTGTCCATTCTCTACAGTGATGAAGCGGTGTGGTCAGTCTGTCCATTCTCTAGTGATGAAGCGGTGTGGTCAGTCTGTCCATTCTCTAGTGATGAAGCGCTTTGGTCAGTCTGTCCATTCTCTAGTGATGAAGCGGTGTGGTCAGTCTGTCCATTCTCTACAGTGATGATGCGGTGTGGTCAGTCTGTCCATTCTCTACAGTGATGATGCGGTGTGGTCAGCCTGTCCATTCTCTCTCGTGATGAAGCGGTGTGGTCAGTCTGACCATTCTCTACAATGATGAAGC
Organism: Squalus acanthias; assembly: GCA_030390025.1. NCBI lineage: Eukaryota > Metazoa > Chordata > Chondrichthyes > Squaliformes > Squalidae > Squalus > Squalus acanthias. Next base: position 225,083,510 of record CM059425.1, on the reverse strand, counting down.
GGTGTGGTCAGTCTGTCCATTCTCTACAGTGATGAAGCGGTGTGGTCAGTCTGTCCATCCTCTATAGTGATGAAGCGGTGTGGTCAGTCTGTGCATTCTCTAGTGATGAAGCGGTGTGGTCAGTCTGTCCATTCTCTACAGTGATGAAGCGGTGTGGTCAGTCTGTCCACTCTCGACAGTGATGAAGCGGAGTGGTCAGTCTGTCCACTCTCTACAGTGATGAAGCGGTGTGGTCAGTCTGTCCATTCTCTACAGTGATGAAGTGGTGTGGTCAGTCTGTCCATTCTCTGCAGTGATGAAGCGGTGTGGTCAGTCTGTCTATTCTCTACAGTGATGAAGCGGTGTGGTCAGTCTGTCCATTCTCTACAGTGATGATGCGGTGTGGTCAGTCTGTCCATTCTCTACAGTGATGATGCGGTGTGGTCAGTCTGTCCATTCTCTCTAGTGATGAAGCGGTGTGGTCAGTCTGACCATTCTCTACAGTGATGAACTGGTGTGGTCAGTCTGTCCATTCTCCAGTGATGAAGCGGTGTGGTCAGTCTGTCCATTCTCTACAGTGATGAAGCGGTGTGGTCAGTCTGTCCATTCTCTGTAGTGATGAAGCGGTGTGGTCAGTCTGTCCATTCTCTACAGTGATGAAGCGGTGTGGTCAGTCTGTCCATTCTCTAGTGATGAAGCGGTGTGGTCAGTCTGTCCATTCTCTACAGTGATGAAGCGGTGTGGTCAGCCTGTCCACTCTCGACAGTGATGAAGCGGTGTGGTCAGTCTGTCCATTCTCTGCAGTGATGAAGCGGTGTGGTCAGCCTGTCCATTCTCCAGTGATGAAGCGGTGTGGTCAGTCTGTCCATCCTCCAGTGATGAAGCGGTGTGGTCAGTGTGTCCACTCTCTACAGTGATGAAGCGGTGTGGTCAGTCTGTCCATCCTCTATAGTGATGAAGCGGTGTGGTCAGTCTGTCCATTCTCCCGTGATGAAGCGGTGTGGTCAGTCTGTGCATTCTCTATAGTGATGAAGCGGTGTGGTCAGCCTGTCCATTCTCCAGTGATGAAGCGGTGTGGTCAGTCTGTCCATTCTCTACAGTGATGAAGCGGAGTGGTCAGTCTGTCCATCCTCTATAGTGATGAAGCGGTGTGGTCAGTCTGTCCATTCTCTCGTGATGAAGCGGTGTGGTCAGTCTGTGCATTCTCTCGTGATGAAGCGGTGTGGTCAGTCTGTCCATTCTCTACAGTGATGAAGCGGTGTGGTCAGTCTGTCCACTCTCGACAGTGATGAAGCGGAGTGGTCAGTCTGTCCACTCTCTACAGTGATGAAGCGGTGTGGTCAGTCTGTCCACTCTGTACAGTGATCAAGCGGTGTGGTCAGTCTGTCCATTCTCTACAGTGAAGAAGCAGTGTGGTCAGTCTGTCCATTTTCTCGTGATTAAGCGGTGTGGTCAGTCTGTCCATTCTCTGCAGTGATGAAGCGGTATGGTCAGTCTGTCCATTCTCTACAGTAATGAAGCGGTGTGGTCAGTCTGTCCATTCTCTACAGTAATGAAGCGGTGTGGTCAGTCTGTCCACTCTGTACAGTGATGAAGCGGTGTGGTCAGTCTGTCCATTCTCGACAGTAATGAAGCGGTGTGGTCAGTCTGTCCATTCTCTACAGTGATGAAGCGGTGTGGTCAGTCTGTCCATTCTCTGTAGTGATGAAGCGGTGTGGTCAGTCTGTCCATTCTCTCGTGATGAAGCGGTGTGGTCAGCCTGTCCATTCTCTAGTGATGAAGCGGTGTGGTCAGCCTGTCCACTCTCGACAGTGATGAAGCGGTGTGGTCAGTCTGTCCACTCTCGACAGTGATGAAGCGGTGTGGTCAGTCTGTCCACTCTCTACAGTGATGAAGCGGTGTGGTCAGTCTGTCCACTCTGTACAGTGATGAAGCGGTGTGGTCAGTCTGTCCATTCACTCGTGATGAAGCGGTGTGGTCAGTCTGTCCATTCTGTACAGTGATGAAGCGGTGTGGTCAGTCTGCCCATTCTCTGCAGTGATGAAGCGGTGTGGTCAGTCTGTCTATTCTCTGCAGTGATGAAGCGGTGTGGTCAGTCTGTCCATTCTCTACAGTGATGAAGCGGTGTGGTCAGCCTGTCCATTCTCCAGTGATGAAGCGGTGTGGTCAGTCTGTCCATCCTCCAGTGATGAAGCGGTGTGGTCAGTGTGTCCACTCTCTACAGTGATGAAGCGGTGTGGTCAGTCTGTCCACTCTCTACAGTGATGAAGCGGTGTGGTCAGTCTGTCCATTCTCTACAGTGATGAAGCGGTGTGGTCAGTCTGTCCATCCTCTATAGTGATGAAGCGGTGTGGTCAGTCTGTCCATTCTCCCGTGATGAAGCGGTGTGGTCAGTCTGTGCATTCTCTATAGTGATGAAGCGGTGTGGTCAGCCTGTCCATTCTCCAGTGATGAAGCGGTGTGGTCAGTCTGTCCATTCTCTACAGTGATGAAGCGGTGTGGTCAGTCTGTCCATCCTCTATAGTGATGAAGCGGTGTGGTCAGTCTGTCCATTCTCCCGTGATGAAGCGGTGTGGTCAGTCTGTGCATTCTCTATAGTGATGAAGCGGTGTGGTCAGCCTGTCCATTCTCCAGTGATGAAGCGGTGTGGTCAGTCTGTCCATTCTCTACAGTGATGAAGCGGTGTGGTCAGTCTGTCCATCCTCTATAGTGATGAAGCGGTGTGGTCAGTCTGTCCATTCTCTCGTGATGAAGCGGTGTGGTCAGTCTGTGCATTCTCTCGTGATGAAGCGGTGTGGTCAGTCTGTCCATTCTCTACAGTGATGAAGCGGTGTGGTCAGTCTGTCCACTCTCGACAGTGATGAAGCGGAGTGGTCAGTCTGTCCACTCTCTACAGTGATGAAGCGGTGTGGTCAGTCTGTCCACTCTGTACAGTGATCAAGCGGTGTGGTCAGTCTGTCCATTCTCTACAGTGAAGAAGCAGTGTGGTCAGTCTGTCCATTTTCTCGTGATTAAGCGGTGTGGTCAGTCTGTCCATTCTCTGCAGTGATGAAGCGGTATGGTCAGTCTGTCCATTCTCTACAGTAATGAAGCGGTGTGGTCAGTCTGTCCATTCTCTACAGTAATGAAGCGGTGTGGTCAGTCTGTCCACTCTGTACAGTGATGAAGCGGTGTGGTCAGTCTGTCCATTCTCGACAGTAATGAAGCGGTGTGGTCAGTCTGTCTATTCTCTACAGTGATGAAGCGGTGTGGTCAGTCTGTCTATTCTCTACAGTGATGAAGTGGTGTGGTCAGTCTGTCCATTCTCCAGTGATGAAGCGGTGTGGTCAGTATGTCCATTCTCTACAGTGATGAAGCGGTGTGGTCAGTCTATTCTCTACAGTGATGAACTGGTGTGGTCAGTCTGTCCATTCTCCAGTGATGAAGCGATGTGGTCAGTCTGTCCATTCTCTACAGTGATGAAGCGGTGTGGTCAGTCTGTCCATTCTCTATAGTGATGAAGCGGTGTGGTCAGTCTGTCCATTCTCTCGTGATGAAGCGGTGTGGTCAGTCTGTCCATTCTCTAGTGATGAAGCGGTGTGGTCAGTCTGTCCATTCTCTACAGTGATGAAGCGGTGTGGTCAGTCTGTCCACTCTCGACAGTGATGAAGCGGTGTGGTCAGTCTGTCCACTCTCGACAGTGATGAAGCGGTGTGGTCAGTCTGTCCATTCTCTCGTGATGAAGCGGTGTGGTCAGTCTGTCCATTCTCTAGTGATGAAGCGGTGTGGTCAGTCTGTCCATTCTCTACAGTGATGAAGCGGTGTGGTCAGTCTGTCCACTCTCGACAGTGATGAAGCGGTGTGGTCAGTCTGTCCACTCTCGACAGTGATGAAGCGGTGTGGTCAGTCTGTCCATTCTCTCGTGATGAAGCGGTGTGGTCAGTCTGTCCATTCTCTAGTGATGAAGCGGTGTGGTCAGTATGTCCATTCTCTACAGTGATGAAGCGGTGTGGTCAGTCTGTCCACTCTCTACAGTGATGAAGCGGTGTGGTCAGGCTGTCCACTCTCTACAGTGATGAAGCGGTGTGGTCAGTCTGTCCATTCTCTACAGTGATGAAGCGGTGTGATCAGTCTATTCTCTACAGTGATGAAGTGGTGTGGTCAGTCTGTCCATTCTCCAGTGATGAAGCGGTGTGGTCAGTCTGTCCATTCTCTACAGTGATGAAGCGGTGTGATCAGTCTATTCTCTACAGTGATGAAGTGGTGTGGTCAGTCTGTCCATTCTCCAGTGATGAAGCGGTGTGGTCAGTCTGTCCATTCTCTACAGTGATGAAGCGGTGCGGTCAGTCTGTCCATCCTCTATAGTGATGAAGCGGTGTGGTTAGTCTGTCCATTTTCTCGTGATGAAGCGGTGTAGTCAGTCTGTCCATTCTCTACAGTGATGATGCGGTGTGGTCAGTCTGTCCATTCTCTCGTGATGAAGCGGTGTGGTCAGTCTGTCCATTCTGTACAGTGATGAAGCGGTGTGGTCAGTCTGTCCATTCTCTGCAGTGATGAAGCGGTGTGGTCAGTCTGTCTATTCTCTACAGTGATGAAGCGGTGTGGTCAGTCTGTCCATTCTCTACAGTGATGATGCGGTGTGGTCAGTCTGTCCATTCTCTGCAGTGATGAAGCGGTGTGGTCAGTCTGTCCATTCTCTGGTGATGAATCGGTGTGGTCAGTCTGTCTATTCTCTCGAGTGATGAAGCGGTGTGGTCAGTCTGTCCATTCTCTACAGTGATGAAGCGGAGTGGTCAGTCTGTCCATTCTCTACAGTGATGAAGCGGTGTGGTCAGTCTGACCATTCTCTACAGTGATGAAGCGGTGTGGTCAGTCTGTCCATTCTCTACAGTGATGAAGCGGTGTGGTCAGTCTGACCATTCTCTACAGTGATGAAGCGGTGTGGTCAGTCTGTCCATTCTCAACAGTGATGAAGCGGAGTGGTCTGTCTGTCCATTCTCTACAGTGATGAAGCGGAGTGGTCAGTCTGTCCATTCTGTACAGTGATGAAGCGGTGTGGTCAGTCTGTCCATTCTCCACAGTGATGATGGGGTGTGGTCAGTCTGAACATTCTCTCGTGATGAATCGGTGTGGTCAGTCTGTCTATTCTCTCGAGTGATGAAGCGGTGTGGTCAGTCTGTCCATTCTCTCGTGATGAAGCGGTGTGGTCAGTCTGTCCATTCTCTCGTGATGAAGCGGTGTGGTCAGTCTGTCCATTCTCTACAGTGATGAAGCGGTGTGGTCAGTCTGACCATTCTCTAGTGATGAAGCGGTGTGGTCAGCCTGTCCATTCTCTACAGTGATGAAGCGGTGTGGTCAGTCTGTCCACTCTCGACAGTGATGAAGCGGTGTGGTCAGTCTGTCCACTCTCGACAGTGATGAAGCGGAGTGGTCAGTCTGTCCACTCTCTACAGTGATGAAGCGGTGTGGTCAGTCTGTCCATTCTCTACAGTGATGAAGTGGTGTGGTCAGTCTGTCCATTCTCTGCAGTGATGAAGCGGTGTGGTCAGTCTGTCTATTCTCTACAGTGATGAAGCGGTGTGGTCAGTCTGTCCATTCTCTACAGTGATGATGCGGTGTGGTCAGTCTGTCCATTCTCTACAGTGATGATGCGGTGTGGTCAGTCTGTCCATTCTCTCTAGTGATGAAGCGGTGTGGTCAGTCTGACCATTCTCTACAGTGATGAACTGGTGTGGTCAGTCTGTCCATTCTCCAGTGATGAAGCGGTGTGGTCAGTCTGTCCATTCTCTACAGTGATGAAGCGGTGTGGTCAGTCTGTCCATTCTCTGTAGTGATGAAGCGGTGTGGTCAGTCTGTCCATTCTCTACAGTGATGAAGCGGTGTGGTCAGTCTGTCCATTCTCTAGTGATGAAGCGGTGTGGTCAGTCTGTCCATTCTCTACAGTGATGAAGCGGTGTGGTCAGCCTGTCCACTCTCGACAGTGATGAAGCGGTGTGGTCAGTCTGTCCACTCTCGACAGTGATGAAGCGGTGTGGTCAGTCTGTCCACTCTGTACAGTGATGAAGCGGTGTGGTCAGTCTGTCCATTCTCTCGTGATGAAGCGGTGTGGTCAGTCTGTCCATTCTGTACAGTGATGAAGCGGTGTGGTCAGTCTGTCCATTCTCTGCAGTGATGAAGCGGTGTGGTCAGTCTGTCTATTCTCTACAGTGATGAAGCGGTGTGGTCAGTCTGTCCATTCTGTACAGTGATGAAGCGGTGTGGTCAGTCTGTCCATTCTCTGCAGTGATGAAGCGGTGTGGTCAGCCTGTCCATTCTCCAGTGATGAAGCGGTGTGGTCAGTCTGTCCATCCTCCAGTGATGAAGCGGTGTGGTCAGTGTGTCCACTCTCTACAGTGATGAAGCGGTGTGGTCAGTCTGTCCATCCTCTATAGTGATGAAGCGGTGTGGTCAGTCTGTCCATTCTCCCGTGATGAAGCGGTGTGGTCAGTCTGTGCATTCTCTATAGTGATGAAGCGGTGTGGTCAGCCTGTCCATTCTCCAGTGATGAAGCGGTGTGGTCAGTCTGTCCATTCTCTACAGTGATGAAGCGGAGTGGTCAGTCTGTCCATCCTCTATAGTGATGAAGCGGTGTGGTCAGTCTGTCCATTCTCTCGTGATGAAGCGGTGTGGTCAGTCTGTGCATTCTCTCGTGATGAAGCGGTGTGGTCAGTCTGTCCATTCTCTACAGTGATGAAGCGGTGTGGTCAGTCTGTCCACTCTCGACAGTGATGAAGCGGAGTGGTCAGTCTGTCCACTCTCTACAGTGATGAAGCGGTGTGGTCAGTCTGTCCACTCTGTACAGTGATCAAGCGGTGTGGTCAGTCTGTCCATTCTCTACAGTGAAGAAGCAGTGTGGTCAGTCTGTCCATTTTCTCGTGATTAAGCGGTGTGGTCAGTCTGTCCATTCTCTGCAGTGATGAAGCGGTATGGTCAGTCTGTCCATTCTCTACAGTAATGAAGCGGTGTGGTCAGTCTGTCCATTCTCTACAGTAATGAAGCGGTGTGGTCAGTCTGTCCACTCTGTACAGTGATGAAGCGGTGTGGTCAGTCTGTCCATTCTCGACAGTAATGAAGCGGTGTGGTCAGTCTGTCCATTCTCTACAGTGATGAAGCGGTGTGGTCAGTCTGTCCATTCTCTGTAGTGATGAAGCGGTGTGGTCAGTCTGTCCATTCTCTCGTGATGAAGCGGTGTGGTCAGCCTGTCCATTCTCTAGTGATGAAGCGGTGTGGTCAGCCTGTCCACTCTCGACAGTGATGAAGCGGTGTGGTCAGTCTGTCCACTCTCGACAGTGATGAAGCGGTGTGGTCAGTCTGTCCACTCTCTACAGTGATGAAGCGGTGTGGTCAGTCTGTCCACTCTGTACAGTGATGAAGCGGTGTGGTCAGTCTGTCCATTCACTCGTGATGAAGCGGTGTGGTCAGTCTGTCCATTCTGTACAGTGATGAAGCGGTGTGGTCAGTCTGCCCATTCTCTGCAGTGATGAAGCGGTGTGGTCAGTCTGTCTATTCTCTGCAGTGATGAAGCGGTGTGGTCAGTCTGTCCATTCTCTACAGTGATGAAGCGGTGTGGTCAGCCTGTCCATTCTCCAGTGATGAAGCGGTGTGGTCAGTCTGTCCATCCTCCAGTGATGAAGCGGTGTGGTCAGTGTGTCCACTCTCTACAGTGATGAAGCGGTGTGGTCAGTCTGTCCACTCTCTACAGTGATGAAGCGGTGTGGTCAGTCTGTCCATTCTCTACAGTGATGAAGCGGTGTGGTCAGTCTGTCCATCCTCTATAGTGATGAAGCGGTGTGGTCAGTCTGTCCATTCTCCCGTGATGAAGCGGTGTGGTCAGTCTGTGCATTCTCTATAGTGATGAAGCGGTGTGGTCAGCCTGTCCATTCTCCAGTGATGAAGCGGTGTGGTCAGTCTGTCCATTCTCTACAGTGATGAAGCGGTGTGGTCAGTCTGTCCATCCTCTATAGTGATGAAGCGGTGTGGTCAGTCTGTCCATTCTCCCGTGATGAAGCGGTGTGGTCAGTCTGTGCATTCTCTATAGTGATGAAGCGGTGTGGTCAGCCTGTCCATTCTCCAGTGATGAAGCGGTGTGGTCAGTCTGTCCATTCTCTACAGTGATGAAGCGGTGTGGTCAGTCTGTCCATCCTCTATAGTGATGAAGCGGTGTGGTCAGTCTGTCCATTCTCTCGTGATGAAGCGGTGTGGTCAGTCTGTGCATTCTCTCGTGATGAAGCGGTGTGGTCAGTCTGTCCATTCTCTACAGTGATGAAGCGGTGTGGTCAGTCTGTCCACTCTCGACAGTGATGAAGCGGAGTGGTCAGTCTGTCCACTCTCTACAGTGATGAAGCGGTGTGGTCAGTCTGTCCACTCTGTACAGTGATCAAGCGGTGTGGTCAGTCTGTCCATTCTCTACAGTGAAGAAGCAGTGTGGTCAGTCTGTCCATTTTCTCGTGATTAAGCGGTGTGGTCAGTCTGTCCATTCTCTGCAGTGATGAAGCGGTATGGTCAGTCTGTCCATTCTCTACAGTAATGAAGCGGTGTGGTCAGTCTGTCCATTCTCTACAGTAATGAAGCGGTGTGGTCAGTCTGTCCACTCTGTACAGTGATGAAGCGGTGTGGTCAGTCTGTCCATTCTCGACAGTAATGAAGCGGTGTGGTCAGTCTGTCTATTCTCTACAGTGATGAAGCGGTGTGGTCAGTCTGTCTATTCTCTACAGTGATGAAGTGGTGTGGTCAGTCTGTCCATTCTCCAGTGATGAAGCGGTGTGGTCAGTATGTCCATTCTCTACAGTGATGAAGCGGTGTGGTCAGTCTATTCTCTACAGTGATGAACTGGTGTGGTCAGTCTGTCCATTCTCCAGTGATGAAGCGATGTGGTCAGTCTGTCCATTCTCTACAGTGATGAAGCGGTGTGGTCAGTCTGTCCATTCTCTATAGTGATGAAGCGGTGTGGTCAGTCTGTCCATTCTCTCGTGATGAAGCGGTGTGGTCAGTCTGTCCATTCTCTAGTGATGAAGCGGTGTGGTCAGTCTGTCCATTCTCTACAGTGATGAAGCGGTGTGGTCAGTCTGTCCACTCTCGACAGTGATGAAGCGGTGTGGTCAGTCTGTCCACTCTCGACAGTGATGAAGCGGTGTGGTCAGTCTGTCCATTCTCTCGTGATGAAGCGGTGTGGTCAGTCTGTCCATTCTCTAGTGATGAAGCGGTGTGGTCAGTCTGTCCATTCTCTACAGTGATGAAGCGGTGTGGTCAGTCTGTCCACTCTCGACAGTGATGAAGCGGTGTGGTCAGTCTGTCCACTCTCGACAGTGATGAAGCGGTGTGGTCAGTCTGTCCATTCTCTCGTGATGAAGCGGTGTGGTCAGTCTGTCCATTCTCTAGTGATGAAGCGGTGTGGTCAGTATGTCCATTCTCTACAGTGATGAAGCGGTGTGGTCAGTCTGTCCACTCTCTACAGTGATGAAGCGGTGTGGTCAGGCTGTCCACTCTCTACAGTGATGAAGCGGTGTGGTCAGTCTGTCCATTCTCTACAGTGATGAAGCGGTGTGATCAGTCTATTCTCTACAGTGATGAAGTGGTGTGGTCAGTCTGTCCATTCTCCAGTGATGAAGCGGTGTGGTCAGTCTGTCCATTCTCTACAGTGATGAAGCGGTGTGATCAGTCTATTCTCTACAGTGATGAAGTGGTGTGGTCAGTCTGTCCATTCTCCAGTGATGAAGCGGTGTGGTCAGTCTGTCCATTCTCTACAGTGATGAAGCGGTGCGGTCAGTCTGTCCATCCTCTATAGTGATGAAGCGGTGTGGTTAGTCTGTCCATTTTCTCGTGATGAAGCGGTGTAGTCAGTCTGTCCATTCTCTACAGTGATGATGCGGTGTGGTCAGTCTGTCCATTCTCTCGTGATGAAGCGGTGTGGTCAGTCTGTCCATTCTGTACAGTGATGAAGCGGTGTGGTCAGTCTGTCCATTCTCTGCAGTGATGAAGCGGTGTGGTCAGTCTGTCTATTCTCTACAGTGATGAAGCGGTGTGGTCAGTCTGTCCATTCTCTACAGTGATGATGCGGTGTGGTCAGTCTGTCCATTCTCTGCAGTGATGAAGCGGTGTGGTCAGTCTGTCCATTCTCTGGTGATGAATCGGTGTGGTCAGTCTGTCTATTCTCTCGAGTGATGAAGCGGTGTGGTCAGTCTGTCCATTCTCTACAGTGATGAAGCGGAGTGGTCAGTCTGTCCATTCTCTACAGTGATGAAGCGGTGTGGTCAGTCTGACCATTCTCTACAGTGATGAAGCGGTGTGGTCAGTCTGTCCATTCTCTACAGTGATGAAGCGGTGTGGTCAGTCTGACCATTCTCTACAGTGATGAAGCGGTGTGGTCAGTCTGTCCATTCTCAACAGTGATGAAGCGGAGTGGTCTGTCTGTCCATTCTCTACAGTGATGAAGCGGAGTGGTCAGTCTGTCCATTCTCTACAGTGATGAAGCGGTGTGGTCAGTCTGTCCATTCTCCACAGTGATGATGGGGTGTGGTCAGTCTGAACATTCTCTCGTGATGAATCGGTGTGGTCAGTCTGTCTATTCTCTCGAGTGATGAAGCGGTGTGGTCAGTCTGTCCATTCTCTCGTGATGAAGCGGTGTGGTCAGTCTGTCCATTCTCTCGTGATGAAGCGGTGTGGTCAGTCTGTCCATTCTCTACAGTGATGAAGCGGTGTGGTCAGTCTGACCATTCTCTAGTGATGAAGCGGTGTGGTCAGCCTGTCCATTCTCTACAGTGATGAAGCGGTGTGGTCAGTCTGACCATTCTCTAGTGATGAAGCGGTATGGTCAGTCTGTCCATTCTCTACAGTAATGAAGCGGTGTGGTCAGTCTGTCCATTCTCTACAGTAATGAAGCGGTGTGGTCAGTCTGTCCATTCTCGACAGTAATGAAGCGGTGTGGTCAGTCTGTCCATTCTCTACAGTGATGAAGCGGTGTGGTCAGTCTGTCCATTCTCTGCAGTGATGAAGCGGTGTGGTCAGTCTGTCTATTCTCTACAGTGATGAAGCGGTGTGGTCAGTCTGTCCATTCTCTACAGTGATGATGCGGTGTGGTCAGTCTGTCCATTCTCTTGTGATGAAGCGGTGTGGTCAGTCTGTCCATTCTGTACAGTGATGAAGCGGTGTGGTCAGTCTGTCCATTCTCTCGTGATGAAGCGGTGTGGTCAGTCTGTCCATTCTCTGCAGTGATGAAGCGGTGTGGTCAGTCTGTCCATTCTCTGGTGATGAATCGGTGTGGTCAGTCTGTCTATTCTCTCGAGTGATGAAGCGGTGTGGTCAGTCTGTCCATTCTCTACAGTGATGAAGCGGAGTGGTCAGTCTGTCCATTCTCTACAGTGATGAAGCGGAGTGGTCAGTCTGTCCATTCTCTACAGTGATGAAGCGGTGTGGTCAGTCTGACCATTCTCTACAGTGATGAAGCGGTGTGGTCAGTCTGTCCATTCTCTACAGTGATGAAGCGGTGTGGTCAGTCTGACCATTCTCTACAGTGATGAAGCGGTGTGGTCAGTCTGTCCATTCTCTACAGTGATGAAGCGGAGTGGTCTGTCTGTCCATTCTCTACAGTGATGAAGCGGAGTGGTCAGTCTGTCCATTCTCTACAGTGATGAAGCGGTGTGGTCAGTCTGTCCATTCTCCACAGTGATGATGGGGTGTGGTCAGTCTGAACATTCTCTCGTGATGAATCGGTGTGGTCAGTCTGTCTATTCTCTCGAGTGATGAAGCGGTGTGGTCAGTCTGTCCATTCTCTCGTGATGAAGCGGTGTGGTCAGTCTGTCCATTCTCTACAGTGATGAAGCGGTGTGGTCAGTCTGTCCATTCTCTACAGTGATGAAGCGGTGTGGTCAGCCTGTCCATTCTCTACAGTGATGAAGCGGTGTGGTCAGTCTGACCATTCTCTAGTGATGAAGCGGTATGGTCAGTCTGTCCATTCTCTACAGTAATGAAGCGGTGTGGTCAGTCTGTCCATTCTCTACAGTAATGAAGCGGTGTGGTCAGTCTGTCCATTCTCGACAGTAATGAAGCGGTGTGGTCAGTCTGTCCATTCTCTACAGTGATGAAGCGGTGTGGTCAGTCTGTCCATTCTCTGTAGTGATGAAGCGGTGTGGTCAGTCTGTCCATTCTCTCGTGATGAAGCGGTGTGGTCAGTCTGTCCATTCTCTAGTGATGAAGCGGTGTGGTCAGCCTGTCCACTCTCGACAGTGATGAAGCGGTGTGGTCAGTCTGTCCACTCTCGACAGTGATGAAGCGGTGTGGTCAGTCTGTCCACTCTCTACAGTGATGAAGCGGTGTGGTCAGTCTGTCCACTCTGTACAGTGATGAAGCGGTGTGGTCAGTCTGTCCATTCACTCGTGATGAAGCGGTGTGGTCAGTCTGTCCATTCTGTACAGTGATGAAGCGGTGTGGTCAGTCTGCCCATTCTCTGCAGTGATGAAGCGGTGTGGTCAGTCTGTCTATTCTCTACAGTGATGAAGCGGTGTGGTCAGTCTGTCCATTCTGTACAGTGATGAAGCGGTGTGGTCAGTCTGTCCATTCTCTACAGTGATGAAGCGGTGTGGTCAGCCTGTCCATTCTCCAGTGATGAAGCGGTGTGGTCAGTCTGTCCATCCTCCAGTGATGAAGCGGTGTGGTCAGTGTGTCCACTCTCTACAGTGATGAAGCGGTGTGGTCAGTCTGTCCACTCTCTACAGTGATGAAGCGGTGTGGTCAGTCTGTCCATTCTCTACAGTGATGAAGCGGTGTGGTCAGTCTGTCCATCCTCTATAGTGATGAAGCGGTGTGGTCAGTCTGTCCATTCTCCCGTGATGAAGCGGTGTGGTCAGTCTGTGCATTCTCTATAGTGATGAAGCGGTGTGGTCAGCCTGTCCACTCTCTACAGTGATGAAGCGGTGTGGTCAGTCTGTCCATTCTCTACAGTGATGAAGCGGTGTGGTCAGTCTGTCCATCCTCTATAGTGATGAAGCGGTGTGGTCAGTCTGTCCATTCTCCCGTGATGAAGCGGTGTGGTCAGTCTGTGCATTCTCTATAGTGATGAAGCGGTGTGGTCAGCCTGTCCATTCTCCAGTGATGAAGCGGTGTGGTCAGTCTGTCCATTCTCTACAGTGATGAAGCGGTGTGGTCAGTCTGTCCATCCTCTATAGTGATGAAGCGGTGTGGTCAGTCTGTCCATTCTCTCGTGATGAAGCGGTGTGGTCAGTCTGTGCATTCTCTCGTGATGAAGCGGTGTGGTCAGTCTGTCCATTCTCTACAGTGATGAAGCGGTGTGGTCAGTCTGTCCACTCTCGACAGTGATGAAGCGGAGTGGTCAGTCTGTCCACTCTCTACAGTGATGAAGCGGTGTGGTCAGTCTGTCCACTCTGTACAGTGATCAAGCGGTGTGGTCAGTCTGTCCATTCTCTACAGTGAAGAAGCAGTGTGGTCAGTCTGTCCATTTTCTCGTGATTAAGCGGTGTGGTCAGTCTGTCCATTCTCTGCAGTGATGAAGCGGTATGGTCAGTCTGTCCATTCTCTACAGTAATGAAGCGGTGTGGTCAGTCTGTCCATTCTCTACAGTAATGAAGCGGTGTGGTCAGTCTGTCCACTCTGTACAGTGATGAAGCGGTGTGGTCAGTCTGTCCATTCTCGACAGTAATGAAGCGGTGTGGTCAGTCTGTCTATTCTCTACAGTGATGAAGCGGTGTGGTCAGTCTTTCTATTCTCTACAGTGATGAAGTGGTGTGGTCAGTCTGTCCATTCTCCAGTGATGAAGCGGTGTGGTCAGTATGTCCATTCTCTACAGTGATGAAGCGGTGTGGTCAGTCTATTCTCTACAGTGATGAACTGGTGTGGTCAGTCTGTCCATTCTCCAGTGATGAAGCGATGTGGTCAGTCTGTCCATTCTCTACAGTGATGAAGCGGTGTGGTCAGTCTGTCCATTCTCTATAGTGATGAAGCGGTGTGGTCAGTCTGTCCATTCTCTCGTGATGAAGCGGTGTGGTCAGTCTGTCCATTCTCTAGTGATGAAGCGGTGTGGTCAGTCTGTCCATTCTCTACAGTGATGAAGCGGTGTGGTCAGTCTGTCCACTCTCGACAGTGATGAAGCGGTGTGGTCAGTCTGTCCACTCTCGACAGTGATGAAGCGGTGTGGTCAGTCTGTCCATTCTCTCGTGATGAAGCGGTGTGGTCAGTCTGTCCATTCTGTACAGTAATGAAGCGGTGTGGTCAGTCTGTCCATTCTCTGCAGTGATGAAGCGGTGTGGTCAGTCTGTCTATTCTCTACAGTGATGAAGCGGTGTGGTCAGTCTGTCCATTCTGTACAGTGATGAAGCGGTGTGGTCAGTCTGTCCATCCTCTAGTGATGAAGCGGTGTGGTCAGTCTGTCCACTCTCTACAGTGATGAAGCGGTGTGGTCAGGCTGTCCACTCTCTACAGTGATGAAGCGGTGTGGTCAGTCTGTCCATTCTCTACAGTGATGAAGCGGTGTGATCAGTCTATTCTCTACAGTGATGAAGTGGTGTGGTCAGTCTGTCCATTCTCCAGTGATGAAGCGGTGTGGTCAGTCTGTCCATTCTCTACAGTGATGAAGCGGTGTGATCAGTCTATTCTCTACAGTGATGAAGTGGTGTGGTCAGTCTGTCCATTCTCCAGTGATGAAGCGGTGCGGTCAGTCTGTCCATCCTCTATAGTGATGAAGCGGTGTGGTTAGTCTGTCCATTTTCTCGTGATGAAGCGGTGTAGTCAGTCTGTCCATTCTCTACAGTGACGATGCGGTGTGGTCAGTCTGTCCATTCTCTCGTGATGAAGCGGTGTGGTCAGTCTGTCCATTCTGTACAGTGATGAAGCGGTGTGGTCAGTCTGTCCATTCTCTGCAGTGATGAAGCGGTGTGGTCAGTCTGTCTATTCTCTACAGTGATGAAGCGGTGTGGTCAGTCTGTCCATTCTCTACAGTGATGATGCGGTGTGGTCAGTCTGTCCATTCTCTTGTGATGAAGCGGTGTGGTCAGTCTGTCCATTCTGTACAGTGATGAAGCGGTGTGGTCAGTCTGTCCATTCTCTCGTGATGAAGCGGTGTGGTCAGTCTGTCCATTCTCTGCAGTGATGAAGCGGTGTGGTCAGTCTGTCCATTCTCTGGTGATGAATCGGTGTGGTCAGTCTGTCTATTCTCTCGAGTGATGAAGCGGTGTGGTCAGTCTGTCCATTCTCTACAGTGATGAAGCGGAGTGGTCAGTCTGTCCATTCTCTACAGTGATGAAGCGGAGTGGTCAGTCTGTCCATTCTCTACAGTGATGAAGCGGTGTGGTCAGTCTGACCATTCTCTACAGTGATGAAGCGGTGTGGTCAGTCTGTCCATTCTCTACAGTGATGAAGCGGTGTGGTCAGTCTGACCATTCTCTACAGTGATGAAGCGGTGTGGTCAGTCTGTCCATTCTCTACAGTGATGAAGCGGAGTGGTCTGTCTGTCCATTCTCTACAGTGATGAAGCGGAGTGGTCAGTCTGTCCATTCTCTACAGTGATGAAGCGGTGTGGTCAGTCTGTCCATTCTCCACAGTGATGATGGGGTGTGGTCAGTCTGAACATTCTCTCGTGATGAATCGGTGTGGTCAGTCTGTCTATTCTCTCGAGTGATGAAGCGGTGTGGTCAGTCTGTCCATTCTCTCGTGATGAAGCGGTGTGGTCAGTCTGTCCATTCTCTCGTGATGAAGCGGTGTGGTCAGTCTGTCCATTCTCTACAGTGATGAAGCGGTGTGGTCAGTCTGACCATTCTCTCGTGATGAAGCGGTGTGGTCAGCCTGTCCATTCTCTACAGTGATGAAGCGGTGTGGTCAGTCTGACCATTCTCTAGTGATGAAGCGGTATGGTCAGTCTGTCCATTCTCTACAGTAATGAAGCGGTGTGGTCAGTCTGTCCATTCTCTACAGTAATGAAGCGGTGTGGTCAGTCTGTCCACTCACTCTGTACAGTGATGAAGCGGTGTGGTCAGTCTGTCCATTCTCGACAGTAATGAAGCGGTGTGGTCAGTCTGTCTATTCTCTACAGTGATGAAGCGGTGTGGTCAGTCTGTCCATTCTCCAGTGATGAAGCGGTGTGGTCAGTATGTCCATTCTCTACAGTGATGAAGCGGTGTGATCAGTCTATTCTCTACAGTGATGAACTGGTGTGGTCAGTCTGTCCATTCTCCAGTGATGAAGCGGTGTGGTCAGTCTGTCCATTCTCTATAGTGATGAAGCGGTGTGGTCAGTCTTTCCATTCTCTCGTGATGAAGCGGTGTGGTCAGTCTGTCCATTCTCTACAGTGATGAAGCGGTGTGGTCAGTCTGTCCATTCTCTACAGTGATGAAGCGGTGTGGTCAGTCTGTCCATTCTCTACAGTGATGAAGCGGTGTGGTCAGTCTGTCCATTCTCTACAGTGATGAAGCGGTGTGGTCAGTCTGTCCATCTCTACAGTGATGAAGCGGTGTGGTCAGTCTGTCCATTCTCTAGTGATGAAGCGGTGTGGTCAGTCTGTCCATTCTCTACAGTGATGAAGCGGTGTGGTCAGTCTGTCCATTCTCTACAGTGATGAAGCAGTGTGGTCAGTTTGTCCATTTTCTCGTGATGAAGCGGTGTGGTCAGTCTGTCCATTCTCTACAGTGATGATGCGGTGTGGTCAGTCTGTACATTCTCTCGTGATGAAGCGGTGTGGTCAGTCTGTCCATTCTGTACAGTGATGAAGCGGTGTGGTCAGTCTGTCCATTCTCTGCAGTGATGAAGCGGTGTGGTCAGTCTGTCCATTCTCTAGTGATGAAGCGGTGTGGTCAGTCTGTCCATTCTCTACAGTGATGAAGCGGTGTGGTCAGTCTGTCCATTCTCGTGGTGTGGTCAGTCTGTCCATTCTCTATAGTGATGAAGCGGTGTGGTCAGTCTGTCCATTCTCTAGTGATGAAGCGGTGTGGTCAGTCTGTCCATTCTCTGCAGTGTTGAAGCGGTGTGGTCAGTCTTTCCATTGTGAAGTGATGAGGCGGTGTGGTCAGTCTGTCCATTCTCTACAGTGATGAAGCGGTGTGGTCAGTCTGTCCATTGTGAAGTGATGAGGCGGTGTGGTCAGTCTGTCCATTCTCTACAGAGATGAAGCGGTGTGGTCAGTCTGTCCATTGTGAAGTGATGAGGCGGCATGGTCAGTCTGTCCATTCTCTACAGTGATGAAGCGGTGTGGTCAGTCTGTCCATTCTCTACAGTGATGAAGCGGTGTGGTCAGTCTGTCCATTCTCGAGTGATGAAGCGGTGTGGTCAGTCTGTCCATTCTCGAGTGATGAAGCGGTGTGGTCAGTTTGTCCATTGTGAAGTGATGAAGCGGTGTGGTCAGTCTGTCCATTGTGAAGTGATGAAGCGGTGTGGTCAGTCTGTCCATTGTGAAGTGATGAAGCGGTGTGGTCAGTCTGTCCATTCTCTACAGTGATGAAGCGGTGTGGTCAGTCTGTCCATTCTCTACAGTGATGAAGCGGTGTGGTCAGTCTGCCCATTCTCCAGTGATGAAGCGGTGTGGTCAGTCTGTCCATTCTCTACAGTGATGAAGCGGTGTGGTCAGTCTGTCCATTCTCTAGTGATGAAGCGGTGTGGTCAGTCTGTCCATTCTCTAGTGATGAAGCGGTGTGGTCAGTCTGTCCATTCTCTACAGTGATGAAGCGGTGTGGTCAGTCTGTCCATTCTCTACAGTGATGAAGCGGTGTGGTCAGTCTGTCCATTCTCTAGTGATGAAGCGGTGTGGTCAGTCCGTCGATTCTCTACAGTGATGAAGCGGTGTGGTCAGTCTGTCCATTCTCTATCGTGATGAAGCGGTGTGGTCAGTCTGTCCATTCTCTAGTGATGAAGCGGTGTGGTCAGTCTGTCCATTCTCTACAGTGATGAAGCGGTGTGGTCAGTCTGTCCATTCTCTACAGTGATGAAGCGGTGTGGTCAGTCTGTCCATTCTCTACAGTGATGAAGCGGTGTGGTCAGTCTGTCCATTCTCTAGTGATGAAGCGGTGTGGTCAGTCTGTCCATTCTCCAGTGATGAAGGGGTGTGGTCAATCTGTCCATTCTCTCTCGTGATGAAGCGGTGTGGTCAGTCTGTCCATTCTCCAGTGATGAAGGGGTGTGGTCAATCTGTCCATTATCTCTCGTGATGAAGCGGTGTGGTCAGTCTGTCCATTCTCTAGTGATGAAGCGGTGTGGTCAGTCTGCCCATTTTCTACAGTGATGAAGCGGTGTGGTCAGTCTGTCCATTCTCTACAGTGATGATGTGGTGTGGTCAGTCTGCCCATTCTCTTCAGTGATGAAGCATTGTGGTCAGTCTGTCCATTCTCTACAGTGATGAAGCGATATTGTCAGCCCCGTACAGCTACAACACTGGGATCTACCCAACAAAGTAGAAAATTGTCCATGTCTGCCCCATCCAGAAAAAGCAGGACAAATCCAATCCGGCCAATTACTGACGCATCAGTCTATTCTCAATCATCAGCCAAGCGATGGAAGGTGTTGTCGACAGTGCTATCAAGAGCCACTTACTCACCAATAACCGGCTCACCAATGCTCAGTTTGGGTTCTGCCAGGACCACTTGACTCCAGACCTCATTACAGCCTTGGTCCAATCATGGACAAAGGAGCTGAATTCCAGAGGTGAGGTGACAGTGACTGCCCTTGACATCAAGGCATCATTTGACCGAGTGGGGGATCAAGGAGCCCTAGCAAAATTGAAGTCAATGGGAATGAAGGGGAAAACACTCCACTGGCTCGATTCATACCTAGCACAAAGTAAGATGTTTGTGGTTGTTGGAGGTCAATCATCTCAGCCCCAGGACATCACTGCAGGAGTACCTCAGGGCAGTATCCTGGGCCCAACCATCTTCAGCGGCTTCATCAATGACCTTTCCTCCATCATAAGGTCAGAAGTGGGGATGTTCACTGATGATTGCACAGTGTTGAGTTCCATTTGCAAATCCTCAGATAATGAAGCAGCCCGTGCCCGCATGCAGCAAGACCTGGACGACATTCAGGCGTGGGCTGATTAGAGGCAAGTAACATTCGCGCCACACAAGTACCAGGCAATGACCATCTCCAACAAGAGAGTGTCTAATTACCGCTTCTTGTCATTCAATGGCATTACCATCGCTGAATCCCGCACCATCAACATCCTGGGGGTCACCATTGACCAGAAACTTAACTGGACCAGCCACATAAATACTGTGGCAACAAGAGCAGGTCAGAGACTAGGTATTCTGTGGCGAGTATCTCACCTCCTGACTCCCCAAAGCCTTTCTACAAGGCACAAGTAACGAGTGTGACGGAATACTCTCCACTTGCCTGGATGAGTGCAGCTCCAACAACACTCAAGAAGCTCAACACCATCCAGGACAAAGCAGCCAGCTTGATTGGCACCTCATCCACCACTTTAAACATTCACTCCCTCCACCACCGACGTACCGTGGCTGCAGTGTGTACCATCTGCAAGATGCACTGCAGCAACTTGCCAAGGCTTCTTTGGCAGCACCTCCCAAACCCGCGACCTCTTCCACCTAGAAGGACAAGGGCAGCAGACGCATGGGAACACCACGACTTCCAGATTCCCCTCCAAGTCACACACCATCCTGACTTAGAAGTATATCGCCGATCCTTCATTGTCGCTGGGTCAAAATCCTGGAACTCCCTACCTAACAGCACTGTGGGAGTACCTTCACCACACGGACTGCAGCGGTTCAAGGAGGTGGCTCACCCCCAGCTTCCCAAGGACAATAAGGGATGGGCAATAAATGCTGGCCTTGTCAGCGCCGCCCACATCCCATAAAACGTATTTTTAAAAAAATGCTCAGATCAGGGTCAAATAGGACGCTGAGTTTATGGACCAGCATCAGACAATGGCAGGGAGGGAGATGGAATCGGTGCGTTGGGAATGGAGTTCGTGGCGGGGGCTGAACACAATGGCTCCGATATTTACTCGGGTTTTGACTCCACAGCATGCATGCTTTTTTTTTTAAAAAACAGGATACCCGCCCAGAAGGCAGCCTGATTGACAGGCTCAGCTCCCTGTCGGGCGGGGAACGCTGCAGCAGAGGCCGCAGCACAGGGGCAGGTAAGTTTGTGCTGCTGAGGTAGAGATCTCGACGGGGGCGCGCATACAGAGTGGGTTGTAGGGTCGGGGGGGTAATCGCAGGGGGTCAGAGACAGATCGGGGGCAGAGATGTGGGAGGGTTCGATTGTGTGGGTGGGTCTGATCACGGAGGGAAGCAGGTTAGCTTAGGGGGCTGGGGGGGGGGGGGGGAAGCACTCCTGCTCCTCTTGGCACTAACCTCTTCCACGTTAGCAGTCCTCGCCTCGCTTTAGTTGCCTTTTTTCCTGATAAAATCTGAGGCACGTAGCCTAATTAAAATATTTAAATGGGCACTCCACCTCCTGGGAGCGTGTTGGTTGCCCGCCCCCTGTCCCACCTCCGTTAAAACTGAAGTCGGCAGGTTCGAGGTGGGTTGGGTTCGGGTTTGAAATTTTTAATTTTTTTACATCCCATCCGGCCCAAACCCACCTGTTTTTGGGGTTAAAATTCCCCTCAATGTCTTCGGTCTTCCCAATATTTAATTGGAGGAAATTATTGCTCATCTGGTACTGAATGTCGGACTAGCAGTGTGTATAAATCAAATGCAGTGGAGGGGTCAAGAGAGGTGGTGGTGAGGTTGAGCTGGGTATTGTCAGCGTACATGTGGAATCTGACGTGTTTTCGGATGATGTCGCTGAGGGGCAGCATGTAGATGAGAAATATAATGGGGCCACAGATAGATCCTTGGGGGACTCCAGAGACAATGGTGCGGGAGCGGGAAGAGAAGCCATTCTAGGAGATTCTCTGGCTACAACTGGATAGATAAAAATGGAACCAGGCGAGGGCAGTCCCATTGAGCTGGACAACAGAGGAGAGATGTTGGAGGAGGATGGTGTGGTCAACCATGTCTTTGGCCGACAGGTCGAGAATGATGAGAAGGGATAGTGCACCACAGTCACAGTCACTTGTGATTTTGATAAGGGCCGTTTCAGTGCTGTGGCAGGGGCAGAAACCTGATTAAAGAGGTTCAAACATTGAGCTGTGGGAAAGCTGGGCACAGATTTGTGAGGTGACAACACTTTCAAGGACTTTGGACAGGAAAGGGAGGTTGGAGATGGGGTGGTAGTTTGCAATGACAGAGGACTTAAGGGTGGCATTTTTGAAGAGGGGGGTGATGACGGCAGATTTAAAAGGCAGTGTGATAGTACCAGAGGAGAGGGAAACGTTAACAATATCAGTTAGCATGGGGGCCAGGCAGGGAAGTTGGGTGGTCATCAGTTTAATGGGATTACGGTCGCGAGAGCAGGAGGTGGGTCTCATGGACAAGATGAGTTTGGAGAGGACATGAGGTAGAGATAGGAGAGAAACCAGAGAAAGAGTTCAGGGCTGCACTACCTCTGCCTGTGGAACCAGCCTAGCCACAGTCATCACCTGCAATGTTGCTCCTTGAACAGATAAGTTTAAGCACATCACGTCCTGAACTTTATGCCACGAGCTATCTGTTGTTTTTTGTAAACCAGCGTATTTCTCCAAGTCTTTCTATGCTCTTCGCACTCACCAATCAATTTGGTGAGATAACCAGCTTACTGTCATGCCACCTTTTACATATAAAACCACTTACCTCTCCATTAATGGATTTATATAGGTGTTAGTTCCGTGTACTTACAGATACACTAGACCCCCTTCAAGCAATATAAAAGTTCAAAATGACTAACAAATATATCTAAAATGTCCTGGTTATGTTGAGCTGCCTCAGTCCCTCTATTTTTGAATTACACCAGTTCATTCAGCGGCATTGTCCCGATTCCCTGGAGTCTGACCCTGTTTCCATAGTAGCACATGGTGAAAGGACAGACTTGATAGGTTCATTATCATTTGTCATCATAACGAACCTTAGATGACCACAGAGGTAGCAGCATTTTCCAAACTGAGCATGCATCATTATACCAAAATAAGAGTATTATCATATCTGGGAGTGGGGGTAAGTGTAGACAGCGGTTTAACATTTAATAAGGACCAAATTAAGTGGATAGACCTTAGAAGACTTTATAAATTCATAATCTCTTGTAATATCCTATGCACTTGAGATGCATCACTACACTGGGGAAGCAAAAGCAATTTCCTGCCAATAAAGCACAAAGTCATCATTTACTTTCTACTTGAAACAGCACACACTGCTTCCTCCTCAAATCTTAATGTTACCTCTTGCGTCAAAGGGCCAAGTATCTTCAGTTCATTCTCAAAATATTGCTCCCTTATGGAATTTTAGGAAATTTTTCAGTCAACTTGTTGATATTAATAGCACTAACAATTATTTTACCCTTCCTTAGGAACACAGGGGAGACAACTGCAGCTCTTCCTAGAATCATAGAAATTTACGGCACAGGAGGCGGCCATTCGAGGCCACTGCTTTTACAGTGCAGAGCACAATTTTGAAAAAGAGAAAGCTATGAGGGAACATTGAAAATCAACAAAAACTAAATTAATTTTACTCTAAATCAAAACATTTGACAACTGAAAAAACGAGCTATGCTAACAAAATTCAATTTGGAAGAAAGTTTTACAAAGTGGTTATGGAAATCATTCCAAATGCAGTAGAAAAGTGACAAGATGGAAAGACAGATATCAGGGACTCAAATTAGAAGGAAAATAGGTAATGACTAAAATTAATTGTTAAATTTTTTATGAAACTTAAAACTAAGATTAAAATCTGAAATAAAAAGGAGGTTAAAACTAAAGTTATTATTCTGGGATTAAAACAGCATTTGTCGGAGTACACAACTTTGGAAATTGAAATGGATGAATGACATTTGTGATGTCATCCGAACTCCAGTTTATTATCACTTACTGAACATTTTGGAAGTGACCAGAACAAAATTATGGAAATCAAAAAGTAAATTGTTCACCAAAGCTTTTTCTAAAAACAGTAGGCTGGGGGAAACCAGGAGCTGTGGGGTGCAGATAAACTGAGACAAACAACAATGCAAAAATGACCAAGGGATGATCACCATCGGAGATACAGAAATACCAGAAACTAAGGCTGCGATTTTATGAACTTCGGCGGGTCCGTGGCGGGTGACATCGGTGGCAGGTCCCGACTCGGCTGCTGGCTCCATCCCGGCCTCTGAAATTAACTTCCGTTGATGGGGCTTGTTAAGCCCGCCCAGTGCGTTTCCCAGCCAATTAGAGGAAGCGGGTCTGGTGACGTCATTTCATGATGCGTCATCAGCCGGTTTCCTTAAAAGGAGCATGGGCAAATTTATTTTGACATTTGTGCTGTCAGTGTTCTACAGCACTGAGGTGCTGCAAACACTGACAAGCACTGCACAGAGGCGCAGGGGTGCACCCAGGCTCTCCCATGACTCCCTCCATATGCTTATGGAGGGAGTCACAGTACACAGGGAGGTCCTCTTCCCTTCCCATGGGCGGAAGAGACCTCCCCAGGAGACCAACACAGACTGGATGCACATTGCAGAGGAGGGCTCAAGCAGGGGTGTGGTCAGGAGGACCTGGGTGCAGTGCCACAAGCGTTTCAATGATCTCAGTAGATCACGAAACGTTAGCACAAAGCCACACTCAACATCATCCTGCTGTGCCTCTCATCACATTCCCATCACTCTGCCTTCCCTACCCTACTCCTGCACATCCTTACTTACACCAACTTACCTTGCACCTACAAACATCCCTCTCTATCTACATTATCACATCCCCATCTCACTAGCCACCCATCACACTCATCCTCATCCGAGTGCAATCATACCAACTAACAACACACAAGGCACTTGGTTGTTTTATCCAATGTTCATGTAAAGTTTCTGTTAATGTGGTATCAAACATTGAAACCTTTATTTTCAACACTTTGCGTTCTTGGACAGATTTGTGTGCACCATTGGAAGTGGCTTAGTGAGTTGCAGTGAAGGGTGAGACATAACGGTACCCCCTGCAATGGTCATAGGTTCAAACCCCACTCCAGCGTACATTTGAAGCTGTCAACTCAACAGCTGATTCAATGGCCCCTGAACTTCCGCCTCAGCTTGACAGACGTGGTCCATGACCAGCGTGGACATCCGTGGGTGAGCTGTCAAATGCAGGTGGTGAGCAAAATTCATTCTAAACAAGCCACTAATTACCTGAATTGGGTCTCCCGCTGTGAACTCGCCGCTGCATGTCAGGTCTGCTCGGCGCTGACAGACCCAACATTTGGTAAAGGCGCGTGGAGGCGGGTTCACAGCGGGGTCCCGACCCACTGGGGGAAAAAAAACACTTTCCCACCTGATCCGCCACCGATCGCGCCTGCTGACCCCCCCGCAAAATCCAGCCCTAAGATTGTCTGAAAGCGGCAGAGAATATGTAAATGGGGGAGCAGAAATGGTGATTTGATAGTACAGATACAGTAGAAAAAGATACTTCCTCACTCTTTAGAGTAAAACTCAATGACCTAATCCTAAAATTCTGGGATAACCTGGTTTGGAAAATAATTGCTGATTAGGAGACCATAATCTGATACAGACTGGTGTTTTGTTTAAAAGGTACTTGGTTTAGTCGTTCATAATCATTTAAAGGGATGGATAAGGCAATACCTACATGTCTTGAGAAAGATTTGTACCATGAATTGGTTGAGGATGAATGGTTTTTAGAATGGCTTCTTATCTGCATGATTAAATTGGTCATTTTGTTTGGAACCGTTGTTCAGTCTCAGGACCTTTTGTCCCTCACTGGAAATTCTGACAAAACCTGGAATGAACATGTGGTGTAGCAAAAGGTTTTCTGCAATTAAGAATGAATTTACATTTATATAGCGCCTTTCATGTCCTCGCATCCCAACGTATTTCACAGTTAATTTTTTTTTGACGTGTAGTCTTTGTTATCATGTGGGCAAATGCGACAGCCAATTTTCTTAGACGGTATGATGCAGCATAGAAGCGGCATGACTGGAGCTAAATATTGCAGGCTATAGTATCTTTAGACAGGACAGGGAAATTGGGAACGTAGGAGGAGCAGCAATATTGACACAATTACAGCAGCAGAAAGAAAGCATTTCAGTAAGGGTGATCAGCTAGTGGAAACACTATGGGTAGAACTAAGGAACAGCAAAGGATGCAAGACTCTCGTGGGAGTTGTCTACAGACCTCCTGACAGTAGTGATGTAGTGGCTGAATGTGTAAATACAGAGATCAGGGAAGCATGTAGCAGAAACAATGTGGATATAATGGGAGATTTTAATTGTCACATAGACTGGGAGAAGGAGAATAGCTCATGTAGTAAAGGCAACGTTTTTCTAGAATGTATTCAAGACAGGTTTGTGGAACAATAGGTTTTAGAGTCAACAAGGGAACACGCCGTACTAAATTTAGCGATGAGTAACAAACCAGAATTAGTTAACAATCTGACAGTAAGGGAACATCTTGCAAATACTGACTGTAATATGATTGGTTAGTAATTGGTTGGGAGGTAGGACGCAGAGTGTATGGATAAGGGGAATGTACTCCAAATGGCAAGATACGACAAGTGATGTTCCCCAGGGATCTGCACTGGGGCCTTAGCTTTTCACCATATATATCAATGAGTTGTATGAAGTAATAAAGATTCCAAAATCCAAGTACGCAGATTACTCAGTTAGAAGGCATAGTAAGTTTTGTAGCTGTTTCAGTTGTACAAAGCCTAGGTCAGACCACCATTTGGAGTACTGCGTTCAGTTTTCGGCACCACACCTCTGGAAAGATATATTGGCCTTGGTGGGGTACAGCACAGATTTACTAGAATGATACCGGGGCTAAAAGGGTCAAATTATGATCAAATTGATATCGTTAAAATGAAAAGGAATTCAATAGACTAGATACATAGGCTGGAATTTTGCGGAGGGTCAGCGGGCGCGATCAGTGGCGGATCAGGTGGGAAAGTGGTTTTTTTTTCCCCACAGCGGGTCGGGTCCCAGCTGTGATGCTGCCGCCCGATGTTTAGGTCAGTCAGCGCTGAGCAGACCCGACATGCAGTGGCGGAGGGCCCAATTCAGGTAATTAAGCCACTTAAGAATGATTTTCAGCTTGCCTTTTGCATTTGACAGCTCGCTCACGGGTTCTGTGCTGGTCGTGGACCACATCTGTCAAGCTGAGGCGAGAGTTCAGTGACCACTGTATCAGCTGTTGAGTTGAGAGCTTCAAATGTACAGTAAAAGCTTCCACCTTACAGAGATATCTTCCCTCAGCCACAAGCTCTTCCTCACTGCATTTCCACAACAGATTCACCATGCTGCAAGTCTTTACTCAAGTCTCCATCCAGTCTGACCTCATTACCTCTCTCACCATTGACAGATTGCTTCTGTCATCTCTACTTCATCTGCCATCTATTCCATCAGCATGGGTGCCCTTTATACTGTCTCACCTTGGTCCTCAGAATCCCACCATGATCAGCCCCAACACCAGCAGCACCAACAACAACACCAACCTTCTACGCAATCAACTGATGCTGCAGAGGACAGAGGGCATCAGCACTCGACCACACTGCTGCCCGGGAGGCCAGGGATGGCCTCACCATGGCCAGATTTACTTCACTTGACGCTGTACACCCTAGCTGCCACATGATGCGCCAAGTTGGCACCACCCCACACCAACACCATAAAGCATCCCGGGGGGGTACCGTTAATCCTCACCATTCACTGCAACTCACTAAGCCACTTCCAAAGGTGCACACAAATCTGTCCACAAACGCAAAGTGTTGATAATAAAGGTTTCAATGTTTGACACCACATTAACAGAAACTTTACATGCCGACCCTTGTGTGTTGTTAGTTGGTATGATTGCACTAGGATGAGGATAAGTGTGACGGGTGGCTAATGAAATGGGGATGTAATAATATAGATAGAGAGGGATGGGTGGAGGTCCAAGGTAAGTTGGTGTGAGTAAGGATGTGCAGGAGTAGGGTAGGGAAGGCAGAGTGATGGGGATGTGATGAGTGGAACAGCAGGATGATGTTGAGTGTGGCTTTGTGCTAACGTTTCGTGATCTACTGAGATCATTGAAACGTTTACGGCACTGCACCCAGGTCCTCCTGACCACATCCCCGCTTGGGCCCTCCTCTGCAATAAAAGACTTGCATTTATATAGCGCCTTTCACGACCACTGGATGTCTCAAAGCGCTTTACAGCCAATGAAGTACTTTTGAAGTGGAATCACTGTTGTAATGTGGGAAACGTGGCAGCCAATTTGCACACAGTAAACTCCCACAAACAGCAATGTGATGATGACCAGATAATCTGTTTTTGTTATGTTGGTTGAGGGATAAATATTGGCCAGGACACCGGGGATAACTCCCCTGCTCTTCTTTGAAATACTACTATGGGATCTTTTACGTCCACCTGAGAGAGCAGACGGGGCCTCGGTTTAACGTCTCATCCGAAAGACGGCATCTCCGACAGTACAGCACTCCCTCAGCAATGTGCAACCAGGCTGTGTTGATCTCCTGGGAAGGTCTCTTTCACCTATGGGAAGGGAAGAGGACCTCCCTGTGTGCTGTGACTCCCTCCATAAGCATATGGAGGGAGTCATGGGAGAATCTGGGTGCAGCCCTGTGCCTTTGTGCAGTCATTGCCAGTGTTTGCAGCACCTCAATGCTGTAGAACACTGACAGCACAAATGTCAAAATAAATTTGGCCATGGTCCTTTTAAGGGAACCGGCTGATGACGCATCATGAAATGACGTCACCAGACCCGCTTCCTCTAATTGGCCAGGAAACACGCTGGGCCGGCTTAACAAGCCCCATCAAGGGAAATTCATTTTACAGAGCGGGATGGAGCCAGCATCAGGGTCGGGACCCGCCACCGACGTCGCCTGCCACGGACCGTCAGAGGTCAGCAAAATCGCGGCCATAGAAACTAATTCGTCTGGTGGGGGAATCCAGAACAAGCGGACACAATCTTAAAATTAGAGCTAGGCCATTCAGGAGTGCAATCAGGAAGCACTTTATCACACAAGGGGTAGTGGAAATCTGGAACGCTTCCTCCCAAAAGCTTATGGAGGCTGGTTAAATTGAAATTTTTCAAAATTGTTAGATTTTTATTGTGGAAGTGTATCAAGGGATATGGAGCAAAGGTAGGTAAAGCGCATTGAGGTACAGATCAGACATAATCTAATTGAATGGTGGAACAGGCAGAGAGGCTAAATGGCCTACTCCTGTTCCTATACACATAACGAAGTCCTACAAATGAGATAAATGACCAGTTATTCTGTTTTAAGGATGTTGCTTGAGGGATGAATGTTGGTCGTGACATGGGGAGAATTTCATGATTTTATTAAAATAGTGCCATGGGATCTTTTACATCACCTGAACAGGCAGCTGGGACCTGATCATAGAATGGTTACAACATGGAAGGCAGCCATTCGGCCCATCGAGCCCGCTCCTTGCAAGACCACCTCAGCTAGTCCCACTCCCCCGCCCTTTCCCTGTAGCCCTGCAAATTTTTTCTTTCAGGTACTTATCCAACTCCCTTTTGAAAGCTGTAATTGAGTCTGCCTCCACCACCCTTTCAGGCAGTGCATTCCAGATCCTAACCACTCGCTGCGTAAAAAAGCTTTTTCTTATGTCGCCTTTGGTTCTTTTACCAATCACCTTAAATCTGTGTCCTCTGGTTCTCGATCCTTCTGCCAATGAGAACAGTTTCTCTCCATCTACTCTGTCTAGACCCCTCATGATTTTGAACACCTCTATCAAATCTCCTCTGCTCTAAGGAGAACAACCCCAGCTTATCCAGTCTATCCACGTAACTGAAGTCCCTCATCCCTGGAATCATTCTTGTAAATCTTTTCTGCATCCTCTCCAAGGCCTTCACATCCTTCCTGAAGTGTGGTGCCCAGAATTGGACACAATACTCTAGTTAAGGCTGAACCAGTATTTTATAAAGGTTCATCCTAATTTCCACGCTTTTGCACTCTATGCCTCTATTTATGAAGTCCAGGATCCCATAAGCTTTTTTAACTGCTTTCTCAACCCCCCCGTCACCTTCAACAATTTGTGCATATATACCCCTAGGTCTCTCTGCTCAAGCACCCCCTTTAGGATTGTACCCTTTAGTTTATGAGGCAGAAATTCCATTCCCTACGGGTGTGTATGCGCTGTGTACTCACCCGTAGGGCCAATGGAAATGCCGGTTTTAGGCATGCACTGCGCATGCGCTGGAAACCGGCATTTCCGATCTGTCAAGAAAGCTCTTGACAGATCCTCCGCCTGCCCGGGAGAAGGGCCTCTGCGGGCGGATAGTGCCGTTTTTTGGAGACCCTCCGCCCGCAGAAAACACTTACAATTCTTGCGCCTGGTAAAAGCAGGCGTAAGGCTGCTTTTACCAGGATAAGAGTTGAAAAAAAGTAATTTAAAAAAATTTCCACTAATTTATCATTTAAAAATACTTTAAAGAAAGGTTAAGTTTATTTTTAGCCCCGTTAAAAACTTTAATTATTTCTTTCAAAAAATAAAATTTTTGTTTAAAATACTTAATTTATTGTAATTTAAAGTCATTTTAAAAATGTGATTTTTTTAAAAAAAAATTGATTTAAAGTTTTACTATGTTTTGGGGGTGATCTCTATTCATATATTTGACAGGTTTTCCTGTCAAATGTATGAAGGGAGATTCCCTTCTCCGATTGGCTCCCCATGGCCCACGTGATCCCAGGGGCGCTGCGAACCGCCTGCTCCTCTGGGATATGTGGGCCTTGCACACCGGCAGTTTGGAGAGGCCCAGCAACGGAACTCTGCGCCTCCCGGGAGCCCTCCGGTCTAGGCGCAGATTTTTCCAGATCGCAGCCCTCCGCCCGCGGGAGGCCTGTGAACGGAATTTCTGGGCCAATATTTCCTCTCCTCACTCTTTCTACCAAAATGTATCACTTCGCACTTTTCTGCGTTAAATTTCATCTGCCATGTGTTCGCCCATTCCTCCAGTCTGTCTATGTCCCCTTGAAGTCTATCACTATCCTCCTCACTGTTCTCTATACTTCCAAGTTTTGTGTCATCTGCAAATTTTGAAATTGTGCCCTGTACACCCACATCCGAGTCATTAATATATATCAAGAAAAGCAGTGGTCCTAGTACTGACCCCTGGGGAACACCACTGAATACCTTCAAGTCTGAAAAACAACCGCTCACCACTACTCTCTGTTTCCTGTCACTTAGCCAATTTTGTATCCATGCTGCCACTGTCCCTTTTATTCCATGGGCTTCAACTTGCATTTTCATTTGAAAGACAGCACCTCTGACAATGTAGCGTTCCCTCAGTACTGCACATAAGTGTCAGCCTAGATTATATGCTCAAGTCACTGGAGTGGGGTTTGAACCTATGACCTTCTGGCTCAGACGGGAGTGCTACCAACTGTGTTAAACTGACTGCTCACAGACATATGGTCGGCTGCACTAATAATTGCCAAGAAGCCCATTCTTCAAGGGACCCCAGACTGAGAACATCCAAACCAATAAACATTTGATGACAATCCAGTAAAAAATTATTGAGGTAAGACAGTGTATATAGATGCAGAAATAAGATATATGGATGATTACAAGCATATTTATTTTTCAAAAAAAAATTGCTAATGAGAAGAGCTCCAATGGTTTTGACACTATCGGTCCTGGGGCAGAGAGAACTAGAATGGTATAAAGGGCTCCATTTCCCGCTAATGCTATAATTGAAGGATTCTTCATGTTGAAATATAATAGTGTACTCTTCTGTAGGTAAAATTTTTGCTGTTTTACTGAAGCTGAAGCACTGACCATTAAAAAAAGTCAGCTTTTAAAACATTTCATTGCAGGATGATGGAAACAATATCTACATCTGCTTTTATCTTGCAATAGTGCAGGATAACTTTGAGTAAGAATGTCATGTAACAAGTTCTCAACACAACATTGTGCCAGCTGTGGCTCAGTGGGTAGCACTCTTGCCTCTGAGTCAGTAGGTCGTGGGTTCAAGTCCCACTTCAGAGACTTTATCACAATTCTAGGCTGACACTCCAGTGCAGTACTGAGGGAGTGCTGTACTGTCAGAGGTGCCGTCTTTCGGATGAGACGTTAAACCGAGGCCCCGTCTGCTCTCTCAGGTAGACGAAAAATATCCCATGGCACTATTTTGAAGAAGAGCAGGGGTGTTCTCCCTGGTGTTCTGTCAAATATTTATCCCTCAATCAGCACCACAAAAAGCAGATTATCCGGTCATCATCACATTGCAGTTTGTGGGACCTTGCTGTGTGCAATTTGGCTGGCATTTTTCCTACAATAGAACAGTGACTACACTTCCAAAGTACTTAATTGGCTGCAAAGTGCTTTGGGACATCCTGAGGTTGTGAAAGGCGCTATATAAATGCAAGTTTTTCTTTCTTTTAAAAACACTGGCAACATTACATGAAAATACAATAAAATGACCAGATACACGTGTGAATTTACACTGTACCATGAAAATTGCAAATTTACATGTGTCCACGTTCAACTCATCCATGACAAAATATTAATAAAATTAAATTATCTGCTTTCTGCTGCTCATTGAAGAACAGTGTATTCCAGAATTTATCTACAGGCACAGATAGAACAAGGGGAAAGGATCTATTGGTGGAAAAGCCTCCATGTTACAATTTTAACAAACATTTAAATAATCTGTACTTGCAGACTGATATCTTGCAGATTACCACACTATCAAAATATAAAAGTAATAAGTCAGTAGATAGCAATACCTATGAACGATTCATCCCATCTGCTATCCTTGGTGAAAGCTTTTCATGCACCAGTAAACTCAGTAAATATCAGAAGATAAAGCGTAAGCCAACTACGCCATGGATTTGCTCCTAATGTCTCCTGAAAGTGCAGCCCGATGCGATTACAAATGATTTTCTCCTAATGTCATTTTACATAACCCTTTTTCTGCATGAGTAGTTACTACGGAATGAATGAATGTCATTAAAACAGTTAATCATTATCTTGCGACACTAGCCTCCCTCCCTCTCTCACATTGGAATCTCCATGACAAAGAACCAGGGGACAAAATGCATGGGCTGTCTGGGCAACCCATCTTCGCTCGTAATTTTTTATGTAAATGCACTTGTCGGGCAGTTCCCTGGGTGACCTTGAGCTGTTCATATCAAAACTGACTTCAATCCGATAAGCGTTCTCTTCAAATAAAACTCATGATTGGATGTGCACGCAGGTACCTTTGACAACAGGCATATAATATGCACAGTATCACACAGGGATAATCATTTTATACAGAATCTGTTTTAGGCATCAGTCAAGGTGCATCTAACCAAGCTCTGTCATTTTTGAGACCAAAAATGTAAATCTCCTAGATTGAGTAAAGGAAGAATTCTTATTGGAACACTGTTTAATAAACAATTTCAGAAACAACTGGACTTTGAACTCTTACATCATATTGGTGTACTGCTATAAGAATACTTTGTTAATACTTTAGCCAACAATTACTTAGTCTAAAATCAATACAATCTAAAGAGGAAACAGTAAGTGCTGGAACAAGACGACTGCAGTCACAGTACGGTTTACTGGATGAATAAAGTATATTCTAAAATTAGAGGGATACATTTTTGCTTGAGCATGAGAATGGGCACAGACAAACCCACCTTCAGCAGGGCCAAACTCTGCCAGAAACCTTTGAACTTCATACTAGGGAGACAAACTAGTAACCTTCTAAAAAGAAAAGTCTGCAAATCTGAAATAAAACATACAGCAGGCCAGTCAGCATTTGAGAAGAAAAAAGACACTTCTGATGAAGAGTCCACGCCCTAAATGTCATAACCTGTCTTTTCTCTTTACAGATGCTGACTGACCTGCTGTTTGTTTCTAGTATTCACTGTTTAAACTAGTAATCTACTTAATTTAAGGATTAATATCTCTATAAGTATTACTTTACCTCTGCAACTGTTTCTGTCTATAATTTGCCTCAATTTGTGGCCTTGTACTGCACCTGTATGCGCAGGTGATACAAATGCACATTGTTAATATCTAAAAGCAGGGAAAATGAAACAATTAACTCCTCCTGCTCAGCTCTCGCTGTTCCAATTGCTAACCGGATATTGAATCCGTGCAACTCAACCTATGGGTACCTTGGTCTAAACTGTGCACATTTAATATGCAG
Source organism: Squalus acanthias (assembly GCA_030390025.1). Taxonomy (NCBI): domain Eukaryota; kingdom Metazoa; phylum Chordata; class Chondrichthyes; order Squaliformes; family Squalidae; genus Squalus; species Squalus acanthias. The sequence goes on along the minus strand of CM059425.1, from coordinate 225,050,360 downwards.
ACAAACATTTTACTGTAATTATTTGGATCCAGGTGGAAGTTAGGAAAACGTTCAAGAATCAACAACTGCTAAGCAACTCCTGACTGACATTCTCCAATGTGCAATTTGCATAAGTGGCTGAACAAACTTACGTACAACAACAGTTTCCATATTTAAGGTGGATTATTATTAATCACAAGACAAACATGTAATTTTTGTCTGCATGACCACAAATGTATGCCCGTGATTACAATGGGGAATATCACTCAAAATGATTTGCAATATGTACTCAGAATAGTGCTCTAAGAACTACACCTTTCATAAATGTATCTATTTTTTTATATATATATAAAATATACACATGATCTTCTGTGGCACACAGGGAAACAACACTAAGTGTAGTCTTCGGGTGAAGCAGAGTTAGAGGTCGGGGATAATTGGACCAGCTTGTGAATGTAACTCAATCCCCATTTTAAAGTCATATATTCTGTCCTTATTTTTATATTTCCCTTCTAAAATACTACACCCACACCTACAATAGAAACTGCTTCTGTAAATTTATCACACTATAATTACACCCTCCCACCAGTGGTGGCACTGTAGTGACAGGTTTACGTAGGCAGTTCCCACTAAAAATGTGTACATAGGAATTTAAAAGAGTTGACAGGATGAGAATTTTAAATTCGAATTTTGGGGAATGGGAGCTAAGTAGATGAGCCAGAACAGGAGAGATAGGAGAGATAGGATACAGGCAGCAGGCTTTTGGATAAGCTGAAGATTACAAAGGGTAGAGGATGGGAGGCTAGCCAGAAGAACACTGGAATTAAAGATCCTGGAGGTGACAACGGCAAAAATGAGGGTTGTAGCAGAAGATAGGCTGAGGCAGTATAGAGATGGAAATATGGCGTCTTTGTGACAGAGAAGAGTCATGCTTGAACGCTCAGCTCGAAGTTGAGTAGGAATGCAAGGTTGTAAATAGTCTGGTTCAGCTCGAGGCAGTGGTCAGGGACAAGAATAAAGCAGGGTCGGACCAAGGGTAGTTTGCGACGGGGACCAAAGAAGATGGCTCTGGTCTTACCAACGTAGCTGGAGATATCAAGGGAGGTGATGGAGGGGTAGAACTGGGTGCCATTGGTGGTGACACTGGACATTTGTGTGACATAGTTGTGGTTACTTTTTTTTTGTTCTTGAGATATGAACGACACTGGCAAGGCCACATTTTTGGTCCACCGCTAGTTTCCTTGAAGAGGTGGTGGTGGGTCTTCTTGAACCATTGTCGTCCTTGTGGCGATAGTGCTGCCATGATGGTGTTAGGTAGGAAATTCCAGGATTTTGACACAGTGATGATGAAGGAACAGTGATACATCTCCAATTGAATACCACTTGTAGTTTATTAAGATACTGAATTGATGAGCAAGTCTTTAAACAATCAGTTATAATTCCAATTCCCCGGTTGTTCTAAATGTCCTCTTACACCAGTAGGCTTAGCAACCAACAAAAAAAAAGTAATGGAAGAATCTGTCATTTAAGATTTAATGGGGAGAGGGAGAATGGGGTTTATGCATGTGCTGGAGGTCTGTGCCTCTGGGACACTAATCATGGGAGAAAAATCAGGAAAAACAGCGGGCATGGGCCTTCACAGCAGGGTATCCTCAGAAAAATTAAGGAATTCCAATTTTAACAATGTGTTTACAGATGAAGGTCTATATTGGCTAAAGCTGAGATTTTGGCATATGGATAATTTATTTTGATGATTAATTCTACATCTAAAGATCATCTTTATTCAATATCCTCCACATGTACCATGGTACAGGAAACTCTTTATTAACCGGCACCCAAATATCCGGAAATCTCTCTTAACCGGCAAAATTCTTGAGTAGGTAACCGGGTTTTCCTTCATCTCTCGTTTAAAATTAACTTTTAAAAAAACCCCGAGGCATTTGCCTTGTATCGGAGCGTGTAGATTGGGAGGGGAATGTGCAGCCCGGGTAGGCAGCGGACACGACAGATGGTCAGCTGGCGGTCCCTGGGGAGATGGAGCTCCGAATGCAGGCGCATGTCAGTGTGTGCGGGGCTCTCGTACGTTGGGAGATATAACTCTCCATTATCCGGACTTTTTGATTAACCGGCACCACGCCGGTGCCGGTTAATAAAGAGTTTCCTGTAGCTCTGACAAAGTAAAATTTCTCAAGGAAGGAAAAGCATCTTTCTTTTTGGGTGGAAAGGCATGTGTGGGGATGGGTGAGGCGCTGATGGTGACATCAGTCAGGCAAACCATAATACATATTGCTTTACACAGTGAAAAGAAAATAGCTAATTTATACATAGGTATGATAAACATCTGTGGAGAAAATGATCTTATTAGATTTTTGCTTACACTTACTGTAGTAAGGGACAGAATAAATTGCAGCAGAAAGTAAGTAAGCCTTTAGATTGCGTGTCAAATATTCACCTGGTTTGGCTGTTACGTGGGGCTTGATTATAATTGTACAACTGGCCAGATGAACACAGTAGCAACATAACAGAACTGACTAGCACTACTGGAGATGTGGTCTATGTGAACCAGGTGACATTTCAAAGAAATTTGATTCCCATGTGTGAAATTAAAAAGGAAATTAGGAAAGCAAAGAAAGGGCATGAAAAAATACTGGCAAGTAAAATCAAGGAAAATCCAAAGATGTTTTATAAATACATAAAGAGCAAGAGGATAACTAAAGAAAGCATAGGGCCTATTAGAGACCAAAAAGGAAGCTTGTGTGTGGAGGCAGAAGACGTGGGTATGGTTCTTAATGAATACTTTGCGTCTGTCTTTACAAAAGTGAGTGTGAAATATTAGATGAGATAAACATAGTGAGAGAGGAAGTATTAAGGGGTTTAGCATCTTTGAAAGTAGATAAATCGCCAGGCTCGGATGAAATGCATCCCAGTGGAGACTTTGACCATCATTTTTCAATTCTCTCTGGCTACAGGTGTGGTGCCGGAGGACTGGAGCACTGTTAATGTTGTACCGTTGTTTAAAAAGGGAGAAAGGGATAGACCGAGTAATTACAGGCCAGTCAGCCTAACCTTGGTGGTGCGCAAATTGTTTGAAAAATTCTGAGGGACAGTATTAATCGTCATTTATAAAGGCACAGATTAATCAAGGACAGTCAGCATGGATTTGTTAAGGGAAGGTCGTGTCTGACTAACTTGATTGAGTTTTTTGAGGAGGTAACAAGGAGGGTTGATGAAGGTGCGTTTGATGTAGTCTACATGGATTTTAGCAAGGCTTTTGACAAGGTCTCACATGGCAGACTGGTCAGAAAAGTAAAAGCCCATGGGATCCAAGGGAAAGTGGCAAGTTTGATCCAAAATTGGCTCAGTGGCAGGAAGCAAAGGGTAATGGTTGACGATTGTTTGTGTGACTGGAAAGCTGTGGGGTTCCGCAGGGCTCAGTACTAGGTCTCTTGCTTTTTGTGGTAGACATCAATGATTTAGACTTCAATGTAGGGGGCACGATTAAGAAGTTTGTAGATGATACAAAAATTGGCCGTGTGGTTGATAGTGAGGAAGAAAGCTGTAGACAGCAGGAAGATATCAATGGACTGGTCAGATGGGCAGAAAAGTGGCAAATGGAATTCAATCCGGAGAAGTATGGGGTAATGCATTTAGGGAGGGCTAACAAGGCAAGGGTTAACACAATAAATGGTAGGATACTGAAAAGTGTAGAGGACAGAGGGACCTTGGAGTGCATGTCTACAGATCCCTGAAGGTAGCAGGACAGGTAGATAAGGTGGTTAAGAAGGCATACGGCATATATTCTATGCTTTGGCTAATAAAGTAAGAGCAGGGAGGTTATGCTTGAACACTAGTTAGGCCACAGCTAGGGCACTGTGTACAGTTCTGGTCACCACATTACAGGAAAAATGTGATTGCACTAGAGAGGGTACAGAGGAGATTTACGAGGGTGTTGCCAGGACTGGAGAATTTTAGCTATGAGGAAAGATTGGATAGGCTGGGGTTGTTTTCTTTGGAACAGAGAAGGCTGAGGGGAGACTTGATTGAGGTGTATAAAATTATGATGGGCGTAGATAGAGTGGATAGGAAGGACCTATTTCCCTTAGCAGAGAGGTCAATAACCAGGGGGCATAGATTTAAAGTAATTGGTAAAAGGATTAGAGGGGAGTTGAGGAGAACTTTTTTCACCCAGAGGGTGGTGGGGGTATGGAAATCACTGCCTGAAAGGGTGGTAGAGGCAGAAACGCTCATCACATTTAAAAGATGCTTGGATGTGCACTTGCCAAGGCTACAGACTAACAACTGGAAAGTGGGATTAGGCTGGATAGCTCTTTTTCAGCCGGCACAGACACATGAGTCGAACAGCCTCCTTCTGTGCCGTAGAGTTTTATGATTCTATGTTTAGCAAGTTGCCATACTGCATTATAGCAAAGGAAATTGGTCTCCTTATATTTGGGTGTCCTCGTGCAAGAAACACAGAAAGCTAGCATGCAGGTACAGCAAGCAATAAGGAAGGCAAATGGCATGTTGGTCTTTATTGCAAGGGGGTTGGAGTATAAGAGTAAGGAAGTCTTGCTACAATTGTACAGGGCCTTGGTGAGACCACACCTGGAGTACTGTGCACAGTTTTGGTCTCCTTATCTAAGGAAGGATATACTTGCCTGGGAGGCGGTGCAACAAAGGTTCACTAGATTGATTCCTGGGATGAGAGGGCTATCCTATGATGAGAGATTGTGTAGAATGGGCCTATACTCTCTGGAGTTTAGAAGAATGAGAGGTGATCTCATTGAAACATACAAGATTCTGAAGGGGATTGACAGGGTAGATGCCGAGAGGTTGTTTCCCCTGGCTGGAGAGCCTAGAACTAGGGGGCATAGTCTCAGGATAAAGGGTAGGCCATTTAAGACTGAGATGAGGAGGAATTTCTTCACTCAGAGGGTTGTGAATCTTTAGAATTCTCTGCCCCAGAGGGCTGTGAATGCTGAGTCTTTGAGTATATTCAAGGCTGAGATAGATAGATTTTTGGACTCATGGGGAATCAAGGGATATGGAGATGGGGCAGGAAAGTGGAGTTGAGGTCGATGATCAGCCATGATCTTATTGAATGGCAGAGCAGGTCGAGGGGACGTATGGCCTACTCCTGCTCTTATTTCTTATGTTCTTATAGGGTACTCCATGCTGTAAACACCCTAACCCACCTCTGGAACAGAAGGGATTAAAAGAACCAGTTATCGCTTTTGTAAGTTCCAGTATTTCAGCCCAGATTATGTTTAACATGATGCTAATTTGACTACATTCTGTTCAAGAATGATCAGGTTAGGCAAGGCTGAATTTTGGTAATTTGTGGTGGGGGAAGAGGGTATTCCACACTTGGTATACTTTGTGTGATTCACATAAAGGTGAACAAAGTGGGACAGACATTGCTGCACCTCACCTTAAACATTTTTGATGGTTTTACGGGGGATGGGGTGAAGCCTGATTGCGATACAGCAACCTCTGCTGGAAATGCCGTGTAGGATAGATTCTTCTGACCAATGACAGAAGTTACAGTGAAAACCTTCGGAAAGAGTAAAGTGCGCCATGAAAGAAGACAGCGAATATACTGGTAACCTGAAGCGTACCTGCACAAATAGGCATGCAAAGTATCTAGAGTTGGAAAAATTGTGATAACATCACATTATTAAGAGAGGGGTAAACTGTGAACAAAAGCTATTCATCAAGAAGCAATGCAACACAGGTATGAGATGACTCAAACAACTGCAATAGGGAGACTATTTCCCTCACCAAAACTGCTTTGCCTGGCTTTATGGACCCTTCCAAAATCATTGCGGTAGTGGCATGGCGTTCATCTTGTGATCCCATTTTGGCCTATCCTTTTATTGCTCTGGCTCCTTCTCTACATTCGAACACATCGCCCTCTACTAACCCTCCCATCTCCACTTTAAGAACTTCCTCATTTACTGCCATTCCTAGGTCCCCAGGAAACTTCACTGAAATCTCCACCCTTTTGTCTGGTCTCAGCCTCTGCATTCTTTATGATTTTAATCTTTACTTGAAATGATCCCCTCTGCTTCCACTCATTTCCCTGCCTTGCTTTCCTCCCCAAACCTCACCCTCATCAACTCCCCCACACACGCATAGCCATCCCCTTGAGGTCATCATCTCCTGTGGCCTGGATACCTCACAGATCTCAGTTGTTGAGAAGGGTCTCTTCAATTAATTTCTTAACTCCACTCTTAGTCATTCTCCTCAGTATCATGAATTCCTCCATTGCTAATTTCCATCCTGGGATAAAATTCCCCCATACAAACTCTCAAGCTTGAATGTACTTGGGATCGACAGACTTGGCTGTATATCACCAAGTCTAACTGGATCACATTCAGCTGTACCATGGCTCCCTCTCCTTGAGCAAAACTGATTATTACTCAGATAATTCTAGAGAGCAAATATAACTCCAAACTCCTCAACTTAAAAGTACCTCATCAGTCCCTCCTCACCTCAAACTCTAAATGTGAGGGATTGATGAATTTCTTTGTTTTATTTATTCCTTCTCAGGATGTGGGCATCGCTGGCGAGGCTGGCATTTATTGCCCATCCTTAGTTGTCCGGTAGTGCTGGACCACCTTCTTGAACCACTGCAGTCCGTCTGGTATTCTTTGAAGAGGTTTCATAACTGAGTGGCTTGCTAGGTGACTTCAGAGGGCAGTCCAACCACGTTAGTGTGGGATTGCAAAATTCAAATTCTCAAACTACCCTGATGGGGATTTGAACTTATGTTCTCTGGATTATTAGTCCAGGCCTCTGGATTTCTAGTCCAGTAACATAACCACTACACTACCATACCTGTTATGTGTGCATTACTGCCACTGAATCCTCTGACTGCCCCTACCTCTCCCTCCTTTCCTCAACTGCTGTTTCTCCCCCATTACCCCCTCAGCACTCATTTCATCCATGAAGCCCGTTCTACCGAATTCCTGACCTCCTCATTTAATTTCCTTGACCCCATTCAAGATAGCATCATCAGCATGTCTCTCTCCTCTGTCACTGTTGCAACCTCCAAGACTGCCGTTATCACCCATCTCTTCAAGACACCCACCTTAAGCTCCCATTCCCTTCAGCCATCCCTTTCTTTCCAAAGTCCTGGAAGTCTTTTTTGCCTGGCAACCAGACTCACACAAATACAAAAGCAAAATACTGCGGATGCTGGAAATCTGAAATAAAAACAGAAAATGCTGGAAATACTCAGCAGGTCAGGCAGCATCTGTAGAGAGAGAAATAGAGTTAACGTTTCAGGTTGACTGATCTTGCCTGGTTCCACTCAAACTTGTCGTGACGCAGGCACTACACTGTCTCAAACAGCTTCTCCTCTGCTGCCTCATGGTCATGTCAGTTCATGTCTTCCTGTTCACCATTAAATTGCTCTGTTTGACGATATAATCTGGAAGCATGGCGTCAGCTTTCACATGTATGCTAGGAGAGTCAGCTCTACTTACTCTATTTTTGCAAAGCTTGTTTCTACCTTCTCCAAGTGCCTATCCAACATTGAAACCTGGATGAACCTTCAAGGTTCTTTCAGCTTACTGTCGGCAAAACAGACTTTCTTTTGTTTTTGCTAGCACCTATGTGTTTCTGACTCTACAACCACCCTGGCTCCCACCTTAAGTTAAGTTAGGAGGTGCATAATCTTGGCATACTGCTCAAACCAGAGCTTAGCTTCCTCTCTATATCCACTCCATTACCAAGATCATTTACTACCACCTCTACTACGACTCCTATCTCACCCATCTGATGAAAACCAACTCCGTACTGTTATTACCTTGAGGCTTGAACTTCTCCAATACTCTTCTAGCCAGCACCCTGCTTCAACTCTCCACAGGCTTCAGCTCATCCAAAATGCCACAGCCTGCATCCTCACCTGCAGAGCCCCCCTCCGCCACCACCCCCCCACACCCCGCAACCAACCAACCAACTTGGTCCTCTCTGAGCTCCATGGGTACTTGTGGCCGAGCAGGTTGTCCTCAAAATTCTCATTCTCGCTTTCAAATCCTACCATAGTCTTGCCTATCCTGCACACATCCTCCGCTCCTCTAACAACAGTTTTCTCCTTGTGACCACTACTTCAGCTACTATATTGCCACTCTCTGGAACTCACTGCCTAGTTCCCTCCACCTTGCCACCTCATTTCCTGTTTTCAAAAACCTTCTCAAAACTTTGACTCTGCTTTTGGTCCCCTACCCAAATCCTCTCCATTTCTCCCCTCCCCCTCCTGCTTGACAATCGCTGTTTCTATCTGCTTAATTTTCAAGTGAAACCCTGACAACTGTAATGGTGGTTTCACGTGACGGAACCTGTATTCCATTCAAGAGTTTTGTACAACGTAAAAAAAAGTGCTACTTTGACTTCCTGAGCCAGAATGAATTCAGATATGTCTGTGTTTAAGTTTGAGTATTGCTCTGTCCTTGTTGATGACCACTATCTCAAAAAACAATTAATCCCCCTTTCCCCATCACTTGGTTGTACGCTACCCCACTCTCCCAGTAAGCAAGAAAAACTTACATTTATATAGTGTCTTTCACAACCTCAGGACGTCCCAAAGTGCTGTACAGCCAATTAAGTACTTTTGAAGTGCAGTCACTGTTGATGAGGGATGGAGGTTTTAGGATTGGGAGCTGAGTGGAGCTCAGTCATATGACATGTCTGCCTTGGGAGTAGTACTTGGGTGAAATTGTATGAAGAAGTATTTCAAATATCTGCCTTGCAGGTATCTTAGAATTCCATCTGCCTGTGGTTAGCCAGATAGAAGCAACTACACAATCAGTGTTCTGATTTCTTTAGGGATTGTGTCTTGCAGCATGGCAAACTGCATCAACTGTTTGAGCCCAACGCTTTTTTCTGATAAACAGCTAAGATAATAGCTGACAGTCAGCACGGATTTGTTAAGGGAAGGTCGTGTCCGACAAACTTGATTGAATTTTTTGAGGAGGTAACAAGGAGGGTAGATGAGGGTAGTGCATTTGATGTAGTGTATATGGACTTTAGCAAGGCTTTTGATAAGGTTCCACATGGCAGACTATTCACGAAGTTAAAAGCCCATGGTATCCAGGGCAAAGTGTCAAGTTGGATTCAAAACTGGCTCGGAGACAGGAAGCAGAGGGTAATGGTTGATGGGTGTTTTTGTGACTGGAAGGCTGTTTCCAGTGGGGTTCCGCAGGGCTCAGTACTAGGTCCCTTGCTTTTTGTGGTATATATCAATGATCTAGACTTGAATATAGGGGGTATGATTAAGAAGTTTGCAGATGATACTAAAATCAGCTGTGTGGTTGATACTGAAGAAGGAAGCTGTAGACTACAGGAAGATATCAATAAATTGGTCAGGTGGGCAGAACAGTGGCAAATGGAATTCAATCTGGAGAAGTGTGAGGTAATGCATTTGGGGAGGGCTAACAAGGAAAGGGAATACACATTAAATGGTAGGACACTGAGTAGTGTAGAGGAACAAAGGGACCTTGGAGTACATGTCCACAGATCCCTGAAGGTAGCAGGCCAGGTAGATAAGGTGGTTAAGAAGGCATACGGAATGCTTGCCTTTATTAGCCGTGGCATAGAATACAAGAGAAGTGGGGTTATGCTTCAACTGTATAAAACACTAGTTAGGCCTCAGCTAGAGTACTGCGTGCAGTTCTGGTCACCACATTACAGGAAAGATGTGATTGCACTAGAAAGGGTACAGAGGAGATTTACAAGGATGTTGCCGGGAGTAGAGAATCTTAGCTATGAGGAAAGACTGGATAGGCTGGGTCTGTTTTCCTTGGAACAGAGGAGGCTGAGGGGAGACCTTATTGAGGTGTATAAAATTGAGGGGCATGGATAAAGTGGATAGAAAGGACCTATTTCCCTTCGCAGAGGGGTCAAAAACCAGGGGGCACAGATTTGAAGTAATTGGTGGAAGGTGTAGAGGGGATTTGAGGGGAAACTTCTTCACCCAGAGGGTTGTGGGGGTCTGGAACTCACTGCCTGAAAGGGTGGTAGAGGCAGGAACCCTAACCACATTAAAAAAGTACTTGGATGTGCACTTGGGATGGTCTAACCTGCAGGGCTACGGACCAAGAGCTGGGAAGTGGGATTAGGCCGGATAGCTCTTTGTTGGCCGGCGTGGACGCGATGGGCCGAAATGGCCTCTTTCCGTGCTGTAACTTTCTATGATTCTATGATGATAATACTTTAAAGTGCACATAACTCAGGAGTGTAAAAAAGCTGCCATCTTATTTGACTAATACAACGTGGGAGATGTAGAGTGCCAGGCAATGACACCGGGCTTGCAGTAGAAAGTTGAAATGAAGGTCATATCTCCTCATTCGTGTCTCTCTGATTACCAAACGTTACTTGGAGCTGCTCGGCTAGCTTCCCAGGTCTGGCATTGCAGACATATGCACTATGACATTAAAGTATGAATGCTGGCTCAATTTGGCAGTGGACGGTCCATTTTTGCATAGAAGCCAGATATACATTTTGCTCACAATTTTTTGAACATAGCTGAGAATAGGACCACGCTGTCAAAGAGGAGTGCTGCCTGGGTTTATGCCAAAATACACAGACAGCATTTGCCTTTGCTTCAGACCAAGGGTCATCTTAACCGCTTGCTAGTTCTATTGGAACAGTCCAAAGAACTTGTTCCACATCCCACAAAACGTTTTTTTCCCGCTATCAAGCTACTGCTATGGGCTTGGAGTGCTGAAAATCTCAGCACAGCCACAAGCCCCACAAGTACCTGATTATGTACCACTAGTAACAAACAGCTTTTCTGAGACACATTAAATATTTGCATGATGGTACATTGCTCTGGAAGTACATTTAGCTCTTGGCTGAATGAATAGTGAAGCTATTGCTTCAGCCTTCGGGAAGATCTTGCAAACCCTTAATGGATGTTAAACACTTGAATTAGTTGTATTTGTTTCTGTGCATGAGTGGCATTTGCATGAGGAAAGCCCGGGTTCTTTGTGCTTATTGTCTGCCTTTTGTTTCTTTGGTCCAAAGCCTATAGTAGCCACGTTAGCTTTAAAAGCTTTATTTGGTCCCTGGGGCCTTTTGTCCTTTCTTAAAAGGGCTGGGTGAACTCACAGTCCATTACATTAGAGTGAAGTAGAAGACAAATATTACAACAACTAATTAATCACACCAAGTGTATGAAAATAGAAGCTTATGTAAAATAAATCAGAAAAACTAGAGAAGATTTGGAGTAAACTTTTACAAAACAAAAAACTGTCAAGTCTTTTTTATTGCAGAGTTTAAGGGGGAAAAATTGGGTTGCTTTGCGCCTTCCGTTAGCGCCTGGGCGCGGTGCCACTTCCCGCGAAATTCAGCGGAGGTCAGCGGTGGCGGTAGCGCCCCGCGGCGCTGCGCCTCCAGCGATGACGTCATCGCAGTGCGCAGCGCCCCGACCGCAAACTTCAGTTGCATCCCCTGACCTACCGCCGGACTATATGTCCGACAGGGTCAGGGTGGCGTTTTTACGGCCCCAGCGACGTAAATTAAAGGGCAGGTGCTGGGCGGCCATTTTTTTTTGGGCCACCTGCCAGAACCTGCCCCCTTCCGCTTTTTCATGCGGGGTGCCGGCTGCGATCGCTCAGCCCGGCACTCCTCTTGAATGCCGGGCTGTTTTCCCGGCACCCCGCTCCCCGGTGGTCCAGCAGGGCCCCAGTGCGCGCTGCGCTAGGCCTCTCCCCTTTAACCAGGGAAGGGAGGCCTGTAATACCACGGCACTACGAGCTGATATGCATGATGCTGTTGCGCGTAGTGCCATGATATTGAATGGTAGCACCTCAGGAAGGAGGGAGAGCGCTTCCAGTAGCGCCCCACCTCCTGCTTGAGGTGCTACCACTCAATTTACGGCGCAGGGGCGCTAACTTTTTCAGAGCGCTAAAAGTAGCGCCCCAACGAAGTTAGCTCCCCAAAGGGGCCGTGACCAAATTTTCCCCCCTAATTGTTTCTACCAGTAAAGGAGCACAGAATTTTGACTCCAACTGACTTGTAGGAGGGTGAAGCAAGAATCAAAAATGATGCAAGACAGAGAAGTAAAGAAAAACAGGTTCCAACAGGAAAGCATCTTAAAGGGACAGGCATGAACCAGCTTTCCTGACTGCAATACATATCTTACTACTGGTATGTGAAGTTCAACAAAGGAAGAAACCAAATTACAACAAGGGCCTGCTTGTAATGAAATAGGTCTTACAGCATCATGTAGAACACATTTTTATGTCCACTTGGCTCAGTGGTAGCCCTCTCACCTGAGTCAGATGTTTGTGGATTCAAATCTTACTCCGGACTTAAGCACATAATCCAAGCTGACACTCTCGTGCAGTCCTGAAGGAGTGCTGCATTGCTAAAGGTGCCGTCATTTGGATAAGCTGTCAAACTGAGGCCCAATTTGTCTGGACAGACAGATGCAAAAGATCCCACGACACTATTTGAAGAAAAGCAGGGGGGATCTCCTGGTGCCCTGGCCAATATTTACCCCTTAACCAACGCCACCAAAACAGATTAACAGGGCATTCACCCTTCTGCAGTTTGTGGGATCTTGCTGTGTACAATTGGCTGCTATATTTGCCTGCATAACAAAAGTGACTTGCACCTCAAGAGTAATTCATTGGATGTGAAATGCTTTGCGATATCCTGCGGATGTGATAAGTTGTTGTAATGAATGAAGTTCTCTCTCTCTCTCACCTATTATAATTCACAGGAAATGCCCATTGCTGACAAAACACCAATCAAAAGCAGGGTAAATCTGCTCTTTGAGTGATGATGCAAGAAGTATTCAAACTTGAGCAAAGAAACCCCCGATAGGACCAGTAAAGCAGTTCTACGCCAGGTTACATTAGCTGTATTTTTGAAAAATAAAGAAATTTAGCACCTACTTATAAAACAGTATATGATATAAAAATGTATTTTGGACATAGGCATGTCAAAATATTTATTTTATCTTTCAGTATTTGTACACCTCTGCTGTCAAATATGAATTTTTTTTTATTACCCTACATTGTAAATTCAAGTTCATGTGACAGCTATGATTAAAGGTCTTGCACATAGTGCCCATCCACAGTGTCTGGCTCAAATAACCATTATAGAGTCATAGAATCATAATGGCACAGAAGGAGGCCATTCAGCCCATCGAGTCCGTGCAGGCTCTCTGTAGAGCAATCCAGTCAGTCCCATTCCCCTGCTCTATCCCCGTAGCCCTGCAAGTTTATTTCCCTTAAGTGCCTATCCAGTCTCCCCTTGAAAACATTGAGTGTCTCCGCTTCCACCACTTCCGTCGGTAGCGAGTTACAGGTCCTCACTACTCGCTGCGTAAAAAAGTTTTTCCTCATATCCCCCCCTGTATCTCTTGCCCAAAACCTTAAATCTGAGTCCCCTAGTCCTTGTACCATCAACTAGTGGGAACAGCCTTTCCCCGTCTAGCCTATCCAAGCCAGTCATAATCTTGTACACCTCTATCAAATCACCCCTCAACCTCCTTTGCTCTAATGAAAACAAATCCAGCTTCTCCAACCTGTCCTTATAGCTAAGATCCCCCATTCCCGGAACCATTCTGGTAAATCTCCTCTGCACCCTCTCAAGTGCCTTCACATCCTTCCTATGTGGTGACCAGAACTGGACGCAGTACTCCAGTTGTGGCCTAACCAGCGCTTTATAAAGGTTCAGCATAACTTCTCTACTTTTGTACTCAATACCTCTATTTATGAAGCCCAAGATCCCATATGCTTTGCTAACCACGCTCTCATTATGTCCCGCCACCTTCAGGGACTTATGCACATTAACTCCCAGGTCCCTCTGTCCCTGCACTCTTTAAAACTGTGCCATTAAGTGTATATTACCTCTTCCTGTTCCTTCTGCCAAAATGCATCACCTCACACTTCTCTGTATTAAATTCCATCTGCCACTTGTCTGCCCATTCTGCTAGCTTTTCTATGTCCTGTTGCAGTCAATTGGTATCATCCTCACTGTTTGCCACACCCCCAAGTTTGGTGTCATCGTCAAATTTAGAAATTCTACACTGTATTCCAATATCCAGGTCATTTATATATATCAAAAAAGCAGTGGCCCCAGCACTGACCCTTGGGGAACACCACTGTCTACCATCCTCCAGTCTGAAAAACAGCCATTTACCACAACTCGCTGCTTTCTGTCCTTAAGCCAATTCCTTATCCAAGCTGCCACTGACCCATCTATTCCATGAGCCTCAATTTTGTTAACCAGCCTTCTATGTGGTAATTTGTCAAACGCCTTCCTAAAATCCATGTAGACAACATCCATTGCATTCCCTTTATCAATCCTCCCTGTTACTTCATCAAAAAATTCAATTAGATTAGTCAAACACGACCTGCCTTTTACAAATCCGTGTTGGCTCTCCTTAATTAGCTTAAACTCTCCAAGTGCCCGTTAATTTTTACCTTGATTATTGTTTCTGAAACTTTACCCACCACTGATGTTAAACTGACCGGCCTGTAGTTACTAGGATTGTCCTTACACCCTTTCTTGAACAATGGTGTCACATTTGCCATTTTTCCAATCCTCAGGCACCTCCCCTGCATCTGGGGAAGATTGGAAAATTATGGCAAGCCCTTCTGCTATCTCCTCCCCCAATTCCCTGAGCAACCTGAGATGCAAGACATCTGGACCAGGCGACTTATCCACTCGAAGCATACCCAATCTTTCTCGTACAATCAACCAAGCTGATTTGCTAAAATATAGAAAGGTGTGGAAAGCTACCTATCACCCACACAGCACCAATGGTTGGTCAATTTTTCTTCAAGGCTAACAATTAACAACCCGCAACGGCCATAAAATGTGGCAAATCGTTCAAAATATTTTCCCGATTTCTTTTAGTGGCCATGTAGTTTTGGCAGATAGCCATTTACATAAACCGAAAAAAGTAACTTAAATAATTTGCTAAAAAATTTAAACTTTCCTGTAATATTGCCCAAATGTGTTGGAAATACATTCGTTAACTTTTGTCCCTGGTCACCTATACTCTCTCAGGAGTCTAGGATTTCAATTTTCCTCCTTTCCTGGACTTCCCTCTGGATATTTGTGGGCCATCATACACCTGCTAACTCATTCCTCCCCCAGAGACCGCAATTTAATCCTGCTGTTTCTCACCTGTGATCTGCAATACATACTACCCCCTACACCCTTGCCCCTCCAACCCCTTAGGAACAAGTAACTCAATATCAAAATTTGCAGATAATACTAAACTGGGAGGTATAGGTAACACTGAGGAAGAATGCAACGTAATACAAGAAGACGTTAGAAAACTTGGAGACTGTGCAGTTAAGTGGCAAATTAACTTTAACATGGATAAATGTGAGGTGATGCACTTTGGTAGGAAAAATAGAAACATCACCTACACCTTAGAAAATAAGAAACTGAATGGGGTAGAAGAGCAAAGGGATCTAGGGATACAAGTGAACAAATCATTAAAAGCAGCATTGCAGGTCAGTAAAGCAATTAAATATGCTAAGAAAGCACTAGGATTTATTTCTAGGGGTATAGAATTCAAAAGTAGTGAAGTTATGTTAATCTTGTATAGGACCCTGGTCAGGCCACACTTCGTGTACTGTGCACAGTTTCTGGTCTCCATACTATAAAAAGGACATAGAAGCACTAGAGAAAGTGCAAAAAGGATTTACAGGGATGGTACCAGAACTGAGAGATTACAGTTATCGGGAAAGATTGAACAAATTTCTTTAGAAGAAAGATTTAGAGGGGACCTTAGAGATGTCTTTAAACTATGAATGGTTTGGACAGGGTAGATGTGGAGAGAATGTTTCCACTTGTGGGAGAATCCAAAACTAGGGGCCATAAATACAAGATAGTTACTAATAAATCCAATAGGAAAATAAGGAGAAATTCTTTTACTCAGAGAGTGATTAGAATGTGGAATTCGCTATTACAGGAAGTGGTTGAGGCAAATAGCTTGGATGCTTTCAAAAGGAAACTAGATAAGTACATGAGAGAAAAGGAATAAAAAGATATGCTGAAAGGCCGAGATGAGGTAGATGGAATGGGAGGAGACTAGTGTGGAGTATAAACACCAGCAGAGATTAGTTGGGCCGAATAGCCTGTTTCTGTGCTGTACATTCTATGTAGCCCCTATTTCCCCTTCAGTGCTCTCAGACATCATCTCTCTCTCAAATGCAACTATCCCCCTGCCAGTACCCACATTCCCTCAGTGGTCCCAGTCCACATCAATCCCCCTCAGTGCATCTGGTCCCCATCTTCTCTCAGTGGCCCCAGAGCCCACCTGCCCTCTCAGTGTCACCAGTTCCCATCTATCCCCAGAGCCCACCTGCCCTCTCAGCGCTCATCTATCCCCAGAGCCCTCTCACTGTCACCAGTGCTCATCTATCCCCAGAGCCCTCTCACTGTCACCAGTGCTCATCTATCCCCAGAGCCTACCGGCCCTCTTAGTGCCACAGTGCTCATCTACCCCCAGGGCCTATCTCCTTGCTTAGAGACTTCACCTGCCCCTCACAATGCATATCCCTCCTCAGTGCCCCAGAACTCATCTCTCCCCACAGTATTCCCATAACCCAATTACCCCAGTGCATCCAAACACAAGCCAATGCCCTGCACGTGAAGTCTCCCCATCCTCTTCCCTAACTGGTTATCAACCTCAGTGTCTCCTCCAAGTTCCCAACCTCCTAAGTCTCCCCAGTCTCCAGGCTCATACTGCAGCACCTTTCAGGCAGCCTCTCCCTTCTCCCCCTGCCCTGATCCTAGTATGCACCTCCAACCCTGCACATGCTGTTTTCCATCTTGCTTCATACTCTGGACATAGGTATTGAATAAATCAGTGAAGGAACTTGTGAAAGAGCCAACAGGAACATTCAGGAAGAGGAGACATTTAGGGAAAAAATGAGACAAAAACAAGAAGAAAACAACTTGAACCCACAACCTTCTGGCTCAGAGACATTTGCAGTTTTCTACCATATTAGAACCCCATTCAATTCAAGTTGAAAGAGGTAGAATGACCCACTGGAATGTGCAAAAGCCCACAAATATCAGGAGGGAAGGCCCAGAAGAAAGCAAGTTGAATACAGAGACACAGACATGATGCTGAGATAATTGTGTGACAGTCAGAGACAGAGAGGAAGAGATAAGTAGATGAACAACCAAAGAGCATCTAAAATAGTGACAATGAACAAGGTACAGTATAACAGTACCAAAGAGCAACCAGCAAGCGCCACAAAACCAATGTAGTTGCGCAAAACATATTCTGAAAGTACTTTCTGTGGCCATCTTGGTTTCTCAATACTCTTAGGCTATAGCCCTAAAAATTAAACATAACAAACACGTAGAAACTTAAATAACTCACAAAAAATATTTAAACCTGCCCATGAATTTGCTCAGGTCCTGTTGGATAGCTGTCTGGTAAACTTTTCTTCCCTCTCAATGGCCTGGGTGTAAGTTTGGCTCCTCTCCTGCAGCCTGCTTTCTTCCACTGGGCCTTCTCATGTGATATTTTTTGGACTTCTGCACATGCTTAACATCACTGCCACCTTCCAGTGGGTCCTTCTAGCTCATAGCATAAATTTGAATTGAATGAGGTTCCAATCCAACAGGAAACTGCAATGTCTCCAAGTTAGATGGTTGTGGGTTCAAGTCCCACTCCTAATCTAGACTGACACATCAGTCCAGTACTGAAGGAGTGCTGCACTGTCAGAGGTGCTGTCTTTTAGATAAGACGTTAAACCATGTTTAGGTTAAGATTTTAAAAAAAGCATGAAATTCTGGTGCCTGGCAACATTTTTCTCTCAAACAACACAGCCAAAAAACAGATGAATTGGTCATTCATCTTGTGTGTTCTTTATGGGACATTGCTGTGTGCAAGTTGGTTGCTGCATTTGCCTACACAACAACATTGAATGCATGTCAAAAGTCATTCATGGGCTGTGAAGTGCTTTGGGATGTCATGACAATGTGATGCCCTGTGATACTTTGCAAAGTATGTGAATGTGCACAGAGTCCTCACTGGTCCAGCTGTTCAGTGTGCGTCTTTCAGAACTGTAGCTGTGAAACAATAAAGTTTTATGTTGTTATTTAGATAGCAAGCAGACCAATATGCAAGAGAGATAGAGACTCCAACATCAGGCTCCTATAGTCTTCTAACATCATGGCCCAGTTTGCTGGGCTGAGATCTTACATGGGTTAAAAACTACAAGAAAGTGAGTGTGGGAGCTTAGGCTTTTGACTGGGTCTGAAGATTTCAGCTGAAGAGGGGAAAGCTAAGCTGGCTTTAATTCTGTGCATGTGTATTCTGCAAATGGTGGTGTTTGTGAATGTGTTTGTGAGAGAGTTAGAGAGTGTATATTTGTGAGTGAGTGAATTAGAGAGTGTGTGTGTGTGTGTGTGTGTGTGTGTGTGTGTGTGTATTGACAGGGTTGTACTTGGGGTGTGCCAAGCATCAAAATTAAATTAAAATAATTAATTATTGTGAGATTTTATACAAAGCATCAACATCCCCAGATTTCAGCATGTTCTAAACGTTCCCAGACAGTGCAGCTGGACTTTTTATTTCAAACATTTAGAATTTTTATTTTCTCTAAAAAGATCAATGTTCTCCCATCAGTAAAATATGCCATAAATCTGTCTTTTTATTTTTGTGTTCTTGATGAGCTCAGGGATTTTTTTAAATGATTTTAATAAAGTGCAATTTTGCACTGTTAAAAAGTTAGTTTTCTTTTCTTTTCATATTTTGAGGAGAAAAAGCTGAATTCCAAGATAAGGTGATGTTGGGTTACTCTATTGTATTATGTATTGCACATTACTTGGTATTACACTTCTGCTGTACTGTGCATCCTCAGACTCACCATGAGTAATGCGATGGGAGATCGCCCAGTTTTGGCAGGTATGGCTCTCACTTTACATTAGAATTCCCTACAACTCCATCGATGCCACTCTGTTCATCGGTCAGCAGGGAAACCCCACTGTGAAATGGAACATCATGCACCCATTTCTATCCCTCTCCATCACATCGCAGCTTCATTTTCTAATGAGTGTTCTACATAATGGCACTGAGGCCCCATGATGTATGCAAGATGGATGATCCATGAGATTTACTGAAGTGGGTGGTTTGCGCATTAAATACGTATTTGTGAGACAATTTGGGGCCATGAATATAGCCGTAAAAGACCCTGACCAACTTTTATTCCATACATGTAGTCCTTATGCATCTTAAAAATATGGTGACTAACAATTTTACTGCAGAAGAACTAATAAGAGCACATTAAAGTGTGGTCTCAAAAAAACTAAATGCTGCAGTCCTTTAAGGGTTAAAAAGGTGGTGACATGATTGAAATACTTAAGTACTACTGTAAGAGTCACACGAGGACAATAGCATTACCACAATGACATATGCTCTAATATACAGTAAGCGCAGTCATCAACAGGGTGAATGACCTGAATACTGAACTCAATGTCACAAGGGTGTTAGGGTCTGTCAATTGAAGAGCCTGGTGCCCCTCTAGATAACAGTTAACCTAACAAGCAAGATATGGTACAAATACATCTCTAAAAATATGCAACTTAATGGCCACATTCAATCATTTAATTTATGTAACTTAAGCTGACACATTCAATCATTTACTTTGCAAACAGCTCATGAATCTGAAGTTACGAATGATCCCTACAAAGAAATTTACCCAGCTCTGAAGGGATAATTGCAGTGTACAGACCTCTGTTGTAATTTTCAAATAAAAAACACATACTTTTTTTTAAACAAGAGAGAAAACATAGTAAAATAAAATAAACTTTTCAGGGATACTGTTTAATAGGTTAAAAAAGATGCTGTTTCTATATATTAAAAAGATTTATCATCCTAAACACATCTTGGTCTTTGTGGCCTTATATTGAGCTTGTGATTCCTTTTCACACTTACAGGAGCAGATGGACTGCATAAATAAGCACAGTGCTCTGAGGCTACAGACCAGCCGATAACCCCCTTCAATTTCCATGCCAGCTTCTTCCTTTGTAATTCAAATCTGGCCAGAAACTGGCAGCTATGAAAACTGAAACAAGCACTGCCACAAATACCTTGTAATGCTATCGACCTTGTCTGCCCATGCAGTAAGAAAAGGGAATGCATATGTGTCTGCAGTCATCCAGATAACACAACTAATTTTTGGATAACAGAAGCCCGGTCTGACCGTGCACCAAAGCAGTCATTACCAGGCAGAGGAGAAATAAGTCTCTTCAAATACAGGATGCATTTAAAACCACATACAGCAGCTCAGCCACTTTCAAGGCCGCTTTCATTACCAATTTTAATTTGCTGCTTCAGTTTGCTGGCGAGATAAACTCTTTAGTGCTGTTTTTTAATCTGTTTGCCACATTTTATGTTTAAGATTATAGTAATATCAGAGAGTGGAAGGAATCCTTTTGTAGGAAATAAAGAAATAGATCCTCTTATCAGCAGCAATCAGAAAGTTCATTAATCACTGTGGCTTTGTGCCCTCTAAATTGAAAGGTTAAATAATCCTCTCAGGAATATTTCTCAGCACCTCTGCTGATTGTCCAGGAAGGAACAGTCATTCAAACGCTCTGGATCACTGACAGAATATTTTTCACCGTTTTGACCACAAACAATGATGGACAAATGGGCTGGCTCTGACAGAATTCACTTGCAATAAGTAGCAGGAGGTTGACTTTGTGCTTCAAATGAACAAAGTGGTCTAATATCACAAAAAGATAAATTTAAAGATGAAGGCAAAATTCTTAAATAACTCTATAGGAGATGACTGAAGGTTAAGCAGGCATTTCTTTGGCACGTACTGACTTTGTAGCTATTGAATACATCATTCTGTAATAAAAATTGTCATTAAAAATTATGAAAAACATAATAGATTGAATTTCTTGAAATATATCTCAACTAATAGAGAATAATAGATATATGCAACTGATTGTATGTCAATAAACTAAATGGTTCAGATATAATGAAGTCTGAGAGTGAAGCAAGAGTGGTTATAACAAGCCCCTCAGCTCTGAGATTAGATTACAGACTTGAAACCAGTCCATACTATTGTTCTATTTTTTTCTTGAAAAAATAAATAATGAGAAGTTTGTGTTGGCAGTGGATTCTACTCATCTCTGTTTTATTGTTGTCGTTCTATAGAACACTAAATTAAGCCAGGGACTACTGTAACAAGGACAGATGTCTCAAGAATTTGACCTTGGTGCTTGCTGGAAGCACGGTAAGATTTAGAGAAATTGTACAGGCATATCCAACCACAGGTTTCCCATTCCTACTGCATGATCCAGCAACCCTGATTCAAAAGAAACAAAGAAAGACTTGCATTTATATAGTGTCTTTCACAACCTCAGGACGCCCCAAAGTGCTTTACAGCCAATGAAGTACTTTTGAAGTGTAGACACTGTTGTTATGTTCAGCAAGTGAGGATCAACTCTTCATCTGAACTTATTTTCCCTATTCTTACCATCGCCAATAGCATCACTCCTCATCCCAGGTGGTCGATCCTTGTTGGCATAAGGTTCCCCTAGCTGGCCTCCAGTACCTTGCCCAAATAACTATTGGCAATTATTCATAGGCAAGACTTAAACAGAGTGTTGGCAGGCTGTTCAACTAAGTGGGGAGATTAAATCTGAGCCTGATTCTAACCTAACTGGATGCCCTCATATGCACCTCTCCAGCAGGGTCCCTGGAGAGGTTAGGAGAGGGATCCCTGGCTGATTTTCCCTTCCCTAATCCAGTAGCGCTGTGGCCCCTCTAACATCACCCTAGCTGTGATCAGCTAACCCAGCACATAAGTGGGTAATCTATACTCAATTGCCCCCATGTAGAGGAGACCATACCATTAGCAGTGAATACAGCCCGCCACATTGGAAGTACCTGCAAATTAGAGTGTGAGCCGTGGCTCAGTTGGCACTCTAGCCTCTGACTCAGGAGGTCATGGGTTCAAGTCCCACTCCAGAGACTTGAGTACATAATTTAGGCTGACATTTTAGTGCAGTATTGAGGGAGTGCTGCACTGTTGCAGATGCCATCTTTCAGATGAGCTGTTAAACCAAGGGCCCATCTGCTTGTTTAAGTGGATATAAAAGATCCCATGGTACGAGTCGAAGAACAGCAGGGGAGTTATTTTGGTGTCCTGACCAACATTTATCAATCAGTACCACCAAAACCGATTAACTGGTCATTTATCGCATTGCTTATGTGGCTTGCTGTATGCCAAATAGCTGCTGCGTTTGCCTACAAAACAAAAGTGACTACACTTCCAAGGAATTAATTGGCTGTTCAGCGCTTCAGGACATTTGGAGGACGTGAAAGGTGCTATGTAAGGACGGGACGGGACGGGGGGGGGGGGGTGGTGGGCGGAAAGTGGATAGCGCAAAAAAAGGCCGTGGGCACCATGATACGAGATTTGGTGCTGCCTGTTAATTAACACGGTCCACACTGCTGACTGGCTGTGCGCTCAGCAGGGGGCCGAGGTTCACATCACTGGAGCGAGGCTAGCTTTACTTAAAGCTAGCCTGCTCTTCAAGACAGTCTGCAGCTCTTAAAGCTGAACTGCCTTCGCCTCCTGCACATTAAAAAATGCCAGAAGTGCTTCAGCACAAACACAAATGGCTCAACAGGCTAGGGAATGGGCACCCAGGGTCTTGGATGCAGCACTCCAGCTTTGTGCAGGTGGTGAACACTGGAAGAGAGATCCTCTACCCACAGGGAGCCAGGAGGCCCTCCAGAAAAAACGGTGTGGGACCAGATCGCTAAGGTGGTTACTACCAGCAGCGTCACCCCCAGGATCTGGCTCCAGTGCCCAAAGAAGTTTCATGACCTCAGATGAGTGATCGAGGTCAGTGACTGCATCTTCAAAAGCCGTCTACTCCCAACTTCACCACTAACCTCACACACTGCTCAATGCACGACCCCCACCCCCCCCCATCACTCACCTACCAATAATCTTCATACGTTATCCTCTTTCTCACTTCCCACTTATCCCACAATCTCTTCTGTTTTGCAAGCTGCATATGCTTTACACCCCTCTCCTCACCACAACCCTACCCTTGTACCTTCCTCATTTCAGACACCCAAGAAATCCAGCCTGCCCAGCCAGTGGTTGACCAAGAGGGAGAGGAGAGTGAAGAAGAAGAAACACCGTCACTCGATTTCACACTCCCAGCCACCAGCTTCTCAAGGTTGACCAGCAAGGCCATCTGCAGTGTCCCCCACTGAAAGTCAACAGCCTACCAGCAGCCATGCTGTAGCACTGCGTAACATCACTAGGATAGGCAAAGGCACACGCAAGACAGTCACTAAGGGAATGCACAGTGGTGATTAGTTGATTTTTTGATGTAATATTGGATGCATATATGGATAAAGTTGGATTGGAAAGTCAGCATTGTGGCCAAGAGGATGCTGTGATGATTAGCAACAGAGGTAAAGTAAGGTGTGGGACAAATGTTGAAAGGGGAATTGGGGTTGCGTTCACTGCTACCGCAGCCAGATGATTCGATCCCGGATATCCCGGCCAGAAAAGGGCTGTCTAGGGTGCCGCCTTCCTTCTGCTTTTTCCTCTTCTGCTTCCTCCTCACTCTTCGCGCAGCTTGTCCCCTTTGCTGCCTCTCCTATCTTCATGTGATACTGCAACTAGAGCCCCCAGGACTGGGAGCAAGTGGTCTTCTCAGAGGCCTTCCTTTAACAGCCAAAGCCTTGCAAACGTCCAGCAGCACTCCCTGCACTCTAACAACTTTTTAAATGTATTGCACCAAGCCACTACCCCAATAAAATGTAAAAAAAATGCCCAAAAGAAAAAATCTAAAATTACCTGAAAGTTGTGTGCGTCCCTTTAAGAAGCGCTGGCAGTGTCTCTGTTCTACTGCTGCACGCATATTCTTCCATGCATGGTTTGGAGAGGATGGTATCAAGAGCGGAGACGTTGAAAATCACAGATCGTGCGTCAATTCAGGCGCTGTACGCCAACTGACGTCACGATCTGCATCATTTAAATATGTGCAGTGAGCGCAGGCAGCGGTGCTGACCTGCCCAAAATGTAGCTGCCGTGTTCTGTGCCGGAAGTGAGGTGGCCACCATTTTTTCTGCAAAACCGGCCTTAACGGCCGGCGCTAAATGTCCCAATTTCACGGCTAAGTTCTCTCTTCTTTTCCTTCTTTGTCTCAGATGGAACGTCAGTAATGTGGAGAAGCAGCAAATGGACAGGTGTATCTGTTATGGTTCTATAGAAAAATTCCTGGGAAGAGCTGCTGTGAACAGAGGCGATGCAAGAATAAATGAGGATGTTGTAGAGAGAACGAGGACGTGGTAGAGGGAACAATTCCTAGGAAACCTTTGTGGTGGGATGATGTACTTGTTGGGATCATTAATTCTGATGTAATAATATGATTTATTTTTTCCCCTCAGTGGGGCAAATCACTATTTATTCAGTGGGTTACTTTTGATTTTATGATGCAGCACCAGACTGACAATAACATTTACATTTTAAACATCTGACAACCAGATAGTTGGCAGCTCAAGGCCCAGTGCTACTTCTCACTCAGAACTTACCCAGTTAAAGTAAGGAAGTTCTTTAGTTCCCATATTTTGCCTCAGAGCATTATTGAGTCCATGCAAGTATAAGTTTGGCAGTGTGAAGTACCTGCAATAAAACTGTACAAAAATTGTTCCTCCAGTAATAAAAACAGAAGATGCTAGAACCCCTCATCCATGCCTTAGTCACCTCCAGATTTGACTATTCCAATGCTCTCCTGGCCAGCCTCCCATCCTCCACAAACTTCAACTTATCCAAAATTGCGCTGCCCATATCCTATCCAGCATCGTTCTGCTCGTCCCTCACCTCTGTCCTTACTGACCGACACAGGCTCCCAATTACCCAATGCCACAAATTTAAAATTCACTTCCTTCATGGGCTCGCCCCTCCCTATTTCTGTAACCTCCTCCGACCCTACAACACCTCCCCTTCAAACCCACTGTTCCTCGGACTCTGGCCTCTTATGCAACCTTTCACCCACCCCCCCATTCAACTGGCTCAGCTGCATGCTCTGGAATCTCCTCCTTAAACCTCACTGCCTCTCCAGCATTCTCTCCTCCTTTAAGACCTTCCTTAAAACCCATCTCTCATACCTCCTAAAATTCTCTTTCTTTGGCTTGTTGTCCATTTTATCCTAGCACCTTAGGACGCTTCTCTACGTTAAAGGCGCTATATAAATGCAGATTGTTGTTGAAATACTCAGCATGTCGATCAACATGTGAAAAGGTTAATGTTTCAGGTACAGACCCTACTTCAGAATTCAAACAGGAAAATGTGCTTCCCCTTTACAGAACTGACCAAATCGAAGATGGGAGGATATACCAGATAAAGGTCACAAGGTAAATATACTGGCTCCTCGTACAAAGTACCAGTAAAGGAATGTGAACAGATTTTTGTTTGTTTAAAGTGTTGTAAACTATTTAATGATACACAAAGATCGCCTCAGTCAAACTGTGAAAAAGTGTTAGATAGATAAAAGATGAGTAAATATAAGGGAGAAAATTGGTATCTGAACAGGAGAAACTGGAAGGAAATGGGAGAGACACGTAAAGCCTGAAGTTGTTAAATTAGGAAAAAACCTGCATTTATATACCACCTTTCATGACCTCAGGATGCCCCAAAGTGCTTTACAGCCAATGAAGTACTTTATTGAAGTGTAGTCACTGTTGTAATGTAGGAAATGCAGCAGCCAATTTGAGCACAGCAAGATCCCACAACACCAATGAAATAAATGACCAGATCATCTGTTTACGGGTGTTGATTGAGGAATAACTGTTGGCCAGGACACGGGGAGCACGCTCCTGCTCAGCTTCGAAATAGTGCCATTGCACCTTTTGCATCCATCTGAGAGGGCAGATGGGGCCTTGGTTTAAAGTCTCATCCGAAAGGCGGCACCTCCAACCGTGCAACACTCCCTCAGTACTGCAGTGAAGGTGTCAGCCTAGATTATGTTAAAATCAATGTTTAGACCAGAGAGTCGTATAGTTCCCAGGTGGAAGATGAGATGCTGTCTCTGAATCTTGTGTGAGCTTGGTTGGTACAATGCAGGAGGACAGGTTGAATTAGGGGAAGAGGAGGGGCTGAAATGAGGAATGCAGGAAGGTCAGGATCATGCTTGTAGATAGAATGGAGCTGTTTGACAAAGCAGCGCCAGTACATGTTTGGTCTCCCCAATATAGAGAAGACTGCATTGTGAGCAGGGAATAAAGTATACTAGATGGGAGGAAGTCGGTGCAGATCACTTTCTTGCACAGAGTAAAGTGCTTCATGCCCCAAACAATGGCTTCCAATATTTGTAGCTTTTTATTTTAATTTTAACTTTCACACCAATGTTCCATAAATGTAATTAGCGTCCAGAGGTTGGAAGAAATCCTTCTGTAGGAAATATATGTGTGAAATATATCCAAACTAATAACTTGTTTTATAATAATGCCTATTATATACATTCATAGATGTTGTATATACACAAGATTTTTATAAAGCAGATGCATGTGTGAGTTATAATTTTGCTTGAGCAAGTCTGCACTACAAACTTTAGTTGGAGATAGGTCATGTAAAACTACCTATTAAAAAGATTGCTAGATCAAGCACAAGGCATTTAATTTTTTTTCAATGGAGCGAGAAGGAAATAACTTTCATCGTCTGTCAGTGGCCCAGGCTCGCCAATTAAATTGATTTGTCATCTGAACAAATTTCTCATGGCCAATCAGAACAACCAAGCTAGGATTTCAATGGCCGAAGTGCATTGCATTATGTGATATAATTCAATGATTGCGAGTTTTGCTCATTTTTAAAACATCAACACATTTCTGCCACCTAAACTTGATAATTCTGCCTGGAAGCAGCTAACTGCAACAAGTGTCAATTCAAAGATTCAGTCCCACACTGGTGGCTAAGTCGAGACTGGATCTAGCTTCCTGCTGGCTGAACATGCAGTGTTATCAACTACAGCCAAAGTAGCTTGACACAGCATGCTCCCTTAGCTGCAGGAAGTGCAGAGAGCAGCATACAAGGAGGTAGAAAATTATTAACGTTTGAATGTACTCATCAAATACATAATTCCTACAAAACAAATTCATCCAGCAGCTTTTCCTAACAAATTTAGCATGAAAATAATCTTGCACTGTTTTTCCTGCAAGAAAATATTAAGAGAGAAATAGCCATCAGTCAAGGACGTGCTGGTGTCATCATGTAGCATATTACTGAAACAACCAACAGGACAGTTCTCATTCATATTTACTAAACATGTTATTTTTTGAGGGGGGAATTAAGTACTTAAAAACCTGCTTGATGAAAACAGTCTGATTTCATGAGAACAATTACTTTACTGTCAATGGGGCACTGCAGAAGGAAATGAAGGAAGCAAGAAATTGCATTTATATAGCACCATCTCACATTCTCAGCATGCCCCACAGTGCTTCACAACCGACAGATTACTTTTCATATGCAGTCACATTTGTTTTGTAGACAAACAATTGTGGGGAACTTTGGTTGGGAGAATGGAAAAGCAAAATATTTTTTAAAAGGTGAGAGACTAGTAATTGTTGGCATTCAGAGGGATTTGGGTGTCCTTGTACAGAAAATCACAGAAAGTTAACAGGCAGCAATTAGGAAGGCAAATGGTATGGTAGTCTTTATGCAAGGGGGTTGGAGTATAAGAGTAAGGAAGTTTTGCTGCAATTATGTAGGGCATTGGTGAGACCACACCTGGAGTACCATGTACAGTTTTGATCTCCTTACCCAGGGAAGGATATACTTGTCTTAGGGGGGGGGGGGGGTGCAACAAAGGTTCGCTAGATTGATTTCTGGGATGAGAGGGCTGTCCTACGAGGAGAGATTGAGAAGAATGGGCCTATATTCTGTGGAGTTTAGAAGAATGAGAGGTGATCGCTTTGAAACATATAAAGTTGGCATTTTTCAATTTATGAAAATTATAGTATGCCATGAATTAATGTTTACAAGCTAAAAATAAATCCTACAACATACACTATAATGAATACTGCTCTGTATCTACATGTTACAGCACTAGAAAAAAGGATTTTACAGACAGAAAAAATACTTTTGCTGCCTATGGAGCACGGTGGCTTCAAGGGCAGATAACCAACTGCAGAGGGTTGACTGCTTGACCCAATCAGGAGGGCTGGCACAGGCAGTGTGTCAGCAATGGCACAATGGAAATGGCAGGTCACGTTGAATTCTCAGGCGAATGCAATACATTTTTAAAATGTCTGTGATGCCTGAACTCCAAGTTTCAGCTTTCTGTTGTGTTACAACAGTGATTGAGGGGGTCTAGAATGAGGGGGCATAGGTATAAAATGAAATGTAAGAGATTCAGGACAGAGAGCAGGAGAAACATTTACACAGAAGATTGTGACATTGTTGAATGTACTAGTGAAGTTAGTGAAAAAATAGATTAGATAGATGGTTGAAAAAAACGTAATAAAGGGATATGGGAACAGGGTAGGCACATGGGATTAGGACTACTGCTCGTGCAGAGGCTAAACACCAACACAGACTGGTTGGCTTGTTTCCGTGTTCTATGTTTAGACGTTGCTGTTGCTTATAGACTGACGCTCGCAATTATTATTTCTTTTACGCAGTACAATCCAGATCTCAGCCGTGATGTTAAAATGCAGAACTTCAGGATTTTCAGAAACAGGAAGAGGTCTAGTTAGGATCAAACAAATCTTTTCATAGATCAAATGTGCTTCTAGCTTTCTCACATATCCTTCAATCAACATTTTTTCCCAGAGGTGGTGGAAGCGGGAAGATTTTTAAACATCTTAACTCGTGAGGCTGACCATAATGGACTTGTTATTCATTGTTTGTGAGCTACTCAATTAGCCTCCAGTGTGCACCTTTCCCACCTCCCTCACTGAGATGGCATGCAACCCAGCTGCTCCTAGGTATCTAGCAGCTAGAAGCTGCACAACAGTAGTCTAGGAACAACACACGTTCCAATTTTACCTCCCATCCACCCCCCCCCTGCCCCCCCGCCCAGGGAATCTGCTTGGGCTCCGCTTGGTACCCCTCCCAGCACTGCAGTTGAAATCAGAAATTTAGCAGCATGAGATGTCAAGACCCTTTTTGCCAACGGCCACTTTGTTAATCGCTGTAGTACCGAATGCTAGAGTCTTGTACTGTGTCAGGTGCTGTGAGCTGCTGGTGCTTTTCTCTTTCCCTGAATATCCTCGCAGTTAAAGACAGCAGCTTTCATCCTTCACCTTAGGGCAAGCACTTCCAGCATACAATGCACGTGGCCAAGAACAGCATGCGAGCACTTACAATATCTTGCATATGAAATAAGGAATTTATTACTGGTACATGAAAATCTCTCAACCACAATTAGTTTCCTGCAAGTCACTGGAGATATAAATATGAATCAGAAAGCTCTCACCATCAGCCAGTACATGCTGTAACATGGCCAGTCTCCACATAACTGTTCTTAAGCATTGTGGATTCACAGCAGAAAAAAAATCGACATCAAATCTGAACAAGCATTTACATGAATAAAAGAAGAGAACAAAGTACCCACCAATATCAAATCCTGCTTAGCAGCACGCATACAATGATTATCAGTATACAAACAATTGTTATTAGCACGCATACAATGATTCTCAGCATGCATAAAAATGTTATCAGCATGCGTTCAATTATCAACATATGTACAATTATCAGCATGTGCACAGTCATTATCAGTATACATACAGTGATACAATCATTACATCCTCTTTACACCCAAATACAGACTGAACACAAGCACCATGATGGTAACTGCCCCAAGCACTCTGAAGTGGCCCCACAAACCGCTCCATATGCATAAAACATAACAGACTGCCACACTGGGCCAAAATTCCACTCACAAAACACAAGTTTCTTTTTAACTTAATTATACTAAATAAGTTAATACACATGCATCGTACAAATAAAACACAACATCTGAAGCTAATCTTCATTTCACTTATCAGACCTGTGTAACTTGCATCTTGTGAGTTGTGCAGTTTCCTTCATTTGTGGAATAAGCACTGTGCTTTCTAATGAGTGGTAGCCAGTAGCAGTCTGTGGTTTTAATGTCCTGGCTCCACATTCAGGTAAGTTATTTTTTTTTAAACTTGCCTTTTTGGTGGCAGCCTGCAGCGGTCCCTTTAAGGCTTCTGGCACCCACTGCCCGCCAAATTGGACGCCTGTAAAACGGGCGCAGCATCATCGGAATTTCAAGGCCCATACGTTAGAGTATGTACAATTCACTCATTAAAAACTTCTTTAAAATATATCTTAATGTGATCATGTGATGCAACTTAATGGTGGGTTTACTAGTGCTGGGCAACAGGGAGTGGAAACGCCCTTTCATTGTACTTTAAACCATAAACTATACAAAATAATGCTATGTGGTTTATATTAGTACAACATTTCAATAAAGAAAGACAGACTTGCATTTAATAAAGAAAGACAACCTCAGGATGTCCCAAAGCACTTTACAGCCAATTAAATACTTTTGAAGTGTAGTCACTGTTGAGATGTAGGAATTGCGGCAGCCAATTTGCATACATAAGAACATAAGAAATAGGAGGAGTAGGCCATTCAGCCATTCGAGCCTGCTCCACCATTCAATGAGATCATGGCTGATCCTCTGCCTCAACTCCATTCACCGGCCCCATCGCCATATCCCTGATGCCTTTACTAGTCAGAAATCCATCGACTTCTGTTTTGAATATACCCAATGACTGAGCCTCCACAGCCCTCTGGGGTAGAGAATTCCAAAGATTCACCACCCTCTGTGTGAAGAAATTCCTTCTCATCTCAGTCCTGAATGGCCTACCCTTTATCCTGAGGTTGTGGCCCCTGGTTCTAGACTCCTCAGCCAAGGGAAACATTCTCCTAGCATCCACCCTATCAAGCCCTGTAATAATTTTGTATGCTTCAATGAGATCCCCTCTCATTCTTCTGAATTCAAGAGAATACAGGCCTAGTTTACTCAATCTCTTCTCATACGACAGTCCCGCCATCCCAGGAATCAATCTCGTGAACCTTCGTTGCACTCCCTCTATGGCAAGTATATCCTTCCTTAGGTAAGGAGACCAAAATTGTACACAATACTCCAGGTGTGGTCTCACCAAGGCCCTATATAATTGGAGTAAGACTTCTTTACTCCTGTACTCAAATCCTCTTGTAATGAAGGCCAGCATACCATTTGCCTTCCTAATGGCTTGCTGCACCTGCACATTCACTTTCAGTGACTCATGTACAAGGACACCCAGGTCCCTTTTGAGCATATGTATTCCCCAATCTTTCACCATTTAGGAAATACTCTGCCTTTCTGTTTTTTCTACCAAAGTGGATAACTTCACATTTATCCACATTATAATCCATCTGCCATGTTCTCGCCCACTTACTGAGCCTGTCGAGATCCCCTTGAAGCCTCTTCACATCCTCTTCGCAACTGACACCCAGCTTTGTGTCATCAGCAAATTTGGAAATGTTACATTTAGTCCCCTCATCCAAATCATTGATATAGATTGTGAATAGCTGGGGCCCAAGCACCGATCCTTGCGGTACCCCTGCCATCCTGAAAAAGACCCGTTTATCCCTACTCTTTGTTTTCTGTCTGTTAACCAATTCTCAATCCATGCTAGTATATTACCCCCAATTCCATGTGCCCTAATTTTGTTCACCAACCTCTTGTGTGGGACCTTATCAAAGGCCTTCTGAATATCCAAATACACCACATCTACCGGTTCCCCTTTGTCTACTCCACTAGTTACATCCTCAAAGAACTCCAATAGGTTTGTCAAACAGGACTTCCCTTTCATAAATCCATGTTGACTCTGCCCAATCTTACTATTAGTTTCTAAGTGCCCAGTTATTGCATCCTTTATAATAGATTCCAGCATTTTCCCAACTACTGATGTGCGGCTAACAGGTCTGTGGTTCCCCATTTTCTCTCTCCCTCCTTTCTTAAATAGCTGGGGTTACATTTGCTATCCTCCAATCGGCAGGAACCGTTCCAGAATCTATAGAATTTTGGAAGATGACAACCAATGCGTCCACTATCCCAACGGCCACCTCTTTCAAAGCCCTAGGATGCAGGTCATCTGGTCCTTGAGATTTATCGACTTTTAGTCCCATTAATTTTGCTAGTACTGTTTTTTTATGAATAATAATTTCTTTAAGTTCCTCATTCTCGCCACACCCTTGGTTTTCTCGTATTTCTGGGAGGTTTTTTGTGTCTTCCTCCGTGAAGACAGAAACAAAGTATTTATTTAATTTCTCTGCCATTTCCTCATTCCCCATTATAAATTCTCCCGTCTCCGACTGTAAAGGACCTACGTTTACCTTCGCCAGTCTTTTTCTTTTCACATACCTATAGAAGCTTTTACAATCCGTTTTTATATTTTTCGCTAGTTTGTGCTCATATTCCATTTTCCCTTTCTTTATCAATTTCTTGGTCCCCCTTTGCTGATTTCTAAAAAGATCCCAATCCTCAGGCTGACCGCTTTTTCTGGCAACTTTATAAGCTTCCTCCTTTGATTTAATACTAGCTTTAATTTCTTTTGTTAGCCATGGTTGGATCACTTTTCCTTTTGGGTTTTTATGCCCTAGAGGAATTTATGTTTGTTGCAAATTATGCATTATTTCCTTGAATGTTAGCCATTGTATGTCCGCCTTCATACTTTTTAGTGTAGTCTCCCAATCTACCATGGCCAACTTGTCTCTCATACCCTTGTAGTTTCCTCTGTTTAGATTGAAGACCTTAGTTTCAGATTGGACTACATCACTCTCAAACTTAATATAAAATTCAATCATATTATGGTCACTTGTCCCTAAAGGCCCCTTTACCACAAGATTATTGATTAGCCCTTTCTCATTACACAGTACCAGATCCAGAATAGCCTATTCCCTGGTTGGTTCCTCCACATACTGATCCAGGAAACCATCTCGCATGCATTCCAAGAATTCGTCCTCCACACCATTAGTGGTAATTTGATTTGCCCAGTCAATATGTAGATTAAAGTCCCCCATGATTACCGTATTGCCCTTGTTACATGCACTTCTAATCTCTTGATTGATTCTGTGCCCTACATTACCACTACTGTTTGGTGGTCTATACACAACTCCCACCAATGTTTTCCACCCTTTGCTGTTTCTTAGCTCCACCCAAGCGGATTCCAGTTCTACATCACGATCTGCCAAGCCAAGATCTTTTATCTCTACCGTACCGATCTCATCCCTTATTAACAGCGCTACGCCACCTCCTTTTCCTTTTTGTCTGTCCTTCCTAAATGTTGAGTACCCTCGAACATTCAGTTCCCAGCTTTGGTTACCCTGCAACCATGTCTCTGTAATGGCAATTACATCATACTCATTTACTTCTATTAGTGCCATTAATTCATCCACCTTGTTGCGAATGCTACGTGCATTTAGATAAAGTGCCTTCAACTTTGCCTGTTTAATATTTTTCTGCACTTTGACCCTCTTTACTGTTGGCCTTTGTTTCTGCTCCCTAGTAATTTCCCTGACTACTTTTCTAACCTGCACTTCCAGCTTTGTTTCTCTCTGTTCTGGGCCCACACTTAGGTTCCCAGCCCCCTGACAAACTAGTTTAAATCCTTCCCAACAGCACTAGCAAACCTCCCTGCAAGGATATTGGTCCCAGTTCTGCGGAGGTGTAACCCGTTCAGCTTGTACAGGTCCCACCTTCCCCAGAATCGGTCCCAATGCCTCAGGAATTTAAATCCCTCCCTCCTACACCATCTCTCCAGCCACGCATACAGCAAGGTCTCACAAACAGCAATGTGATAACGACCAGATAATCTGTTTTTGATGATGTTGGTTGAGGGATAAATATTGGCCAGGACACCGTGGACTCCACTGCTCCACTTCGAAATAGTGCCATGGGATCGTTTATGTCTTGAGAGGGCAGATGGAGCCTCAGTTTAAAATCTTATCCGAAAGACGGTACCTCTGACAGTGCAGCACTGGAGTGTCAGCTTAGATTATGTGCTCAAGTCTCTGGAGTGGGACTTGAACCCACAACCTTCTGACTCAGAGGAGAGTGTGCTACCAACTGAGCCATGACTGACACCTAATGTGACCACAATAAGGTAGAAGCAGCACAAACACCTCAGTTCAGTTAAAAGTGGAAAATATTGTAGCCTGGCTAATATTGTAGCCTAGTTGATACATGCACCAGAACACGGGTCCTGGAGCAACGGGTCATGGGTTCTCTCTTCAGATTTCACTGAGCGATGGGTTCTCAAACTCAGATGGGCTGCATGCAGTGGGGGAAAGATGTTGAGTTGAGAAGAGGTCCTTCATCATCAGAGGAAAGAATCAGTGAGAGTTAAATACAGCACTCACACATAACTGCCAGCAACTAATAAGAACTAATAAAGAGAAAACTTGACACGTGACTGGTCTGTGATAAGCAGCTTCACTGCTGCTAACTACGATTCAAAGAGATCAATCAGATTTGAGATTTGATTGTTCCACTCTGATCCCAATCTTCAACACCCAATCATCGTGCAACTATTCTCACCCCAAGGGCTCTCAGGAGCTTCCCCCCACCAACACTCACCACCCATCCCTTGTCTCTCGGCCCTTCTTCATGCCTGCTCAACCTGAACACTCTTGCATCTTCCTAGCCCCAGCCATCTCTGAGCCCCTGCCTGAAACCTCTGGTTTCTTTATCATCTGCATGTGTTCCCGCAGGTGGGTGAGATAGTGGCTGTCGCTTTCTAGTCTGGTGTTGCAAGCTTCCTTTGAGCAGGCAAAAGAAAGGAAGCGTCGGGACTGACCAGCAGCAGGATAGGCATCGGATCTCCCTCAGCCATCACGCAAACTCATCTCCCAATTTTCCAAGAAAATGGTTTTAAAAGACTGGTCACTTGGTGCTGGAGTTGGGATCAGAGGATGCTGCCCATGATGCTAATGAAGATAGTGAAAGTGTATGAGCCATACAGAGAAACAAGGAGATGGAAAATGCAAGTCAAACAGAAATAGAGGGACACTGAAAGAACTAAGAGCAGGAGATAAACAGAGACAATTACAGGAAGAGACACAAATTTAATTTTGCACTGTTAAATATTACCTGTTTCAAGAAAAAAAATGAACTTTATAGTGCCTCATCACATCACTGAAAAGCACATCTGAGCCAATTAATTTGATGTGCACTCCCTTCCGCACAAGGTCCCACCAACAGCAATGAGATGGATAGATGTGCTGATGGCCAAGGGAGGAATGTCGGCCAAGGTGTGAGGAGAACTTCCTACTCTTCTTCGATGATGGCATGGGATCTTCTATGTCCACCCGAACCACTAGAATGGTTTAATTTCTTATCTCAAGGATGGCACTGCCAACAGTGCAGCACTCCCTCAGCACTGCGCTAAAATGTCAGCCTAGATTATGTGCTCAAAGCCTGGACTGCAACTTGAACCCACAACCTTCTGACTCAGATACAAGAGTGGTAGCAACTGAGCCAAGTTGACAGCCAATACTCAAATCTCCTGAAACCCAAACTCTTAATTCTACTATGAATCTACAAATTATATGCACAAAATCATGGTTTCAAGTAAAACAGATTAACAACTGGATCAATTCCAGTCACTACAGTCTGCC
This sequence comes from Squalus acanthias, assembly GCA_030390025.1. Classification (NCBI taxonomy): domain Eukaryota; kingdom Metazoa; phylum Chordata; class Chondrichthyes; order Squaliformes; family Squalidae; genus Squalus; species Squalus acanthias. The sequence continues at coordinate 225,014,709 of CM059425.1, read as the reverse complement.
GTGTATTTTTTCAAATAAAAACCACAACAACAGCTTGCACCTTTAGCGTTAAGAATAACATCCCAAACAGGCTTAAGGAAAATGGATACTAAGCCAAGAAGGAATGACCAAAAGCTTGGTTGAAGAGGTGAGGAGGCTTTTAAAGAGGGAAAAGAGAAGTGGAATGGCGGGAGGTTTAGGGATGGAATTCCAGAGATTAAGTTACAGTGGTAGCACTCGCATCTCTGAGTTAGAAGATTGTGGGTTCAAGGCCCACCAGAGACTTGAGTGCATAATATAGGAGGCACCATCTTTTGGACGAGACGCTAAACAGAAGTCCCATCTGCCCCTCCAGGTGGTTGTAAAGTATCCCATGGCACTATTTTGAAGAGGAGGAGGGGGGTGTCCCGGGGTACTGGCCAACATTTATCCCCCGATCAACAGCAGTGATAACAGATTTGGGGTGATTTTAACCCTATCCGCTTGGCCAAAACTGGGCAAGCGAGCCTGAAACCAATGGGGTCCTTCTTTAAATATCTTTAAATATGCAGATCGGGTCCGAACTGCTGTTTTAACTGTTGGTCTGAGCGGGAAAGCTGTTGTGTGGCTTTCCTGCCAGGTGAAGACAGCAAGAAGCCGGAGCCAAACAAATAAGTTTGTGTTACTTTCCCTGTTGGGCCATGAGGAGCAGGGAGTAGTGCTACTCTGGGCCCTACTAGGAAAGTTTAGGCCTCCCCTGCCCCGGGCTCCCCCCCTTCCTAATCGCGAGATCCGCCCGAAATCTCCGCTCCGCAAATTTCGAGTGCCGGTGACTGTTCCTACGGTTCCGGCCGGTGGCCTCCTGCTGCCTAAAATTACATTCCAGTCTGCCGGCTAACTGCCGCTTCCTGCTGGTTTCAGGCAGGCAACTGACCGGGACATGTCAAAATCACCCGGGCCTCACGCTGCTGAGGTCAGGGGAGTTTGGCGCTCACCTCGGCCCCTTCCTGCCCGATTCTTTCTCTGTTAAAATTGGGGCTATTATCTGGTTATTGTTGTTTTTGAGACTGCGCTGTGTGCAAACTGGCTTCTGCGCTTGCCTACATTACAGCAGTGTCTACAGTTCAAAAGTAATTTGTGTGTATGTCATGTACAACACACACACACACACAGGAAGCTCCACGAAAAAGCAAATGTATCTAACTTTCTACTGACGTCATACTGACAGTTTCACATTACTTTCATAAAACAGAAATCAAAACAAATTCCACCTCCAGGACCAGTGAAAAAGGTCACTTCTCACTGAGGACCGGCATCTACTTGTGAGTGACATGAGCTCTGACGCATTCAGTCTAATCTCCAGAAGATACAAAACGCAAATCTAGTCTACATCCACTGTAAGATACAAGATGAAAGCTATCTTCAAAATTAAACAGACAAGGTAAAAATCATATACAAGCTTCAGAATATCAAAAGGAAAGCAAATTCCTCTAAAACAGAAACTAAAGCATTACATAAATGTTCAAACGATATAAATCTTCTAAATATCACATGACCGCAATGGAATTATAGTCCAACATAGTTCTCATGTTTTCCACTCATGCGATATTTAGCTGTGTATAACTCTAATTGTTACATGAATCACAAAGAACAAGACTATCATTGAACACATATTTGGAATGTGGCCCTAGCAAACCAAAACACAAGTCAACAAAGCCTTGAAATTCTCTGCCAAGCTGCGAGGAGTCTTTTCCCCAGTAGATGGCAGTGTGGATCTTAATTATGAACCACTCATTTACGTAGATGTCTGGTGTTTTTACAGAACACTACTGTATAGCTTTTTTGTTCAACAACGCAGCTAAATATACTAGGTCTGTCTTAGTTGATGCTCTCACAATTTCAGCATTTTGTGCACCCATACTGCAATATCAAAGCTAACAGTAATTTTTTAATAAATATATTAAGAGAAAGAGAGGTAAAGAGGAGTGTGAGCCCATTAAAGACAGATGCAGGTGAGACTATAATGGACAACAAGGAAATAACAGACTTGTTAAATTAATACTTTGTATCTGTTTTCACTGTGGAGGAAGAGGACAAAATACCATTGGTGCAACACTATCTAAAAATAAGTCATGAGGAGTAACTTAATGGAATTATTATAAGTGGAAAAAATGGTCATGGAGAAAATAATGGGACTCAAGATGGACAAATCTCCAGGACCTGATTGTTTCCGCCCAAGGTATTAAAATAAATAAGCGAGGAAATTGCAGATGTGTTAGTTATAATTTTCCAACGCGCCCTAGATCCAGGAATTGTGCCTATGGATTGGAAAATTGCAAATGTCACTCATTCTTTAATGACTGAGGGAGGGGGAAACCAGAAAACTACAGACCCGTCCGTGCAACATCAGTTGTGGTGAAGTTACTGGAATCTATCATCAGAGACAGTGATCGAGCAGTTGGACAAGCTGAACGAAGAGAGGCAGCATAGATTTAGATTTGTGAAGGGTAGGTCATGTCCAACTAGTCTAGTTGAATTTTTTGAGGCGGTCACTGGCATGGTGGATAGGAGAGTATCTATGGATGTTGTCTATATGGACTTGCAGAAGGCATTTGATAAGGTTCCGCACAAGAGATTATCAAAAATGAAATCTCACAAAATTAGATGTAACCACGTGACATGGGTTGGAATTGGTTGGAGGGTAGGCCAGAGAGTTGGGATAAAGGGCACGTACTCTGATTGGTGGGATATGACACATGGTGTTCCCCTTGGATCTGTACTGGGACCTCAGCTTTTCACCATATATATTAACGACTTAGATGATGGAAGAGAGAGTTGTATATCCAAGTTTGCAGATGGCTGGAATTTTCCGGGGGGTCAGCGGGCGGGATCGGTGGCGAGTCGGGTGGGAAATTTGATTTTTTTGACAGCGGGTCAGGAACCCGCTGTCATCCCGCCACAATGGCACGTCTGTAATCTCAGTTCAGACTCGGCCTGCAGAGGCGGGCGACCCAATTAAAACAATTATTGGCTTGTTGACAGAAACATAGAAAAATAGGAGCAGGAGTAGGCCATTCGGCCCTTCTAGCCTGCTCTGCCATTCAATATGATCATGGCTGATCCTCTATCTCAATACCATATTCCCGCTCTCTCCCCATACCCCTTGATGCCTTTTGCATCTAGAAATCTATCTATCTCCTTCTTAAATATATTCAGTGACTTGGCCTCCACAGCCTTCTGTGGTAGAGAATTCCATAGGTTCACCACTCTGAGTGAAGAAATTTCTCCTCATCTCAGTCCTAAATGTCCCACCCCGTATCCTGAGACTGTGACCCCTCGTTCTAGAACCCCCAGCCAGGGGAAACAGCCTCCCTGCATCCAGTCTGTCTAGCCCTGTCAGAATTTTATACGTTTCAATGAGATCCCCTCTCATTCTTCTAAACTCTAGTGAATACAGGCCTAGTCGACCCAATCTCTCCTCATACGACAGTCCTGCCATCCCAGGAATCAGTCTGGTGAACCTTCGCTGCACTCCCTCTATGGCAAGTATATCCTTTCTTAGGTAAGGAGACCAAAACTGCACACAGTACTCCAGATGTGGTCTCACCAAGGCCCTGTACAACTGTAGTAAGACATCCTTGCTCCTGTACTCAAATCCTCTTGCAATGAAGGCCAACATACCATTTGCCTTCCTAACTGCTTGCTGCACCTGCATGTTTGCTTTCAGTGACTGGTGTACAAGGACACCCAGGTCCCTTTGTACATCAGCATTTCCCAATCTATCACCATTTAAATAATACTCTACCTTTCTGTTTTTCCTACCGAAGTGGATAACTTCACATTTATCCATGTTATACTGCATCTGCCATGTTTTGCCCACTCACTCAACTTGTCCAAATCGCCTTGAAGCCTCTTTGCATCCTCCTCACAACTCACAATCCCACCTAGTTTCGTCTCGTCAGCAAACTTGGAAATATTACATTTGGTTCCCTCATCCAAATCATTGATATATATTGTGACTAGCTGTGACAGACTCTTAATAATGGTTTTAACCTTACCTTTTAACTTTAACTGCTCGCCCATGGGGTCCACGCTGCTCATGGACCACATCTGTTAACCTGAGGCGGGAGTTGAATGGCCATTGAATCAGCTGATTAGTTGACAGCTTGAAATGTACTATAAAAGCTCCCACCTCACAGCTGTTTACTTTCGAAGCGCAGAAGCTGTTGCTTACTCCATTTGGAAGACAGATTGAGCTGTATCCAGGCTGCAAGTGTTTGAAGCAAACTCTCCATCCAGTGTCACCTCATTGGAACAACCTCTCTCACCATTGACAGATTGCTTCTGTCATCTCAACTTCACCTGCCATTTATTCCATCAGCATGGATACCATTTATACTGTTTCACCTAGGTCCTCAGAATCTGACCATGATCAGCCCCAACACCAGCAGCACCAGGCGCACCAGCAGCACCAACAACACCAACCTTCTCCGCAATCACCTGATGCTGCACAGGACAGAGGGCATCAGCACCCGAGCACATTGCTGCCCAGGAGGCCAAGGATGGCCTCACCATGGCCAGATTTACTTCACTTGATGCTGTACACCCTGACTGCTACATGATGCACCAGGTTGGCACCACCCCACACCAACACCATAAAGCATCCCTACAATGTCCAAGCCATTCCTTTCACACTCATCACCATTGCAGGGGGTACCGTTATGTCTCACCATTCACGGCAACTCACTAAGCCACTTCCAAAGGTGCACATAAATCTGTCCCAGAACGTAAAGTGTTGAAAATAAAGGTTTCAATGTTTGACAGCACATTAACAGAAACTTTACATGAACATTGGATAAAACACCGAAGTGGCGACCCTTGTGTGTTGTTAATTGGTATGATTGCACTAGGATGAGGCCAAGTCTGAGGGGTGGCAAGTGAGATGGGGATGTGATAAGGGAGATAAGAGAGAGATGGGTGGAGGTGCAAGGTAAGTTGGTGTGAGTAAGGATATGCAGGAGTAGGGTAGGGAAGGCATAGTGATGGGGATGTGATGAGAGGCACAGCAGGATGAAGTTGAGTGTGGCTTTGTACTCACGTTTCCTGATCTAATGAGATCATTGAATGGTTTGCGCCATTGCACCCAGGTCCTCCTGACGACATCCCTGCTTGTGACCTCCTCTGCAATGTGCAACCAGGCTGTCTTGGTCTTCTGGGGAGGTCTCTTCCACCCATCGGAAGGGAAGAGGACTTCCCTGCGTGCTCTGACTCCCTCCATAAACATATGGAGGGAGTCATGGGAGAACCTGGGTGCAGCCCTGCACCTCTGTGCAGTGATTGTCAGTGTTTGCAGCACCTCAATGCTGTAGACACTGACAGCACAAACGTCAAAAGTAAGGTGGCCACGGTCCCTTTAAGGAAACCAGCTCAAGACGCGTCATGAATGAAGTCACTAGACCCGCTCTATCTAATTGGGCCAGGAAATGCGCTGGGCGGGCTTAACAAGCCCCATTGAGGTAAGTTCATTTTGGACAGTGGGATGGAGCCAGCAGCGGGGCTGCAACCCGCCACCACCACCGGCCGCGCTGAGGTGAGCAAAATCTCGGCCAAAGTTAGGAGACACAGTAAGTTGTGTAGATGGAAGCAGGAACTTACAATGGGACATAGTCAGACTAAGTGAGTGGACAAAACTATGACAGATGGATTTCAATGTGGGGAATGTGAGGTCATCCATTTGGATCTGAGAAAGACAAATTGGAATATTTTCTTAAGGGGAGAGATTAGGTGCTGTGGAGGAGCAAAGGGTGTCCATGTACACAAATCACTAAAAGCTAGTGCACAGGGACAAAATGCAAGATAAAAGTCTAATGGAATGTTAGCCTTTATCTTCATAGAATCATAGAAACTTACAGCACAGAAGGAGGCCATTCGGCCCGTCATGCCTGTGCTGGCTCTTTGAAAGAGCAGTCGTGCTTCGCCCACATCCCCACTTTTTGTCCGTAACTCTAAGTTCCTCATCCTCAAGTACCTGTCCAACCTCCTTTTAAAATTATTTATGAAATCAGCTTCCACCACCTTTTCAGGTAGAGCGTTCTAGATCCTGACAACTCTTTGAGTGTAAACATTTCTCTTCATCGCCCCTCTTGATCTTTTCCAATAATTTTGAATCTATGACCTCTAGTTATTGACCTATTCGCCAGAGGGAATAATTTTTCTCTATCTACTCTATCAAAACTTCTCATCATCTTGAAAACCTCTATTAGGTCACCTCTTAATCTTCTCTGTTCCAAGGAGAACAGTCTTAACTTTCCAACCTGTCCTCATAACTGAAGTCCCTCATCCCTGGTAACATCCTTGTAAACCTCCTCTGTACTCTTTCAAAGGCTTTTACATCTTTTCTGAAATGTGGTGTCCAGAATTGTCCACAATACTCCAGCTGAGGCCTAACCAGTGATTTATAATATTATAGCATGATCTCTTTGCTTTTATATTCTATTCCTCTATTTACAAACCCACACAACCCGTATGCTTTTTTGACCACCTTATCAACTTGCCATGCCACCTTTCAGGATTTGTGTATATGGACACCAAGGTTTCTCTGCTCATCTACACTTTTCAAAATCGTGCCATTTATAGTATATTTAAGGGGATTGGAATTCAAAAGTGAGGAAGTAATGCTTCAGTTGTACAGAGTCTTGGTCATACCCCATCTGGAGCACTGCATTCAGTTTTGGGCACCGAAGCTCAGGAAAGCTTTATTGGCCTTGGAGGTAGTACAGCGCAAATTCACCAGAATGTTACCAGAGCTTAAAGGGTTAAATTATGAGGACAGGGTGCATAAACATGGCTTGTATTCCCTCGAGTTTAGAAGGTTGAGGGGTGATTTAATTGAGGTGTTTAAAATGATAAAGGGAGTTGGCAGGATAGATGCAGATAAACTATTTCCTCTGATAGGGGAATGCAGAAAAAAGGGGCATCATCTTAGAATTAGAGCTAGGCCAGTTAGCAGTGAAATCAGAAATCACTTTTCCATACAAAGGGTAATGGAAATCTAGAATTCCAAAAGGCTGTGGATGCTGGGTCTGTTAAAATATTCAAGACTGAAATCGATAGATTTTTGTTAGGAAAGGGTATCAAGGGATATGGAGCACAGGCAGGTAAATGGAGTTGAGGCACAGATCAGCCATGATCTAATTGAATAGCAGAACAGGCTTGAGGGGCTGAATGGCCTACTCCCATTCCTATATGCTTAAGTATTCACATTGATGCATCATTTCTGTCCACATACATACCAGCATGTAAAATCTGTATAATATATTTGCACGGCTTTATCCTGATGTGACTGAATCTCAGCAGGTGAAAGTCTGTATTATGTACATTAGGGGGCAAGGTGCTTCTGCTGCAATTTTATTTTATTTTGTCTGAACATCGCAGTATTGTGTTTATGTGGGCTAGACATATTGGTGTAAACTGGGTAATCTAACTTGATAGGCAGGAATTAACAGCTGCTATAGAATGTTGCAGTAAATGGTCAGGAGGATTCCTGTTATAGTGAAGATATTCCAACATCGGAGTTTAATGAAGTGTGTTTCTCATGCAAACCATAATGCTGCACAGAATACTCTGCCACACAAGTTAAAATATGGGTCTACACTGCAGTATCAAACCTGCATATACTTTATATCCATTTTAACTTTTATAGAAGTTTTAATTGTATTTGTCTTCTGTTGCTTTGTGATAATTGGCTAGAGTTAAAAGGCAGCATTAGAGTCACAGTGAACGCAATGTGCTCTTAAAAATCTGAACAGTATATAGCCTTTAACTGCATTGAATTACAACTTGTTTGGTGCAAATCAGAACACGGCTCATGAACAAGTAAGCAATCTTAATGCATATTATTGTACAATTACTGGTACCACAGTGACGTTTCAAAATAAACAGCTGAACGATTTTTCTGGCTGAATGCTTAACTTAAAGAAAGATAGAGAATCAGAGTCACGCTGTTTCACATTGCACACAGAAAACATACACTTACAGTATTTAACATCAATTGTTAATGAATTGAGTATAGGAAAATACATATTAAAATATTTTCATACATTTTAATCTAGTTTAAAGAGCAAAATATTCATTTGGAACATTCAAATACATAAGTTGCATCCCAGTGTTTTAATAAAGAAAAAAACAAAACAATGGAGCCCTTTGAAAGTCAGTAACATTTTTGCATCATATCCAAAAATCAGTTGCTTTTATTTTTTCGAGTGCTTAGCATTGTGGGCCTGTTCATGTGATCTGGAATTCTGAATTCTGCAAAAAAATTCTATTTTTTTCAGAATATACAATTGCAGAAAATCTGATGGAAAAAACAGATTTATCAGGAGCTGTGCGAGTTCTCAGAATGTTAATTCAGACACTGCCTTTTTAGAAAGCGACACTAATGTAAACATGTCCTGTAGGAGGATCGTTCTTATTATGACAGCTTAACCATGCCATTCCCTTTTTATCTAATATACTGCAGGCTCTCAATTTTATTTTTATTTACACACTATTCATTTAAATTGCTATTTTTTAAGTCAGTCTGGGGGGCTTATTTGAGGGCCTTTTAACTTGCTGCTGTAAGAATGCAGACATATCCTGGGGTAAACAGATCACAGAACTGCTGTGACAGATCCAGTCACTAAGAAGAATCTAACCAATTTCAAAACGTCATGTGTTGTTCGGGTATTATTTTAATACACTTTATTTTTGCTGGTAGGGATTTACAAATGTATCTGACACAGTTGAGCTTCATGTCACTGAGGCATCGAGTACGACACTTTCAATGTGTAGAGGATGTGATCAACAGCTCATACTTTTGCCATTGCAAACAAAAAGAGCATGCAATTCATTATTCATACTGTCTCCTCATGCACATTAAAGCTGTACAAATTACTCTTAATTAAAAATATCAAAACAATAGGAATTAGAGGGCTTTTTTTATTAAAAAAAGATGTGAATTAAGATATAAAAATAATAAAACTTGGATCACTTTTTATTTATGGATCAATTAATCATGTATGCCACAGTCAAAAGAAAGTTAAACCTTACATCGGTTTTACTGATCTATGATTTCTGGTATAAAGTTGCGCTTTCCTGCATAGTCAGCTAATCCATAAATACAAACAATTGGGTTTCATTATTTTAAATCTCATACCATTAGAACTAATTAAACCAAGTTAAGATTCAGGAAATTCTTTGAGAAGACCTATACTAGAATTAAAATAAAAAAGGATGAGGTCATGCTGCTTTGAGGCCTGTGTCCATTCTGCACGCAGTTGAAATAACATTTTTGTTACTTCCAACAGAAAATCAAATTATCACAATGATTAAAGAAAGTATGCTTAATTTAGAAATCAAAAGCATTACTTCAAATGTGCATGAATTGTATGTGTGGGAGATCATTGGTCATTTTAAAAAGATCTGGCTGCCTTGATGGAAGACACTGATGATTTCGCTAAGCAACTTTTCTGTAGCGTTTACTTCATTTTGGGATATTGCTCTTTTGACAAAGGCCTGACATCAATGGCCGGGACTTGTTAGTCACTTGCGAAGTCTAGCAGTTACAACAATTAAATCAGTCAGCCACAGGAGGACACAGACACATTCAGAACACTGGCACTAAAATTTAACACAGCCATAGAATAAACATTATTCCACCGACACTTGCATCTTTCCTTTAACTTTTTAGCATGGTAATCAGAATGAACTCAAATGTGGACCATACAATTTAAGATATTCTTGGATAAAATGTGAGGACAGAAAACAGCAGGAGTATCACTCGAGGTGTGTAATCTAACATGGCTACAGAATCACAGAAGGAAATTGAGTTCTCCTCGAATATTCTGAATGGAATGAACTGCACGAAGACAAGGGTGATCGTGCTCAGAACTACAGTTCCTTTTTTCTTAACAAAAAATGAAATGAATTCAATCACAAAAAGAACAGACTTCTATCTATTCGTAACAGGCACACATGCTAGCTTGCTATGTAACCAGCAGTGCTGACAGATGTCCATTTTATTCAATGGATTCTACCTGAATAGACACTCTGCCCGAAAAAACATACAAAAATGAGTAACATGATACAGCGATTGCTGCTCTACCTATATAGCGCTATTGTTTGATACACCATTGTAGCTACACCAATATTCACACACCAAGTCATAGCATCCAAAAATAAAATTACTGACTTGTCTGCAATGATACATTAAAAATAAAAAATCTGTGACAGACGAATTTTGCAATAGTAAAATTAAAATGAAGTTTTAGTAAAAAGAAATGTATTAGTTACCGTTAAATGGTACTGTCTCCATATCTCAGGACAATCCTATAAGAGAGGGAAAGAAAGACCATCAGCTCAGGGCAAGTGATACACCAGCTTAACAGGACGGATGTTTTGGTCTAATAAACAGCCACTGATCTTTGTTTGAAAAAAGGTTAGACCGAAAAGGATTTCATTAAAGCTTTAGAAATGCAAACTTTCCTTGTCCGGTCGACAGTTTAATAGCATTTCAGACGCATCATAAATAAATGGAGGACCTAAGGTAATTGATTTGAAATTAATAAAAGTGCTTTATAACATTCAGTGGAGTGTTTGGAATTTGGACAGACAGCAAAATGTTATTGGTCAACCAACTACTGGATGCAGACAATTCCAATTCATGTAGTTGAAATTTTCCCTGAACTTGACCAAGTAGACAGATAAACTCCATATGAGAGATTCTCAGCTAATGAGCAGTAACCTTCTCAAAGAATGGCAACAAAAGTATGGACACTCTTCAGAAAAAGTTCAAATTGAATGTTTTATACACAAGAACTTCAAAACAGTACAACTATAAAAGAGTTTAGTCTCTCTATTTTCAAACCAATGTGATGATCTCTTGAGACCATCAGGTTTGCTATTCCCTATTTTTGATTAAGAATTGCTATAACCAAGGTTGTTTTTTTGTCCAGGTATTAAGTACCCCCACGCCCCACCCAAATAAAATGAACCATCACATTTTGCAAATTCTGACAGCACTGAAATGGGACAAAAATTGAGCAGATGTTTGCCTATTATTTAAGATTTTTTTTGTGTGATACAACTGTTTTATATTAGGTATTCATGCAAAATCTTTGAGTCTAACAATGCAAGGGACTATTTCAAGCAAATCACTTTTAGCCATGGAACGACCTAAGCAGTGTCCATTTACTGTACTATATGTTGAATATTTATGGAAATTAGTAAATTCTTCAGCAACAACTCACTGGTAAAATTAATTTTAAATTTCTTAGACCAAGATTTCAATTATTATTTTGTTAGTCTTTTAAAAGCAACAATGATTAAGAAAAAATAAGCCAGCGGGAGAATTTCTGCACCCCAATCAAATAGATAAGAACACAAGGTTTTTTTTAATTGACTCAACCATTGTAAATAAAAATATGCTTTGTGGTTTTACATATTGATCTGATTGTCCTTTATAAAAATAAAGTAGAAAATATTAGAAATGAAGAGAGAAACATGTTAAAATTTTAGAGTTCTCTTATAAGCAACAAAGGCTTTTGACTTTTCCTCCATTTTTGTTTACTGGCAGTCCTTCTAGATGAAATAATTAGGATTTTAAATATAAAGAAAGAAAATCTTCCATTTAGTGCACTTCGGGCAACCAACACCCAAATCTGCTGCACTGAGCTTTTGTTTTAAATATACAGAAAATACTTATTTTCTCCTCTTTGTAGGTGGACCCCATAAATTGAAACCTTTGTAAAAACAAAAACACAGCAACAGCATGGAGTGTGTTGGGTTAGCCTTCTGAATACTTACTCACAAGTGTGTGTTGTTGCAGGTCAACTCAAGATATACAGGTTAAAATTCCCTCTGGCTGTTTGTACATTAGCATTGACGTGTTAACAGATTGTGTGTAGAAATTGTTGCTAACATATATTTTGGGAAACTGATTAATTTCCTTTTTCTTGCTGAGGGTTCATCTCAATGTGTATCGCTATAACACTTGAGTCACTAACAAAATTGTCTTTCCATTCTCTTCCTGTATAGTGATAACTGAACGTCATAGTTGGGATGATACAGGTGGCATGAGTAAGTGGTGCATCTGTCTGCACTCTAGCTAAAGTACTTTTTCATACGCACAAGAAATAGAAATAGATTTGTTGATATATCCTTATATTTTAATTTTACTTTCCCAAAAGTTAAACTTCTTTGTGTTCTTTCGATTTGCATTTTCTATTTTTTTCTGCATGCAAAATACTTATTTCTGTAACTTTGGCAGGAAGTGCACATTTCTCAGCTTTCAACAGTTCTACGCAGAAAATTTATTTTCAACAGTCACGGTGCTGCCTCAGCTCATGCGTCTTTTCTCTGTATAATTTATCAGGTGTAAATTACAGTTTTGAAAAATAAAATACAGCTTTGTGCATCTGCTGTTTAATTCCTACTTCCCTATTCTCAAATGTGAACATCAAAGAAAATAAAACACTCAATTTTTAACAGGTCCCGACAGCTGACAGAGACTTGAGTGCTCAATAGACAGGGCCCTTGCCACCAGTTCTCATATTTCCACAACAATGAACAAACACAAAACACCACTAAACGGCCTTTCCTTCTTTCAGCTATCCTTAGACAGTTGTCTGTCTTGTACTAGAGGACCTTTATACAAAATCCTGCTGGGAACAGAACACAGGAAATTTTAACCTACTGTTTAGCGACTTGCAGAAAAAATCCCAAAATGCATATACATACTCACACACTGTATGTATATGTAACCACAAATGGGTAAATTAGCAAAAATTCTACTCTGCCAGGAGGTCTCTGGGAGAAAATGTAGCTGTGATGACTGACAGGGCTTTCAGAAAATATGTTCACAATCACAGACAGTGAAGGCCATGACCTAGATCGTTTAAGAGCTTGTCTTGTCAAATTATCAAAAGCTTCTTCCTTTCTGAATAAAGAGTGACATAAGTGAGTGTCAGGAAACTGCACACTGACAAGCAGAGCATACAATAACAGAATGCACGTCACATACATGCATAACATTGGTACTGGTAATGGCAGGTCCTAATGAGTGAGCGGCTTGCCCAGGAGACTTGGGACCCTGCTGCTACATCCGTTCCACTCAGAAAAAGTCTTGCAGCACTAACTGATCTGTGGCCTGGCACCAGAACTACAATCACTGTAGACAACTTACATTTCTATTTTTACTGCAATCTCTGGTGTTTTGTCAGCTTGGTTTTTGTTAAGGATGCCCTGCTGCATACTGTAAGTCAGCTCAACACAGCAAGGTCAGGTCCTCTGGAAGTTGCTTTATGGGAAACAGTGAATTTGTTTTACACTTCAGTGCAGTCACACATCTAATCAATCTATACCCTTAAAATCTAAATATCTTTAAAAATGTTTTGAGATGTGGCCAGTGTTTACATTTTTAAAAAAGTGTCTCAAGATGAAAGAATACGTTTTAATGTAACAAAGCATTCTACATCAATGGCAGGTCAAAATTCACAAATATTGAAATTACAAAACAAAAGAATTACAGCTATAAACACAAAGGAATATGTGCAAACTGATTTCTTAGTGATAGCATTTTGGGAGTTCACAGTGTATTCGCCCATCTCATTTTAAATAGCAGGCATGCCATTGATAGTCTTTGTTTCTTTAATGAATAGCATACTCACATCAGCGTAGTGCCCGGTCATCTGACAGCGATGACACTGTTTTTTCCAATATGCCCTTTCAATGCAGTTCTGAAACCAGTGCCCAGGCATGTTGCAGTTTGTACAATATCTCTCCGGGCAGCCTCTCTGAAGGTGACCTCTAACCCCACACAAACAACAGGCTAGCAATTTCTGCAAGGAAAGACAATTTAACATTTTGAACAAACTCTTACAGATTATAGAATATTGCCTTGTAACAGATATAATAGGAGAGAACTACCATTCAGCATTGGTTTCCTCGAGCTTTTGTTCCAATTATTTGGGGACTGTTCTTGAAAATTCAAGCATGATAGAAGAGTGAAAAATATCAATTGAAATAATCTATATGCATTGCGATTTTATAATTATATTATAATTTGTAAACCTAAATAAAATGCTGTGAACTTGTCGGGTCTAATTTTTAAATTTAAAATAATGCTTTTCATTTGTTAGTTTGATTTGGGTGCTCACCATTTCACCAGTATCGTCCATTGTTTCAGGTTCTGACAAACTTGCAACTGATGGGATTAAGCTCTGCTGTTGATCTGCATGGTTATCATGTATCATAATGCACACATGACAGATATAATATATTATGAAACTGGCGGATCTCACATGGTGTTGCTCATAGTGAGCCAAAGGATATGCCGTTCTATAATATTCTATATATTATACTACCAGGAAAAATATATTGAATTAAAAAAATCAGAGGAAAACAGGCCCTGTGTTGCATGTGCAATCACCCCAATTTTCAAAAGAAAAACAGCTCAGAAACAAAAATGAGGCACCTCAATCGGAAAAAGGGATGGAATTAAGTGGCAAATAATTTAAGCCAGGCAAAATATATTGAACTAAAAATCAAGAGGAAAACTGGGGCATCCTGAACAGCTAATTTTTCAGGAAAAATAAAAAACCTGAAAACGTACAGAAACAAAAATGAGATACATCAGTCAATAAAGCTGCAGAAATAAGTGGCAAACAACTACAAGGACCAGTTGGTCTTGTCTGTCATTTTCGTACATTTGTAAAAATCAAAAGAAAATCAAAAGACAACAAAGCCGATTTCATCAAACAGGCCCCTACAGAAGACACTGTTACATGGATTTACACATCAACAACAACCATGTTGATAAATCTACTCATTTTGTTGTGACATTTGGGGGGGGGGGGGGGGCGGGGGATTTTAACTCCAAAGGATGGTTGGATTGGGGGCGGGTCCTGCCCGACCCCAACCCTGCCCACTTCCGATTTTAACGAAGGTGGGACAGGGGGTGGGCGACTAACCCGCTCTCAGAAGGTGGGTCGGTCACTAAAATCTTTTAAGGAAGCTGTGTGCCTCCATTTTAACTCCATTTTCATGAGGTAAGTCTCTTTATTGGACTGCTTGTGGGCCAGGATGAGCAGGAGTGTTTCCCCCAGGCCCAACAAGCTTACCTCCACGCAATCGGTCGACCCCCAGCGATGTCAGATTCACCCCCCACGATCTCCAAATCCCCCCACAATGTTGAATTCACCGACCCCGCTCCAACCTCTCCGATGTCCGTATTCCACCTGCGATGTCAGACGTTTCCCCCCCCCGCAATGTCCGTATCTTCCCACGAGGTCCGACGTCTCTTCCCACCCCGCAACGTCCCTATCTCACCCCCCACGATGTCCCTATCTCCCTCCCGCGACGTCCGGATCTCCCCTCCCCCCACGACGTCCGGATCTTGCCCCTGCAATGTTTGTATCTCACCCCTCGCAATATCCGACCATCCCACGATGTCAGACTTACCTGACATCCGCTCCCTGGCAGCTTTCCAGCCCAACGGACAGAATGCCTGTCAATCTGGACTAATGTCAGGCAAAAAACCTATTGAAAATGTTTTAAAAAGACGCCCTGCCATTAAATTTGGCAGGATGTGCGGGAAACCTTTACTGCCGGGTTTCCCGTCCGCAAATCCTCCCTCCCTCCCAGCCTTAATTTTTTTTTATGGGTTTATGGTATAAATTTATACCGATGTAAACTGGGCTGCCTCAAATCAAGATGGTTTGAAAAAAATCTTTGGAATCTTTCCAAATTGCTGGAACGTCGAAGTGATAATGACACAGCGACGTCAATCTGGGACCTCATGAGCATCGTGCCCAATGGCCTATCTCCTTAACCAATGAAAGAAAAGAATAGAGAAAGGAACAGAGCGAATGATGGAGACGGAAATTGGGTGAGAGTTAGAGTCAAATTAGATATAGAAAGAGAAATAGAGAGAGGGAAAGAGTGGATTGAAAGAGCTAGAAAAAAAGAGACAGAAGGAAAAGTAAGAAAATCATTCAAAAGATCAAGCAGAAGAAGAGGATAGTGTAACCCAGTTGTGTTTGGAAATTGGTCCTTGAAAAGTTAATGAGTGAATGGCAGGGTAGGTGTGCGAAATGTACAAACATTCTTGACACGAAGTACAGAACCATTGGTCTCGTCCATCATGATCAGGAACAGTGGAACTGCTTTCATAGGAGAATGGAAATTGCTAGACGACAAAAGACGAAGGTCCTTCTACCATCTTGGTAGACACATGATAATGGAGTTGTTGGCTAATCACAGCAATCAATCTCTATCAATTAGTCTACAACAGACCCAGAAATGACACTAGGAAACTCCCCAGTGGTGGAGCTCTTTGGGAACCAGAGGTCCAAAGTCACCTTTTTACTCCCAAGCATGCTACACTTGCCACGTCATGTCTCAAATGAGTCATATACTGTATCCCTATATACTGTATTTTGAAAAAAATCTATCTAATTTGTACTTGAGTGTCAAAACAGCTTTGCATCCTTAAAATGATTGCCTTCCGACACTAACAGGAGTGTAAATGACACAAAAATACTGCCAAGACAGATAAAATAAAACCTCTAGGAGCAATTCGCTAGCTGCTGGAGTGAGACTCCACAGCTTCATTGTTCCCTTTTTGGGCCTCCAAGATTCATATTGTCAAAGACACATTCATCCAGTCAGAGTATAAAGGTGGTTCCCTTAATCAGCACACCAGGAAAGTAAGCTGATGGAGTTTAATCACCAGCAGTAATTTTAGTACACATATTTAAGGATCAATGGCTACCCAAGCTGCCTTGGCTAAGGCACGTATTACTGCTGGCCAAAGGCAGAAATTTCAGGCCAGTACCACAGTATGTGAAGGGGAGGACCTTCTTCTGAGCCACAATGACATCGTCAATTCTTAGGCAAGCAGCCCAGTTTAGTCTTTCTATGTGGAGTGCAGTTGAATTTGTGGAAGGTCTTCAAGGCAATGTTTCCTCTAAGTTTAACGGGAACGTTGTTTCAAGGTGAATCAATTTAATGTGTGCACTGCTGGGCGCCAAGCAAGGAGTTAAACAAATTGTTAATAAAAACAGAAAATGCTGGAAATACTCAGTAGGTCAGGCAGAATCTGTGGAGAGAGAAACAGAACTGACGAAAGGTCATCGACCTGAAACGTTAACTCTGTTTCTCTCTCCACAGATGCTGCCTGACCTGCTGAGTATTTCCAGCATTTTCTCTTATTTCAGATTTCCAGCATCTGCAGTATTTTGCTTTTGTTTAAACAAATTATTGATCATTTGAAATGCATGCAAGTGCAAGATGCATCTCCCAGAGCTTTTCTACTTAGTTAATTATACTAGGGTAAATTTTGGTCTGCACCGCCTGGGTGGTAATCTGGCAGAGTGGATCGTCCGCCCAATTTTCATCCCGTTGATTTCAATGTAATGAAAATCGGGTGGATTCTCTAACAGGCGGGCGATCCACTCTGCCTGATTAACATCCAGGTGGTGAAAAATAAAATTGACCCCACTGTCTCCCACCCTTGAATAGAAGTTGCTTGCCAGAAAAGCTTTCTAAGCTCAGAGATCCAGTGGCAGCCAATCAACTCAGAAGTGGCCAACGCTCCTCTAAATTCCAAGGGGAAAAAATTCGGTTGATTTGCACCTCCTGTTAGCGCCTAAGAGGGCGCTAATGGGGCGCAAAGCAACTTGCGCCTGGGCGCGGCGCCGCCAACGCCTCCCGCGAAATGTAGCGGGAGGTTAGCGGTGGCGGTAACCGTTAGCGCCCCGCAGCGCTGCGCCTCCGGCGATGACGTCATCGCTGTGCGCAGCGCCCCACTCGTGCCCCGGCCGCGATCTTTGGTAGCGTCCCCTGACTTAACACCGGACGCCATGTCCGACAGGGTCAGGGGGACCTACCTGCGGCCGGGGCAGCGCAAATTAAACGGGAGGTGCCGGACAGCCATTTTTGTTGCTGGCCGCCTGCCAGCACCTGCCCCCGTTGCTGTCCCCGGCCTTCTGTGCAGCCCCCCCCCCGGGGAGTGCCGGCTGCGCTCCCGGGCTCTTTTGCCGGCACTCCGATCCCTGGTGGCCCAGCTGGGCCCCGGGTTGTGCTGCGCAAGGCCCCTCCCCTTTAATATAGGGAGGAAGGCCTGCAGTACCTCGGCGCGACGTGCTGCAGAGCATGGTGCTGCAGCACGTAGCGCAGTGATATTCACTCGCAGCGCCCCAAGAGGGAGGCGGGGCACTTCCAGTAGCGCCCCGCCTCCCTCTTGGGGCGCTACCAGTGAATTTCGGGCACGGTGGCGCTAACTCGACCCAATCCCCCCCCTCCACCCCCCAAGACCTTACAGAATTATTTATGGGAACCTTGAACTGCTGACTTGTTCGTTGGAAATTATTAACATCCTTAACATAGCTGACCCCAGCCATTGCCTAATTGTGCAACAGTACTGGCTGACAATCTATAATATTAAAGAGTTCCCCCATTAGGGAGGCAGCACAGAGTATGACAAATCTGTCTCAAACCAGATGTCGTATGCAAGTAAATATTTGCAAGAGAAGCACATGATTTTTTTGAGATTTTAACCTATGCTAGCGATGCAAAATAAATTCTTTCGAGACGTGGTTTTGGATACCATAACTGTCTTCACTCCATCCAACCTGAACACTCTAGCAGGGGGAAATTCACTGCGTCAGGTGTCAAAATTGAATGACCAGTCTTATAGCTTGGGATTCTGGTAGGCACAATACTCCTTGGTATAACTTGGGATTCTGGTAGGCACAATGCTCCTTGGTATAGTTTGAGGATCTGGTAGGCACAATACCATTTGGTATAACTTGGGTGTCTGGTAGGCAGAATACACCTTGGTATAGCTTGGGGGTCTGGTAGGCAGAATACTCCTTGGTATAGCTTGGGGGTCTGGTAGGCAGAATACTTCTTGGTATAGTTTGGGGATCTGGTAGGCAGAATACACCTTGGTATAGCTTGGGGGTCTGGTAGGCACAATGCTCCTTGGTATAGTTTGGGGGTCTGGTAGGCAGAATATACCTTGGTATAATTTGAGGATCTGGTAGGCGCAATGCTCCTTGGTATAGTTTGAGGATCTGGTAGGCGCAATACCCCTTGGTATAGTTTGAGGATCTGGTAGGCGCAATGCTCCTTGGTATAGTTTGAGGATCTGGTAGGCGCAATACCCCTTGGTATAGTTTGAGGATCTGGTAGGCGCAATGCTCCTTGGTATAGTTTGAGGATCTGGTAGGCGCAATGCTCCTTGGTATAGCTTGGGGATCTGGTAGGCGCAATACCCCTTGGTATAACTTGGGGATCTGGTAGGCACAATACCCCTTGGTATAGTTTGGGGGTCTGGTAGGCAGAATACTCCTTGGTAGGCACAATACCCCTTGGTATAGTTTGGGGGTCTGGTAGGCAGAATACTCCTTGGTATAGTTTGGGGGTCTGGTCGGCAGAATACTCCTTGGTATAGTTTGGGGATCTGGTAGACACAATACCCCTTGGTATAGCTTGGGGGTCTGGTAGGCAGAATACCCCTTGGTATAGCTTGGGGGTCTGGTAGGCACAATGCTCTTTGGTATAACTTGGAGATGTGGTAGGCACAATGCTCCTTGGTATAACTTGGGGATGTGGTAGGCAGAATACTCCTTGGTATAACTTGGGGGTCTGGTAGGCACAATACTCCGTGGTATAACTTGGGGGTCTGTTAGGCACAATACTCCTTGGTTTTGTCCCTTTGCAGAAGGTTAAGAGTAATCTTCTCGATCTTCCTTGTTGCAATGCTCCATCTCACCCTCAGTAAGCTCCCCGCTGCAGTGGAGCTAATCTACAGAACAAACGGGAAACTGTTCAACCACCGTCGCCTCCAGTCCAGATCCAAGGTCGTCCCATCCTCTGTCATCGAATTACAGTATGCAGACGATGCTTGCGTCTGCGCACACTCAGAGGACGAACTCCAAACCATCGTCAACACCTTCACCGAAGCGTACGAGAGCATGGGCCTTACACTAAACATCCGTAAGACAAAGGTCCTCTATCAACCTGCCCCCGCCACACAGTACTGCTCCCCGATTATCAAAATCCATGACGAGGCCTTGGACAACGTGGACCACTTTCCATACCTCGGGAGCCTACTGTCAACAAGGGCAGACGTCGATGACGAAGTCCAACACCGCCTTCAGTGTGCCAGTGCAGCCTTCGGTCGTCTGAGGAAGAGAGTGTTTGAAGACCAGGACCTCAAACCCAGCACCAAGCTCATGGTCTATAGAGCAGCAGTGATACCCACCCTCCTGTATGCTTCAGAGACATGGACCATGTACAGCAGGCACCTCAAAGCACTGGAGAGGTACCACCAACGCTGCATCCGCAAGATCCTGCAAATCTATTGGCAGGACAGGCGCACCAACGTCAGTGTTCTCGCTCAGGCCAACATCCCTAGCATCGAAGCTTTGACCACGCTCGATCAGCTCTGATGGACGGGCCACATCGTCCGCATGCCAGATATGAGACTCCCAAAACAAGCGCTCTACTCGGAGCTCTGACACGGCAAGCGAGCCCCAGGTGGGCAGAGGAAATGCTTCAAGGACACCCTCAAAGCCTCCTTGAAAAAGTGCAACATCCCCACCGACACCTGGGAATCCCTGGCCCAAGACTGCACAAAGTGGAGAAGAAGCATCCGGGAAGGCGCCGAACACCTTGATCTCTTCGCCGGGAGCAAGCGGAAGCCAAGCGCAAACAGCGGAAGGAGCGCACGTCAACCCAAGCACCCCGCCCACCCGCCCCTTCAACCACCGTCTGCCCCACCTGTGACAGAGACTGTAGGTCCCGCATTGGACTCATCAGTCACCTGAGAACTAATTTTTAGTGTGGAAGCAAGTCATCCTCGGTTCCGAGGGACTGCCCAAGAAGAGGAGTAATCTGGGGGGCGGGGGCGGGGGGGGGCTTCCCCCACCCACCCCCCACCCACCCCCACCCCCACAGGAAGTTCAAGAATGTCGGCTTGGTTTTCCATAACCAGTCTGCTTGCATTGCCAAGGCAATCAATGGGATGGATTGTACTTTCTACCTCTCAGGTCTTTCTTGCTGCTTGCCATAATTAGGAACTGTTAACATTTAACAAGAAATGTGTGCTAGGAATTATCCCTTCAGAAGATGATAAGTTAGATCATATCCCACAGCTGCACTCTGCAAGCACCTGCCATTTCGCAGAAGTGCCTCTGATTTTCATAATCCCAAATGAAAGTCATCAGGTGGGCGAGGTAAGGTTAGGGTTAAAGTTCTGAAACTGCACTATTGCATCAACATACAGGAATATTTCGTACTCTTTACAGCTTAACCATACATTTTGGATGGAGAGACCTATCCTTGTGGTAATTGCTAGGAGTTCCAAAGTCACGACAAACAGTAACAGAGGAAAGTAGGTATCCTTGCCATGTGCTCTTATAGCCAACTTAAACAAAGAGCAAATGGTACCACACAATGCAATTGAAGCTAGAAGTACCTTGTACATAGGAACATAAGAAATAGGAGCAGGAGCAGGCCATACGGCCCCTCGAGCTTGCTCCACCATTCAATAAGATCATGGCTGATCATCGACCTCAACTCCACTTTCCTGCCCGATCTCCATATCCCTTGATTCCCCTAGAGTCCAAAAATCTATCTATCTCAGCCTTGAATATATTCAAAGACTCAGCATGCACAGCCCTCAGGGGCAGAGAATTCCAAAGATTCACAACCCTCTGAGTGAAGAAATTCCCCCTCATCTCAGTCTTAAATGGCCTACCCCTTATCCTGAGACTATGCCCCCTAGTTCTAGACACTCCAGCCAGGGGAAACAACCTCTCAGCATCTACCCTGTCAATCCCCTTCAGAATCTTGTATGTTTCAATGAGATCACCTCTCATTCTTCTAAACTCCAGAGAGTATAGGCCCATTCTACACAATCTCTCATCATAGGAATCAATCTAGTGAACCTTTGTTGCACCGCCTCCAAGGCAAGTATATCCTTCCTTAGATAAGGAGACCAAAACTATGCACAGTACTCCAGGTGTGGTCTCACCAAGGCCCTGTACAATTGTAGCAAGACTTCCTTACTCTTATACTCTAACCCCCTTGCAATAAAGGCCAACGTGCCATTTGCCTTCCTTATTGCTTGCTGTACCTGCATGCTAGCTTTCTGTGTTTCTTGCATGAGGACACCCAAATCTCTCTGAGCACCAACATTTGAAAGTTTCTCACCATTTAAAAAATATTGTTTTTCTATTCTTCCTACCAAAGTGAATAACCTCACATTTCCCTACATTATACTCCATCTGCCACCTTGCTGCCCACTCACTTAGTCTATCTATATCCCTTTGCAGACTCTTTGTGTTCTCCTCACAGCTTACTGTCCCACTTAGCTTTGCATCATCAGCAAACTTGGATACATTACACTCGGTCCCTTCATCTAGGTCATTAATATAGATTGTAAATAACTGAGGCCCAAACACTGATCCTTGCGGCACCCCACTAGTTACAGCCTGCCAACCTGAAAAAGATCCGTTTATTCCCTACTCTCTGTTTTCTGTCCGTTAACCAATCCTCTATCCATGCTACTATATTACCCCCAACACCGTGAGCCCTAAATTTGTGTAATAACCTTTTATGTGGCACCTTATCGAATGCCTTTTGGAAATCCAAATACCCTACATCTACTGGTTCCCCTTTAACTACCCTGCTAGTTACATCCTCAAAAAACTCTAATAAATTTGTCAAACACGATTTCCCTTTCATAAAACCATGTTGACTCTGCCTAATCATGTTATGATTTTGTAAGTGCCCTGATAGCACTTCCTTAACAATGGATTCCAGCATTTTCCCAACGACTGATGTCAGGCTAACTGGCCTGTAGTTCCCTGTTTTTCCTCTCCCTTCTTTCTTGAATAGCGGTGTTACATTTGCGACCTTCCAATCCGGTGGGACCATTCTAGAATCTAGGGAATTTTGGAAGATCAAAACCAATGCATCCACTATCTGTTCAGCCACTTCTTTTAGAACCCTATGATGTAGACCACCAGGTCCAGGGGATTTGTCGGCTTTTAGTCCCATTAGTTTCTTTAGTACTTTTTCTCTGCTTATATTAATTACGTTAAGTTCCTCGCCCTCATTAGACCCTTGGAACCCCACCATTTTTGGTATGCTTTATGTGTCTTCTACTGTGAAGACAGATACAAAATATTTGTTTAACGTTTCAGCCATTTCCTTATTCCCCATAATCATTTCTCCTGTCTTAGCCTCTAAGGGACCAACGTTTACTTTTGCTACTCTCTTCCTTTCTACATACTTGTAGAAGCTCTTACAATCTGCATTTATATTTCTTGCTAGTTTTCTCTCATTCTATTTTTTTCCCTTTTTATCAATTTTTGGTCAACCTTTGCTGGTTTCTGAAACTCTCCCAATCCTCAGGCTTACTATTGTTCTTTGCAACATTATAAGCTTCTTCTTTCAATCTAATGCTATCCTTAACTTCTTTAGTTAGCCACAGTTGGATCACTTTTCCCGTGGAGTTTTTGTTTCTCAATGGAATGTATTTTTGTTGAGAATTGTGAAATATTTCTTTACAGAACTCTTATCTCATGAAATAAAGCTGAATTTCATCAGACTACACTGGTGCTTCCATTGGCTATATCAAAACATCTTCCCTGCATCCAACAAATGGGCCATGGTGGGAAACTTAGGGCAGAATTTTCATTGACCCGTGGAGGCGGGTTTGGAGGCGTGTGGGGTGGGAAAATAGCAGATTCGGGGGTCCCGAACCCATCCCGCCTCCATGCCAGTTTCACAGGAGGCGGGTACCCGACCTGTGCTGGGACCGCCTCCCCAAGGCAGGAAGGGGATTAGTGCCAATAAACTGCCTGTTAACAGGCAGTTTTTTGCCTAATCCCTATTTTTAGCCCTGCAGTGTGGGCTTCCCGACAGGTCCGAACCACGCCGATTTAGCGAGGCGGACCGTGGGTCTGCAGGGGTCGATATGTCCGGTGGGCAGGTGAGTGATGGGTGCATGTGTGCAGAGGTAAGTGTGTCAGGTAAGTGTAAAGTGTGGAAAAAAGTTTTACTTACCTTAACTTCCTCCTGCAGGTGTCAGCCCTTCAGGTCTCGGGAGTCAGAAATCTCACCGGCACAGAAAGCAGAATGGCCGTTGAGCTGTCAAAAGCTGCAGCCTCTGCTTTTTGTTCTGCAGAGATCTCTAAATCAGCCTGAGAGGAAGGAATTAACTTAGAGGACAGATTGTCAGGGTTTGACAGCTTCAAGGAGCTGTCAAACGCTGATATTTCATCTGTCAAAAGCTCTTGACAGATGAAATGTCAATCTGTGATGTCACCTGTTGCCGGGTGGCCCTTAATTGGCCTGCTGAGCCCGCTGGGCGGGCTCAACAAGGTCAATCAAGGGAAAATCGAGTGGGTTGGCCACAACTCGATGGAGGCGGGACTACAACCCCAAAAGTGGGAGTCCCGCCTCCTGCTCGCCTCCATTGATAAAATCCAGCCCTTATTATTTAAAGAATCTGATGGTGTGTGTTGTGTAAGCTTCCTTAGGCTGTCAGAGAAGTAACTGCCCTTTACAATGGTCTTTTACACCAAATAATTCCATTCGATGCTCAAGTATCGTCGGCAGTACTTTGCAATCAAAATTTAACAGCAAGGTGGGCCGGTAGCTAAAACAGTGAGTAAGGCCTTTCTCTGCTTTTTGAAATAAGAGTGCTCCTGGGTGTCGTATGGAGTTGAAAGTCTTTTACTAGGAACTTTTTTTGGAATTCTATTGGACCCATATGAGCCGGATACTTACCCCTTTGCATGTCTCTTCTTGCCCTTTACACCTGAGCTATGAGGTGTTCCAATTGATTAGAGATTCGTCCAGCATCGGAATCTTTTGAGCTGTAAAAAACCTGCCGTACCCAGCAACTCCTCCCTGATATTCTGATTGGTACAGAAACCTGCGACATTCATAGACCTACTGTTCAATTTTAATGGGGTCTGTCTGCATCACCCTTGCCCTGGTCCTAATCAATGGGACTGTTGCAGTTGCTTCAGTTTGTTTAATCTGCCTAGTTAGTAACTTTTCTGCTCCCCCACTAAAGAACCATTGTGTTGTCCAACAGTAAGAATTCTGTTAGCAGTGGGCAAGATTACATTTAGCCTTTATTATTTCTGAGTGTTTCTTCTGAATGGGAAGCTCTGTGTCGAATCTCCAGCATGTGAACCTGAGTTTCTCAGGTTTTCCTTCTGTTTTGGCTGCAGCAGTTTACAAAGTGCCCTTATTACTGTCTTGAGGTCTTCCCATAGGATGTCCCAGAGGTTGCTGAAAAGCTATTTTCCTGCAGGTCACTCTTACTGTTTCTAGTCTTTGTATGAAGGTGGAGGGGGCTTGTCAAACAGCAAATTATTGTTCATTCACAGCTGGCTAGATTTCTTTTTTTCAAAAAAAGGACTAAATGTGAGGGAGACCATTGTGAGCTGAGATCAACATTTGCTCAGTATTTGTACCTAATCATATTCTCATCTTCTCCTGCCACATCTAAAAACTGTCAATTCAGGACATTAGCTGAAGCATGGAGAATAATAGGTAAAATGGCAGGGTAATGTAACCTCCATAAATTTATTAGGTCCATCTCTCTGCTCAACTCAAAGATTATCCTAACCTCCCACAAGGTTGTTACACTTTCTTAAAGAAAACTCTGACCTGCAACAAGATTGAAGTCCCTATCTATAATCGATTGAAGTTTGGCTACTTCTTTAACATTAGATAAGAACACCTCCAGGACCTGTATTAAGTGCATACAGGTTACTCACAATAGCCCTGATCATGCTAAAGGAACCATAATACATCTCTCCTCTCTGGGTCCTTCACACAGTTCCACTGTGAATGGAACAGATTTATGTACAAGCATTACCAACCCATTTTCTTACATTAAAAGTAGGGTATATTTTCCCCAACTGTAATTTCTTAAGCTTTAAGGACACTTTCTCCTCTAAATCGGTATCCTGTAAAAAAGGCAACTCCAGTCTTAATCGACTTAAATCCTGCAGAATTTTTAAGCGCTTGACTGGATTTTGGATTCCCATCACATTCCAGGAGACCAGCTTAACGCAGGAATCACTGACAGCCGTAACTCTGTTTTAATTCTGAAGTTCAAAAAGCTTAATAAATTAACCTAATCCACAACTTTATGGTGGGTGATCAATGTGATATTTAACTTTTTACCATCAGCATAATTATTTAATTAATGAAATGGTGCTGCTCAGCAGTAGTCAGAGGTTTTCACTGGTTGTTCACAGGTACTTTAGGTGAATTCTTTTGATGTGAACCTGGTAAAACCCTCCATGGCAGTCTTAACACGGATTACCATGGCTCCTTCAGTTTTGGCCTATTAATAATAATATAAATAAAAAGGTCACCACATCAGATATATAAAGTTAAATTTGGAGACTATTATTGATTACTAAAGTTTGCTTAGAGTTTTATTTCAATTTACTAGAACCTACGATTACAAGTTTACTTTTTAAACTAACGCCATAATCTGGTGATTTTTTTGGGCAGGTGCAAGGACGGGAGATTTTGTAATTATAACTTACAGTACTGTAGCTTATACTATAAGCTATAATAATTATAAAATTAATTATTCTCTGTGTCAAAGCTCCATCTACCAAATAGATAGTATTTACAGCACAGAAACAGGCCATTCGGCCTAACAGGTCCATGCTGGTATTTATGCTCTAAATGAGCCTCCTCCCACCTGTCTTCATCTAACCCCATCAATATATTCTTCTTATCCTTTCTCCTTCATTTGTTTATCTAGCTTCCCCTTAAAGCGAGTCCCACATTCTAACCACTCTCTGGATAAAGAAGTTTCTCCTGAATTCCCTATTGGATTTATTAGTGACACTCTTATATTTATGGCCCCTAGTTCTGGTCTCGCCCGCAAGTAGAAACATCTTCTCTATGTCTACCCTATCAAATCCTTTCATAATCTTAAAAGACCTCTATCACGTCACCCCTCCATCTTCTCTTTTCTAGAGAAAAGAGCCCAGCCTGTTCAATATTTGCTGATAGGTTTAACCTCTCAGTTCTGGTATCATTCTAGTAGATCTTTTTTGCACCTTCTCCATTACTTCTATACCTTTTTATAATATGGAAACCAGAACTGTTCACAGTACTCCAAGTGTAGTCTAACCAAGGTTCTATATAAGTTTAACATAATAACCCCTCTGCTTTTCAATTCTATCCCTCTAGAAATGAACCGCAGTGCTTTGTTTGCTTTTTTAATGGCCTGATTAACCTGCGTTGCTACTTTTAGTGTTCTGTGTATCTGTACTTTCAGATCCCTTTGTTCCTCTACCCCATTTAGACACTTATTTGCCAAGGAATATGTGGCCTCCTTATTCTCCCTACCAAAATGTACCACCTCACACTTATCTATATTGACGTTCAATCTAGATATAATGGAGGTTTTGCACTCCCAGTCACTCAGGCAACACTATGCTGGTAATTGCAGTGATGTTTGTTAAGCGGGTAATACCTCAGGATTTGCTAAATTACACAGGCCTGCTTCAACCAGTGAGGAAGCAGCTGAGACAAGGCACAGATTTTTAGGTGAGGTTGAGTTTGATGATTTTGTAACGGGGTGTGAAGGCACTATGAACATAAATAGATAAGGATGAAACTAACAAACACATTTCAAGCGGCTAGAAAGTTAGAGATATTCAAGAAGTTATTTTTGATTCTTGCTGCTTTCATGGTCAAAGCACCTTACTACTATTCTTTTTCTCATTATTTTCTCAGACCTACTTTTTAACAAAAATAAATATATATGTATAGAGGTTTGATATTCTATGTAAATCTATCTGTGCCTAGATTTCCTGTGGAAATCCGTCCCTTGAAAGTATTAACTCCTTGATGGGCTAAGGTTCAACCAGGAAAATGTCCTTCAGTACCCCAGTCAGTTGCATTATTCATATGGGTGTCTCAACAGTGAATGTTTTGGCAGGCTATTCAACTACAGAGACATCACAGCCAAACCCAATCTTGCTCTTAACCGATGTCCACGTGTTACACCTTTAGCAATGGTCACTGGAATCATGGGTGATTTCCTCCTATGTAATCCAAAAATGCTGGTGCCAATTGCAGTGCTCCTGACACTGGCCAGGCTGAGATCAATTAACTCAGCACAGACAGAGACCAAATCTAGGACCCTCCTAGAAAAACTTGCTCAGCCATCAGGGGATCCCTATACAATGTCTTTTATTCCTTGCCAGTATGTTTCCTCTCTCACGCATCAAGTCTGAGCTGTGTGTTCCATCAGGATTGTTACGCCATGTCCAGTTAGCATGGGGATAAGTTTCTGAAGGACAGAACTGGTTCTACCCAAAGATAATCTCTATTTAAGACAGTGCACTCCTCATTCATAAAGTATTCCATCTCGCTGCCCTACCAAGAACTGGCTAAACACTCACTGTGGAGAGGAAGTAACAACTGAGGTGTAAAGAACAAGGAGGGGGAGGAAATCTTGAATGTGTACAAGAGAACTTTCTTGATCAGTATGTTTCCAGCCTCGATCTAGTTCTGGGGAATGAAGTTGGGCAAGTGAAGCATGTTTGAGTAAGAGAGCATTTGGGAAACAGTGATCAAAATATCATTAGGTTTAGAGTAGTTATGGTAAAGGACAAAGAACAATCAAAGGTGAAGATACTCAACTGGATGAGGGCTAATTTCTGCGAGTTGAAGAGGAATCTGGCGCAGGTGAAACAGTAAATGAGGTCTTCAAGGAGGAGATAGTTCAGGTACAGACGAAGCACATTTCTATCAGGGGGAAAGGAAAGGCATCCAAAGCTGGAGCTCCCTAGTTGACTAAAGAAATTGTGATTAAAATAAAACAGAAAAAAGAGGCTTAGGATAACTGTCAGGTTCATAACACAGTAGAGAATCAGGCAGAATACAGAAAGTGCAGAGGAGAACTGAAAAAGGAAATAAGAGGGGCTAAGAAAAATGTAGATTAGTGGGTAACATAAAAGGGAACACGAAAGTATTTTATAAACATATAAAGTGTGAAAGGATAGTGATAGGAAGGGTGGGGCCGATTAAAGATCAAATGGGAAATCTTCTTGTGGAGGGCAGAGGGTATGGCTGAGGTACTAAATTAGTACTTTGCATCTATCTTCACAAAAGAGGAGGATCCAGCCAATGTCAAAGTAAAGGAGGAGGGGATAGAGAAATTGGATAGGATAAAACTAGTTATAGAGGAGGTACTTAAAAGGTTGGAAGTGCTTAAAGTAGAAAAGTCACCCAGTTCAGATGGGATGCACCCTAGGTTGCTGAGGGAAGTAAGGGTGGAAATAGCAGAGGCTCTGGCCACAATCTTTCAATCCTCCTTGGATATGGGAGTGATGCCAGAGGACTAGAGGTTGCAAATGTTACACTCCTGTTCAAAGAGGTGGAGAAGGTTAAACCCAGTAACTATAGGCCAGTCAGCCTAACGTCAGTGATGGGAAATCATCTAGAGACCATAATCCGGGACAAAATTAATTGTCACTTGGAAGAACGACAGCCAACATGGATTTGTTAAAGGAAAATTGTGTCTGAAAAACTTAATTGTGTTCTTCGATGAAGTTACAGAGAGGGTTGATGAAAGTAGTGCAGTTGATGTTGTATATATAGACTTTCAAAATGCGTTCGATAAAGTGCTGCATAATAGACTTGTTAGTAAAATTGAAGCCTATGGGATTACGGCAACGTGGATATGAAATTGGTTAAGAGACAGAAAGCAGAGAGTATTGGTGAACGATTGTTTATCAGACTGGAGGGAAGTATACAGTGGTGTTACCCAGGGTCAGTATTTTGATATATATTAATGACCTGTACTTGGGTATAGGAGGCAAAATTTAAAAATTTGCAAATGACACAAAACTCGAATATGCAGTAAACAGTGGAGGACAGGAGCAGACTTCAGGAAGACATAGACAAACCGGTGAAATGGGCAGACTCATGGCAGATGAAATTTAATGCCGAGAAATTTGAAGTGATGCATCTTGGAAGGAAGAATGAGAAGCAATATAAACTAAAAGGTACAATTTTAAAGGGGTGCAGGAACAAAGGTTTAAATACACAAATCTTTGAAGGTGGTAGAACAAGTTGATAAGCATGTTAATAAAGCATATGGGATCCTGGGCATTATAAATAGAGGCAAAGAGTACAAAAGCAAAGAAGTTATGCTCAACCTTTATAAATCACTGGTTAGGCCTTAGCTGGAGTATTGTGTCCAATTTTGGGGACCACACTTTAGGAAGGATGTGAAGGCCTTGGAAAGGGTGCAGAGGAAATTTACTAGAATGGTACCAGGGATGAGGGACTTCAGTTATATGAAGAGACTAGAGAAGCTGGGATTGTTCTTCCTAGAGCAGAGAAGGTTAAGGGAAGATTTAATAGAGGTTTGATAGAGAGAAACTGTTTCCATTGGCAGGAGGGTTGATAACCAGAGGACACAGAGTTAAGTTAAATTGGGGGGGGGGGAGGGAGGAGAGCCAGAGGGAGATGAAGAACTTTTTTTACGCAACAAGTTATGATGATCTGGTGATCACTGTCTGAAAGGGTTGTGAAAGCAGATTCAATAGTAACATTCAAAAGGGAATTGGATATATACATGAAAAGGAAATATTTACAGGGCTATGGGGAAAGAGCAGGGGAGTGGGACTAATTGGATAGCTCTTTCAAAAAGCCATGCACAGGCATGATGGGCTGAATTTCTGTGCTGTATTCTGTGCTATGATTCTAGATGCCCCAGAGTTCAGTTTTGGGACCAGTACTGTTTCTAATTTATATCAATGGCCTGGATTCAGAAGCCCATTGCAAACTGATCAAATTTTCAGATGATACCGAACTGGAAGAGGCAGCTCAGAAATTACAGAATGAGCTGGACAAAATATATACATGGGCAGCATAATGGCAGATAATACAGACACAAATGTAAAGTACTGCACATTGGAAGAAAAAATGGGCAACAAACATACTTCATGAATGGTGTTGAAATAGCTGCGGATGAAGTTGAAAGAGACCTAGAGGTCTTAGTAGACTCACCATGCCCAACCAAAGTAGAACAGCAATGAACAAAGGCAACAGGATGTTGAACTATATCATCAAAATGTAGAATGTAAGCTAGAAGTCATGATAAACTGTACAGTGCTCCGGTCAGACTGCACCTTGAATATTGTGTCCATTTTGGTCACCAAGACACAGCAGAGACATTCAAGCATTGGTTGCAGTGCAGAGAAGAGCCACGAGGTTGATCCCTAGTGTCGTGTCAGGGGTCTGAGTTATGAGGAAATGGTGGAGACATTTGGGCTTTTTAATCAGGAAAGGAGGTGATGTTAGAGGTATACAAGAAAGTAAAGACTACAGAAAAGCTAAAGCCAGAAAATTATTTTAATTGAATTGCAAGAGTAAGACAAGGGCAGACAGGTTCAAACTAGTAAGAGGCAAATTAAGAAAGAAAAGACTTACATTTATAGAACACCTTTTATGATCTCACAGTTGTAATGTTGGGAAGCACAGCAAGGTCTCACAAACAGCAGTAAATAACCAGTTAATCTGTTTTAGTGATGTTGGTTGATGAATAACTGTTGGCAAGGACACTGGGAGAACTCCTCTACTCTTCTTCGAATAGTGCCATGGGTTCTTTTATGTCCACCTGAGGCCTCAGTTTAGTGTCATCCGAAAGATGCACCTCTGACAGTGCAGCCCTCCATCAGTACTGCACCGAATTGTCAGTCTAGATTACGTACTCAAGTCTCTGAAGTAGGGCTTGAACCCACGACCTTCTGATTCAGGGTAAAGAGTGCTACCACTGATCTAAAGCTAAAGAGCAATTAAGGATCTGATCTCAGGAAGTTCTTCTTCACACAAAGAGAAATCAGCACATGAAATGGACTCCTTGATAGAGTAGTGGAGGCATAACTTTGGAATCATATAAAAACAGTTGGATGCTTAAACATGGGGGCTGTACGATCATTCTGGATGGGTGAGCTAAAATGGGCCGAATGACCTTACCATCTGTAATTATCTTGTGAACGGAAAGAAAGAAAGAAAGAAAGAAAGGCAGGCTTGCATTTATATAAGCGCCTTTCACGACCTCAGGACGTCTCAAAGTGCTTTACAGCCAATTAAGTACTTTGGTAATGTAGGAAACGGAGTTTGAATGATAACGGAAGTTGAGAGGACATTTTCCTGGGTGCAGCCAGTATCAGAAAATCGGGTGGATTCTTTTACAGACGTGTGCTGCGACCCATCCAATAATCCAACATTGATGTGCTCAGGTGATCCAGTGTGGCTGGCCAAAGACCCAGACCCAGGAAGATCGTGCCTATGAAGTTGGGTGTTTTCTACAAAAGAGCAATGCTTTATTGCTAAACATAGTAGATTGGCATGTTTATAATTATGGGCTACCATAAGTAAACAAAAAGGATCTCTCTCAGCACATCAGTTTGGGATCAAAGTAAAAGTCAGAAGCAATGCAATCACAAAATCATATACTTTACTGGACAGAACAAGCAGAGAGAATTATCACACAGAATATTTGACAGCGTGTATTTGTAATATTAGAAAGAATTTTTTGAGAGTTCTTTTTTAAAACATCAATATAAAGTGAATTCTGTTTCAAACTCCAGTACATTACCTTAGGAGATGGGCAGTTTTTGGACAGGTGCCCCAGTTTGCCACAGTTCCTACAGTCCACGTTTTTGTTATAAGGTGCATAGTAGCGACTGCGGGTCCTCCCAAATGGTTTCTAAAAGGAATCAAACAATGATCGATAATATGACTTGAAACATGGTAAAAATACATTGTGCTAAGAACATAAGAAATAGGAGCAGGAGTAAGCCATTTGGCCCTTCGAGCCTGCTCCACCATTCAATAAGATCATCTCATCTCCACTTTCCTGCACTATCCCCATATCCCTTGATTCCCTTAATATTCAAAAATCTATCGATCTCTGTCTTGAATATACTCAATGACTGAGCCTCCACAGCCCTCTGGAATAGAGAATTCCAAAGATTCACCACCCTCTGAGTGAAGAAAATTTTCCTCATCTCAGTCCTAAATGGCTGACCACTTATTCTGAGACTGTGACCCCTGGTTCTAGATTCCCCAGCCAGGGGAAACATCCTCCCTGCATCTACCCTGTCAAGCCCTGTAAGAATTTTGTATGTTTCAATGAGATCACCTCTCATTCTTCTAAACTCTAGAGAATATAAAAATGAGAAGTCGCACAACACCAGGTTATAGTCCAACAGATTTATTTAAAATTACAAGCTTTCGGAGCTGTCGCCCCTTCGTCAGGTAAAGTTACTGTGAGAGAATCTATCAGAATTCACAGAATATAAACACAGAGAAAATGCATAGATTAAATCTTTCCCTACATCAAAGACACACTAAGAGCACAGCCAAGACAATGAGATGTGTCCCAGGGGGGTCCAACGTGTCAAAACACCTGCTGGCTGCATATCCTCTCCATTTTTTGTGTTTGTTTCTTGTGTTTTTTTTTAAATATAGGCCTAGTCTACTCAATCTCTCCTCAGGACAGTCTCCCCATTCCAGGAACCAGTCTGGTGAACCTTCATTGCACTCCCTTTATGGCAAGTATATCCTTCCTTAGGTAAGGAGACCAAAACTGTACACAATACTCCAGGTGTGGTCTCACCAGGGTCCTATATAATTGCAGTAAGATGTCTTTACTCTTATACTCAAATCCTCTTATAATAAAGGCCAACACAAGAACACCCAGGTCCCTCTGAACACCAACATTTCCCAATCTCTCACCATTTAAAAAGTACTCTGCTTTTCTATTTATCCTACCAAAGTGGATAACTTCACATTTCTCCACATTATATTCCATTTGCCATGTTCTTGCCCACTCACTTAGCCTGTCTATATCCCCTTGAAGCCTCCTTGCATCCTCCTCACAACTTACATTCCCACCCAACGTTTAATTTCTTTACATGATTACACTCAGGAAGCCTTCCTATTTTTTCCCTCTTCTCCCCTTAAGTCCTTATTCTTACAGGATTGTGGTCCCAAATTGGCTATTCTTTACCTGTGAGCCTAGACAGTGCGTGTCAGTCAGCTATTTAACCATGAAGGTCACCACAGTGGAGCCCAATTGGCTCTCACCTAATGGCGATAGATAAGCACTTTAACTTGGGGTGATATATCCCCTTCCTAATCCAGTTGCACTGAGCCTAACAGTAATGCTCCAAGTGTTTCCCTGGCTGAGATTAGTTAACTCAGCGCTGATTGGGAATTTAACATGCCATCTTTCCGACGTGTATGACTTAGCACTACACTGAGTGGTGCCTTCATCCACTAGGCCATCGGGGGAGCTAAAGTATCAAATATAATTCTATATACACAACATTCGACCAAATATATAGCCCTGATCTCACATTATAGATAATTTCGGCCTTAGGCTGACACACCGAACACAATTCAGTGAAACATTATGTGTGCAGTGTGTTTCCGCTACTGCCTATTAAGTGACATAAGAGGCAACTGCTTTCAGAGTACCATGTCATCGGGCGTTACTGCACATTAAGCATCTACTGAAATATTGCAAAAATGTCCTTAGTTTAAACTTGGAGGGTAATCCCACCACTAAATTGTTGCTTAGGAGTCAGGATGACCAGAATGTGGACTCTTTTCAGCACCTGTCAGTATAGATGTGTGCCCTCTCTAGCCATTTTCAGGGTTTACTAATCCTGTATTCAACTGTCTGCGCCCGTTTTAAGTTTGTATCTGTTTAATTGTGGGCTCTCTTTTCTTTTTCCTCTTGCTGTTGCGTCTCACTTCCTTTGTCCGTTTCCTCCTCTGTTACTGATGGCGTCCAGTTTCCTGTCTTTTATTCCCCGTCCCACTATTTTTATTAAATAGTTGCTTCCCTACTATCAGTTCTTTCACCCGTTGCGACTGTTCTTGCTTTGGTCGATCAGTGAAATAAAACATATAAAAGGATTAAAAAAATGGAGGAGAAATAGAAAGGAAATCAGAAAATAAAACTACTAGAAAATAAAAAGGACTGGAAAATATAAAGATAAAAATAATTTTGGGGAGTGATGGAAAATACCCAAGATTGATAACAAACGTGAGAGAAAACAAGCAAAAATAAAGAAGTTGTGTGTGTGAGAGAGAGAGAGAGAGAGAGAGAGAGACAGACAGCGAGAGAGAGAGGGGCTGGGGTGAAGGTTAGATTTGAAGAAAACAAACACCAGAGGAAATCCATTTATTTAATTTTTTATGGTAAGGTACAGTACCTTTTCCGGGCTATGTCTAAGACGTGCCATAAATTATCAGTGGACAGTATCCACATTGAACACTCAAAAAGATTCTTCTAATTTTGAAATATGTTACTTTACAATGTTAAATAATCATGAGGAAACAGATATTAAAATAAAATTTAACTGCAACTTGTCTGGAGAATCCTTCAGCACGGAAGAAAGCCACTTTTGTAAGCCGTAGGTTAATATTTATTGCCATAGACTGAAAATTACAGCCATTATCTGCATATTATTTTACCAGAATTACTATTTTTTGAAACAGCATCTTTAAATCTAGTAAAAATCCAATCAAAGCATTAAAAAAAAAACTATATTCAGCCATTAATTAATAATAATATTTAAGACTTTGCATTTTTCTAACTAGTTAATTGTCAAACTAGAATCTTAGTGCAACACAGCTTTGCATTTGATACTGGTCAAATCCAGCAAGTACTAGACCTTGCAGAAGACAATACAGGAATAGAGGCCAGGTTGACAAATTTAGTGTTTTATTACAATTAAAAAACCTAGCAAATCTTATAAAGTGCTTCATTAAACAGGATATGGTCACTGCATTCCTTAATGTACTCATTTTGGAGTATCTTACCTCTAGGTCTTTTTCACAGATAGACCACTGCGTGTGAAGGTCACCTAAAAATAAAAACAACCATTCAGTAAAAGTAAGTCCACAATTTAATTTTAAAAATTGGTAGGATTCATCACAACAAGAATTCCATATTCAATATCAAACTTGGAAAATTAAGTGATTTCTAATATGACAATACTCCCTGAGGCCGGCAACATTTAGCTTCATAGAGGCAGCAGGCATTTGCAAATAAACTATGGTACTGATTTCATACTGAAGTATTTTTATGCACGCAATATTAAAAGTTCAAATTTGCAAGTCACCTTTCAAAACAGCTTATTTTTAAATCACAAAACTAGTTCATCGGACAATCTTGACCACAGAACTGAATTACTGTCACTCTGTGCTCTCAAAAGAAAAAAAACACAGGTATTTCAATTTACGAGATAAACAAAAGTGGACAGATTTTAAATGAAAGTACAGACGGCAGAATTAAGATAATTAGAGACATTCCACAAAGGAATGAGAGAAAGATGCAAAACAAAGGCAATTGACAATTTTGATTGCTTTCCATTTCAAAGTGAGAATTCACAAAAATCAGGGAGAAATATTTTAATATGTATGTTCTTTAAAAACTGTGGACAATTTCTGTGTATAAATCCTCTTATGCCCAAATCCACCCCAAGGAATACTATATAATGCGATATAATTACTACTGCTGTCAAACTGCTGGTTTTGTAGTATACATACTTAACTAAATAAATTAATTCATAAAAATACACATGAGCGTAAATGATGCACAAAAAACAGTGACAAACTGAACTCTCTGGATTAGACTACTGAACAGTATGTACTGAAACAAGATTATTGTTTTCTGGTCTTCATATCAGGATTAGCTCCATATTTGTTACATACTTTGGGGGCTCAAATATCAATAGAAAAATCAACATAAATCCAAGGTGCAGTAGAAAATCCTGAAGTGAACGAGTTTGGCCAAAGCAAAGCCAGAAAGTGATTTTGCGGTCAGCATTTATAGTATTTTGCATTGACAAAACTGCAAGAATCCCTGGGGAGGACAGCACCCCAATATATGTAAACAGCTTAAATATATATCAAATGTCTGGTGGCGTCCTAAATTGCTATAGATGAGATCTGGCTGCCACTAGGAGTCAATGAAGCTAAATTATTGTTACAAACAGGAATTTATTTCAGTATTGTCTCATTGACCCATTTGTCAATAATATTGAAAATTTATCAACAACACAGAAAATGTACTAAAACTGGGCACTGCTAATCACATGTTTGACGCCATATCGGAGTAAACAGTTTGCCACGATTGGGGGGTGGGGAGGAAAGAATGAGACATATTTTGTCACTGCCGACACAAGGGTGCACAAATCAGTCGCTGTATCCTGGATCTCTGAAATTCTCACACAAATAAATTTCTACTTTTTTTTTTTTACACGCAAATATTTGATATATTTCCCCACCTGAACAGAAAGATGACCATTTACATTTAAAAGATGCCATGGATTAGGTCTCCTCAAATAGACAGCATCTATCAATTTTTTTTAACCAAATCGCTGTCTTGACTATAGTGCTACATTTGTTATAAAAATTGCCACATATTTACAATTAAGAAGCTCCAACACATTCATCTAGCTCTTTCACCACTTTCTTTGGCAACGGCACAATCCTCTAGTTTTCAACCCAATTCACTATAATTTTAAATTTTCATGAACAAACAAAAAGAGAAAAAGATGGAGAACCTGACTGTGGCCTGGCATTAGTCCAGTTTTCATTAAAACTGGTAGATCAACATAGAATATCAAACCTCTCTATGAATTTCATTTTGTTCAAAAGTACTTTTGTCGAAAAGAAAATAATTAAAGAGAGTAGTAATAAGTATGTTTTCACCAGTTTTCACTACTGACCAGCAAAATAGAGAAGGGAAGCAGTATTTCAACACAGTGACTCCAAAAGTAAATGCTACTTTGATGGGCAAGCAATATTCAGCCTCATCTCACAGGACATCACTGAAATGCAAAGGTGACTGCTTTTCTCACACTGTGATATTCAACAATGCTTTAGCTTCTGCCCTCCCTTGAAGCAAGAGAGAGAGTAGGCAATGTGTCTGTTCGATTGCTGGATGCAATTAATAAAGATTTACAAAATAAAATGTATTTTGGAGTAGTTTCTAATGTCTTTTTATTTTTAAATTCCTGGAAAAAAAATTTGATTGACACTTTGTTACTTCAAGACAGAAAACAGAAGCAGCTTTGAACACTTTAATGTAACACTTTCATTTATTATCCAACAGGAAGCTCACATATTTCCAAAATATAGTAAATGGTAACATCAAACTACCATAAATCAAATACGTCCAGAGACCCATATTTTGTATTCACATATAATTTAACATTTTCAAATAGTGATTCCTTTTCCTCCAATTGATTCCAATTCTCATTTCTTGCATCTAAGGAGACCCTGAGCTTTTATCCTTGTTTCTGCCCCTCTTTTTGCTGAGTTGTCCACGACCTTGCTAGATGAATCTTCTGAGCGCTCTTATTAGGGGTGGCCTCCTCCCTTTCCTCCACTTGCTTTTTATTATTGACATACTTGACTGTTGGGCTGCATAGGGTTAACCTTGTATTGGAAGAAGGTTTTAATTTTGGTCATTCACACATATTGAAATTGCTAGCCCTCTACACTTGGTATACAATGTTCACTCTGTATTATTAGAATAATCGTGAATAAAAAGGAGACAAAGAAGTTCTGCGTTCAACTGTTTCTCTGGTCTAGTGGGCAAATATTCATCGTGAGGAGGCCTCGGAAGGGCGGCTGCTCTGTCACTTCTCATGATTTCTGCAGAGCCTGCACTATGTATGAGGCACATATTTGCAACTTTGACATTATATCATTACATCTGTTATGAGGGCACCATGCTGCCAATCTGGATGGCACTTTTGTCACTATATAGTTGATAATTATTTAGATTAAGGCCATTACTAATTAAATTAAGAATTCCCTCAAAATGCAACCATTTTTTTTTATATAGTGAAAAATATTTCAAAAATGTGCAGCATCACCTGAATTAAAATTGTAATTTCCGGGCCATGCAAAGTGTGCAGCACAGCACATTATGCAATTAAATGATGGTACATGGATTCACTTCCCACTCTCAAGTTCCTGATCTTGGCCGCCTTGCTAAGTGGAGCCAGCTCCTTATAGAGGCAGAGAATCATCACTGAGCACTTTTCTGTTCTTCTCAGGGATCAGCTCAAGAGCAGCATAGGCTGAGGTTGGGGAGTAGGGCACCTGGCTGATCTCTCAGTCACAGGTGGAGAGATGAGAATGGTGTGACCAGAAAGGAAGAAAATCTGTGTTAGAATGATTGCTGGCTCATATGTTGTACGTTTTCGGGTATGAAAATATTTGATTTTATATGGGCAAGATGCACACCTGTGTTGTTGATAAGTACTTTCAAGAGTCCTGTTCATCTTTGCATGCGACTAATTTTTTCAGCAGGTCCCGCCCGATACCATTATTATATGTTCATTAAATGCAGTTAATATGTAGGCAGATCTCCAGTTGCTGTAATTTGCTGCATCTGTAATGAAGCATGCAGCAAAATGAGCCTTGCCCTCACTAACTAGCAGTCTGTGTCCAGCCCTTCTGAATGTATAAGAAAGTACTGCACAATGTCTTCTGCCAATCATACAAGCTCCACAGTACAGAACACAATATATTATATGCTATGTTCCTAACTACTACCTTCAGTGCTGAATGACCCAAATATTTTAGGACATTCTGATCCTTGTATAATCCTGATTTTCCCTGGATATTAAAGAATTTCTCTTGGAGTCTCACCTACATCCTGATCTCTTGCATTTGGTCAAAAGTTTCCTATGGCTATTGTCAACATCTATTTCAAGCCTATTTTTATTATATTCATTCATAAAATGCTAAACGAATGTTAAATGATGCTGATTGCACCAAAACAGAAAGCAACACAGCAAACACACGTGTACATTTATATCATCCTGCATTTCTTTTCAACCCGCAAAATGTTTAAACCTGGGCTGCAATAAGTGGTTGCTGAGCAAGTTTACCTTGAAAGTGCCAAATTTCTAAACATTAGCAACCGGACAAAAGTGTTACTAGTAAAATAAGAAAACTGCAGTTTGATGAAATGATGAGTTATGACTAAAACATCGCTATAGCTCTTGGCTAACCACCAGGAAAGTAAAGGATTAATTTAACTGACAGATTCCCACTGGAAACATTTTTACATTAAAAATTCTATTGTATTCAATGGATCCTACATTATACCACAGAAAGGGGAGAAGGTGTTAGACATGTGGAGCATGTCTCTTTAAAAACTTTGGAGAACCCATACCGGGTCACTCAAAATGTGCTTTTTTTGAAATACGCCAAAATGGAAGCAGTACAATTTTTTGTTACTTTTCGGGATTTTATTTAATTTACTTTAAGGTAAATTCTTTGCACAAAAATACTAAATTCTAATTAAAAACATACCTTCAAGTACCCGATTTTCTGATTCCAAACTATTTTCAGGATTTTTTTTTTTTTAGAGCAGCATCACAATGGTCACCAATTATAAAACCACAGAATTCTGCAAAGCTTCTCTGCAATTTTAGTCTTTATATTAACATAACTTTCTATTGGCCTGAAACCTACGATCTTAATTCTAATTTTGGTATAATGGAAAAACGCTACAGCACTTCCCTGATGGATTAAACTCGGTACTTCAAACTGAAACCCTCAGAACGATTATGTATCTTTATGTGCTGCAGAAAACTGCCAATTCTGATGACTAGCTAAGTTTGATTTTAAGGTTTAAATCTGGTTGGTCACAGTATGTTTTACAGTTACTGTGCATTATGCTTTGCTCTTTATTAAGCCAAATGGAATTGATATATATCATGGTTATCCACCTAATGCTTCTTTTGATGTCAGCTTAAACAATTTTGGGAAGACTATGGTGACACTTTGATCCAATTTTCTGAATGGAATTTTCTAAGAGTTGGAAAATGATTTGATTTTCTGCACAGCAGGATAAATTTAAACCATTCTAAATCATATTGAAAAAAGTATCCAACCAAAAGCTCCCAAATAGAAATAGTTTACCCAGTTTCTTCAAATGAAAGAACTTGTTTAACACTAGTGAGGTCCAGGAGAATTGTATTTATGGATACTGCACTAGGGCCACCATTTTACTGTATTAGAAACTATGGTTACACAACCTTTCAAATGACTAGAAGAACCTTGGGTAGACCCACTGTGTTTACATGGATAAATATTTTTCAAAATATCTATGAAGATTTAGATTACATGCATCAGCATACCATAAAGTTGCATAGCAACTGAGACTGCCAAGTCCTTTTCTGTAAAGGAGCCGTTTTCTCCAAAAGAAAGGTCTATAAATCAAGTACAACAAGGTCATTATGCCAGGTGTCTCTTTATGGAGCTTCCAGAATGCAACTTTGACTGGTGAAACAACGGCAGTCTTTCGGTTACTGGGCATCAGGTCATGAGTCCTTTTTGGTTTTAATTGGTTAGTGCGGCAAAATACCAGTGGTAACAGTCAGCTGACCATTTTAAGAGTTTTAATTGACTAAGACATCGCCTCATGTGGTGTAAGTATAAATAAAACACTAACAGCAAAAAGAATGGCACTGCCACCAACAGTGTGGATTAAAACAACAAAGGCATCAAATTAAAATTGGCGAATTACTGAGACATATATATATATATATATTTAGAGATTAAAGAGAGAAAAAAATGCAAATTCTGGAAATCGGAGGTGAAACTGGGAATATTAGAAATACACAGCTAGTCTGCCAGCATCTGTGAAGAAAAAAGACCGACTACTGACTGAGCTATGTATTGCCACCATTTTCAGTTTTTATCTTTTATTTTTATACAGTAAACATTGATTTTAGGATAAAGAGCTCAAATAATTTAGATTTTAAACAAAGATCCAACAAATTAATGTTTTGGTATTTAATTTAAAAAAAAAACAGCTTTACATTTGACCTGAGCCAGTCCATGTAACTGCACGGCACGGGACTTGCTTTGGACGATCCTTTTAACCCTGAAGTGACATTCTCAGAAGACCAAGTACACCTACACCGACATGGGGTAATCTTACAAGTCTGTGCTGCTGGCAGAGAGCCTTGCCCACCAGCATGTGTATATTGGAAATTTAGGTGCCAGCCGCTAATGGTCGGAAAATCTGTGCTCGCATTTCCAATTTCCAATATGCCCGCTAGCAGGTGAGGTTCCCTTGCTCCAATAAATGCCATTTACACAACTAATCCTTTCTTTATGAAGCAGGTTAAAATCAGCCATCAAAAACAACTGCATATTTAGAAGTTAACAGATTCAATCACTGTTGCAATGGCACAAAGATTGGAGTCAATATGTTATATTCATCATAGTCTTTTTCCCCAAATTGTTAACAGCTAACTATCTGAAATGTTATAACTAATAATTACCCATTTGTGGTTCAATAAAACAGTAACGAATAAAATGAGTAAATCATATTAACTGCACTAAATCTGCACATCAGAATACACAGTACAATATCACACTTAGTGAGGAGTAGTAAGTAAAACCAAACTTTTGTATCCCACTTGTTTCCACTCATCTTAGCCCCTGGTTTTACTATATGGAGCAAACATTTGCATCAGCATTTTTAAAACCAAAAGGCTTTCTATTCTTACATATGATTCCATTATATGTGGCTTTAACAATAGTTTATATTACCCATCACCAAGTATTAATATGTGCAATTATAATGACGCACATAGTTACTGGAAGAACAGTAGACAGCTGCAATAGATTTTACAAAACTAGTTTTATTGTTGGATCATTTTCGTTAACCTTTTAACTACTTTTAAGATTTAAGCATCACAATTAATGCTACAGACAAATGTGGCTCCATGTATCATGCATTTTTCTTTCCTGTGACATGTATCCACCTTCATGTTTTCAGGTCATGCAGATGTCACTCAGTGAGACACGTGTATGGGTTGCATCTAAACAATGCAAGTCAACTCTTAATACGTACGTTCTCCCACACGAACCTTGCAGCCCCTTTGCAGAAGGTTCCGGCTGAAATGAGGAACTTACCAAGTGAGAAATATTATGTCCAAAAATGAGTATTACCACC
Source organism: Squalus acanthias (assembly GCA_030390025.1). Lineage (NCBI taxonomy): Eukaryota > Metazoa > Chordata > Chondrichthyes > Squaliformes > Squalidae > Squalus > Squalus acanthias. The sequence continues at coordinate 224,971,616 of CM059425.1, read as the reverse complement.
CCAAAGCACAATTTGCTGTGTAGCTTAAGTGAAGATTGGTAGAAATGAAAAAATCTTTTGCAGCTCCATACATTTAATTCTGCTCATATTCAATGCTCTGCTGACACAAAAGTCTTTCCCCCCCCCCCCCCGCCTAAAAAACACACTTGAATTATGAAAAGGGAGGGGTGGTGAAATAGGAGAATCAAAATGAGCGATCCAGCCAATTGATCAGCTAACTATTGTTAGTGTTGAATTTTCCTTTTCTCTCTGTCAACCTCTTTCTCCTCCACTTTGATTTCAAGCTAAAAAAAAAACCAAGTTGCCTACAGTGTAGCTCATTCAACAAAATAAAAACTCCTGACCAACGAGGCCCATTCCTCACTCAGTAAAATTCCATAGGTGGTCTGATCCAATTTCTGTCATTTAGGGGCACACTGCATACAACATTACAATCCCATGTAGATAAACACAGCAGCTAATGGACTTTGAGAGATTTTTTTGCATGTGAACTGCTCAACTCTCAACAGCTCTGGCACTCCACAAAATAGCACAAAAGATATGGGAAAAAACACTTATCTTCACAAAAAAACTTATCCAAATTACACTCATTTTCAAAAATCAGATTATCTATGTCCCAGTACCTACCTCATCGTTACACTACACGCTGCCCTGATGATCCACTTTTCTACAATTCTGTTAACGGGAATGGGTCTGTCCACTCACATCCACACCTGACAATCATATAAATGAGCTCCTTTACAGGAGGCTCCGTTAAAAAAAGATGAAGACGATACCACCCTCCTGGTACAATGCAGTAATCCCCTAGCACTCCTGAATGACACATGCACATGGGTAACTTCCTGAGTCAGGGTCACACTGGTTGGATTTGATTCAATTCACTGACTCTGTGTAAAAGACAATGTAGTGCACTGTGTAAACAGGGACAATGTTCACTTTGGACCCACATAAATTAGTACAGAATGAAACGTTTTGCAGTACCATCTAGATGTGGATGCTGTCGATTCAGACTCTCTAAATGCTGGGATATCAAACCTTTCAGTCTTCAATATATTTACAAAAGTAACATTTTGTCTTCCCTTAAAAAGTGTGTTGAGAAAAGAACTTGTATAGAAACATAGAACTGACATTTGATACGGCCATAAACCATGGAGATCTATTTAGCACTCTGGTTAGAACAGAAGTGAAAGGATTTGGCTTTCTATAAGAGTTTTTAATTGTAAAAAGTGAGGCTAAGGACCCAGTGTAAACTGTCTAATTTTACATGTGTTAGAAACAAGCAGTAATACAATTTAAATCGCTGCCTTAAAATATACCGCTGCTTTTAGCAATAAAACCTATAATTACATGACTAAACTGAAAGCCTCCCCATTTCTGAAAAAAAAATCTGTTTTTATAGTTTGGAGATGGATTGAAATGGACCACCAGTATGTATTCCCCACTTTCCATGTCACTCTTTCAAAACATCATTGACCCTTGGTGTCAAAATCCTAGAGTCATGTCCACGTAGTCTGATAATTTCAGAATCAGAGCAACATGACAGGGTGGCCTTGGTCTCAAAGATCAGTGTTACATTTAAAGAACAAAGCATCTTCTTCACTGCACATCACTACTTTGGAGACCAAAGGAACAGTTAGTTATGTGGAATGGTCAGTCCACCCACGTAGACATGGGAATTCTTTAAATAGCTCATGTCACTCTTAGTTTTAACGTGGGATCTCATTCAGAGCTGCTGAATCATTCAGGTAAAAGCAGCAGGAAGACAAACTGACTGGCAAGAATGCAAGTTGTCGCATAGAATATATAGATACATATATTACACACATATATCTATCTGCCATGGTATTGTACAGGGAATAAAAACCAAGAGTAGTCTTTAAGTGAAGCGGGGTTACAGAACAGGTGATTACTGGACAAATATGCAGATGTAATTCAGTTCCCATTTTTAAGTGATGCATTCTGTCCTTGTTCTTGTATATTTCCATTATAAGTTCCTATGTCCACATCTGTAATGGAAATTGCTTATGTAAATAAGCAAATATATTGTCCTGCAAGTACACTCTCTCACCAGTGGTGGCGCTGTAACACCTCACTGGCAGGACTGTGTAATTGCATTGTGACAAGTTTACATAGACAGTTTCCATTATAAATGTAGACAATGGAACTTATAATGGACAAAGGTGTCCAGAAGTGCCCACAGATCTAAGTTTTATACACACAAAATTGCCCCAAACTGCTAATTATTGTGAACTGGACTTATATGTATTATTTTTAAACAGACGTTTCTATAAAATTTTCTACTTGACTAGCTTGGCGATCATATCACAGATATCACAGAATCCCCACAGTGCAGATAGAGGCCATTTCGGCCCATCGAGCCTGCACCAACACATATCCCACCCTATCCCCGTAACCCCACGTATTTAATCCCCCTAACACGAAGGGTCAATTTATCATAGCCAAATCAACCTAACCCGCACATCTTTGGACTGTGGGAGGAAACCGGAGCACCCGGGAGGAAACCCACGCAGACACGGGGAGAATGTGCAAACTCCACACAGACAGTCACCCGAGGCCGGATTCGAACCCGGGTCCCTGGCGCTGTGAGGCAACAGCGCTAACCACTATGCCACCGTGCTGCCCCTTAAAAAAAATTTAATTTAAAATAATCAGGATGACAGATAAAAATTATGAAAAAGGTTGTGACAATGAAAATTACTTCATCTAGAAGAACGATACAGGTCTTAATTCAAAGCACTGAGACTTTAACATTTTGGCAACTATCTAAATAAGCAATGTTATCATTTAGTACATCAACGCAACGTAAATTGGGTTTCTTTCACTGGAACAGAGACGGTTAAGGGAGAATCTAATAGAGGTTTTCTTAATTTTAAAGGTTGAGAGGGTAAAGAGTTTTTAGATTGGCTGGTGAATCAGTAATAAGGGAGCACAGACTTCGGATTAACGGTAGATGAATGAAGGGGGAAGTAAGAATTTTTATCCCACACAGGAGGGTCATAAGAATATAGAATGCTTCAACACAAGTGGATATTGAGGTAGAGACTATAACATCATTTAAAATAGAATTGTATAGTTATTTGAAAAGGTAGAATATAAAAGGATATGGGGAACAGACAATAAATGGAATTAGTGGAAAGAGAGCCAGTGTAGCAGCATCTGCAAAGATGCGATGGGCCAAACAGCCTCCTTCTGTACTGCAAATTCTATACATGGATTTCCAAATTATTAGAAAGCAAGAACTAGGTACAAAATAATTGTTTCAAATGAAATATGAGCTGGAATTGATCACAAGAAGGAAAAGACAAGACCTGCATTAAAACACTGATATTTGGTGGTGGGGGGAGGCAGTGTTTGAGGGAGATGAGAGGTACCCAACTGAAAGTAAAACTCTAGCCATTTAAACCTTCTACTACAGGTGGTCTAAGTTTAAACAGTCCATGCAACATACTTATCATAAAAGTACAGCTAAAGTACAGCTCCTTACACTTTGTATTTACATGTTGTAGTTTAAGATATATAAAATTGATGACAATTCTATCAATGGTTTAGTGAGTTTATTCAGTGAGTAGTTGAGTCACACCGACTAGGAAGAAGCAGGTATGATTCGCAGTCTGCGTCGATTTCAACGAGCACAATGTTAGGGATGCTACAAGTGTCTTCAGCGCCCCTAGGCTAGGGGTGAGAAAAAGATTCAGCCAGACTACCTGCTCCTAATCTCTATTCAGTGACCCTGGCTGGACATATGAATGCGTAGACATTGGGTATGGACAGGATCAGGCTGAGCTGTGATGTCGCTTGCCCCCGCCTCACATAATTAAACAGGAGGCAACATTCATTGTCAATGCCACTTGAGTGAGGTGCTCGAAGGAAGAGTGCTTGTGGAACTGTACCCCATCAAGGAGTCAACGACTTCAAGAGGGGAGAAAACTGGCAAGAAAAGATAATTACTTCACTAAAAGTAAATTAAAAAAGCAAAGTATGCTACACTGTTTCACTATCTTCATTAAGCATAGGTTTACGTGTGTATATCTACAGAATTCCATTGTAATACACATCCTTGTTTCAATAAAATCTCATGTAGAATGTCAAAACTAAACTAGTGCCTGTATTGTGTTTTTGTTGAATTCTGTTTGCGTTCTACCATGAGGTTAAGTAAAGGGCAGATTTTGTGTGGCGTACACTACGCATTATATTCATTCAAATCTTAATCAAGTACTTGAGCTTGTACATTCTTAAAAATGTGATTTATATAGATTCCAGAAGCCCATTTATATATTATACAGCTAGAGTACATACACACATAAAAAAATTGCAGTCTTGTTTTGTGTTTTACACGGAAAAAATGAAAACAATGCAATACACTCCAAAATCCAGGCTTTTGGGATGGTACACACTAGTGATCACACAATACTGATACACTACAGTTACCCCTGGCAACCTTCCTCAACTGTAACAATGCTGCCGTACAATAGCTTTCGCTGGGCTGCTTTCTCTTCTGTTAGCTAAACGCTTGGGGACCATCTGCGTCGGCATGCTTCAAAGAACGGCCTGCCTGTGGGCCTGTCACTCTGAACACCACCTCTCTGACCCCGACTAAATGGAACTTTCAATCCATTTTTGTCCTCCCTGTTGACTTCTCCTATTAAGGGAACCCTTTGACAAAGAAAGCGGAAGAGTGGGCTAACTGCACCCAAGAAAGGTGGTGTCTGATACATCTGAACACAAGGATTAGCAAGCCAATACATAACAAAAGATAGTGAAGGAAAATGCAGTGGCATAGAAAAATATTGTTTTAGTCAGATCCTTCAAGAATACAATGTGTACCTGTTTCAGACAGTCAACTAGGCAGTAATTCTTCAAAGAAAGAAACAAGTGCTGTAGGACAATAAGCTCAGACATTTTTTGCAAGCCATTAAGGATATTTTTTGGGGGGTAGGGGGATGTGGAATGGAGGACTGGCTGCAGCTATACACAAATTTCACTAGCTCCGGTTTCAAAGTATCAACCTTACATTTGATCAATGTGACCTTTCACTAGCATATTCCAAAAGTAATTGTCAGCTTGACTCAGTTGTAGCACTTTCATGTCTGAGCCAGAAGCTTGTGGGTCCAAGCCCCAATCCAGGACATGTCAAAGGTGCTGTCTTTTGGATGCAACATTAAACTGAGGTCCCATCTGTCTGTTGAGATGGACGTAAAAGATTCTGTGGTACTATTCAAAAGAACAGGTGTCCTGGCCAACATTCATCCCTCAAGTAAAACTACAAATAAACGGGTTAACTGATCATTTATCTTATTTGCTGTTTACAAGACCTAGCTGTGTGAAAATTGGCTGCTGGGGTTACCTACAGAATAACAATGACTACACTCAAAGTCATTCACTGGCTGTGAAATGCTTACGGATGTGAAAAGCACTATATAAATGCTGATTCTTTCTGCAGTTAGTTCTAAATAAACGTCTCCTGGGTGACATAATTCTGTACATTCAAAACCTGAAATCACATGGTTGAATATGATAATTGCTTCACCCAATTTTTAAAAGTTAATTCTTGTTTCCATCCATCTTACTGAATAAGGGACAACAATGATAAGATCACACGTTGTTTTAGATTGTTATTTAATCCAGTCACAATGGATTAACCTCTTTGGTTTTACTGGATTTCAGATTGTATCATCTTTTGCTTACAGCAGCACTGTGCATCAGTGTGGTCGTGCACAAGTGTAAGAAACAACTGGAACTTTGTTTTAAATTAAGCAAATTAAGATTAACAAAAATTTCAGCTCATGGACTCTAATAGTTGAATTACTGTTACAGATCACCAGGTGCAACTGGCACTACACATCGACACCTCAAAGAAAAATTATAAACATTAAATTAAATTATAAAGGCAGTGTCTTTCATCAATGACCACACCTCCATCACAAAGTCAGAAGTAAGGATGTTCGCTGATGATTGCAGTGTTGAGTTCCATTCGCAACTCCTCAGGTAATGAAGCAGTCCATGCCCACATGCAGCAAGACCTGGACAACATTCAGGCTTGGGCTGATAAGTGGCAATAACATTCGCGCCACACAAGTGCCAGGCAATGGCCATCTCCAACAAGAGAGAGTCTGACCACGTCCCCTTGACAATGGCCTTGTTCGAATCCCCCACCATCAACATCCTGGGGATCTCCATTGACCAGAAACTTAACTGGACCAGCCACATAAATACAGTGGCAACAAGAGCAGGTCAGAGGCTAGATATTCTGCGGCGAGTGTCTCACCTCCTGACTCCCCAAAGCCTTTCCACCATCTACAAGGTACAAGTAAGGAGTGTGATGGAATGCTCTCCACTTGCCTGGATGAGTGCAGCTCAAACAACACTCGAGAAGCTCAACACCATCCAGGACAAAGCAGCCCGCTTGATTGGCACCTCATCCACCACCTTAAACATTCACTCCCTCCACCACCGGCGTACCGTGGCTGCAGTGTCTACCATCTACAAGATGCACTGCAGCAATTCCCCACGGCTTCTTCGACAGCACCTCCCAAATCCGCGACCTCTACCACCTAGAAAGACAAGGGCAGCAGGCACATGGGAACACCACCACCTCCAAGTTCCCCTCCAAGTCACACACCATCCTGACTTGGAAATATATTGCCATTCCTTCATTGTCACTGGGTCAAAATCTTGGAACTCCCTACCTAACAGCACTGTGGAAGTACCTTCACCACACGGCGTGCAGCGGTTCAAGAAGGCGGCTCACCACCACCACCTTCAAGGGCAATTAGGGATGGGCAATAAATGCTGGACTTGCCAGCGACGTCCACATCTCATGAATGAAAAAAAATGCATGCTGTTAAGATTAAATAAATTGTAAACATACTTTGCCTTTATTTCCACCCCCCCCCCCCCAAATATTTCTGGATGCTCCACTACTAGTGCCTGTTTCTATGTGTGTATCTGCATGTGTATGTCTATGTAGTTGGGGGGAGGGAGCGATGAGGTGGTTGTAACAAAGCTGCTTTCCCCCAACTTCAAAGCTTTGCATCTGCATTAGACAGTGGAACTTCACAGTATCAGCCATGGCTCAAGATCAAAACTGCAGCTGGTAGGAGAACGGAAATCAGTTGGAGAAGAAAACCAGCACTGGGTGATGAGAGTGTTGGACCAGAGGAAACAGGAGTGTAGAGAACAGAGACTCTCACTCAATTTTTAGCTTAGAGACCCAAGAGGCAAAAAGAGGATATATTTGAAGAGAGCCCTCACAATACAGGCACTCCCACAGATGGGTTTTACTATTGAAGTTAACCCAAAAGGAGTTTAAATCCCAATTCCAACCTAAAATATTTATTAAACAATTAGACATTTATTTATATCTCAAAGATTATAGTAATTTTTAAATTTTCTAAAAATAACATCTTCAATAATAAGTAGTGCTTCAACAGGAAAAGTCCTTTGAGCACAGCGTAACTACGGAACTCAATGTTCACTTTAAAATTCAAAATGTTAAATAATAACCTATATAATTAAAAGTTTTGCAACTAACTCCCGTAATTCATGCCAATTCCCCATCTCTTCATAACTGAAAGCATCACCCCCACACAAAAGTCTACCCTCGATCCTTTCGTTCTCTCTGACTACTGCCTCACCTCCAACTCCTCTCATGTCCTTGAATGTGTTATTGCCTCCCAACTCCAGGCTCCTCTCTCCCACAGCTCCCTCTTGAACCCCTTTTAGTCCATTTTTTGACCCACCTACAGCTCTGAGACAGCCCTGGTCAAAGTTAATGGGACTAAAAGCTGAATTAATGGGACTAAAAGCCGACAAATCCCGTGGACCTGATGGCCTACATCCTAGGATTCTAAAAGATATGGCTGCAGAGATAGTGGATGCATTGGTTGTGATCTTCCAAAATTCCCTAGATTCTGGAACAGTCCCAGTGGATTGGAAGGTAGCAAATCTAACACCGCTATTCAAGAAAGGAGGGAAGGAGAAAACAGGGGACTACAGGCCAGTTAGATTGACATCAGTCGTCAGGAAAATGCTGGAATCCATTATTAAGGAAGTGGTAACAGTGCACTTAGAAAATCATGATCTGATTAGGCAGTGTCAGCATGGTTTTTTGAAAGGGAAATTAGAGTCATAGAGTTATACAGCACAGAAAGAGGTCCTTTGGCCCATCGTGTCCGTGCCGGCTATCAAGCCCTGTCTATTCTAATCCCATTTTCCAGCACTTGGTCCGTAGCCTTGTATGCTATGGCGTTTCAAGTGCTCATCTAAATGCTTCTTGAATGTTGAGGGTTCCTGCCTCTACCACCCTTTCAGGCAGTGAGTTCCAGATTCCAATCACCCTCTGGGTGAAAAAGTTTTTTCCTCAAATCCCCTCTAAACCTCCTGCCCCTTACCTTGAAACTATGCCCCCTGGTTATTGACCCCTCTACTAAAGGGAAAAATTCCTTTCTATCTACCCTATCTATGTCCCTCATAATTTTGTACACCTCAATCAGGTCCCCCCCTCAGCCTTCTTTGCTCTAAGGAAAACAACCCCAGCCTGTCCAGTCTCTCTTCATAGCTGAAGCACTCCAGCCCAGGTAACATCCTGGTGAATCTCCTCTGCACCCTCTCCAATGCAATCACGTCCCTCCTATAGTGTGGCGACCAGAACTGCACACAGTATTCCAGCTGTGGCCTAACTAGCGTTTTGTACAGCTCCATCATAGCCTCCCTGCTATTATATTCTATGCCTCGGCTAATAAAGGCAAGTATCCCATATGCCTTTTTAACCACCTTATCTACCTGTCCTGCTGCCTTCAGGGATCTATGTACATGCACACCAAGGTCCCTCTGATCCTCTGTCCTTCCTAGGGTCCTACCATTCATTGTGTATTCCCTTGCCTATTTAATCCTCTCAAAATGCATCACCTCACACTTTTCAGGGTTAAATTCCATTTGCCACTGTTCTGCCCATCTAACCATCCAGTCTATATCGTCCTGTAGCCTGAGGCTTCCCTCCTCGCTATTTACCACGCCACCAATTTTCGTGTCATCTGCGAACTTACTGATCATACCTCCTACATTCACATCTATATCATTAATGTACACTACAAACAGCAAAGAACCCAGCACCGATCCCTGCGGTACACCACTGGACACAGGTTTCCAGTCACAAAAACAACCTTCGACCATCACCCTCTGCCTCCTGCCACTAAGCCAATTTTGGATCCAATGTGCCAAATTGCCCTGGATCCCATGGGCTCTTACCTTCTTGACCAGTCTCCCATGTGGGACTTTGTCAAAAGCCTTACTGAAGTCCATGTAGACTACATCAACTGCACTACCCTCATCCACACACCTAATCACCCCCTCGAAAAATTCAATCAAATTGGTCAGACATGATCTCCCCCTGACAAAGCCATGCTGACTATCCCTGATTAATACCTGCCTCTCCAAGTGGAGACTAATTCTGTCCCATGAATTTTTTCCAATAATTTCCCTACCACTGATGTTAGGCTCACTGGCCTGTAATCCCTGGTTTATCCCTACTACCCTTCTTGAACAATGGTACTACGTTAGCTGTTCTCCAGTCCTCTGGCACCTCCCCTGTGGTCATGATGCGGAGATGCCGGTGTTGGACTGGGGTGGACAAAATTGAGAGGTCGCACAACACCAGGTTATAGTCCAACAGTTTTATTTGAAATCACAAGCTTTCGGAGCTATCGATTGCCCCTTCCTCAGGTGAAGTAAATTAGATACAGAATCGCCAAAGCATATATAGATAGAGAACAAAGCGTGTGTACCTTACAATTGCAGACCACTAAATTAAATCATCCTGACTATCTGCCGAGGTGTGCCTCGGCAGATAGTCAGGATGATTTAATTTAGTGGTCTGCAATTGTAAGGTACACATGCTTTGTTCTCTATCTATATATGCTTTGGCGATTCTGTATCTAATTTACTTCACCTGAGGAAGGGGCAATCGATAGCTCCGAAAGCTTGTGATTTCAAATAAAACTGTTGGACTATAACCTGGTGTTGTGCGACCTCTCAATTTTGACCTCCCCTGTGGCCAGAGAGGTTCTGAAAATTTGTGTCACAGCCCCTGCAATCTCCTCCCTTGCCTCACACAGCAGCCTGGGATACATCCAGTCAGGGCCTGGGGATTTATCCACTTTTAAGCCCGCTAAAACCGCTAGTACCTCCTCCCTCTCAATACTAATTTGTTCAAGTATACCACAATCCCCCTGCCTGATTTCTATGCCTACATCGTCCTTCTCCATAGTGAACACAGATGCAAAATATTCATTTAAAACCCCACCTACATCTTCCGGCTCTACACACAGATTGCCACTTTGGTTCCTAATGGGCCCTACTCTTTCCCTGGTTATCCTCTTGCCCTTAATATACTTATAAAACACCTTGGGATTTTCCTTTATTTTGCCTGCCAGTGTTTTTTCATGCCCCCTCTTCGCTCTCCTAATTACTTTTTTAAGTACCCCCCTGCACTTTCTATACTCCTCTAGGGCTTCTACTGTTTTTAGTCCTTTGTATCTGCCAAAAGCCTCCCTTTTTTTTCCTAATCCATTCTTGTATATCCCTTGACATCCAGGGTTCCCTGGGCTTGTTGGTCCCACCCTTGACCTTTACGGGAACATGTTGGCGTTGTACTCTCTCTATTTCCTTTCTGAAAGACTCCCACTGCTCTGATGTGGATTTTCCTGCAAGTAGCTGATCCCAGTCCACTTTGGCCAGATCCTGCCTTATCATATTAAAATCGGCCTTCCCCCAATTTAGAACCTTTATTTCCGGTCCATCTTTGTCCTTTTCCACGACTACCTTAAATCTCACCGAATTATGGTCACTGTCGCCAAAATGCTCTCCTACTGACACTTCTACCACTTGCCCGGCTACATTCCCTAGAATTAGGTCCAGTACCGCCCCCTCTCTTGTAGGACTTTCTACATGCTGGCTCAAAAAGCTCTCCTGGATGCACTTTAAGAATTCCGCACCCTCTAAGCCTTTCACACTCTGACTATCCCAGTTAATATTGGGGAAGTTGAAATCCCCTACTATTATTACCCTATTATTTCTACACTTCTCTGAGATTTGCCTACATATCTGTTCCTCTAGCTCCCCCTGACTGTTTGGGGGCCTATAGTACACTCCCAGCAAAGTGCTTGCCCCCTTTTTGTTTTTAAGTTCTACCCATATGGCCTCATCAGAGGAACCTGCTAAGATATCATCCCTCCTTACAGCAGTAATTGACTCCTTGATTAATATTGCGACACCCCCTCCTCTTTTACACCCCCTCTGTCTCGCCTGAAGATTCTATACCCCGGAATATTGAGCTGCCAGTCCTGCCCCTCCCTCAACCATGTCTCTGTGATAGCAACAATATCATACTCCCATGTGTTCATCAACACCTTCAATTCATCTGCCTTACTCGCATTGTGTTTGACAAATCTATTAGAGTTTTTTGAGAATGTAAATAGCAGGGTAGATAAAGGGGAACCAGTGGTTGCAGTATATTTGGATAGAATCATAGAATGGTTACAGCATAGAAGGAGGTCACTTGGCCCGTTGGGTCCATGCCGGCTCTCTGCAAGAGCACTTCAGCTAGTTCCACTCCCCCGCAGCCCAGCAACTTTTTTTCCTTCAGGCACTTATCCAACTCCCTTTTGAAAGACAACATTGAGTCTGCCTCCACCACCCTTTCAGGCAGTGCATTCCAGATCCTAACCACTCGCTGTGTAAAAAAGTCTTTCCTCGTGTCGCCTTTGGTTCTTTTGCCAATCACCTTAAATCTATCTCCTCTGGCTCTCGACCCTACCGCCAATGGGAACAGTTTCTCTCTATCTACTCTGTCTAGACCCATCATGATTTTGAACACCTCTATCAAAACTCCTCTCAACCTTCTCTGCTCCACGGAGAACCACCCCAGCTTCTCTTGTCTATCCACGTAACTGAAGTCCCTCATCCCTGGAATCATTCTCGTCAATCTTTTCTGCACCCTCTCTAAGGCCTTCACATCTTTCCTAAAGTGCGGTGCCCAGAATTGGACACAATACTTCAGTTGCGGCTGAACCAGTGTTTTATAAAGGTTCATCATAACTTCCTTGCTTTTGTACTCTACGCCTCTATTTATGAAGCCCAGGATCCCGTATGCTTTTTTAACCACTTTCTCAATCTGCCCTGCCACCTTCAACGATTTGTGCACATATACTCCCAGGTCTGCAAATTTTGACATTGTGCCCTGTACACCCAAGTCCAAGTCATTAATATAGATCAAGAAAAGCAGTGGTCCTAGTAATGACCCCTGGGAAACACCACTACTCTGTTTCCTGTCACTTAGCCAATTTCATATCCATGCTGCCACTGTCCCTTTTATTCCATGGGCTTCAACTTTGCTGGCAAGCCTATTATGTGGCACTTTATCAAACGACTTTTGGAAATCCATGTACACCGCGTCAACCGCATTGCCTTCATCAACCCTCTGTTACCTCATCAAAAAATTCAATCAAGTTAGTTAAACACGATTTGCCTTTAACAAATCAATGCTTGCTTTCCTTAATTAATCCACACTTGTCCAAGTGACTGTTAATTTTGTCCCGGATTATCGTTTCTAAAATCTTCCCCACTACCGAGATTAAACTGACTGGCCTGTCGTTGCTAGATTTATCCTTACATCCTTTTTTGAACAAGGGTGTAACATTTGCAATTCTCCAGTCCTCTGGCACCACTCCTGTATCTAAGGAGGATTGGAAGATTATGGACAGTAGCTCCGCGTTTCCACCTTAACTTCCCTCAGCATCCTAGGATGCATCTCATCCGGTCCTGGTGACCTATCTACTTTAAGTACAGACAGCCTTTCTAGTACCTCCTCTTTATCAATTTTATCCCATCCAGTATCTCCACTACCTCCTCTTTCAGTATGACTTCGGCAGCATCTTCTTCCTTGGTGAAGACAGATGCAAAGTAGTCATTTAGTACCTCAGTCATGCCCTCTGCCTCCATGCGTCGATCTCCTTTTTGGTTCCTAATCGGCCCCACCCCTCCTCTTACTACCCGGTTACTATTTATATGCCTATAGAAGACTTTTGAATTCCCTTTTATGTTAGCTGCCAATCTATTCTCATACTCTCTCCTTGCCCCTCTTATTTTCTTTTTAACTTCCCCTCTGAACTTTCTATATTCGGCCTAATTCTCACTTGTATTCTCAACCTGACATCTGTCATACGTGCTCTTTTTCTGCTTCATCTTACTCTCTATCTCTTTCATCATCCAGGGAGTTCATACTTTAGTTGCCCTACCTTTCCCCCTCGTGGGAATGTCCCTCGACTGTACTCGAACCATCTCCTCTTTAAAGGCAGCCCATTGTTCGATTAGTTTTAAGAACATAAAAACATAAGAAATAGGAGCAGGAGTAGGCCATTCGGCCCCTCGAGCCTGCTCCAACATTCAATAAGATCAGGGCTGATCTGATCTTGGCATCAACTCCACTTTTCTGCCTGTTCCCCATAACCCTGGACTCCCCTGTAGTTCAAAAATCTCAGCCTTGAATATATTCAATGACTCAGCTTCCTCAGCTCTCTGGGTTAGAGTATTCCAAAGATTCATGACCCTGCAAGAAGAAATTCCTCCTCATCTCCTTCTTAAATGGGCGACCCCTTATTCTGAAACTCAGCCCCCTAGTTCTAGAAACATCTTCTCAGCATCTACCCTGTCAAGCCCGCTCAGAATCTTATATGTTTCAATAAGATCACCTCTCATTCTTCTAAACTCCAATGAGTATCGGCCCAACCTGCTCAACCTTTCCTCAGAAGACAGCCCCTTCATCCCAGGAATCAACCTAGTGAACCTTCTCTGAACTGCCTTCAATGCAAATATATCCCTCCTTAAATAAGGAGACCAAAACTGTACGCAGTACTCTAGGTGTGGTCTCACCAACGCCATGTACAGTGCTAGCAAGACTTCCCTACTTTTATACTCCAACCCCCTTGCAATAAAGGTCAACATTCCATTTGCCTTCCTAATTACTTGCTGTACCTGCATGCTAACATTTCATGTACGAGGACACCCAGATCCCTCTGTCCCGCTGCATTCTGTAGTCTCTCTCCATTTAAATAATATTTTGCTTTTCTATTCTTCCTACCAAAGTGGATAACCTCACATTTTCCCACATTATACTCCATCTGCCAATTTTTTGCCCACTCACTTAACCTATCTATATCCCTTTGCAGACTCTGTCCTCCTCATAACTTGCTTTCCTACCTATCTTTCTATAGTCAGCAAATTTGGCTACAGTACACTCAGTCCCTTCATCCAAGTCATTAATATAGATTGTAAATAGTTGATGCCTCAGCACTGATCCCTGTGGCCCCCCACTAGTTACAGTTTGCTAACCTGAAAATGATCCATTTATCCCGACTCTCTGTTTTCTGTTAGTTAGCCAATCCTCTATCTATGCTAATATATTACCCCCAACACCATGAGCTCTTATCTTGTGCAGTAACCTTTTATGTGGCAACTTATCGAATGCCTTCTGGAAATCCAAATACACTACATCTACTGGTTCCCCTTTATCCACCCTGCTCGTTACATCCTCAAATAACTCTAATACATTTGTCAAACATGATTGCCCGTTCATAAAACCATGTTGACTCTGCTTGAGTGTATTATGATTTTCTAAATGTCCTGCTACTACTTTCTTAATAATGGATTCCAGAATTTTCCCAATGTTAGGCTAACTGGCCTATAGCTTCCTGCTTTCTGTCTCCCTCCTTTCTTGAATATGAGAGTTACATTTGCGGTTTTCCAATCCGCTGGGACCTTTCCAGAGTCTAGGGAATTTTGGAAGATTACAACCAATGCATCCACTATCTCTGCAGTCACTTCTTTTAAGACCCTAGGATGCAGGCCATCAGGTCCGGGGACTTGTCAGCCTTTAGTCCCATTAGTTTGCCTAGTACTTTTTCTCTAGTGATAGTTTTAAGTTCTTCCCTCCCTTTTGCCCCTTGATTTTCCACTATTATTGGGATGCTTTTAGTGTCTTCTACCATGATGACAGATACAAAATATTTGTTCAAAGTCTCTGCTATTTCCCTGTTTCCCATTATTAATTCCCCAGTCTCATCCTCTAAGGGACCAACGTTTACTTTAGCTACTCTCATCCTTTTTATATACTTGTAGAAGCCCTTACTGTCCATTTTTATATTTCTTGCTAGTTTACTCTCAATCTATTTTCTCCTCTATTATTTTTTTAGTCATCCTTTGTAAGTTTCTAAATATTTCCCAATCTTCTGGCCTACCACTAATCTTCACAACATTGTATGCCTTTTCTTTCAATTTGATACCATCCTTAACTTCCTTAGTAAGCCATGGATGGTTCCTCCTTCTCGTAGAGTCTTACTTTCTCACTGGAACATATCTTTGAGTTATGAAATATCTCCTTAAAAGTCTGCCACTGCTTATCTACCGTCTTACCTTTTAGATCTATTTTCCCAGTCCACTTTAGCCAACTCTGTCTTCACACCCTTGTAATTGCCTTTATTTAAGTTTAAGACACTAGTTTCAGACCCAAGTTTCTCACCCTCAAACTGAATATGAAATTCTAGCATGTTATGATCACTCTTCCCTAGAGGATCGTTTACTATGAGATAATTAATGAATCCTGTCTCATTACCAGATCTAAAATAGCCTGTTCCCTAGTTGCTTGCCAATCTTTGTTTCCAATTTACCCTGGGCCAGATCCGCTCTCAACCCACTGAAATTGGCCTTCCTCCAATTAAGTATTTTTTACTCTAGATTGCTCCCTGTCCTTTTCCATAGCTAATCTAAACCTTATGATAGTATGATCACTGTTCCCTAAATGTTCCCCTACTTGACGCACCTCATTCCCCAGAACCAGATCCAGCAATGCCTCCTTCCTCAATGGGCTGGAAACATACTGATCAAGAAAGTTCTCCTGAACACACTTCAGAAATTCTTTCCCCTTTCCGGCAGTTACACTATTACTATCCCAGTCTATATTAGAATAGTTGAAGTCCCTCACTATCACTACTCTATAGTTCTTGCACCGCTCTGTAATTTCCCTGCAAATTTGCTCCTCTATATCCTTCCCACTAGTTGGTGGCCTATAGAATACACCTAGTAGTGTAATGGCACCTCTATTATTTCTTAACTCTAACCAAATAGATTCTGTCCTTGACCCCTCCAGGACATCTTCTCTCTCCAGCACTGTAACATTCTCCTTAACCAATACTGCCACCCCATCTCCTTTCTTTCCTTCCTTTCCAAAAGTGATTTCCAAAAGGCATTCAATAAGGTGCCACACGAAAGGTTGTTGCACAAGAGCTCATCGCATTGGGGGTAATATATTAGCATGGATAAAGGATTGGTTAAAGGACAGAAAACAGAGAGTAGGAATAAATGGATCATTTTCAGGTTGGCAGGCTGTTACTAGTAGGGTGCCACAAGGATCAGTACAAGGGCCTCACCTAGTTACAATCTATATTAATGACTTAGATGAAAGGACTGAGTGTAATATATCCATGTTTGCTGATGATACAAAGCTAGGTGGGAAAGTAAGCTGTGAGGAAGACACAGAGTCTGCAAAGGGATATAGACAGGTGAAGTGAATGGGCAAGAAGGTGGGAGATAGAGTATAATGTGGGGAAACGGGAGGTTATTCACTTTGGTAGGAAGAATAGAAAAACAGAATATTTTTTAAATGGTGAGAGACTATTAAATGTGGGTGTTCAGAGGGATTTTGGTCTCCTTGTACAGGAAAAACAGAAAGTTAACATGTAGGTACAGAAAGCAATTAGGAAGGCAAATGGCATGTTGGCCTTTATTGCAAGGGGGTTGGAGTACAAGAGTAAGGAAGTCTTGCTGCAATTGTACAGGGCCTTGGTGAGACCACACCTGGAGTACTGTGCAATGCTCCCTCTATATTTTTTTTTGTGTGCGGTACCTTTAAATTTGCTGCAGGGCCGTGCACACGCGGCACCTTGAATGCGAACAGCTTATGAGTCGCGTACGCGGTACCTTCCCGGCAGTTTCGAGGAAACATTGGTAATGTGCAGAGTTTTGGCCTCCGTATCTAAGGAAGGATATACTTGCCTTAGAGGGGTTGCAAAGGTTTACTAGATTGATTCCTAGGATGAGAGAGTTGTCCTATGAGATTGAGTA
The DNA here is from genome assembly GCA_030390025.1 of Squalus acanthias. Lineage (NCBI taxonomy): Eukaryota > Metazoa > Chordata > Chondrichthyes > Squaliformes > Squalidae > Squalus > Squalus acanthias. Next base: position 224,954,423 of record CM059425.1, on the reverse strand, counting down.
GATTGGGCCTATGCTCTCTGAAGTTTAGAAGAATGAAAGATGATCTCATTAAACCAAATAAGATTCTGAGGGGGTTTGACAGGGTAGATGCTGAGAAGCCGTTTCCCCTGGCCAGAGAGTCTAGAACTAGGGGGCATAATCTCAGGATAAGGGGTTAGCCATTTAGGACTGAGAAGAGGAGAAATTTCTTTACTCAGAGACAAAGGCCCGAAAATTAGACCTAATACGCAAGAGTATGCACTGTGTACTCTTGCGTATTAGGTCACGAATTGCCGGTTTCCTGCATGCACGGGAAACCGGCACTTCGTGTATTGCAAAGGGGGCGGTTCCTAAGTGAACCGCGTGCGCACTACAGGCTGCGTGCACGCAGTGCACTTCGTTTTTTTTTCAGGTTTGAACGCGCAGGTAAGTGGTGATGATTTTACACATAAAGAAAGCAGGCGTAGGACCCCCTTTTAACAAGGTAAGTAGTTAATTAAGTGTTATTTTAAATTTTTTTCAACAGGTTTATCTTTTTTAGAGACTTTAAAGAAAGGTAAGTTTATTTTTATAACTTTTAAAAAGAATTAAAAATTTTTCAAAAATTAAATTTTTTGTTTAAAGTGGTTAATTTATTTAACTATAGTTATTTTATTAATGTGATGGCTTTTTTTTAAATTTAATTGAGGTTTAGCTGTTCTTTTGGGGGCTTGTAGTATTCATAGCTTTGACAGCCCTTGCTGTCAAAACTATGAATGAAAGATGGTGTGCTGCCATTGGCTCTAACTGTCCCACGTGATCCCAGAGCTCGCACGAACTAATTGCGCCTCTGGGACACGCAAGCACTGCACGCCGGCAACAGGGAGAGGCCCTCAAACTGAAGTTCGTGTGGGCCCAAAACAAAAAGGTAGGCGCGGAGTGCGATATTGCGGGGAATCCTTACCCCCGCGGCAACCATCGATGTTTAATTTCTGGGCCAATGTTCCCTCTAAGCTGAGCAGCTACGCATTAATCTGAAAGGTCCTGCGCAGGTCACTCACCGGCTTTTCCATTGTAAGTACCGCGCATGCGCAGAAATGTAAAGGGACCGCGCAGTAAAAGAAACCGGTCATGCAGAACAAAGCGCAGCTTACAGGGAACATTGCTCAGAGGGTTGTGAATCTTTGGAATTCTCTACCCCAGATGGCTGTGGATGCTGAGTCGTTGAGTATATTTAAGGCTGAGATCGATAGATTTTTGGACTCTAAGGAAATCAAGGGATATGGGGATCGGGAGAGAAAGTAGAGTTAAGGTTGAAGATCTGCCATGATCTTATTGAATGGCAGAGCAGGCTCGAGGCGGCGTATGGCCATCTCTTGCTCCTATTTCTTATGTCCTTACATAAAGTCTCCAATCTGTGCGATTGCGACAATAATACAATATTCTCCTTAATCACTCATTGGTATTCAACCGGGTCGATCACACCATCCTCTTCCTACACCACCTCTGTTCCACGGTCCACCTCCATGGCACTGTCCTTGTGTGGTTCCAATCCTATCTGTCCTAACACAGCCAGCACATCTCGGTGCCCTCTTTTCCACATTTACATGTTTCCTTCGGTCACATCATCCATAGCTAGGGTCAGTTTCCATATGCATGCTCTTGACACCCAACTGTACATCTCCACTACTTCCCTCGACTCCACAGCTATCCCTGTCCTACCTCCCTCTATTCCAAATTAGGTGGCAAAGCTTTTAGCTATCTCAACCTAGAATTTGGAACTACCTCCCCCAAAACCTTTGCAACAAGTTTGCGCTTTCCTCATGTTTTAACACTTTTTTAAAAAGCTACCTATTTGATGATGTCTTTGATCACCTTTTCTAACTCCCCTAACTTATGCTTGGTGTCCATTTTTACTCCTTTTGGATGTTTTTCTACATTAAAGGCGTTATATAAATGTATGGTTGTTGCTGCTGTTGTCGCTCCTCCAAAAGTGTCACACGTCAGGGCTTCACATGCCTTAGGCAAAAGCCTAAGTTACCAGTCAAATATCTGATTAACTAAATGTGAATGAATTAAAAAGTAGTAAGAAGTACCAATGAGAAACAAGTAATAAGTATAAAACAGCAATCAAATTCTTTATTTTCCCCCCCTAAAGCTACCAATCACAAACTAGCAGGTACTGCAAAACTGTCCAAATTGCTCAAATTATCTCTTCATAATGTTTTCAACCGCCGTGTTCTTTCTTCATTCAGGTCAGTATATACAGCTAAAAATAACATCTATAACACAAGAAACTCACAAAGGAACACTAATTTTACCCATAAAACTGGTCATTTAATGTTGGAAATACCTGCAAGAAATTTTCTCCCACAAAGTCCAACTCTGAGGTTTTAGTTGGACACCACCTAGCCCCAGGTACTATCAACAAATCCTGTATGTCGGCAAAATTAACATTTTCACTCTTCTCCCATGGGACTACAGTATCACAGTGCACCATCAGAACCCATCGCGTCAAATAACTAGGTAGAAAAGGACCAAGGAGTTCTAGTTCCTGTGGTGAAACCGAGAGATGCATAATGGTAATTGTAGTTTTTACTCTGTTTTTGTGAAATAGAATAGCAGGAGTGTACTGGGAAAGACCAGGCACTAAATTTACAATTAAGTGAGGCAGGGAGCTACGGAACAAAAAATATTGAACACACAATGATTTCATTATTTTCAGCATGAAATACGGTTTAAGCCATTAAATGAAATTTATGAGCCAAGAGCGTTGTTTGGAATTAATTTTTTTTGCATTGCTAAGGAGGACAGATGCTTGAGCCAAGGTCAGAGGGGAATGTTTATGAGCTGCTTTGATGCTGACCATGGACACGGTAGCCAGAGTCAGTCAGCCAGCACTGGACCATGGCAAATAAGCACCTGTTCAGGTGCTGGTCATTAGCGAGTTGAGAATGGCGAATCTGTTTCAACATCAGCTTTGTTAAGAACTACAAATCTGGCACAGCTAGGAAGGGAGAGGAAAAACACATTGCGCCAGAATTTACTGTAGCCGGTGAATGAAAGGCATCCGCCATTAGTTTGATTTGCCCTTGCCTGTTTAATTTCAATGAGATCTTACACTGGGAGTTTCTGTAAGTGGGAGATGGAAACAGTGCGGTGGCCCCTACAGGGCATCTGGGATCTGTGTATCTCCTTAACCAATCAGATTGAAGGATTGTTAAATGAACAGCACAGAGTCTAAACCAGGAAGTGTAAGTTAGAATATTGAATTCAATGTCAATGACTGAAAAGGACAAGCTCTAACTTTCTGTGGCGAGTTTAGTTCGTATCTACCACACATGTACAGGAACTTCACGCCATTAAATGCATTTGAATAGTGAGTCAAACAGCGAGATGCCATTTACGCGAAGCTAATGGCAGAGCGGTGCATCTCTGACAGGAACTTCTAGATTTTCACGTTTAACTGCACATCTGCTCTCGCCTGAAGTTGCCATGCGATTTGCGTATAAATAGCAGTGAGCAACGTTAGCCTCACCGTTATTTTGACAGGAAAATCTAGGTCATGGTAAATAAATGAGAAAAAGACAGACGGTTTTGAGCAGGGAAGAATAAACAAATCAAGTATTTGAATCTTATTGTGGCAAATGCCACAAATGCACTGTGGGAGGTAGAACAAAGGATTGAATGGTTTTGGAATGAAAGAGCAAATTTGATTGAACCGTCAGTGAATTTTATAAAGTGGTAGGTAAATAGTATTGCAAATATACGTGAGGCCCAGTACCCTTCAGTACCAGGAAGATGTGTATTATCTTTAGCTCATCAATCGTGATATACTGCTTCAGTAAATTTGCTGTATTACAGCAATGTGTGAACCACTGTTGCTTTTAGGCTGCAGCGGGAATAGGGTAAACATCAAAAGCTGCAGCCTAGGTCCTGAACTTCACTTGCAGACCCGGCAATGCCTCAAATTAAAAATTCTCATCCTTGCTTTCAAATCTCTCCATGGCCTCACCCCTCCCCATTTCTGTGATCTCCACCAGCCCTACAACCCTCCAAGATCTTTGCACTCCTCCATTGCTGACTTCTTACACATCCTTGATTTTCATTGCTCCACCAGTGGCAGTCGTGCCATCAGCTGCCTCGGCCCTAAGCTCTCGAAATCCCTCCCTAAAACTCTCCGCCTCTCCCTCTTCCTTTAAGGCACTCCTTAAAATCTACCTCTTTGACCAAGCTTTTGGTCATCGGTCCTAATATCTCCTTATGTGGATCAGTGTCAAATTTTGTTTGATGACGCTCCTTTAAAGCACCATGGAATGTTTTACTATGTTAAAGGTGCTATATAAATGCAAGTTATTGTTAAACACCAAGTATCAAAATACATGAATGCTCCAAATGCAATACTGAAGTTATAATTCTGCATATTTAAAAGTTTACACTTTATTTTAGGAACAAATGAAATTAGAGCATAGCTTTGATTAAACAATAATTTCAATTAAGCAAAGTAAATAACACAACCAAGTAGGAATTTAGCACTAAACAACGGAATTATCATATCATTTGAATTAAGCGATTCTAAATCAAGAGGAGTGTTGTGTATTTAACTGCACTGCTGCCCAGCCACCAACTACTGGAATTTTCTATATATGATAAACGTCTGTAGGATTTACTGTGTATTTCAGAATCAAAAATTACTCCAAGGAAATTAAATACACACAGTATAACCACAAATAAACACCTGTCTGCCAGTGTCGCAGTTTGCACTTATATATTGATTAATAAATTCAGGTGATCTCTTTTCAGTGCATACTAGTGGCAATACAGGAACTGCTTGTAGGATTACCAGTAAGATTTATATTCAGATTCCTTTAGGCTCTCCAGAATAGTGAGGTATACTGGAATCACCAAGTCAGTGAAATATATATCTCATTTTATTAATTACAGGGTTTACAAGTAGTTGAGCTGCTGGATCATAACACTGGTATATATTCTTATCAGCTGCTTCCCTCTAACTTCTACACATCATGAAGGGTTTTGATAGAGTAAATAAGGAGAAACTGTTTCCAGTGGCAGGTTACCAACATTTACTAGTCTCTCACCTTTTAAAAAAATATTCTGCTTTTCCATTCTTCCTACCAAAGTGGATAATTTCCCACTTTCCCACATTATACTCCATCTGCCATCTTCTTGCCCAATCACTTAACCGATCTATATCCCTTTGCAGCCTCTCTGCGTCCTCCTCACAGCTTACTTTCCCACCTAGCTTTGTACCATCAGCAAACTTGTATATTTTACACTCAGTCCCCTCATCTAAGTCATTGACATAGATTGTAAATAGCTGAGGCCCAAGCACTGATCCTTGCGGTACTCCACTAGTTACACCCTGCCATCCCGAAAATGACACGTTTACTCCTACGCTGTTTTCTGTCCTTTAACCAATCCTCAATCCATGCTAATATATTAACCCAATTCCATGAGCCCTAATTTGTGTAACAACCTCTTCTATGGCACCTTATCGAATGCCTTCTGAAAATCCAAATATACTACATCCACTGGTTCCCCCTTATCTACCCTGCTAGTTACCATAAAACCATGTTGACTCTGCCTAATCATATTGTGATTTTCCAAGTGCCCTATTACCATGTACTTAATAATAGATTCTAGCATTTTCCCTACTACTGATGTCAGGCTACCTGGCCTGGAGTTCCCTGTTATCTCTCTCTCTCTCCTTTCTTGAACAGCGGGGTTACATTTGCTACCTTCCAATCCATGAGGACCGTTCTAGAATCTAGGGAATTCTGGAAAATCAAAACCAATGCAGCTACTCTCTCTGCAGCCACCTCTTAAAACCCTAGGATGTAGGCCATCAGGTCCAGGGGATTTGTCGGCTTTTAGTCCCATTAATTTCTGCGGTACTTTTTCTTTACTAATATTAATTATTTTAAGTTCCTCACTCTCATTAGACCCTTAGTTCCCCACTATTTCTGGTACGTTCTTTGTGTCTTCTACTGTGAAGACAGATACAAAATATTTATTTACAGCCTCTGCCATTTCCTTATTCCCCCCATTATAATTTCTCCTATCTCTGCCTCGAAGGAACCCACATTTACTTTTGCTAATCTCTTCCTTTTTACATACTTGTAAAAGCTCTTACAATCTGTTTTTATATTTCTTGCTATTTTACTCTCATTCTATTTCCTCCCTCTATCAATTCCTGGGTGGTCCTTTGCTGATTTGTAAAACCCTCCCAATCCTCAGGTTTACTACTATTTTTGCCAACATTGTCAGCTTCTTCTTTTAATCTAATACTAACCTTCACTTCTTTAGTTAGCCATGGTTGTGCCACCTTCCCTCCCCCCTTTCCCTGCCCCTGCACTTTCTTAAAATCTGTTACATCTCTAACTTTTTCCAGTTCTGACAAAAGGTCATCGGCCTGAAACGTTAACTCTGTTTCTCTCTCCACAGATGCTGCCTGACCTGCTGAGTATTTCCAGCATTTTCTGCTTTTATTTCAGATTTCCAGCATCCGCAGTATTTTGCTTTTGTATAAAAGATCCCATGGCAATTTTTAAAAGACAGAGAGTGTCCTGGGAAACATTCATCCCACAACCAAAATCACCAATACAGATTAAATCAGTTGTTAATATCGTTACTGATGTGTGGCCTTGCTGTGTGCAAACTGCTTAGAAAAGAACAGTGGCTACCCTTCAAAAATAATTAATTGGCTGCAAAGCTCTTCGGGAGACATGAAAGGCAATACATAAATGCAAATCTTTCCTTATTTAATGTATTTTAGCTACATTTCGCTCCAGGCCAGTCTTAAGTTGATACTTTTGTAGAAATGAGCAGAATCGCTCTGGGGCAAAGTGGTGCATTTTCACCAGTGATGTCAGAAGAGTAGCGATGGAGTCTCAAAATGGCAGTTCTCTGTCAGTCAGAAAATTTCAAGATTTCTTTTTAAAGATAATAGCCTCTAAAATCCATGGTGGGGTCGCATCTTGGTTAAGCCCCGAGATACCCTTTGTCCGGGATCTCCGTCGCTGACCCCGCCACTAGCAATGCATCTAGGGCACCCATCATATAGAAGCATGCTGGAAAGTCCAGTGTAGAAGGTCCAGCTAGGGATGGTGTCGACCCTTCCCATTCCCACCTGGAAAGAACAGTTGTTCCAAGTGGTTTAAAAACTTCGAGCAAAACTGGTCTTGAATCCTGACTTGGCCCCCAAGGTGGTCCCCAATCCCTTCCCTGTCAGGAGGTAGGCCTCGTCAGCTCAGGTATTCCTCTGTTGACCATACATCTGATCCCTTTGAGGCCCCGGGATGTGGGAACCTCTGATGTAGGGAGTCCCCACCCAGGCACTACCCCTTATAGCCTTGTTGGGGGCGGCAGAAGCTTCCCCCACCAACATGGCCATTGAGATACTTCAGCACTAGGCAAGGACACGGCCTATCTGGGTCTGGCCTAGTTTCCAGTTGTTCTGGCAGACTCCCGCTGAAGTTACGACAGTAGTAGGCCAGAATGGCCACAGAATTTCATGGTCAACAGGTACAATTGTAACTACATTTTTTTCGATAGATGTTTATGAAAAACAATTTTCAACCCTAGTAAGTGTTACTGGTCGTATTAATGGTTTAACTTTTCACACATATTTCACAAAGCTGAATATCACTGAATGTTCTTTATGTGTCTTTCCCCTTCAAATAGGGCGATAATTCACATGACTGCCATTGCAACCTAAGTGAGAAACCTCAAGTTAATAAACACTAAAAATAAGCAAGGATGGCCGGAACTTTATGCCCTAAGGGTTATACTCATTTGCCTCGCACCAACAGATATGCACTTTTTCACCGACACTGCTAAGCTTTTACCTCTAATGGTTCCTGAAATGCCAATAAAATATTAACAAATGTAGGGGAAAATTCTTGTAGTTAAGCTAGCCCTCTAATTTGAGCCAAGTCACTTGAGAAGCACTGATACACTGATACCTACACTTGACTCCCCATCTTCGAAAATAAATCCTTGCTGTATGTCAGTCAATACTCAGTTCCATTCCAGCTGAATGGTATTGGCAGGATTACGGGCATCTCCTCCAATTGGATCTTGAGTAATCTTGGGTACTAATAAAAACAGTGAGAAAGTTTAGAGAAACTTTCCAGTAGATTGACAAACTATCCAATGCTAAAGCTTGGCTATCTTAGTTCCTCCAGCAATCTTTTTCTTTGAAAAACTGCTTTGAAGTCCATCAACAAGTAAGCTCACCTATCGAGAATCATGGTCATATCTAAGTTTAAAGTCATTCCTGCTGTCAAGAGTTCTCTGCAACATTCTGTCCTACTGTGAGGAGTTGAGCAGAAAGAATGATTCTGATGACAATCATACATAAGCTACAAGATGTTGAGGCACTGGAGTCAACAATGAGTCTCTTATTGTTCATATACTTCACTACGGAGGCATCCAGACTATCCTAACATTTTGCAGACTTGTTCTTTGAAAAGTAGAGCTATCTAAACTCAACAGAACTCAAGCCCACTTATGGTTGAGTCCACACCTTAAGCACATTCTCACTGGAGATGGCTGCCCTGTTATGGAAGAGTTAGTCACTGGAGTGAGAGGCAACTACGGAGCTTGGAACAACAATAAGCTCATTTAAAATAAAAACAGAAAATGCTGGAAATACTCAGCAGGTTAGGCAGCATCTGTGGAGAGAGAAACAGAGTTAACGTTTCAGGTCGATGACCTTTCATCAGAACAGAGCTCATATAGCATACAGAGCAATAAGCTCATTTGTCACTCAAGACCACTATCATCGGCAACTATCTGTCTCCTGATTTATTAAAGTACTTAATTAGCTGTGAAGCGCTTTTGGACGTCCGGAGGTCATGAAAGGCGTTATATAAATGCAAGTTCTTTCTGTCTTTTGTTTCAATCTTGTGGTACACCAACATGTGCCTTAGGAACCACTGTGTAAGGAGATTTGGTTGGAATGGTCTAATAACTAGTCTTACATCTAGTACCATGAATATAACTACTGCTGTTGGCCAAGGATCCACGTATAGCAGTGGGCATAAATCCTGTGGCCAGATTGGATGATGCTGTATTAATTTTTACGTGATGCTGAATGAATAAGGAAGAATAGTAAGTACTCATTTAAAATGACAAATAGAGGTCATGCAGGAAGCATATTCTGAATTCCATGGTAATTTCTGCATTGCAGGAACCCATGCTTGTAAATCTATTTGCAGTACCAACACTCTTACTAGTGTCAGTATTGAGGTTACCATTAATGGACAAGATCCTACTGTTAATATTGGAGGTATTAGTAGCAACTGTATTCTAACAAATCATACTTCTGTGATCTGAAGTGTGCTCTCCAGCACTCCAGGAAGCATGCTATGTAGATATACGCAGCTCCAAGAAAGAAACTGATCTAGCAGAGCACTAATGTCTCCAATTTCTGAAGAACCTATACTAAAAATAAGTATAATTATTAAACCCCACTTCACAGCAGTCAGAAGCTAAAAGCAGTAAACAATTTCAAAAACAAGGAAGAAACAATGCAACATGTCAACAGTATTCAAGAGAGGCTTCAACAATGAGTTATACACAGAAATTGCTGGAAATACTCAGGTCAGGCAACATCTGTGGATCGACCTGAAACTTTAACTGTTTCTCTCTCCACAGATGCTGCCTGAACTGCTGAGTATTTTCAGCAACCGCAGTATTTTGCTTTAGTAATGGGTTATACACTGTTGGTTCCAGATCTATTTGAAAAAAGGAATCAAAAAGCCAAGAAAATAACAAGACAAAAGATAAAAAGGATAGAAAAAATAATAGTAAAAACTCGATGTTTCAATGCTCTTAAAGGCAGTGTCTTCTTTTTAGTTGTTTAATTTCCTTTTTTAAATAATTCTGTAACCAGTAGTGCATAAACTGTTATTGCTCTCTACAAATTGCCCCGCCGAGAAACCGTTACATATTATTGTGTTTACCTAAAGCAGTTAAAAAAATCCATCATAAATTTTACCCTATTTTGAATCACTGCACTCTCATTTCAAGGGCACTGGGCTGCTTTTTAGCACTTATCCTGCAGAATAAACTCCAAACATCTAATACAACAAATAGGGTGACCAACACTTCCAAGAATGAAACTTTTAGTAGGCTGAATATAATTTTCTAACCCTCAAGAATAGAGGCCGTAAAATTCTTCAAATGCTCGCTAAAGTGTGTGTATTGATAGTTTAAATTTGAAGCACAAGGTATACTGTCTACAACAACAACAACAATTTGTATTTATAAAGCGCCTTTAACGTAGTAAAACATCCCAAGGCGCTTCACAGGTGTATTATAAGACAAAATTTTTTTGACACCAAGCCACATCAGGATAAATTGGGACAGGTGACCAAAAGCTTGGTCAAAGAGGTAGGTTTTAAGGAGCGTCTTAAATGTGGAACGAGAGGTAGAGAGACGGAGAGGTTTATGCAGGGAATTACAGAGCTTAGGGCCGAGGCAACAGAAGGCAAGGCCACCAAATGTTGAGCGATTATAATCAGGGATGCTCAAGAGGGCAGAATTAGAGGAATGCAGATATCTCGCGGGGGGAGGGGGGTTGTGGGGCTGAAGGAGATTACAGAGATAGGGAGGGGCGAGGCCATGGAGGGATTTGAAAACAAGGATGAGAATTTTGAAATCGAGGCGCTGCTTAACCGGGAGCCAATGTAGGTCAATGAGCACAGGGGTGATGGGCGAACGGGACTTGGTGCGAGTTAGGACACGGGCAGCCGAGTTTTTAAATCACCTCAACTTTACGTAGGGTAGAACGTGGGAAGCTAGCCAGGAGTGCGTTGGAATAGTCAAGTCTAGAGGTAACAAAGGCATGGATGAGGGTTTCAGCAGCGGATGAGCTGAGGCAAGGGCGGACACGGGCATTGTTACGGAGGTGGAAATAGGCGGTCTTGGTTTTGCTGCGGATATGTGGTCGGAAGCTCATTTCAGGGTCAAATATGACATCAAGGTTGCGAACAGTGTGGTTCAGCCTCAGACAGATGTTAGGGAGAGGGATGAAGCCAGTGGCTAGGGAACGGAGTTTGTGGCGGGGACTGAAAACAATGGCTTCGGTCTTCCCAATATTTAATTGGAAAAAATTTCTGCTCATCCAGAACTGGATGTCGGGCAAGCAGTCTGACAATTTAGAGACCGTGGAGGGGTCGAGAGAAGTGGTAGTGAGGTAGAGCTGGGTGTTGTCAGCGTACATGTGGAAACTGACGCTGTATTTTTAGATGATGTCGCCAATGGGCAACATGTAGATGAGAAATAGGAGGGGGCCAAAGACAGACCCTTGGGGGACACCAGAGGTAACGATGTGAGAGCGGGAAGAGAAGCCGTTGCAGGTGATTCTCTGGCTACGATTAAATAGATAAGATTGGAACCAGGCGAGTGCAGTCTCACCCAGCTGGACGACGGTGGAGAGGCGTTGGAGAAGGATGGAGTGGTCAACCGTGTCAAAGGCTGCAGACAAGTCAAGAAGGAAGAGGAGGGATAGTTTACCTTTGTCACAGTCACAAAGGATGTCATTTGTGACATTGATGAGAGCCGTTTCGGTACTGTGGCAAGGGCGGAAACCTGATTGGAGGGATTCAAACATGAAATTGCAGGAAAGATGGGCACGGATTTGGGAGGCGACAACATGTTCAAGGACTTGAGAGGAAAGGGAGGTTGGAGATGGGGCAGTAGTTTGCAAGGACGGAGGGGTCAAGGGTTCGTTTTTTGAGAGGGGTGATGACGGCAGATTTGAGGGAGAGAGGGACAGTACCCAAGGAGAGAGAACCGTTAACAATGACAGCTAACATGGGAGCCAGAAAA